>JARQOD010000001.1:884403070-884476237 GCA_033576555.1 Oophaga sylvatica
GGAGAGGTGTCTTGTAGACACCTCTCCAATACTATGCCATGGGCTTGATGTCACCTGACAATATAAAGGTGACATTAACCCCACAAATATGAACCCCACTTGCCACAGCTACAGGGCAAGTTGGAAGAGCCGGGTAAAGCGCCAGAATTGGTGCATCTAGTAGATGTGCCATTTCTGGGCAGCTGCGGGCTGCTATTTTTAGGCTGGGGGAGGCCTATATCAATGGCCCTTTACCAGCCTGAGAATATCAGCTGCCAGCTGTGAGCTTTAGCAAGGCTGGTTGTCAAAAAAGGGGGGACCCATGTCATTTTTTTAAATTATTTGTTTGAATAATTAAAAAAACAGCATGGATACCCCTCTACTATTCTTGATAACCAACCTTGCTGAAGCTGACAGCTGAGGGTTGCAGCCCCCAGCTGTGTGTTTTGCCAGGCTGGTTATAGAAAATAGAGGGAACCCACGCCGGGTTTTTTCGTTCATTTATTTAGTTATAGCGCAGGCAGCGGGTGAGGAAGACCTCCATCATCCGCTCCTTCTGTCACTGTTCTTAGCTGCAGCAGGTGTAGGTTGATGGGAGTAATAGTTCCAAAAGCCCCCACCTGCTGTCATCGTTCTGACTTTAATATAACTCTCATCATTCTCCCCTGCTCGCGCCGATCGCCGGAATGATGAGAACCATCTTCAGCACCCGCCTTCGGGGAACAGCGCTTACTGTAGCACTTCTTCCCTGACGGCTGTCAGTGTGGTACTGATGCGGCACACAGTTGCCACAAGTATTACATACATGGACACTGATATCTCCGGTAAAGGTTTTTACGGAAATAAACAGACGTGTGAAACCGGCCTTACTAGAACTAAGGACTTGTGCTAATTAATAACCCCTCTAGACCAGGCAATTTTTCATTTTTGTACTTTAGTTTTTTCTTCCTCTCATTCCAAGTACCATAACTTTTTCATTTTTCCACTGATATAGCTATATGACGGCATGTTTTTTGCAATGTGAGTTATAAATTTGGATGACTCCATTTAATTTTACCAGGAAATGTATTCAAAAATGTGGGAAAAAAATCAAATTTTTGGTGATATTGTGTTTATGAAGTTCATTGTATAAATCATACAATACCAAAGTTGCATAGGCTTTTTTAAGTGGTGAAAGAAATCATGTTTGTAAAAAAAAATTAGTTTATGCTGCAATTTTCCAGAAACATGTAACATTTTTATTTTTCTGGAGATGGAGATGTTTTAAGGCTTGTTTTTGTGTGGCATGCTCATGTTTTCATTGAAACCATTTTGGAGTAAGTACAGCATTTTGATCACTTTTTATTGTGTTTTTATTTTTTAGAGACAAGTAGTGACCAAAAAACACAATTCTGGCGTTTCGAGTTTTTCTTTACCTCATTACAGATGTAACATATAGATTCACTAATTTTATATTTTTTTATAAACTGGACATTTATGGATATGGTGATACCAGATATGTTTATTTTATTAATTCTTGAAATACTTTATTTTTAATGTGGGTAAAGTTTACTTACAATTTTTATATAATTAAAAAAACTTTTTTTTATATTTTTTACTTTCCTATTTAGTCCCCTAAGGAGACTTGAACCTGTGATCTCGGATTGCATCTGCAGTGTCACAATATTGCAGTATATAGACCCAATTATGGTCTCCTAAGATGATTAGATGGGACCTTCAGCAGGAACCCGCCTGCAATGGTAAGTAACTCATCGCCAAAAGCAGTCAGAATGAAGTCATTTAAATGTAGCTGTCAAAGACTGATAGAGGCTATTCATAAGATAAGCTGGCTACTAACTCTGGAGAAGGGAGTGTATGCTAAGTGAGGTGCTATTGCAAAATTTGAGAAATTGTGGGCATTATTGATCGATACATTAGGAATGGCTTCTATTGTTAATTCGGTTCTGTCTGGGTATGTTGATGTTGTAGCTGGTGGTTGGGAATTAGGGGTTCATTAATAGAAAATGTTACTTTCCAGTTGTGAGGAGGACGATGTAACAGTATACCTGTCCTCCTTTTTGCCTTTGGGGATTATTAAATGGGTTTTAACAGCAAACAATGGAGACAGATGGAGACAGATGCTGGCTTTGTACAATATCTGGCATCTATTGCGTGTGGAGAGAGCTCAGCTCTTGGGCTCCCATCACACTTATGGACTCTACAGCAAATCGTACAGTTGCACCCACTTCTGTTCTGGATTTCCCATTATTCTTTCTGGTTGCCAGGGGTCACCTTTGACCCTGCAGGGTGGAGAAACCCTCTGTTTACCAAGCTGCCTTGTATATGGTGATTTATGTAGCGTATCTCACTATAGCGTATTATTAACCAGGCAATAATGTGACCAGTAATGTGCCTTACTCAGTCAATAGTAAGGAAAATTGGTGTGCACACGGTCAAGAAAATCGAGGTGCGAGTGTAATGGACCATAAGAGTCCTAAATGCTCAGAATTGTGGTAAACACTGCACACTCTAGAGGAATTCTATGCAAAATAATGAAGTTTTATTGATACAACAAAAGTAAGGGAGCAATAATATCAGTAGAAAGCGACCGGAAAAACCATTTGACGTTTCGACTCTCCCGAGTCTTAATCATAAAGTCGCTGAGAAATAGAGATTTTGAAAAATCCTATAAGGAAAAGAGAATAAATTCTGTAAAAATGTGGATAAAGATAGGTGGATGGTTAGTGCATATCCAACCAGGTATTAAGCCTGTAGATGTGTTTCTTATCAGCGGTGAGGAACTATATATCCACCGCTTTTAATGCTCTTATAACGGGTGTTTTTCTGATGCCTATTTGTTTACATAGTTCCTGCTCTACTACCACGGTTGCATTACTGTCCGCCTGTTCGTATTATTGTCTTTTGTATGTTTTTTATCTTTGTATCAGATTTTGTCATGTCCTGTTTTGATTCCTGGATTATCTAATAAAGTGAATTTTTCATTATATTTAACGGGACTTTTTTACATTATTATTAATATCTCTTATAATGTAGATTTTTTGAGGGCTATAAAAACTCTCATTTTTTCTTGATGTTTTGCCATTCTCAAATATAGTCTGTGAGGTGGCCTCAAAACCAAAGCTTTACTTTGTAAATTCAGTTCTCTTTTTTGGAAATATTTTTTCCAGTTTACATTAAATATAAGCCAAACTAGCAACTCGCCAGCAGGACGGGAGGAAACAAATCCATCCTGGAACAACAAAAAAAAACTTGTACTATATAAACTTAGTGAAAGATGCTTCATGTACAATTTCTTCCTGTTCCAGTGTGATTATAATATTCTTCCATTAAAATGCATGTATTATTCCCTTGATCTGTCAGAAACTACGCCAGTATCTGGAACATCAAATAGCATTCCACAGGATAGTATTGGGACATTAAATGTGGAACACTCCTTCCATATTAAAATGTTATTTTTCATGGAAAACGCATTAAAATACAAACTGGCCTAGATTTTCCTGTACACAAACACTCCTCCGCTGCATATTTGTTCTCATATATTTGGACTCCCACGGTGCTGTGGGGCCTCTGGGAATGACTATTGTCTGCTAGTGCTTGTTCTACTTTTTAATATTGTATTACTCTTGAAAATTGTGACTTGCAAAATCCAATCTCGTTCTCTTCACACACATCTAATTTAAAGTTTCTTGTCCCTGAAGGAAAAACTGTAACAGGGCCCCCCATTTAGAATAATATACTCTGTGGTAGAAAAGCCATTAAAACTCTCACGCATCAGGTCACTGATGTAACAGCTACTGCTGCACCCGCTGTATTTAAGACACTGCTTTAAAGAAGCGCTCCTATCCAAGTTTTTATCCTCTTAATATATTGCAATCACCATATTATACATCACTGTGTACTTACAATTGCTCATTTTGCCTTTCTACCCAGTAATTTTTTCTCTTCACTTTTTTTCTGCATAATGTAGAAATAGGAAGTCTATTTTCTCTGCATGAATCATCCCCCTCATTATCTTCTGGCCCAGCCAGGGTCTTTAGCAGTGATGTAGAATTGTAGTTCTAATGCTGACTCATGCAGGAAAAACAGACTTCATGTTTCGACATAGAGCTTAGAAGGATACAGCTACTCCGTTTTTAATCACGTGATAAAAACTGGGAACAAGTGGGTTAATCTATGAGGCCACTGAAGAAGAATGAGGAGATGTAGAATCCAAATGTAAGCAGTTTATTGGTCAAAGTTTTACAATTTCTTCATCAGGACAAACCATGTGGTTTGCAAAACTTTGAAAGGCATTGACGAAAGAAACACTTACATTTGGATTTTACATCTCCTCATTCTTCTTCAACGGTAGCACAGATTAACCCATTTGTTTCCAGTTTTTATCTTCTGATTCTCCTCATAAGTCTGCAGCAGACTTAAACTATAGCAGTGGTTGTGTGCACACAACCAAACCAGGGGAGCACCACTGTGCATATTCTCTTGACAATATTTACCCAGATTTATCCTTTCCAGTTTTGTCTTTGCTTCACTATTTAATCACGTGATGTCATAGACCCAATAAAAAACAGAAGTATTAATTGAGTAAAAGTGCAAAATGAGCAATTGTAAGTGCACAGTGTCATATAATATGATGACACTTATACTGGAGAAGGGAGTCAGAAGAAATAGTTTCCGGTCATACTAGTGGTCGGATAATACCTGTCTAAGGTATAGTGTTCAGGGGCGGACACATGCACAAGAGGGCCCCGATGCAAGAAAAATATTTGGGTTTTTGCAGTCCAAAAGCTCAACATAATGCACAATTCCACCTGCTTTGGGAGGGAAGAGGGCCCCTAATGTCTTGGACCCCAGTGCAGTTGCACAGGCTGCACCATTGGTATGTCCACCCCTGGTTCACATACAAGGCTATACAGTATATCTTGACACTATAGAGGTTATAACAAAGTTCTCATGCAATATTTTAGTGAAAATGATTTGCACCCACTCATAGCCGGTCTTCTGTTTTGCAGCACTTGCTTCCTTCCAAATCATCGCGTTACCTATTAAATCACATCATATGAATTAAATAAGCTAAACACTAACGTCATGGCCCCTATTTAACTGCTGATTTATTCTTGCTTGATATTGGATGGCGATTTTAAGTAATTAATCATTTTTATGAAGATTTCAATGCTTAAAATGAATACCCTTTGTAGACTTCTGGGCGCGACTTTCCTCTGGGATATCTAAAAGCCAGCATAAATATTTCAACGGCACTGCGTTAATGTTACTGGATTCAGACGCTATAAATTTTCCAATGCATTTAGAGTTAAAAAAATACCGACAAAAGTGTGTGCGACCTTACAATATTTGTAACTGCGGGGTCTATAGTCCATGGCCATAATTACTAGTATGAAATCTTTTCACCAAGGTACTTTTCTCACAGGCTGCCCTGTCACTGGGCAATGTAACCTACAGCCTAATTGTATGGCTGCATATAAATCACATCATTACATATAAGACTGTACCATGTATTCTAATGGGGCTATTACTTCTAGAACATGGATAAGAAAAATCATTCTCTGCTTATGAACTTCTTAACTGAAATGTTAGATTTAACAGTCAGCATTTGGTACAGTGTATGTGTGGAAGGGCGAGAGGTGTTACAGGGTAAGCTTTTCTTTAAAAAACAAAGGCATATTAGACTGAATACTTAAATGTTGACCGCATGCCCTATTAAGAGTTCTCAACTCTCAGATCTCAGGCACTGTGACTGGAGAAGGGCTTTAATTGCTTATGTAGTCCCAACTGTTTGGGGATCTCTCAGGATGAGCTGTACAGTGGGTTCGGAAAGTATTCAGACCCGTTTAAATTTTTCACTCTTTGTTTCATTGCAGCCATTTGGTAAATGCAAAAAAGTTCTTTTTTTTCTCCTCATTAATGTACACTCTGCACCCCATCTTTACTGAAAAAAAAAACAGAAATGTAGAAATTTTTGCAAATTTTTGAAAAAGGAAAAATTGAAATATCACATGGTCATAAGAATTCAGACCCCTTGCTCAGTATTCAGTAGAAGCACTCTTTTGAGCTAATACAGCCATGAGTCTTCTTGAGAATGATGCAACAAGTTTTTTACACCTGGATTTGGGGATCCTCTGCCATTCTTCCTTCCAGATCCTCTCCAGTTCCATCAGGTTGTATGGTGAACGTTGGTGAACAGCCATTTTTAGGTCTCTCCAGAGATGCTCAATTGGGTTTAGGTCAGGGCTTTGGCTGGGCCAATTAAGAATGGTGACAGAGTTGTTCTGAAGCCACTCCTTTGTTATTTTAGCTGTGTGCTTAGGGTCATTGTCTTGTTGGAAGGGGAACCTTCGGCCAAGTCTGAGGTCCAGAGCACTCTGGAAGAGGTTTTCACCCAAGATATCTCTGTACTTGGCACCATTCATGTTTCCTTCAATTGCAACCAGTCCTCCTGTCCCTGCAGCTGAAAAACACCCCCATAGCATAATGCTGCTACCATCATGTTTCACTGTTGGGATTGTATTGGGTAGGTGATGAGCAGTGCATGGTTTTCTCCACACATACCACTTAGAATTATCACCAAAAAGTTCTATCTTCATCTCATCAGACCAGAGAATATTATTTCTCATAGTCCGGGAGTCCTTCATGTGTTTTTTTTTAGCAAACTCTATGCGGGCTTTCATATGTCTTGCACTGAGGAGAGGCTTCCATCAGGCCACTCTGCCATAAAAGCACGACTGGTGGAGGTCTGCAGTGATAGTTGACTTTGTGGAACTTTATCTCATCTCCCTACTGCATCTCTGGAGCTCAGCCACAGTGATTCTTGGTGTTCTTCTTTACCTCTCTCACTAAGGCTCTTCTCCCACGATTGCCCAGATTGGCTGGACGGCCAGGTCTAGGAAGACTTCTGGTGGTCCCAAACTTCTTCCATTTAAGGATTATGGAGGCCATTGTGCTCTTAGGAACCTTGAGTACTGCAGAAATTCTTTTGGTCTATAAGAACTGGCAATTAGCCGATTGATGGGGTTGGCGGGAATTGCATGCCAATTGATTTGATATTGATGGCCTATTCTAAAGATCCTAGATAAACACTTTAAAGAGTTTACTGGTTATGATAGACTCATTTTATGAATCTAGAATTCTTAGTCTCCAACCTTTCTTAGCCTAAGGCCGGGGTCACACTTGCGAGAAATTCACACGAGTCTCGCACCTCAATACCTGGCACTGTCGCCAGCACTCGGACCGGAGCGTTAGAAATACATGCAGCCACACACTCCGATACCGAGTGCCGGCGGCAGTGCCGGGTATTGAGGTGCGAGACTCGTGCGAGTTTCTCGCAAGTGTGACCCCGGCCTAAGAGCCATAGTCAGCTCTGAAAGATGGTTAGGAGTCACATTCAAAGCCCTCTGAGTAGTGAAATTCAGTGCCAACCCAAAGCAGTGACTAGTGACACCCAGAGCTCACCATTACTTTTAAAATGACAGTCAAAGCTTCCCCCTCAGATATGACACCGAGATCTTGTGCCGACTTGCCATAAAGGCATCACACTTATATCCAAGGGTTCCCACCTTACTTCCATTTGGTATTCTAGCAATAAGCACTCCCACCACACAATTCCATCCAGCTTCAAGCATCACTCTATATCTGGCATTATCATACTATCTCCAGTTTACCATATTTACCTCTCCACCCTTATGTCCATAATATGCACATCTAGATCTGCTCTTCCATGCGGGGTTACTCACAAATGTCCCCCTTTGGAGTTCTGCTCTTCCGCGAGCCACAAGTTGGGTATCCCTGTCCTAGATAATAAAATTAGGTCAGGACTTGTTCTCAACTTTCAGTGAATGTGTTTTGGGAACAGTTTTGACTGATTTATATAGTCCTAATTGGGTATGGACCTCACTGATTTGATATTGATAGTTATCCTATAAATAGGCTATCAATACCAGAAAACCTTTTTAAGAGTAAAATTCTGACTGCCAGCAACCATCCTTGTTAGGCTAACTTGATAAAAAGTACAGCACAACTCTATAAAATGATTATAGAGTCAAAGGACCTATATAACTAACTAAAATCTTTGTCAAGTAAAAATCACCTTAATGAATAAATATGGTATATTAAATTACTCATAATGTATTTTATCTACAAATGGCACCTCATATAAAAAAGCAAGGAAGTAGTTAATTATATGAGGTATACGCTATCTCTTGCCTTCCATTAATCTTCCAAGTTATAAGTCAGTTTTGAGGTTGAATTTTGTTTACCTGCCACCCAGAAGTTAAATCTAATTCTCCAAACTGTTCCCAATCCAAACGTTATTACTGTAAGGTCAAATTACTTAAATGTAGCTGGAACAAAAAGCACTGCCAACTGCTTGAGTGAACTGCAAACTTCACAGGAACCCGCATTACAAGGAAGGATTACAATGGCTCCTTCAAATCTATTGATGATTATAGGCCAGTGATAGGGAGAATGTGAAGAAAAATGACGCTTGGCTTATTTGGAGATTTTCATTGTAACTATTAAACTAAGGAAAACATGACTTTGAGAAAAGACATTTTTTTAAAGCCACAAAACTTGTTAGGTAGAAATTTGCTCTGAAGCTTTATAGAAGGTCAGACCTTTAGAAAAAAAAACAAAATTTGGGGTTTCCTAAAAGTGCAATGCTTAAGTCCCATGGAAATATATTTTCTGATAACTTAAAAATAACAATATTTTAGAGACGAAGTATCATACTTTGTTATTCCTCTCAGAAATTAATAAATTGTCAATTGGGTATTACCATTCCCTTTGACAAAGTGGATTGTCCCTATGCAGTCTGACAGTCCAATCAGTGCAGGGAGGGTAGGGACACACTCTACATTTCATATGCTGACCTGTGTTCAAAGGACATCTTTCATTGAAAATGTTTCTGATACTCACCAGAGCAAAAATGATGGCATTCAGTCTAATTGAACATCTCTGTTCATTCACCATACATCATATGAACATTGGAAAGCTAGATTGTGCAATTACAATATGAGTTGGGTGGTGCTCGTTCTACACAATGCAGCGAGGTCTATAAAAATCTCACCATAAAGATTGAAGGAAGAGGAAAAACTCGGCATTCTGCAGATTCTTCTTCAAAAAATACTTTATTCACATCAAAAGATATTATACATCAATAGGGTTGTAGTGGGCCACCTTCTAGGTATACGACATGAATGCCGTTTCGCATCCCTTGTGACGCTTCATCCATGTACCTTACATGACCATACCTGCGAACCTTTATATGCTCACTCCAATGAGTGAAATACATAATTTTTTATTTTATAAAAATAAAATTCTCAATAAAATACAGATACAAAGAAAGGAAATGGCAGCATATTTATAACAGGAATGTACTAACATCATTGTTGTCATTTAGACCCAATAGACATACTGCTGCTACTTAAAGGGAATCTGTCACCCCAATATTGCCATATCAGATAAAGATATGGCTGGATAGTGCGTCCCATAACAAAGCTAACGGTAGGTATCATATATCCTGATACCCTCGTTTTCATAGCAAAATACCTTTGTAAACTTCGGTTTTTGCGCTGTCAATCACGGTTGTCAGGAGGGCGGCGTTTTCTCTCTCTCCCCCCCCGCTCCTCGGCATCAGTTGCGTATGCCGTCTGTGAATCCCACAGATGGCGTTCGGCTTCCCGCAACTGCGCATTCAAATTCGGGCCGGCGCGTGCGCAGTGTGCTTTGCCCAACAATGGGCAAAGCATATAACCAGTACAGCGCATGCGCTACTCTTTCCTTGCCCCGGAAATGACCGCTTGCTTTGGACGACTTCCGGGGCAAGGAAAGAGTAGCGCATGCGCTGTACTGATTATATGCTTTGCCCACTGTTGGGCAAAGCACACTGCGCATGCGCCGGTGTTGTGAATGGGTTTGAGATGAGTTCTGAGCAGAGGCTCCCTCTGGTGGTTACAAGCGGTACTAGTGAAGATTGTGAGGACTGGGAATCAGGTGTTACTGACTGGTCTTATATAAGGGAGTCATTTTCCCATCAGGGTTGCCGGTGATCAATTGTTCTGGTCTGAATCCTTCATTCCAGTTTCCCTTGTAGCCTGCTGTGTCGTGTCTGCATCTCCTGCTACCAGATAAGAATTTTTCTTCTTTTGTTTTGTTGCTATATTTTTGCATTTTGTCCTGCACTTCTTTGGGGGCCTTCTGGGTCCCCTCCTGGGGCTTCTGCCTTCTCAGTTTAGTTCAGCCACTGAGTTTTGTTCTTTTGCTTTTTCCAGTTTTTTCAGTGGCTGCTGTTTTGATTTTGTTACACCAGAGAGCTAATTTAGGTGGTAGAGGTCGTGTGATCTCAGGTGATTTTGAAATTAGTAGAGTTGGTGTTTTTCAGGGTTTTCTGGGATTGCAGTAAGTACCCTTCCTGTCCTTTTCTATTTAGATAGTTTGGGCCCCAGCGTTTGCTCATTCTATTTTCTTTCTGTGTCAGTATTTCCTCTTGTCTAACCGCCATTACATGTTTGGGGGCTTTCTATTATCTTTGGGGTTCTGCTCCGGGGCAGATAGCTTTCCTATTTCTATCTTTAGGTGTAGTTAGTTTCTCAGGCTGTGACGAGGCGTCTAGGACCAACGTAGGAACGCTCCACGGCTGCCTCTAGTTGTGGTGGTTAGTCAGGGTACTGCAATCCCATAGATTCCAACTGCTCTGGTGTATTGCCTTTTTTACCTGCACTCCTCAGCTACCGAAACATAACAGTATCACCGGCCTAAAAATTGAAAATTGTATGGTACTCACAGAAGGGAAAAAATATTGTGATAGAAAAAAGGTTGTCAGAGTTGTCAGAGATATTTTTCTGTTTGTTGCATTTTTTTTTTTTCCCTCTGTATCTCTGGGTGCTGGGGAGGATCTTTTCTCCCAATGGAGTTTGCACAGTTGTCTGGCCGTGTGGATCAGCTTGCCACTGAGGTTCGGAGTATTGCTATCTATCTTGCTGGGTTGCCTGTTGTGGAACCTAGGATCCCCATGCCAGATTTGTTTTTAGGGGATCGAGCTAAGTTTCAGAATTTCAAAAATAATTGTAAATTGTTTTTTGCCTTAAAATCTAAGTCCTCAGGAAACGCAGCGCAGCAGGTTCAAATTATCATCTCTCTCCTGCGCGGCGATCCTCGATTGGGCTTTTTCCCTGAAACCTGGGGATCCTGTTTTGAGTGATGTTGATGCATTTTTTCAGGCCTTGGGATTATTGTACGATGAGCCTAATGTCACTGATCAAGCTGAAAAAGCCTTGTTGGCATTAAATCAGGGGCTTGATGACGCTGAGTTATACTGTCAGAGATTCCGTAGGTGGGCAGTCCTGACCAAATGGAATGACGACGCTTTGGCGGCCCTTTTCCGGAAGGGTCTGTCGGATAATGTAAAGGATGTTATGGTGGGATTCCCTGTCCCCTCTGGTCTCAATGATTCTATGTCATTAGCGATTCAAATTGACAGACGTTTGCGTGAGCGGAGAAGTATGCGTGGAGTGGTGTTGCCTTGTGAGCCAGCTTCTGAGCCCATGCAGTGTGATGGAGTGGTGTCTGGGGCACAGCGTCATAAGTTTCGAAAGCGCAATAGGTTATGTTTCTACTGTGGTGATGCCTCTCATGCTATTTCAGTCTGCCCTAAGCGGGGAAGACGTTTTGCACGCTCAGTTGTCTTGGGTAGTGTTCAGACTAAGTTTTTATTAACTGTCACTCTGATATGCTCTCTGTCCTCATTTTCTGCTCAGGCTTTCGTTGATTCTGGAGCAGCTATTAACCTGATGGATTATGATTTTGCTAAACGTTGTGGGTTTCCCTTGATACCCCTACAGAAGTCTATTCCAATACTGGGGATCGATTCTACCCCTTTGGCTGAGAATAAACCCCAGTTTTCTACTCAGGTGATAATGAGGGTTGAACCTGATCACCAGGAGTGCTGCAAATTTTTGGTTCTATATAATCTGCATGACATTATCGTGCTGGGTTTCCCTTGGTTACAGTCTCATAATCCTGTTTTGGATTGGAAATCTGTGTCTGTAACCAGTTGGGGCTGCCAATGTGTTAATACCAACACTCCTGTTTTTTCTGCCTCCCCCCAAGCTCAGGATGTTCCTGACTTTTTGTTTGATTTTTCTGATGTGTTTAGCGAAAGTAAATCTGCATCCTTACCTCCCATAGGAGCTATGACTGCGCTATTGAATTAGTGCCGGGTAGTAAATTCCCTAAAGGTCGCCTTTTTAACTTGTCTGTACCTGAACATGACGCTATGCGGTCTTATATCAAGGAATCATTGGAGAAGGGTCATATCAGACCATCCTCTTCACCCTTAGGTGCCGGTTTTTTCTTTGTGGCCAAAAAAGATGGTTCATTAAGGCCGTGTATTGATTATCGTCTCTTGAACAATATTACTGTGAAATATCAATACCCGTTGCCCTTGATTTCTGACCTGTTTTCCAGGGTGAAAAACGCTACTTGGTTTACCAAGCTTGACCTCAGGGGGGCGTATAACCTTATTCGCATTAAGCACGGGGATGAATGGAAGACGGCATTCAATACCCCTGAAGGGCATTTTGAGTACCTAGTGATGCCCTTTGGGCTCACTAATGCCCCTTCCGTCTTCCAGTCCTTCATGAATGACATTTTCAGGGATTTTGTGGACAAATTTCTGATTGTTTATTTGGATGATATCTTGATTTTTTCTAATGACTGGGACTCTCATGTGAAACATGTTCGGACTGTGTTCCAGATTTTGAGGGATAATGCTCTGTATGTGAAGGGATCAAAGTGTCTTTTTGGCGTACAGAAGATCTCATTTCTGGGATTCATTTTGTCCCCATCTGTTATTGAAATGGACCCGGTCAAGGTTCAGGCCATCTGTGATTGGGTCCAACCTACTTCATTAAAGGCTCTTCAGAGATTTTTGGGTTTTGCCAATTTTTATCGTAAATTTATTGGTAATTTCTCGGTTATTGTTAAACCATTAACTGATTTGACCAGAAAGGGTTCTGATGTGGTGAATTGGCCTCCTGAGGCAGTCTCTGCATTTCAGGAACTTAAGCAGAGATTCACTTCTGCTCCTGTTCTACGGCAGCCTGATGTTTCTCTGCCATTTCAGGTGGAAGTTGATGCCTCTGAAATTGGGGCAGGTGCCGTTTTGTCCCAAAAAGATCCAGAGACCTCTAAAAGTAACCCTTGTGCCTTTTTCTCTCGAAAATTTTCTCCTACTGAACGTAATTATGACGTGGGTAA
The DNA here is from genome assembly GCA_033576555.1 of Oophaga sylvatica. Classification (NCBI taxonomy): domain Eukaryota; kingdom Metazoa; phylum Chordata; class Amphibia; order Anura; family Dendrobatidae; genus Oophaga; species Oophaga sylvatica. Next base: position 884,416,316 of record JARQOD010000001.1, read on the forward strand.
TCGGGAGTTATTGGCCATGAAGTGGGCTTTTGAAGAGTGGAGACATTGGCTGGAGGGAGCCAAACATCAGGTGGTGGTCCTTACGGACCATAAGAATCTGGTCTATCTGGAATCTGCCAAGCGACTCAATCCTAGACAGGCCAGGTGGGCCTTGTTTTTAACACGTTTTAATTTTGTAGTTTCCTTTCTTCCTGGCACTAAGAATGTTAGGGCGGATGCCCTCTCGAGGAGTTTCCTTGCGGACTCTCCTGAGTTATCTGATCCTTCTGTTATTTTGAAAGAGGGTGTAGTTCTTTCCGCCATCTCGCCCAATTTGAGACTTGCTCTGGAGGGGTGTCAGGAGGATAGGCCCGAGCGCTGCCCTGTTGGAAAATTGTTTGTCCTGGACCAATGGAAAAAGAGTGTGATGTCTGAGATTCATTGTTCCGCATTGGCTGGGCATCCCGGAATTTTTGGTACCAGAGACTTGGTTAGTCGGTCCTTTTGGTGGCCTACCTTGTCTCGCGATGTCAGGGAATTTGTGCAGTCCTGCGGGACTTGCTCTCGCTCCAAGCCTTGCTCTCGCTCTAGTGGTTTGTTGATGCCATTGCCTGTGCCCAAGAGACCATGGACCCATATCTCTATGGATTTCATTTCCGATCTTCCTGTTTCTCAGAGAATGACCACCATCTGTGTAATTTGTGATAGGTTTTCCAAAATGATACATCTTGTGCCATTACCTAAGTTGCCTTCCTCCTCTGAATTGGTGCCGTTGTTTCTTCAGCACGTGGTTCGTTTACACGGCATTCCTGAGAACATTGTGTCTGACAGAGGAGTCCAGTTTGTTTCCAGATTTTGGAGGACTTTTTGTTCTAAACTGGGTGTTCAATTGTCTTTCTCCTCGGCATTTCATCCTCAGACCAATGGTCAAACTGAGAGAACAAACCAGACATTGGAGACTTATCTAAGATGCTTTGTGTCTGCTGATCAGGATGACTGGGTCTCTTTTTTGCCTTTGGCTGAGTTTGCTCTTAATAATAGGGCTAGCTCTGCCACTTTGATGTCTCCGTTTTTCTGTAATTCTGGTTTTCACCCTCGATTTTCTTCAGGACAGAGGAAGCTTCTGTCTGTCCAGGTGTTGACTCTGTTGTTGAGCGTATGCAACAGATTTGGGACCAGGTAGTGGAGAGGTTGTCCCTCTCTCAGGAGAAGGCCCAGCGGTTTGCTAATCGGCATAGGACTGATGGTCCTCGGTTTGAAGTGGGGGACTTGGTCTGGTTGTCCTCAAAGAATATTCCTATGAGAGTAGCATCTCCTAAATTTAAGCCTAGGTTCATTGGACCTTATAAGATCATGGAGATTATTAATCCTGTTTCTTTTCATTTGCTTCTTCCAGGGACATTTAAGATCCATAACGTGTTCCACAAGTCCTTGTTGAAGAGGTTTGTTGAGCCAGTGGTTCCTGCTACTGTGCCTCCTGACCCTGTTTTGGTTGAGGGCAATCTGGAGTATGTGGTTGAGAAAATATTGGATTCTCGTTTTTCTAGACGAAGACTCCAGTATTTGGTTAAATGGAGAGGTTATGGTCAGGAAGACAATTCTTGGGTGTTTGCTTCGGACATCCATGCTAGGAGACTTATCCGTGCGTATCATAGAACTCATCCTGACCGACCTGGTTGCTCAAATGAGGGTTCGGTGACCCCTCCTCAAGGGGGGGGTACTGTTGTGAATGGGTTTGAGATGAGTTCTGAGCAGAGGCTCCCTCTGGTGGTTACAAGCGGTACTAGTGAAGATTGTGAGGACTGGGAATCAGGTGTTACTGACTGGTCTTATATAAGGGAGTCATTTTCCCATCAGGGTTGCCGGTGATCAATTGTTCTGGTCTGAATCCTTCATTCCAGTTTCCCTTGTAGCCTGCTGTGTCGTGTCTGCATCTCCTGCTACCAGATAAGAATTTTTCTTCTTTTGTTTTGTTGCTATATTTTTGCATTTTGTCCTGCACTTCTTTGGGGGCCTTCTGGGTCCCCTCCTGGGGCTTCTGCCTTCTCAGTTTAGTTCAGCCACTGAGTTTTGTTCTTTTGCTTTTTCCAGTTTTTTCAGTGGCTGCTGTTTTGATTTTGTTACACCAGAGAGCTAATTTAGGTGGTAGAGGTCGTGTGATCTCAGGTGATTTTGAAATTAGTAGAGTTGGTGTTTTTCAGGGTTTTCTGGGATTGCAGTAAGTACCCTTCCTGTCCTTTTCTATTTAGATAGTTTGGGCCCCAGCGTTTGCTCATTCTATTTTCTTTCTGTGTCAGTATTTCCTCTTGTCTAACCGCCATTACATGTTTGGGGGCTTTCTATTATCTTTGGGGTTCTGCTCCGGGGCAGATAGCTTTCCTATTTCTATCTTTAGGTGTAGTTAGTTTCTCAGGCTGTGACGAGGCGTCTAGGACCAATGTAGGAACGCTCCACGGCTGCCTCTAGTTGTGGTGGTTAGTCAGGGTACTGCAATCCCATAGATTCCAACTGCTCTGGTGTATTGCCTTTTTTACCTGCACTCCTCAGCTACCGAAACATAACACGCCGGCCTGAATTTGAATTGCGCAATTTCGGGAAGCCGAACGCCGTCTGTGGGATTCACAGACGGCGATACGCAGCTGATGCCGAGGAGCGGGAGGGAGAGAGAGAGAAAATGCCGCCCTCCTGACCGGACCACCATGATTGACAGCGCAAAAACTGAAGTTTACAAAGGTATTTGAAAACGGGGGTATCAGGATATATGATACCTACCGTTAGCTTTGTTATGGGACGCACTATTCAGCCATATAAGGGTTGGGGGTCACTTGGGTAATAGTGATCACAAAAATAATAAGCTTTCATGTATCCTTTAATAAGATGTGTAGTCGAGGGGTTACAAGGACACTAAACTTCAGGAAGGCAAATTTCCAACGGATGAGAGATGATCTTGGTGCAATAAACTGGGACGATATCCTGAGACATAAAAATACACAAAGAAAATGGGAGATGTTTATTAGCATCCTGAATAGGACCTGTGCACAGTATATACCCTATGGGAATAAACATGCTAGTATTAGGAGGAAACCACTATGGCTAAATAGAGCTGTAAGGGGCGCAATAAGGGACAAAAAGAAAGCGTTTAGGGAATTAAAGCAAGTAGGTAGTGAAGAGGCATTAAATAAATACAGAAGACTGAATAAATTCTGTAAAAAGCAAATCAAGACAGCAAAGATTGAGGCAGAGAGACTCATTGCCAGAGAAAGTAAAAATAATCCCAAAATATTCTTTAACTACATAAATAGCAAGAAACTGAAAAATGATAGTGTTAGTCCCCTTAAAAATAGTCTGGGTGAAATGGTGGATGAGGATGAGGAAAAAGCCAATATGCTAAATGACTTTTTTTCAACTGTATTCACACAAGAAAATCCCATGACAGATAACATGATCAGTGATAAAAAAATTTCTCCATTAAATGTCACCTGCTTAACCCAGCAGGAAGTACAGAGGCGTCTAAAAATCACTAAAGTTGACAAATCCCCGGGCCCGGATGGGATACACCCCCGAGTACTGCAGGAATTAAGTACAGTCATAGATAGACCATTATTTTTAATCTTTAAAGATTCCATAATAACGGGGTCTGTACCACAGGAGTGGCGTATAGCAAATGTGGTGCCAATATTCAAAAAGGGGGCAAAAACTGAACCTGGAAATTATAGGCCAGTGAGCTTAACATCTACTATGGGTAAAATCCTGGAGGGTTTTTTAAGGGATACTATATTGGAGTATCTGAGGCTGAATAACCTCATGACACAGTATCAGCATGGGTTTACGAGGGACCGTTCTTGCCAGACTAATCTGATAAGCTTTTATGAAGGGGTAAGTTCAGGACTGGAGCAAGGGAATGCAGTGGACGTGGTGTTCATGGACTTCTCAAAAGCTTTTGATACAGTGCCACACAAAAGGTTGATACATAAAATGAGAACAATGGGGATAGGGGAAAATATGTGTAAGTGGGTTAAGAACTGGCTCATGGATAGAAAACAAAGGGTGGTTATTAATGGAGCACACTCGGACTGGGTCACGGTTAGCAGTGGGGTACCACAGGGGTCAGTACTGGGGCCGCTTCTCTTTAACATATTTATTAATTACCTTGTAGGGGGCATACAGAGTAGTATTTCAATATTTGCAGATGACACTAAATTATGCAGGGTAATAAATACAGAGGAGGACAATTTTATATTACAGGAGGATTTATGTAAACTAGAAGCTTGGGCTGATAAATGGCAAATGAGCTTTAATGGGGATAAATGTAAGGTCATGCACTTGGGAAGAACAAACAAGATGTATAATTATGTGCTTAATTGTAAAACACTGGGCAAAACTGTCACTGAAAAAGACCTGGGTAGATGGGTGGACGACAAACTCACATTTAGTGGCCAATGTCAGGCAGCTGCTGCCAAGGCAAATAAAATAATGGGATGCATTAAAAGAGGCATAGATGCTCATGAGGAGAACATAATTTTACCTCTATACAAGTCACTGGTGCGACCATACTTAGAATACTGTGTGCAGTTCTGGTCTCCGGTGTATAAGAAAGACATAGCTGAACTGGAGCGGGTGCAGAGAAGAGCGACCAAGGTTATTAGAGAACTGGGGGTCTGCAATACCAAGACAGGTTATTACACTTGGGGTTATTTAGTTTGGAAAAACGAAGGCTTAGGGGTGATCTTATTACAATGTATAAATATATGAGGGGACAGTACAAAGACCTTTCTAATGATCTTTTTACTCTTAAGGTACTGCCACACTAAACAATCCCGCTAGCGATCACGATAACGACGCATACTAATGCGATCGCTAGCGGGATTGTTTCTATATCGCTAAGTGCGGCCACATTTAGCGATATAGTTAACGACGCTATCGCCGTTAGCGATCTTCTTAACGACTTTAGCGGTACAAAAGTACCGCTAAATCGCTAAGAAAAGGTGCCACACTAGCGATATATACTTAGCGCCGACGAGAAAATAGGGTCCGGAACGATTCCAGCGACGAGCGAGATCACAGCAGGAAGCTCGTCACTGGCAGATGCCGCACTGAACAACATCGCTAACGGGATCGCTAAATAGTGACGTTTTTTAACGATCCCGTTAGCGATATTGTTCAGTGTGGCATACCCTTTAGACCTGTGACGGGGACAAGGGGGCATCCTCTACGTCTGGAGGAAAGAAGGTTTAGCCATAATCACAGACGCAGATTCTTTACTGTAAGAGCAGTGAGACTATGGAACTCTCTGCCGTCTAATGTTGTAATGAGTGATTCCTTACTAAAATTTAAGAAGGGACTGGATGCCTTTCTTGAAAAGTATAATATTACAGGCTATATTGACTAGTTTCCTAGATACTGCGTTGATCCAGGGAGCTAGTCTGATTGCCGTATGTGGAGTTGGGAAGGAATTTTTTTTGTCCAATGTGAAGCTTACTTTTTGCCACTTGGGGTTTTTTTTGCCTTCCTCTGGATCAACATGTTAGGGCAGGTTAGGATAGGATATGGGTTGAACTAGATGGACTTAAAGTCTTCCTTCAACCTTAATAATATGGCAATATTGGGGTGACAGATTCCCTTTAAGATCTAGTAATAGTCACGTCTTTTAGCACCAGTTTACCATTTATTGACCAGCAAAACACAGACAATTCCAATCATTATTGTGAGCAGATTGTACAAGTTCAATTAATCTCAGAGCTCCTGTAACAGACAATATGAAACATCTATATACATACATGTGTCAGCACACTGCGACTAATGAATACATGAAGTCCAATATTGCTGTAATCGTTAAAAACGTTAAGTAGTTAGCGTTTTTTGATCAAAGAGCGCAAAAGCCATCCAACCAAAGTGTACCATTAAATATGGATAGTCCCCAGCCACTATATGTCCTACCTCTTCATGTGCCAATCCAGACCTCATCTGAATGGGGGGTGAAAAGGACACCAGGCCTAGCTCACATTTAAAAACGTGTATGTGAAAGATGGTAGATCAGAGTGCTCAGTCCTGTAGGGGCCACACCCTCAATATGTACTACAAAAAAAAGAAAAAAATTGGGCCCACACACCTTTAGTATTAAATTAATGTCCAAGTGCACAATTTCGCTATGGGGCCAATATAAAAACACTAGATGGAGGCCCAATGTTATCGCATCGGGAGGGCGGTAATGTCACAATGGGGGCAGGCTTTGTAGCATTGAGAATCTCTCCCCCATGTGCTCACCCACCTATCCACTCTCTCTTTCCCCATGTGCTGACTTTTCCCATCTGTGCTCTCTTCTTTGACCTGTCTACCCCATGTGCTATCCCCCTTGTCTGCTGTCTCTCTCCTTCCTGTGCTGTGCTCTCGTCTCATGTGCTGTCCCGTTTGAGCTGTCTCCCCCTGTGCTCTGTCTCTCTCACCACTGTGTCTGACTGTGTACAGAACATACCACAGCTCCTGGGCAGGGGAGGAAGCAAAAGACAATACTGACATTACAGCAGGAGATTGCAGAGGATATATTTTGTGAGGTAAAATATTGTTTAAAAACAGTCAGTGAAATATTTTACCTCACAAGATGAATCCTCTGTGATCCCCTGCTGTAATATCAGTATTGTCTTTTGCTTCCTCCCCTGCCCAGGAGATGTGGTATGCTTTGTATAAGGTCAGACACAGACAATTTGTAAGATGAACTTTCGTTCGTGGGAAAACCCCATTTAATGTGACCGGCTTCCTCTGCCTGTGGACACATCGCGCATCTGCCGCCGGGATCAGCCGAATGATTCACTGCACCTGCGCGGAATTCGTGCAGGAGCATTAAATCAGAACGCCGCCATCTTTGTGCAAACAGATAGCGGCGGTCACATTAAAACTGCGGATGCGCTCCTCCTGTACAAAGATGGCAGTGGTCAGTGAATTATTCAGCTGATCCAGGCAGCGGTGTGTTCGCGACGGTGTTCAGCTAGTGGTACAGCGCAAGAGGCTGCGTACGGCATATACAGTGTGTGTGGTGCGTACAGCATATACAGAGTGTGTGTGTGGTGCATACCGCATATACAGTGTGTGTGTGGTGTGTGCGGCGTATACAGTGTGTGTGTGGTGTGTATGGTGTATACAGTGTGTGTGTGTGTGTGGTGCGACGGTGTTCCGCTGGTGGTACCGCGCAAGAGGCTGGTACCACCGGCAGTTTACATATTGAGACACCCATCACTTAGGTGTGCCAATATGACGGTCGGTGAACTGGAATTCTGGGATCCGAAGACATCTGGACGGAACAGGATGTGAAGACATTACAAAGTAATTATATATTAGATATACATACCCCTTGCATCACCACACTGCCAGTAATGAATGAACTCCAATATTATTTTAAACATTAAAAGGTAAGGTACTTACCAGCTTTTTTCTGACTATAAGATGCATCGGACCATAAAATGCATGCACCTAGGTTTTAGAAAAAATTTGGTCATGATGCTCTGTTATGAGGGGAGGGATTATCTGCTGCTGACACTGTTATCGGGGTAATGTCCTTCAATTCTGTACTAATATACCTCATCCAGTATATGTACCCATCCTCGTATATATGCTCCCCCATCCGGCTCTGTATGTCCCTATCCAGATATATGTGATCCCCATCCTAGTATACATGGCCCACCATCCTGGCTGGTATATATGGCTGCCCATCCAGGTATACATGGACCCCTATCCCCATCCTGGTATACATGGAATCCCATCATGGTATGCATGGCCCCCTCATCCCCATTCTGGTATACATGGTACCCTCATCCTCATCCTGGTATACATGCTCCATCATCCCCATCCTGGTATACATGGTCCCATCATCCCCATCCTAGTATGCATGCCCCCATCCCCATCCTAGCATACATGCCCCCATCCCCATAGTGGTATATATGGCTCCAACACGCTGCACACAAAAAAATAAATTATTCTACTTACCTTTCCTCCGCTCAGTCGCAGCATGGCGTCCTGTGTTGATGCCAGCAGGTGATTTCAGCATGTAAGAGGGCATGATGTCAGTACCATGCAAGCGCACAAACACACCGAGGTCAGCTTCCAGAATATTCATTGCTCCCTACGCCCATAGAGCCTCCCAACTCTATGCATTGAAGCTGGCGCTGAAAGGTGGGAGGGACTATAGTGACGGAGAACAGTGAATATTCATTTTCTTTAATAGCAGGCACACTGTTAGCCGCACCTGCCGGCTACTGAAGTTGCTGGGCGATCACGTGTGCCCGCTATTAAAGAGAATGAATATTCACTTCTCTCCACTCCCTTGGGCTTGGAGAACCGTGAATGTTTATTTTCTTTAATAGCAGGCACACATGATTGCCCAGCCTCTGCAGGAAGCCCGGCGGCTGCTGCTTACAGTGTGCTCGCTATTAAAGAAAATGAATCTATTAAAGAAAATGAATATTCACTGCTCTCCACTACTATAGTCCCTCCTATCTTTCGGCGCGAGCTTTAGTTCACAGAGGTGGGAGAGACTATGGGTGTGAATATTCATCTTCTTTAACAGTGGACATGTGTTAGCTGCAGCAGCTGGCTCCTGCCTCCTGTGACCTGTTCCTCCGCCGATGCCCCTCCCCTCATCTAAGCCACAGCCGGATTAAAGTACATCTGGACTATAAGACGCACCCCCCACTTTTCTCAAAAATTTGGAGGAAAAAAGTGTGCCTTACAGTCTGAGAAATACGGTAGTTTGGCACCCTTATCTACTCTTTTTTCTCAAACAAGGTTTCACCTCCAATTCAGTTGAGGCTGGTTTGGTACATGAAAAGGTAGGAAATAAATTGTTTAGGGACCATTCACATTAAATGGCACACCTTCATATGGTTGGATTGTTTTTGTGCTCTTTGATAAAAAAAAAAAATGGAGTCCCTGAATGCTTACACTGCGTTCCACGCCTGAAGTGTCCAGCTTACTTAACACATCTGGCACAGGACCATCGCATGTGCAGTGAGTTATACCACAGACAATTGGTTCTATTTTACATGTGCTATCATTGCCAGTGAGTTGTATCATAGATAATTGTCTTTATTTATAAGTGCTATTTTTTGTAAGTGTGCCATTTACTAGTATATACGATCAGCTTGTTTGCTATATCAGACTGAGCACTAATACAATTTTTACTCTGAGAGGGGCATCTATAGTACTTTAGTGTCTGGCACACATGCTGTGCAATTGCGTACACCAAACAGGTTATCTTTAGAGATTAGCGAATTTGTTCGGATTTGGTTCAGAATACGATCGGCAGCGAATATTGTTTTTGCAATATTCGTCGAACACAGCCAAACGTCATTAGAGTCAATGGGAGTAGAAATTACTGAATATGTTTGGAACTGATCATAAGACATACATTTGGGACAAATAGTGTTTGATCGGGGACAAAAACCAAACAAATTCGCTCTTCTCTAGTTATTTTCTCTTTATGAAAATTTTTATTTTCACAGGTTAAATAGTACAAATTGCCTTTTCAGAGAGGAAGGGGACTAGAACTCTAGTGCCAGTGTAAAGGTTCATTGGATGCAGTAGACAGTAGGAGACGGAGAAGGGGTTAACTGTAATTTACTTAGGAAATTACGGAACACGACTTCAAAGAAACCTCCATGCAGGGAGGGGATTTGGCAAATAGGGAATTACACAATAAACGTAACAATAAGAGAAAAAGTGAAGGTAAAGACTTATTGATTGGAGTTCTGGTTGGGGAGTGGCTGGAACAGCTCCCGACGGTGTCGCAATCTGTGAACAATGTCTCTGGCTCTGCTGTGTAGAAACGAGATGCACTGTCTCCTGACTGTGCCTATGTATCCGGATCCGTTGGTCTTGTGTCCGCTGTTCTTGGGTCCGTTGGAGCGTGGGTACAGTTCCTTTTGCTGGCTTTCAAGGAGTCCGCGGTACACCAGGAGCACAACGCCGTGCAGGCCGCAGGGGTGACGACGCCTCGCACAGAGTCACAAAGTTCAGGAAACAAAGGCACGTCTGCTGCACTACCCGTTCTAGGTCTGGTTCGTGGGGGGACACTCGGTAAAGGGATTGGGAGTCAGAAGGTCTGTAAAGAGCTGGCGTCAGTGGCAGTAGTTGAGAGGGAGTCAACCTTCTTCCTGCTCTGTAGTCGCCTTCCCGCCAAGTCTCTCACTTTCCCGCGCCCAGCTCCTTTTATGTCGCCCACGCCCTCTGCGGTCAGGTGCCCAGACTTTCCCCACCCGGACAAGTCATCCCCCTGCAACAGTGATGACGGCACCGATAGTTCTGGCCCCAGAGTGTTTCTCGAACCGGCAACACTGCTCCTGTTCATCTCCTTACATCAGCTACAGGAAGCAGAAACCCTTGAAGTCAATATTGACTCTCCAACGAGCCTTGTCACATGATGTAGCCAATGCCAGGATATATTGTAGCACACTTCAATTTAAGAAGCACTCCCATTTATTTTTTATTTCCTAAAAGTGTGTAAACTTTAGTGTAGTGTAGTGTCAGTGTGTTAATATACTCGTTGATGGCTGTCTTCTCCGGTATCCAGTGCTGTTCCGCTCCTGGCTTAGTCACATGACAGGGATTTAGATATCCAGATCATACTGCGCTATGCATGACTCAGAAGTGGCCTTAACAGTGTAAGTCTATGTAATGTCACAATGAGGTTCCATAGAGTTACACTGTAAAAAATACTTCCAGCTCGCGCATAGAGTGATCTGGAGAGTCTGAAATACCATCATGTGACTCAGAAGAGGAGCAGAATGGAACTGAATACTGGAGAAGACAGTGATCAGTGAGTATATAACGCACTGACACTACACTAAAATTTATACAGATGTAGGGATTAAAAAAATTAATAGGAATGCTTTCTTACAACAGATCCCATTCGAATAGAATGATCTGTTGTAATATATGGAAGTCGTCCAAGGCAAGCAGTAATTTCCGGGGCAAGGAAAGACTAGCGCATGCGCTGTAGTCATTTTATGCTTTGCCCACTGTTGGGCAAAGCATACTGCGCATGCGCCGGGCTGGATTTTGAATTGCACAATTGCGGGAACCTAACGCCGTCTGTGGTATTCACAGACGGCGATATGCAACAGATGACGAGGAGCGGGGGAGAACATGAAAACCGCTGCCCTCCTGACCTGACCACTGTGATTGACACATACAATCACCAACTTTAAAAAGGTATTTTGATATGAAAACGGGGTATCATGACATATGATACCCACCGTTAGCTTAGTTATGGGACGCACTATTCAGCCATATCTTTATCTGATATGGCTATTTTGGGGTGACAGATTCCCCTTAATACATCAGCCTTTGGACTTTGATGAACATAATGAACAATTTTTAATTTGTTCACCTTTCTTATACCTGTCTGACCACATTAAACCCAACTCTCTTATTTTTGGCTTTATTAATAGCTGTCTGTTACTATTTTTAAATATCCTTTATTTTTTTAAAGGTGTTTTCCCATGAACACAATTAATTTTAATCAACATTTTAATCTATAGATCTTGGAATAATAACTTCCACAATTGGCTGTTAAAAAAATGCTTCAACATAGCTCATTGATTTTGAAATTGTTTTTTCGTGACACATTATACTTTATGATAATGGTGAATTTAGGTTGATATTTTTATGACTTAAATCAAAACACATCAGAAATTTGACATTTTTAAAAATGTAGCAATTTTCAAACTTTCAATGATTATCCCTTTAATCCAGATAGTCATACCACACAAAAAAACATTAATAAATAACATTTCCCTCTTGTCTGCTTTACATCAGCACAATTTGTAAAATGGTAAAATGTTTTATTTTGTTAGCACTGTAGAAGGTTTAAAAATGTACCAGCAACTTTTTCAAGGAAATTTACAAAACTTATTTTTTTAGGGACCTGTTCAGTTTTGAAGTGACTTTGGGGGTCCTATATATTGGAAACCTCCAAATGTGATACCATTTGAAAAACAGCCCCCCTCCACGTTTTCAAAATTGCTTTAAGGTAGTTCATTAACCCTTCAGGTGCTTTTCAGGAATTAATGCAAAGTGGCATAACAGGAACAAAAAAGTTTATTTTTACCACCTTGATACAGTAAAGATGTACATCTTAGTACCGTGTTAGCCAGTAGATAGAAAAATATTTAGAATTGAGAGTCCTCAGTGGTTGATACCTTTTAATGGCTAACTGAAAAGATGGTAACAAACTGCAAGCTTTCGAGACTACTCAGGTCTCTTCATCAGGCAAAGACTAATACAAAATCTGAAGAATCACATATACACAACACAGCACAGAAAAAAAAAAGCAATAGATGAGACAAGTGACGTGAAGCAGAACTGTCATTATGGGAGAGGGATGAACAGTTGTGGCAATACATATTGGACTAGTTCATAGATAAGGAGTGTGAAAGTTTTATTGCCCTCTGATTGGGGTCTGGTAATGTTTTGTGATGTTCTCACAGGGTCTTTGAAGCAAATTCCTTAATTGATGTAATAGGCCATAAAACCATGTGATAGGTTCATTCCAGCATTGAGAGTGTCAAAGGTCACCATCAATTTGTATTCGCAAACTCTCCTATGTCTCTGAGATGTGAAATCACCTTTCAGTACAAGTAATTTCATATCCATCATACTATGACCGGGGATGCCAAAGTGTTTGGCCATAGGTAAATCCATTCTTTTTTCTCTTATTGTGTGGCGATGAGAATTCATCCTTGTTCTCAGTTTTTGCCCGGTCTCTCCCACATACAGACCCCCAGTTGGACATTTAGTACATATAATTAGGTACACCACATTAGATGTGATGCAGCTGAAAGTACCTGGGATCTTGTAGTCCTGATGTGAGTTGGGTACCGGTCATAGTATGATGGATATGAAATTACTTGTACTGAAAGGTGATTTCACATCTCAGAGACATAGGAGAGTTTGCGAATACAAATTGGTGGTGACCTTTGACACTCTCAATGCTGGAATGAACCTATCACATGGTTTTATGGCCTATTACATCAATTAAGGAATTTGCTTCAAAGACCCTGTGAGAACATCACAAAACATTACCAGACCCCAATCAGAGGGCAATAAAACTTTCACACTCTTTATCTATGAACTAGTCCAATATTTATTGCCACAACTGTTCATCCCTCTCCCATAAAGACAGTTCTGCTTCACGTCACTTGTCTCATCTATTGCTTTTTTTTTTTTTTCTGTGCTGTGTTGTGTATAAATATGTGATTCTTCAGATTTTGTATTAGTCTTTGCCTGATGAAGAGACCTGAGTAGTCTCGAAAGCTTGCAGTTTGTTACCAACTTTTCAGTTAGCCATTAAAAGATATCAACCACTGAGGACTCTCAATTCTAAATATTTTTCTATTTTTACCACCTACATTTTTATAACTTCTGAACAGGCCGCTATAGCCGGCAGACTTTAAAGCGTTATTTGGCCATGAACTGCCATGGCGAACTTCAGGACCACATGATCAAGACCTCAGGGTGACGATGGGGTTAAAGTGGGAGCCTCAGCACACTCTTAACCATTTAAGTACTGTAGTCACTATTGACAGGAGCATTTAAGGGGTTAAATGGCTATGGTCTTGACAAACACTTATAGTGGCTGATGCAGAAAGTTGTCAGCTATAGTGTACAGCCAACAGCTTATGGATTGTCATCTATATTGGGGGGGATGCTATTCTCTTATATCTCAGGTCAGTAAAAAGACGTATTCATGGTCACTAAGTGGTTATTAAAGAACATACACAATTTTGAAAGAATATGTTGCCAGAGTTTCCTCTCCTTTCACACTTTATGGCTAGAATAAATGGTTGTGATGTAGAAATTAGACTGGAGGTGAGAATGCTGCCTGTTGCCAAAATACAAACCAAACTAAAATGGAACTGCAATCTTGTTTTCTGGCATTTTGTTTGAGGAACAACCTTAACTGATGGAAGCAATTTTCCACAGGTCAAATGATAATAATTTCTAATTGACCAATTTATATTGACTATTTTTAAAAGACAGTAATTATTACCGACATCTAAGATGTAGTTGTGGCATTCTATGTGTAAAACCAACCTTATACAAAGGGCCTGGAGAATGTAGAGTGACTCCGCTGTATAATGTTTCATTATTTCCTATATGTACAACCCTTGTATGCAGTATCTTTTAGGGGAGAAAAGCTCTGCACATGGAGTATATGGTGGAGTGCACCACTGTTTGTTAGCTGGTGGGATCATATGGAATTCACACCAAAAAACTAGGTATTCCTCCATATGAAGGCAGTAACATCTAGTTACAGTAATGGCCCTTACATTGTATACATGCTCTATTACAAGTCTATAGAAAACCAGGCAAAACATCTCTGTGCCCAAACTCTTAAACTGTTGAAATGCCAGAACAAAAAAATAAGCTATATGTAAATTACATTTGCCTCGAGGCATAAGTGCACTTTGGCAAATCTGCAATATTTGAAGCTCCAGGAGATAATCCTGTTATGAATTACTTTGAGGTGAAGTATGTCTATGTCTGTCCTTAGAAGGTCTCCGTATTCCTGCAAATTCATATTCATATTAAAGCAACTATCGATTACATTTCTGCTTTCCATCATATTTTCCATCTTTGCAGTCAAAACTTTTTGCTTTTATTTTACATGCCACGCTCTTTCCTCTGTTAGTAAATATTCATGCGTCCAGAAAACTAAAGTACCGGTATGTCAAATAAATTTGGGGACAAACTCTAAGATACAGTAACACTATGTAAACTATTTAGGGCCCTAGACAACATGGAAACGAGGCCAGTCATTGTATCTAAGAGGTAAAACGTTCTGTTCTATCAGGTCTGTCAATATATATTTCCTGTGCCAGGAAACAGATTATACCTCTGATTTAGAAAAGGTTTCTGGAATATCTAGACAATTAGCAAAACCGGAGTTCTCACACTAAACCTTTCACTCGTTGGCCCTGACTGACGAAGATTTCAAATACTTGCCAAACCATGAGAACAACTTTAAGCAAAGGGGTATATTTGCTTTGGAGAATACATCGATGGGCTTTGTTGAAAGATCAAAAATGGTTATTCGGAGGAAAATAAGTTTACTCATTTTTCAGGCTCCTTAGAGCTGAGATGGCACTGTAACACACTGAAGGAAAAAAGGTTACCAAAAAGGCAGCTAGATACTGAAAGAATGAGGTATACAAGTTCCTACATGATGTTGCGCTATAAAAGACATAGGATAAGATGGATACATGTGCAGCAGAATTCTGGGACTAAAAATCAGTTCCTATCATCTGAATAGGCTAAGTTTGGTGGCAAGAATTGCAGTCTCATCTTGTTAGGGCATAATAGGTAAACTGTGTACACAATTATCATGTTGAGTATTTTGACCATATTTTTATGTAATCTTTCCAACCCCAACCTGTATACACTTGAAGGCTTATTGGATGAAGCCGATCAGGTGATGCATATTTGGGTAACAAGGGAGGGTGATGTCACGCTGTCTAATGATATGTATACAATGTCAGTAAACTATTAATACAGGAACAACACTCTATACAACAACTAGTATAGCAACATCAGCATGTAAGTATAGAATAGATTTACCTGACACGATATCTGCTGAACTCAGGGTTAATCTTGAGGACTTGATGAGCTGAAACAGGAAAGAGGTGGACCGGGATCTAACCTGACCCTAAACTGGGGTCCTAACTAATCCCTCACCTTGGAGGTACTGATAATGGTTCAGAGGTCCAAGTCTCCAACCTAACCCTGTCTCCTATCAGACCCTGAACCCTGTAATCAGTCCTAAGAAGGATCCTGACTACCACCAAAGGGATATGGGCTGATCTTAGCTAAATACACAGATTAGACATATAAGATAGACAGGATAACACTCGCTTGCATACACACTCAAACACCAAAGGAACATAAATGGTCTGGGAAATAAACTCTAACCAAGTTGAGCTTAGAACAACTAAGGAGCTCACAACTAAAGTCTATACAGATTCATTCCTATCTGTGGTCTGCATGAAGGTTTCACTGGCAACTCCCCAAGCAGACAACCAGGAATTTAAAGGAAACCAATCAACAAATAATCAATTGCAGCCGGGAGAAACTGCACCCAGTCCCAGTACCGAGCACAGACAGAATTAACTCCCTAGCTGCCAAACACAAAGAAACAGCAGCTCAGCTGTGAGAAGTCAAAATGTGCAACCGCGACGATCTTCGTGGCAATGCACACATGACAGTACCCCCCCTTCTACGAGGGGCCTCCGGACCCTCAGGGCCAGGCCTGCCCGGGTGAGTTCTGTGGAAGGTCCGAACCAAACGATCTGCGTTAACATCAGACGCAGGGACCCACGTCCTCTCCTCTGGACCATACCCCTTCCAATGCACCAAGTACTGAAGGGACCGGCGATTCAGACGTGAGTCAATGATCTTTGATACTTGAAATTCCAAGTTACCATTGACCAACACAGGAGGAGGAGGTAGAGGTGACGGTATGACTGGTGCCACATACCTTTTAAGTAATGACTTGTGGAACACATTATGAATTTTAAACGTAGGAGGGAGGTCCAGACGAAATGCCACAGGATTAATTATGGAACTGATCCTGTACGGCCCGATGAATCTGGGACCCAGTTTCCAGGAGGGCACCTTAAGTTTTATATTCCTGGTAGACAACCATACCAGATCGTTCACATTCAGATCTGGACCAGAAACTCTCCTCCTATCAGCCATACGTTTGTAACGGTTCCCCATCGCACTCAGATTATTCAATACACCTCTCCACACAGAAGCAAGTGACGACGAGAAACGCTCCTCCTCAGGAACCCCAGAAGGGCCCCCCCCCATTGAAAGTACAAAACTGGGGATGAAAACCATATGCCCCAAAAAACGGGGACTTACCAGTGGACTCGCTCCGCCTGTTGTTAAGAGCGAACTCTGCCAGAGGCAAGAAAGAAGACCAGTCCTCTTGGTTCTCTGAGACAAAACACCGGAGATATGTCTCTAAGCTCTGATTCAGACGCTCTGTCTGACCATTGGTCTGCGGATGAAAAGCCGAGGAAAATGACAATTGCATCCCCCGACGTAAACAAAATGCCCTCCAAAATTTGGACACAAACTGAGACCCCCTATCTGACACCACATCAGAAGGCAACCCATGAAGTCTAACGATCTCCCTAATGAACACCTGCGCCAGAGTTTTAGCATTAGGGAGTGCAGGAAGAGCAACGAAATGTGCCATCTTACTGAACCTGTCAACAACCACCAGTATGACAGTATTCCCTGACGACGGAGGAAGGTCCGTAATGAAGTCCATAGATAAATGAGTCCATGGACGCTCCGGAAGTTTCAAGGGTAAAAGGGTCCCAGACGGACGGGTATGAGGAGTTTTAGAGCGAGCACACACCCCACATGACGCAACAAAAGTTATAACATCTTTATTAGCATTAGGCCACCAAAACCGGCGAGAAAGGAGATCTAAAGTAGCCTTACTCCCTGGATGTCCTGCTAGAGCAGAATTATGATGTGCCTCAATAACCTTTTGTCTCAACAGATTTGGGACAAACAGTCTCCCTGGAGGTCCTGCAGGGGCGTCCCCCTGAGCCTCTAACACCTCCTCCTCAAGCTCAGAAAATACAGCCGACACTACCACCCCTCCTGAAGGATAGGACTCGGGTCATCCGTTTTCCCGGCCCCTGGGAAACTGCGAGACAAGGCATCAGCCTTTACATTCTTAGACCCCGGGCGATAAGTGACGACAAAATTAAACCTGGTAAAAAACAACGACCATCGAGCTTGTCTGGAATTCAGACGCTTAGCGGATTCCAAATACAACAGGTTCTTGTGATCAGTAATAACGGTAACCGGGTGGACTGCCCCCTCCAAAAAGTGACGCCATTCTTCAAAAGCTAACTTAATGGCCAAAAGTTCCCTATTGCCGATATCATAATTCCTTTCGGCGGACGACAATTTCTTAGAAAAGAAAGCGCACGGATGCCATTTACCAGGGGACGGACCCTGGGACAATATAGCACCCACCCCTACGTCAGACGCATCCACCTCCACAATGAACGGCTGAGATGCATCTGGTTGGATGAGAACGGGTGCCGAAGCAAAACATTTCTTCAAAGAGGAAAAGGCTTGGCAAGCTTTGTCCGACCATTTAGAAAAATCCGTCCCTTTTCTTGTCATGTCAGTGAGAGGTTTGACGACAGATGAGAAATTACAAATAAATTTCCGGTAGTAGTTAGCAAACCCCAAAAAACGCTGCAGAGCCTTAAGATCCCCTGGCTGATCCCATTCAAGCACTGCTCTCACCTTTTCAGGGTCCATACGGAAACCGGAGGCTGACACCAAAAAACCCAAAAACTGAAGTTCCTGTACGGCAAATACACACTTCTCCAGTTTGGCGTATAATTTATTGTCTCGCAAGATCTGCAACACCTGTCTCACATGCTCCTGATGAGACACAAGATCTGGCGAGTAAATTAAAATGTCGTCCAAATATACAACCACAAACAGCCCCACAAGGTGACGAAAAATGTCATTAACAAAATGTTGGAATACTGCTGGTGCAGTAGTCAGACCAAAAGGCATGACTAGGTTCTCATAATGTCCCTCCGGCGTGTTAAACGCCGTTTTCCACTCATCCCCCTCTTTTATCCTAATCAGATTATACGCCCCCCTGAGATCCAATTTAGAAAACCATTTGGCGCCAACAATTTGATTGAAGGGATCAGGAATAAGAGGGAGTGGATACGGATCTCGAACAGTAATCCGATTAAGTTCGCGGAAATCCAAGCAAGGGCGTAGGCCTCCATCTTTCTTCTTCACAAAGAAGAACCCCGCGGCTACTGGGGAAGATGAAGGTCTAATATGCCCTTTGGCCAGACTTTCAGAAATATAATCTTTCATAGCCTGCCTCTCAGGACCAGAAAGATTATACAACCTAGCTTTAGGCAACTTAGCATCAGGAAGGAGATTAATAGAGCAGTCATACACGCGATGAGGAGGCAACTCCTGACACCCCTCCTCAGAGAAAACATCCCCAAAATCCTCCAAAAAAGGAGGCAATGTACTAGGCACGACCGCACTGATGACTGTGTTCATGCAGTTGCTTTTGCAAAACTCACCCCATTGGCTTATTTCTCTGGACTGCCAATTAATCACAGGGTTATGTTTAACCAACCAAGGAAGTCCCAACACAATGGGAGTAGGTAGACCCTCCAACACATAACAAGATAATTGTTCTCTATGTATTGCCCCTACCCGAAGGTCAATGTTATGAACCTCATGAACAAAGCTACCTTGGCCGAGAGGCCTGGCGTCAATGGAGAATATAGGGATCGGTTTGACCAATACACTCAGATGCATACCTTGAGCCTGAGCAAACTGAGCGTCAACCAGATTAGCCCCGGAACCACTATCAAGAAGAACAGACAATCTTCTCCACTCTCGTACCAACTACCACCTCCACTGGTACAAGGAACTGAGAAGAACTGGCGGATGAAATACATACTCCCAGGTTGTCGTCCACCACACAACCTGGGATTAACAGTTTTCCGGCGACTTTTGGCTCAACAAGGCACGGGATTGACATTCTCCAACAAAATGTCCCTCTTTCCCGCAGAAAAAACATCTTCTAGTCCTGCGGCGTACCGCCAATCCCCTCCTACGAAATGATGTCCCTCCCAACTGCATAGGCTCATCTGAACAGACAAGGGGAACCTCAACATAAGGGACTTTAGTGGTAGGTGGAGAAACAACAGGGAGTGGGGTTACCTCACCCCTCTCCCGAAGCCGTCTATCAGTACGATAGCTAAGGCCATAGCAGCCTCCAGAGAAGGAGGAGACTCATACTGAGCCAAAACGTCTTTTAATTTATCAGAAAGCCCATGACAAAACTGGCTCCTAAGAGCTGGGTCATTCCACTGAGTATCTGTGGCCCATCTACGAAACTCAGAAGCAAATTCCTCTGCCGGACGATCTCCCTGCTGTATCTTACGTAATTTTGTCTCAGCAAGAGAGACCCGATCTGGGTCATCATATACCAATCCCAGGGCAGTAAAAAATTGATCTACAGACAGTAGAGCCGGGGATCCCGGAGGAAGGGAAAATGCCCAGGATTGAGGGTCCCCTTGCAGAAGTGAGATAACAATTCCCACTCTCTGCTCCTCACTCCCTGATGATCGAGGCCGAAGCCGAAAATACAATTTACATGCCTCCCGGAAGGTGAAAAATTTGTCTCGCCCACCAGTGAACCTGTCCGGGAGAGCAACCTTAGGTTCAACTCTGGTTTGCTCCAGGGGAGACAAAACTTTGGACTTAATGTCCGTCAGCTCCATGGATAATCCCTGCAACTGCAGAGCCAGCTGGGCTACTGGATCCATGGTAACTGGAGATAATTTTTATGGCCAGTGAAAATGTCACGCTGTCTAATGATATGTATACAATGTCAGTAAACTATTAATACAGGAACAACACTCTATACAACAACTAGTATAGCAACATCAGCATGTAAGTATAGAATAGATTTACCTGACACGATATCTGCTGAACTCAGGGTTAATCTTGAGGACTTGATGAGCTGAAACAGGAAAGAGGTGGACCGGGATCTAACTGACCCTAAACTGGGTCCTAACTAATCCCTCACCTTGGAGGTACTGATAATGGTTCAGAGGTCCAAGTCTCCAACCTAACCCTGTCTCCTATCAGACCCTGAACCCTGTAATCAGTCCTAAGAAGGATCCTGACTACCACCAAAGGGATATGGGCTGATCTTAGCTAAATACACAGATTAGACATATAAGACAGACAGGATAATACTCGCTTGCATACACACTCAAACACCAAAGGAACATAAATGGTCTGGGAAATAAACTCTAACCAAGTTGAGCTTAGAACAACTAAGGAGCTCACAACTAAAGTCTATACAGATTCATTCCTATCTGTGGTCTGCATGAAGGTTTCACTGGCAACTCCCCAAGCAGACAACCAGGAATTTAAAGGAAACCAATCAACAAGTAATCAATTGCAGCCGGGAGAAACTGCACCCAGTCCCAGTACCGAGCACAGACAGAATTAACTCCCTAGCTGCCAAACACAAAGAAACAGCAGCTCAGCTGTGAGAAGTCAAAATGTGCAACCGCGACGATCTTCGTGGCAATGCACACATGACAGGTGATGCCTACAAATATCAACACCCTTTATCAAGGTGTGCAGACTTATTAGGCAGCTTGTTTTCCACAGGCAAAATGGGCCAAAAGGGGATGTGAGTCTGAAAACTCAACACTAGTCACAAGTCTTACACACGAATGCAGCACTCATGAAATTGCTAAGATACTGGGGCATGATCACAAAACCATCAAAAGTTTTGTTGCAAATAGTCAACAGGGTCACCAAAAAAGATGAGAAAAACGTGGTTTTTTTTGTTGAGAAAAGAGACGAACAAAAACCCCCAAAGATTTGAGAAGCGACCAGGGAGCCATTATCCTCCAGACTGGTCATATATCAGAATTGCAACTTCCCTGGAGGCTCAGAAGTACAAGTCCTCAGAGACAAGGCCGAGTTAAAGAAGGCTGAAACCCAACAAACACTAAACAAGACACATAAGTTAAAACGTCAAGAAAGGGACAAGAAATATCTGAAGACAAATTTTTCAAAGATGGACTGAGGAATTGAAAGCGCCTCTTGATGGATCAGATGGATGACCTCCATGTCATCTCAGACACCAGCAAGGTGGAGGAAGGGTACTGCTCTGGGATGGTATTATTAAAGATGAGCTAGTAGGATATTTCTGGATTGAAGATAGACTCAAAAACAATTCCCAAACCTACAGTTTTTAGAAGATACTTTCTTCAAGTAGTACAGGAAAAAGTCTGCATCTTTCAAGAAAAGTATGTTTTTTTGTGCAGGACAATGCTCCATCGCAGGCATCAAAGTCTCCAATGCTTGTCTGCCAATAAAGGCTTAAAGATGAAAGAATAATGACATGGCCTCTTTCTCACCTGACTTAAACCCTAGTGATAACTTGTGGGACTTTCTTAAATGGGAGATTTACGGCGACGTAAAGAGTACACCTGTCTGGAAGGCTGTGGATGGTATTGACTTTATGGATGGAATGCTTAGGACTGTTATTCAAAAGAATGGTGGTGGCTATATTTGTCACTGATATATTTTTTTAATGTATTTTTGTACATTTTGAGTTTTTTTTTTTTCATTCTCGCTTTCACAGACGAAAACAAGCAACTGAGATGGAGAATTTACCATTTTTATTTAGTTGTATAATAATTCTGCACAGTAATAGTTGCCCAAAAATTCTGCACCCATAGATCTTCTTCTAAGAAAGATAAAACTTAACTTTCACTTTCTTTAACCCCTTCAGTGTTATTTTTCCAGCCATATAGCCATATGGAGGCTTGGTTTTTGTGGGACAAGTTGTACTTTTGAATGACACCATTCGTTCTGCCAAATAGTGTACTGGAAAATTGCAAAAAAAATTCTAATGCGGTGAAATTGCCAAAAAAATGCAATTACAACTTTTTTTTATTTTTTTTAATAATTACCATGTTCAATATATGGTAAAACTGAACTAGCAATATGATTCCCCAGGTCAGCCCAATACGCAGATAACAAGATAGCAAACATGTATTTTTTTTTTCATTTAAGTGGTGAAAAAAAATTCACAAGTTTATAAAAAAAAAATTGATCTTGGCGCTATTTTCTGAGACCTGTAACATTCTCATTTTTCAGGATCTGCCGCTGTGTGATGGCTTATTTTTTGCACCCTGAGCTGATATTTTTACTGATACCATTTTGGGGTGGATAATATGTTTTGATCGCCTGTTATTGCATTTCATTGTAATGTTGCGGTTACCATATAAACATAATTTTGGCATTTAAATTTTTTTCTCGTTACGGCATTTACTGATTGGATTAATTTACTGTACATTTTAATAGCTCGGACATTTCTTAACGCAGCTATGTCAAATATGTTTCATTTTTTTTTTCAATGTTTTATTTTTAATGGGGCAAAAAGGGGGGTGATTGAACTTGAGTTTTTTTAATTGTTCAATATTTTTTTTCAAACTTTTTTTTACTTTTTACTGTGTTTAATAGTCCTCTTAGAAGATTCGACTCTGATCGTCTGATCACCTGTGCTACACATAGCAGTGCTTCAGCATTGCAATGTATAGCTAAAATCACAATCTTCAGCAGACCCCCGGATGTCATAAGAATCTGTTGGCGTCCAATTATCATGTGATGGGCACGCCGATGGGCGGGACCATTGACGCGCTTCTTGTCTGCGCATGTTAAATGCTGCCATCAATGCCAGCAGCATTAGACAGGTTAACTGCCCCATCCACATCTGTTAGAGGCACTTGATGGCCGATTAAATCAGCTATCAAGTGCGGGGAATGATGCGGGCTCAGCATGTGAGCCCGCATCAAAGGAACGGACAAGATGCTTACGTCATTGGTCGTGAAGGAGTTAATATTCAGGTTTTAGGTTTATTAACCTTTTGGACTGACAGGCAGCACTGTAGCTTTTTAATAATAAAATTAATCATCAAACATATAAACTGTCTAATAACTGTGCACACAATATGTAGAAGCTAATCCCAACACTCAGAGGGGACACTCATCACAGACGCCATTTGATGAATACTAGACCCTTATCTTGTGACTGTATGACAAGTGCAGTAAGGCAAACCCAATTTACCTCTAAGCCGCTCAGTTGTAATTTTGTTGATTTTTTGATGGTCTATACGGCTAACTATGTTTAATTCTGCTACTGTTGCTTTTAGTCTTGTTGAGTAATTACTGTGTGTACCAGGGTGACTAGTACAGTTGTTCATTAGAAATGCACTTCATATCAAATGTTCTTCTGTTATATTGTAGAGATATACAGTTGTGATAAAAAGTTTATATACCCCAGCAGAATTTTTGCTTTCTTGGCCTTTTTTCAGAGAATATGAATGATAACACCAAAACGTTTTCTCTACTCATGGTTAGTGGGTGGGTGAAGCCATTTATTGTCAAACTACTGTGTTTTCTCTTAAATCATAATGACAACCCAAAACATCCGAATGACGCTGATCAAAAGTTCACATACCCTGGTGATTTTGGCCTGATAACATGCACAGAAGTTGACACAAATGGATTTGAACGGCTACAAAAGGTAACATCCTCACCTGTGACCGGTTTGCTTGTAATCAATGTACGTGCATAAAAGCTGAGTGACTTTCTGGGATCCAGACAGACTCTTGCATCTTTCACCCAGCCACTAACGTTTATGGATTGTGAGTCATGGGGAAAGCAAAAGAATTGTCAACGGATCTGCAGGAAAAGGTAGTTGAACTGTATAAAACAGGAAAGGGATACAAAAAGATATCCAAGGAATTGATAATGCTAGTCAGCAGCGTTCAAACTGTGATTAACAAATGGAAAATCAGGGGCTCTGTAAAAACAAAACCACGGTCAGGTGTTATGTTTTGGTAGCTGAGGAGAATAAGCAAAAACGGCAATACACCAGAGAGGCTGGAACCTATTGGATTGCAGTAACCTGAACTAACCACACAACTAGAGGTAGCCGTGGAGCGTTCCTACGTTGATCCTAGACGCCTCGTCACAGCCTGAGAGATAACTACACCTAAAGGCAGAAAAATGAAAGCTATCTGCCCCGGAGCAGATCCCCAAAGAAAATAGGAAGCCCCCAAACATGTAATGGCGGTTAGACAAGAAGAAGCACGGACACAGACAGAAAATAGAATGAGCAAACGCTGGGGCCCAATCTGTCTAGACAGAAAAGTACAGGAAAGGATACTCACTGCAATCCAAAAAAAAACCTAAAAAATACCAACTCTTCTGATTGCAAAAATACCTGAGATCACACGATCTCTACCACCTAATCAGATCTCTGTGTAACAAAACTAAGCCGCAGCCACTGAAAAAACAGGAAAAAGCAAATGAACAAACAACAGTGGCTCAAGATAAACTGAAAGGAGCACAAGCCCCCGGAGGGGACCTGGCTGACCTCCACAGAAGTGCAGGGAACAATGCAAAAAGCAAGCACAAAAATAAAAGCAGAAAATATCTTACCTGATAGCAGAAGATGCAGGCAAGACTCAGCAAACTTCCAAATGAACGAGGAACCACAATTGAGACAAGAACAATTGATCACCGGCAACCATCATGGGAGGGAACCTCCCTTATATCAGACCAGTCCGTGATCCCAGATTGCCATTCCTCACTGAAAGGTTCAGTACTGTCTGTAACCACCAGAGGGAGCCTCTGCTCAGAAACCATCTCTAGCACATTCATAACAGTACCCCCCCCCCTTGAGGAGGGGTCACCGAACCCTCACTTGTGCAACTAGGCCGATCAGGATGAGCTCGGTGATCGGCACGGATCAGTCTCCTAGCATGGATGTCCGAAGCAAACACCCAAGAATTGTCCTCCTGACCATAACCTCTCCACTTAACCAAATACTGGAGTTTCTGTCTAGAAAAGCGAGAATCCAATATTTTCTCAACCACATACTCCAGATTGCCCTCAACCAAAACAGGGTCAAGAGGCGCAGCCATAGGAACCACTGGCTCGACAAACCTCTTCAATAAGGACTTGTGGAACACGTTATGGATCTTAAATGTCCCTGGAAGAAGCAAACGGAAGGAAACAGGATTAAGAATCGACATGATCTTATAAGGTCCAATGAACCTAGGCTTAAACTTTGGAGATACAACCCTCATAGGGATATTTCTTGAGGACAACCAAACCAAGTCCCCCACTTTAAACCGAGGACCATCAGTCCTATGCCGGTTGGCAAACCGTTGGGCCTTCTCCTGAGAGAGAGAGACAACCTCTCCACTACCTGGTCCCAAATCTGATGCATTCGCTCCACAACAGAGTCAACACCCGGACAGACAGAAGCCTCCGCCTGTCCCGAAGAAAATCGAAGGTGAAACCCAAAATTGCAGAAAAATGGAGACATCAAGGTGGCAGAGCTAGCCCTATTATTAAGAGCAAACTCAGCCAAAGGCAAAAAAGAGACCCAGTCATCTTGATCAGCAGACACAAAACATCTCAAATAAGTCTCCAAGGTCTTGGTTTGTTCTCTCGGTTTGTCCATTGGTCTGAGGATGAAAAGCAGAGGAGAAAGATAATTGAACACCAAGTTTAGAACAAAATGTCCTCCAAAATCTGGAAACAAACTGGACTCCTCTGTCAGACACAATGTTCTCCGAAATGCCATGTAACCGAACCACGTGCTGAAGGAACAAAGGCACCAATTCAGAGGAGGAAGGCAACTTAGGTAATGGCACAAGATGTATCATCTTGGAAAACCTATCACAGATTACCCAGATAATGGTCATTCTCTGAGAAACAGGGAGGTCGGAAATAAAATCCATAGAGATATGAGTCCATGGCCTCTTGGGCACAGTAATGGCATTAACAAACCACTAGAGCGAGAGCAAGGCTTGGAGCGAGAGCAAGTCCCACAGGACTGCACAAATTCCCTGACGTCACGAGACAAAGTAGGCCACCAAAAGGACCGACTCACCAAGTCTCTGGTACCAAAAATCCCGGGATGACCAGCCAACACAGAACAATAAATCTCAGACATCACACTCTTCTTCCACTGGTCTGGGACAAACAATTTCCCAATAGGGCAGCGCTCAGGTTTATCCTCCTGACACCCTTCCAGAGCCAGTCTCAATTTGGGCGAGATGGCGGAAAGAACCACACCCTCTTTCAAAATAACAGTAGGATCAGATAACTCAGGAGAGTCCGCAATGAAACTCCTCGAGAGGGCATCTGCCTTAACATTCTTAGTGCCAGGAAGAAAAGAAACCACAAAGTTAAAACGTGTGAAAAACAAGGCCCACCTGGCCTGTCTAGGATTAAGTCGCTTGGCTGATTCCAGATAAACCAGATTCTTATGGTCCGTGAGGACCACCACCTGATGTTTGGCTCCTTCCAGCCAATGTCTCCACTCTTCAAAGGCCCACTTCATGGCCAATAACTCCCGGTTACCCACATCATAATTATGTTCAGTTGGAGAAAATTTTCGAGAGAAAAAGGCACAAGGGTTACTCTTAGAGGTCTCAGGATCTCTTTGGGACAAAACGGCACCTGCCCCAATTTCAGAGGCATCAACCTCCACCTGAAACGGTAGAGAAACATCAGGCTGCCGTAGAACAGGAGCAGAAGTGAATCTATGCTTAAGTTCCTGAAACGCAGAGACTGCCTCAGGAGGCCAATTCACCACATCAGAACCCTTTTTGGTCAGATCAGTCAATAGTTTAACAATACCGGAGAAATTACCAATAAATTTACGATAAAAATTGGCAAAACCCAAAAATCTCTGAAGAGCCTTTAATGAAGTAGGTTGGACCCAATCACAGATGGCCTGAACCTTGACCGGGTCCATTTCAATAACAGATGGAGACAAAATGAATCCCAGAAATGAGACCTTCTGTACGCCAAAAAGACACTTTGATCCCTTCACATACAGTGCATTCTCTCTCAAAATCTGGAACACAGTCCGAACATGTTTCACATGAGAGTCCCAGTCATTGAAAATAATCAAGATATCATCCAAATAAACAATCAGAAATTTATCCACAAAATCCCTGAAAATATCATTCATGAAGGATTGGAAGACGGAAGGAGCATTAGTGAGCCCAAAGGGAATCACTAGGTACTCAAAATGCCCATCTGGGGTATTAAACGCCGTCTTCCATTCATCCCCGTGCTTAATGCGAATAAGGTTATACGCCTCCCTGAGGTCAAGCTTGGTAAACCAACTAGCACTTTTCACCCTGGAAAACAGGTCAGAAATCAAGGGTAACGGATATTGATACTTCACAGTGATCTTATTCAAGAGACGATAATCAATATACGGCCTCAATGAACCATCCTTTTTGGCCACAAAGAAAAAACCGGCACCCAAGGGTGAAGAGGATGGTCTGATATGACCCTTCTCCAATGACTCCTTGATATAAGATCGCATAGCATCGTGTTCAGGTACAGACAAGTTAAAAAGGCGACCTTTAGGAAATTTACCACCAGGCACTAATTCAATAGCGCAATCATAGCTCCTGTGAGGGGGCAAGGATGCAGATTTACTTTCACTAAATACATCCGAAAAATCAGTCAAAAAGTCAGGAACATCCTGAGACTGGGGAGAGGCAGAAAAAACAGGAGTGTTGGCATTAACACATTGGCAGCCCCAACTGGTCACAGACACAGATTTCCAATCCAAAACAGGATTATGAGACTGTAACCAAGGGAAACCTAGTACAATAATGTCATGCAGATTATACAGCACAGAAATTTGCAACTCTCCTGATGATCTGGTTCAACCCTCATTATCACCTGAATAGAAAACTGGGTTTATTCTCCGCCAAAGGGTAGAATCAATGCCCATTAGTACTAGCGACAAAGGGAATAATATTGCCCCAACCCCCTCCGCAGTGAGTACTCCATGGGATTTCCACACCCATCAACTAGTCCTGATACCACAGAACTGAATATAGCGAAAACTTTTGGCATCAGGTTAATAAATTAGCGGCAGAGTCCTAGTTCATGCTACAAAGATGCCTGGTAGCAAATTTTACAAGTGCCCCCACAGTAAGGAAAGACATAGAATATTCCCTCAATGTACATGTAAAAGCCAGTTCGTTTTCAATAATAACCCAATGTAATAACGTTTGATGCAGACAGTCAAAACCTGGCTCTTAGAATCGCAGGGCTCATGGAAACCAAACGTTTGGCAAAGTCAAATCATCAGGTTAATAGCGTCCTAATCAACAAAAGCCTGAGCAGAAATTGACAGAGCAATCAGGTAAAGTCCAAATTAGTGAACAACCAACATGAGCGTGCAAAACGTCTTCCCCGCTTAGGGCAGACTGAAATAGCATGAGAGGCGTCACCACAGTAGAAACATAACCCATTGCGCTTTCGAAACTCATGACGCTGTGCCCCAGAAGTCACTCTATCACACTGCATGGGCTCAGAAGCTGGCTCACAAGGCAACACTATCTCACGCATACCTCTGCGCTCATGCAAACGTCTGTCAATTTGAATAGCCAATAACATAGAATCATTGAGACCAGAGGGAGCAGGGAATCCCACCAAAACATCCTTTACATTCTCTGACAGCCCCTTCCGAAAAAGGGCTGCCAAAGCATCATCATTCCATTTGGTCAGGACTGCCCACTTTCGGAATTTCTGACAGTACAACTCAGCATCTTCAAGACCCTGATTTAATGCCAACAAGGTTTTTTCAGCTTGAGCAGTGACATTAGGTTCATCGTACAATAACCCCAGAGCCAGAAAAAATACATCAACATCATTCAAAACAGGATCCCCAGGTGTCAGGGAAAAAGCTCAATACTGAGGGTCGCCGCGCAGGAGAGAGATGACAATTTGAACCTGCTGTGCTGCGTTCCCTGAGGACTTAGGCTTTAAGGCAAAAAAGTACTTACAGTTATTTTTGAAATTCAGAAATTTAGCCCGATCCCTAAAAAACAAATCTGGCATGGGAATCCTAGGTTCCACAACCGGCAACCCAGCAAGATAGGTAGAAATACTCCGAACCTCAGTGGCAAGCTGATCCACATGGCCAGACAACTGTGCAAGCTCCATTGAGAGAAAAAAATCCTCCTCAGCACCCAGAGAAAAAGAGGAAAAAAATGCAACAAACAGGGAAAAAAAAATAAAAATCTCTGACAACTCTGACAACTTTTTTTTTTTCTTTCCACACTATTTTTCCCTTCTGTGAGTACCATATAATTTTCAGTTTGGGCCAGTGATACTGTTATGTTTTGGTAGCTGAGGAGAATATGCAAAAACGGCAATACACCAGAGAGGCTGGAACCTATTGGCTTGCAGTAACCTGAACTAACCACACAACTAGAGGTAGCCGTGGAGCGTTCCTACATTAATCCTAGACGCCTCGTCACAGCCTGAGAGATAACTACACCTAAAGGCAGAAAGATGAAAGCTATCTGCCCCGGAGCAGATCCCCAAAGAAAATAGGAAGCCCCCAAACATGTAATGGCGGTTAGACAAGAAGAAGCACGGACACAGACAGAAAATAGAATGAGCAAACGCTGGGGCCCAATCTGTCTAGACAGAAAAGTACAGGAAAGGATACTCACTGCAATCCAAAAAAACCCTATAAAATACCAACTCTTCTGATTGCAAAAACACCTGAGATCACACGATCTCTACCACCTAATCAGATCTCTGGTGTAACAAAACTAAGCCGCAGCCACTGAAAAAACAGGAAAAAGCAAATGAACAAACAGTGGCTCCAGATAAACTGAGAGGAGCACAATCCCCCGGAGGGGACCTGGCTGACCACCACAGAAGTGCAGGGAACAATGCAAAAAGCAAGCACAAAAATAAAAGCAGAAAATATCTTATCTGATAGCAGAAGATGCAGGCAAGACTCAGCAAACTTCCAAATGAACCAGGAACCACAATTGAGACAAGAACAATTGATCACCGGCAACCATCATGGAGGGAACCTCCCTTATATCAGACCAGTCCATGATCCCAGATTGCCATTCCTCGCTGAAAGGTTCAGTACTGTCTGTAACCACCAGAGGGAACCTGTGCTCAGAAACCATCTCTAGCACATTTATAACAGTCAGGTAGACCAACAAAAATTTTGTCCACAACTGCCAGGAAAATTGTCTGGGATGCTAAGGAAAACCCACAAATAACATCAGCTGGAATACTGGACTAGAAAAGTTTCAAGATGCACAATAAGGAAGCAGGCGCCGGGAAAGGTCAGAGAGGCAAGGCACCTGCGCACTGCAGTACTTTACTCATCCCTCAACATGGCAAATCAGTATGCCTGCACAGGAGCCGTGACAGAAGCAAGGAAGAGGACATCATTGCATAAAGATGGGAGGCGCCGGACCTGGAACACCCATCGGACCGGACCGCCCTCGGGTTAGTATAATATAACAAATTTTTCTTCTCTTTCAGATTACATCGGGGCTTATCTACAGCATTATAGAATGCTGCAGATAAGCCCCTGATGGCGGTGGCCGCAGCTTACAGGGGAAAAAATAGGTGACAGGTTCCCTTTAAAGAAAAATGGGCTGCATGGTCAAGTCGCCAGAAGAAAGCCATTACTGCGCAAATGCCACAAAGTATTTCACCTACAGTATGCAAAACAGTACAGAGACAAGCCTCAAAACTTCTGCAACAAGATAATTTGGACTGATGAGACTAAAATTTTACTTTTTGGCCACAACCATAAAGGTTACATTTGGAGAGGGGTCAACAAGGCCTACGATGAAAGGAACACCATTCCTACTCTAAAGCATGGAGGTGGATGGCTGATGTTTTGGGGATATTTGAGCTACAAAAGCACAGGAAACTTGGTCAAAGTTGAAGGAAAGATGAATGCAGCATGTTATCAGCAAATACTAGAGGCAAATTTTCAATCATCAGCCCGGAAGCTGTGCATGGGACATACTTGGATGTTCCAACATGACAACGATCCAAAACACAAGGCCAAGTCGACCTGTCATTGGCTACAGCAGAACAAAGTGAAGGTTCTGGAGTGGCCATCTCAGTCTACTGACCTCAATATCATTGAGGCACTCTGGGGAGATCTCAAGCGCGAAGTTTATGCTAGACAGCCCAAGAATTTACAGGAACTGGAAGCTTTTTGCCAAGAGTAGGCAGTTTTACCATCTGAGAAAATAAAGAACCTCATCTACAAGTAACAGAAAAGACTTCAAGCTGCCATTGATGTTTAGAGGGGGCAATACATGGTATTAAGAAATGGGGTATGTGAACTTTTGATCAGGGTCACTTGGATGTTTTGGGTTGTCATTATGATTTAAAAAGAGAAAACACCGTAGTTTGACAATAAATGGCTTCACCCAACCACTAACCATGAGTAGAGAAAAAGTTTTGGTGCTATCATTCATATTCTCTGAAAAAAGGCCAAGAAAGCAAAAATTCGGCCAGGGTATGTAAACTTTTGAGCACAACTGTATATGTTTGTTTCAGGAACACACACATCATTGGTGCAACCTGTAAAGCCGCACAGTGGCCCAAGAGGTATGGGGGCCCATTTTTACCTCCAAAGCAAACGGAATTGGGCATTATGATGACCTATTTGGCTGCAATGGGTCCATATATTGTTCTTGTTTTCTGTCTGCATCTGCCAGTAGTTGGTTTTGTAGGGGCAATTCTATATACCCACTTAGTATTGTGAGCATGGATATGTGTTTGACTAAATAGGTTTTCATTGGTTTTTAATGCAGATCTGAATAAAGGTTAAATAGGACCTATCACCAAAAATTATCCCTGCTTTTTTTAATTTTATATTACTAGTAAAAAATAAACTTTTTTTTAAATATGCTATTTTAAAAAAACTGAGGAAAGGGCTTTTATTAGTGTAGGAAAATATACAAATGATTTGCTAATTCAATTATCAGTAAAAAGATGCTGTAATTTCCTGATATACCTTTTAGCGCTACATCACTTCACAGCATCAAAGTGACGCATTTATTCTGAGCAGCGTGGTCTCACAGTTCAGAGCAAAAAGCATCTTCAGTGTTGTGGACTGAGTGTCTCCACTGCTCCAGGGGACATACTCCTATGTTATTTAGAGACTTTTCTCTGCTTGTCTGCTTCACTATGTACTATAGCCACACTTGTTTGTGTTCTGATCAGAGTGAAAACGCTCATATCAGAGCAAAGACCAGTGCGATAGTGAATTAGTGATAGATAACGAAGCTGCTGACGAGCAGGAACAAATGTGATAATGTACAGCTCTGGGAAAAATTAAGAGACCACTGCAAAATTTTCGGTTTGTCTGATTTTTCTCAAATAATACAAAGAAAACAAGTTCATAAATCATTTAGGAACAACAATACTAATATTATAACTCAGGAAGAGATCAGAAATCAATATTTTGTGGAATAACCATGATTTTTAATCACAGCTTTCATGCGTCTTGGCATGCTTTCCACCAGTCTTTCACACTGCTCCTCGCGCAAAAATGTAAGCAGTTCTTTGTTTGGTGGCTTGTGACTATCCATCATCCTCTTGATTACATTCCAGAGGTTTTCAATGGGGTTCAGGTCTGGAGATTGGGCTGGCCATGACAGGGCTTTGATGTGGTGGTCTCTTAAATTTGCCAGAGCTGTATATCGCAACCAGAGCTTCAAAGCAAGTGCAGAGATGTCCCAAGGAGCTGCGTGTATGAGATCACTTCCTGGTTTCTCATTTATCACTAAGCGGTGAAATCTCTCAGTTAGAAGAGAGACCACTGCTCATGGGGACATCACTGTATTGTCTGAGAAGACCAATCACCACCGATACAACAGCAATGAGTGTATTATCACACTTGTCAATGCCTGTCATCACTGGAAGAGGGTACTGCTGCAGCACTGCTCTCCTCATTCAGAGCAGCCCTTTGGCGGTAACTTCTTCCAGCGGTGAGAACAGCTCGATAGCCTGGTATTAGTAGTACAATACCAGGCAGTCGGAACTGCACTCACCACCCCTACCCTAGGGCTCCAATAAAGGATGTTCTCTATGTTCCCAGCCTTGAAAGCAATCTTCTGTCAGTAAAGAAGCTCACACAAAAGGAGAATGTAGTTACTTTTAAAGCTAACAGCTGTATCATCTCAAAAGGTCACACTCTTGCAGAAGGAAAAATCCAAGATGAAATTTAACAGCTAAAATGCAAAGAAAGAGTGTACAGTGTTAGACAAGATCTGCATAAGAACTGTATCCATGTATGGAACAGATGTCTTGGGCATAGATACTCAGAAGCACTAAGGAAGCTAGCTCAACTTGCAAATGGTTTTGAAATCAACCAGTGTAGTCAAATGATGAAGTGCACTAGCTGTCTTAAAAGGGAAAATGTCCAGAAAATCCTTTCCTAAAATAAGCACCACTAGATCTGCACAGCCACTGGATCTGATATATACAGATGTATGTGGTCGAATGAGTGTTCAAACTCCTAGCAAGAAGAGATATTTTCTCACATTTATTGATGACTACTCCAGATATACAGTCGCCTACCTGCTTCACAGTAAGAATGAAGTTCCACAGAAACTTGAAGAATATCTTGCTGTAGTGTTTAGCAAATTTGGAAGAATGCCAAAAGCCCTGCGTGCAGATAATGGAACCGAATATGCAAGTGGTAAGGTGCAAACCATTTTGAAAAAGGTGGAATCATGTTCCAGACTACCATTCCATACAACCCAGAACAAAATGGCATTGCAGAAAAAAACGTACTCTCTGTGAAAGTGGAAGTAGTATGTTGTTTGATGCGAATCTACCTACAACGTATTGGGGAGAAGCCATCATGACAGCTTGCTATCTTCAAAACAGAGTGCCAGGTAAAGCCACAAATAAAACTCCATATGAGCTATGGAACTGCGAGAAGCCTAACCTGAAGCACCTCAGGATATTTGGAAGCAAAACGTTTGTGTATGTTCCCAAAGAAAAACGTTCCAAGTGGGAATCTGTTGTGTTTCGGTAGCTGAGGAGAAATTGCAAAAAATAGCCAAAGTAGTAATACACCAGAGAGGCCGGAAACTATTGGATTGCAGTACCCTAAACTAACCGCCACACTAGAAGTAGCCGTGGAGAGATAACTACACCTAAAGGCAGAAAGATGAAAGCTATCTGCCCCGGAGCAGAATCCCCAAAGAAATAGGAAGCCCTCAAACATGTAATGGCGGTTAGACAAGAAGAAAATACGGACACAGACAGAAAATAGAATGAGCAAACGCTGGGGCCCAATCTGTCTAGATAGAAAAGTATAGGAAAGAATTCTGACTGCAACCCAAAAGAACCCTGACAAAAATACCAACACTTCTGATTAACAAAAAACCTGAGATCACACGATCTCTACCACCTAAATCAGATCTCTGGTGTAACACACAGCAACTCAGCAAATAAAAAGTGACAAAGGAACAAAGCAAAAGTGCAAACACAAAATGAGCACAATTGCAGCGCCAGACTCCAAAAGGGGACCAGGCTGTAGTTCACTGCAAGCAGCAAACCAGCAGTGAAAATCCAACAGAGGAAAAAAAAACAGCAAAACACTTATCTGAATGAGAGCAGGAAAGCAAGGTGTGCTCCAAGCAAGACCAGGAGGAACAATTGATTACCGGCAAGGCTGATGGGAACTCAGGTCACTTATATCATACCATTCAGAGCCAGCTGAAGGCCATTCAGTAATTAGTTCATTACCCTCAGCAACCACCGGAGGGAGCCCTAGCTAAG
Organism: Oophaga sylvatica; assembly: GCA_033576555.1. NCBI lineage: Eukaryota > Metazoa > Chordata > Amphibia > Anura > Dendrobatidae > Oophaga > Oophaga sylvatica. The sequence goes on from JARQOD010000001.1 coordinate 884,451,586, forward strand.
AAGTCGCCTCCAGAGTACTCACAACAGGAATCACACACAAAGCAAAGAGTCCTGGTGGGCTATAGCGAAACTGAAAAGAGGCTCACACAGGAAGAGCATGTGACTGTATTTCCTGTTTTTCCTGTGTCAGTGTATGAGAGAAGCAGCCTGCTGTAGATGTTGCAGAGATAGAGACACACAAATGATTTATTCCTGATCTTTTAAGCTTATCATATATTGTTCCTGTTTGCTCCCGAATAAAGAAGCTCTGTTGTCACACACTTGGAGAGTATCCTGAATAATCCGCTGCCAACATTCTGTCACAGCTGCTGCCTGACCTGTGCTCACCGCCTCTACCCTGTCACTACTCGTCACATTCCTGTCATCATTCACGAATGAACACTGTGTGAACGATGACAGGGTTAAATTGTAGTTCAGAGTACAACTCTGGGCTACAATAAAATATAACCCAACTTCTCCCACAGCTAATAAGTGGACAGCCTAGGGAGCGTGCTCAGTAGAGTTGAGCGATACTTTCCGATATGCTAAAGTATCGGAATCGGAATGGTATCGCCGATATCACTAAAATATCGGCGATACCCGATACCGATACCGGAAGTCCCATGTAAGTCTATGGGAACAAAATATCGCAACTAAAAAAAACCCATTCTTTCCTTGTAAACACTAAATATACACACATAGAATACATATATAATATATATATACATGTCATTGTGACATATATATATACATATATGTATAGTTTATACACTTCTACATAGTAAAATATCCTTTGATTCAATTGCCGGGTAAAGCCGGCTTCAGTGAAAAGACAGAAGCACCCGACATGAAATGACACTTGGTGTACATAGGGTTAAACATTTCTTTTCATGTCCTTTGCTATCTAATTTGCACAAACAATTAAATCAGACTATGTGTGCAAAATTTCACACCTGTAGGGGTTAATTAAAGGTGTAAATTCGTTGTAAAAAAAAACGGACTTTTTTGCTACGAATTTACACCTTTAATTAACCCCTAGAGGTGTGAAATTTTGCACACATAGTCTGATTTAATTGTTTGTGCAAATTAGATAGCAAAGGACATGAAAAGACATGGTTAACCCTATGTACACCAAGTGTCATTTCATGTCGGGTCACCCGACATGAAATGACACTTGGTGTACATAGGGTTAAACATTTCTTTTCATGTCCTTTGCTATCTAATTTGCACAAACAATTAAATCAGACTATGTGTGCAAAATTTCACACCTCTAGGGGTTAATTAAAGGTGTAAATTCGTTGTAAAAAAAACGGACTTTTTTGCTACGAATTTACACCTTTAATTAACCCCTAGAGGTGTGAAATTTTGCACACATAGTCTGATTTAATTGTTTGTGCAAATTAGATAGCAAAGGACATGAAAAGACATGGTTAACCCTATGTACACCAAGTGTCATTTCATGTCGGGTTCTGCATTTTCACAAAAGCCGGCAATTGAATTAGCGGCTATTATACTATGTAGAAGTGTATGAACTACAAATATAAATATATATATATGTGTCACAAATTCAATGACATGTATATATATATATATGAGGTGTAAAATTGCTGAAAAAAAATGCGTGGGCTCCCGCCCTATTTTCGCAACCAGACAGACAAAGCCAGTGAGTGGGGGCAGATAATAATAGCCCAGAGAGGGACCATTATTTTTGCCCCCCCCCCGGCTACTAACATCTGCCCCCAGACACCCCAGGAAAGACAAATCTATAATTAGATTCGCCCTTTCTGGCACTTTGCCCGTCTATTCCCATTGCCCTGTAGCGGTGGCGAATGGGTTAATATGGGGTTAAAGCCACCTTGCTATTGAAAGGTGACCTTAAGCCAGGTTAATAATTGAGAGCTGTCAATTAGACAACTATCAATTATTAATCCTATTGCATGAAATAAAAATAAAACACACACACTTTAATTAAAAATCATTTTAATGAAATAAAGACACATGTTTTTGACCATCTTTTATTTTACTGCAAAAACCATTTCCTGTAATAAAAATAAAATAAAAAAGCAAAATTATTCTTACCTATCCCATGCACAGTCAGGTCCCACGGTGTAATCCTTCAGAAAGGGTTAATGTTTACTGCAGGGACCGCAGCTAATGCTGCAGCCTCACAGTAAACCCCAAATGAATGAGTTCCTCTCCTGCCTGACAGGAGAGTAAAGGCTGGGTGTCACATAACGATACACCAGCGATCCCGACAACGATATGCACTTGTCAGGATCGCTGGTGTATCGCTACATGATCGCTGCTGAGCTGCCAAACAGGCAGCTCAGGCAGCGATCTGGGACAGCGACACTGCGGGTAACATCGCTTAAGGGCCCGTCTCACATAGCGATATCGCTACCGAGATCGCTGCTGAGTCACTAGTTTTGTGACGCAGCAGCGAGCTCACCAGCGATATCGCTGTGTGTGACATTCAGCGACGATCAGCCCCCCTGCCGGGTATCGCTGATCGTCGCAGAAATGTCAGGACCTTTTTTTGATCGCTGGTTTCCCTCTGACAGGCACGCATCGCTGCGTGTGACAGGCGGGAAACCAGCGATCAAAGGTCCTGACATTTCAGCGACGATCAGCGATACCCGGCAGGGGGGCTGATCGTCGCTGAATGTCACACACAGCGATATCGCTGGTGAGCTCGCTGCTGCGTCACAAAACTAGTGACTCAGCAGCGATCTCGGTAGCGATATCGCTATGTGAGACGGGCCCTTAAGTGGAAAGCTTAATTGATTGCTTTCCACTTTCACTTCAGGTCAGCCAGGGACACAATCAGTGACGTCAGAGGGAACTGATTAACAAAAATAGGGGGTTCCCTTCGAAAAAAAATGGCGTGGGGTCCCCCCTATTTTTGTTAACCAGCCAGATGAAGCAGACCGCTGAGGCCTGGATTTTCAGGCTGTTAAGGAGCCAAGATCCATGGACCTTGCCAGCCTGATAATACCAGGCCACAGCAGTCTGCATATCTTGGCTGATTAACAAAAATATGGGATCCCCTCGAAAAAAATTGGCGTGGGGTCCCCCCTATTTTTGTTAACCAGCCAGATGAAGCAGACCGCTGAGGCCTGGATTTTCAGGCTGTTAAGGAGCCAAGATCCATGGACCTTGCCAGCCTGATAATACCAGGCCACAGCAGTCTGCATATCTTGGCTGATTAACAAAAATAGGGGATCCCCTCGAAAAAAATTGGCGTGGGGTCCCCCCTATTTTTGTTTAACCAGCCAGATGAAGCAGACCGCTGAGGCCTGGATTTTCAGGCTGTTAAGGAGCCAAGATCCATGGACCTTGCCAGCCTGATAATACCAGGCCACAGCAGTCTGCATATCTTGGCTGATTAACAAAAATAGGGGATCCCCTCGAAAAAAATTAGCGTGGGGTCCCCCCTATTTTTGTTAACCAGCCAGATGAAGCAGACCGCTGAGGCCTGGTTTTTCAGGCTGGTAAGGATCCAATATCCATGGACCTTGCAAGCCTGATAATACCAGCCACAGCAGTCTGCTTAGCTTGGCTGGTTAACAAAAATAGGGGATCCCCTCGAAAAAAAAAACGGCGTGGGGATCTCCCCTATTTTTGTTAACCAGCCAAGTAAAATGCAGACTGCTGCGGCCTGGTATTAAAAGACTGTCAAGGCCCATGGATTTTGGCCCTCAACAGCCTGATAATACCAGGCTACAGCAGCCCCACATTTGGCGCATCAAAAGATGTGCCAATTGTGGCACTTTACCCGGCTCTTCCCACTTGCCCTGTAGCGGTGGCAAGCGGGGTAATAAGGGTTATTGTCACCGTTGTTTGCACGGTGACAATAAGCCCGGTTAATAATGGAGAGGTGTCAATAAGACACCGATCCATTATTAATCCCAAAGTTATTAAATGTGTAAAAAAAAGACAAAGCAAGAAAAAAGTATTTTAATGAAATAAAAGAGACAACACAGTTTTCATTTCTTTTATTATACTCTCATTCCTGCGACGCCATCGATCTCCTGTAAAAAAAGAAAAAAAAAACAAACCAACAGTATACCACCTGTCCGACGCAGTCCATAACGATAGTCCCACGACGATCCAGCTCTGCTACATCGCAATGACAGGCAGAGCCTGTCATTGCAACGCAGCACAGCTGATTACCTGCTTCCCCGGCGGTGACGTCATCGGACTGACTGCTTTACGGCCGGGATTACCCAGCAGTCACTGCAGTTATCGCGAGAAACTGCATGTGACCGCCGGGGAAAGAAGATTGCGGCCATGAAGCAGTCCAGCCCGTGACCGCCGGAGATCTTCTGCCAGGTAAGTGCCGCTGACTCCTGACAGACCCGACAGACGGACACTGACAGTGACAGTGACATCCCGATTCCGGTATCCGATAAGACGAAAATATCGGAACTCGGAATCGGAATTCCGATACAGCTAATATCGGCCGATACCCGATATTTGCAGTATCGGAATGCTCAACACTAGTGCTCAGATAACAGCTGAGCAGTCACAGCGTTGGAGATGTGGTCGGACACTAACAGAAGTTTCCTATGAACAGTGGCTGGTGTCAGTGTCGTACTTAGACACTTCAACATCAGCAAATAAAAATGGCAGCCCCCAGCAGGAAAAAAAAATCACATTAAAAACTTTTTAGCAAAAACACATCATGAAAACAAGTCTTACAAAGTCTGATCAAATGACCAAATGCACTAGCAGGATGCAGCAGGCTCCCATAGATAAAGGCTGGAGAAGCACAGGTGCTTACCACTGATAAAAGCAGCCACCCTATCACAAAAACAGTGATGATGAAGGTGTTAACTGCTTAGTGGGAAAAAAGCACACAAATGCAAGTTGCTTAGGACATGAATGTCATGCACAGTGTCTGGATAACAGCCTATTTTAAACGCCTATAATGGAAGGCAGGCTGGTCAGCACTGAATGTGCACAACACAATAAACCAAGCCATCAAAAAGGGGCCTGGGTGCACCCTGCAAAAATTGATAAAAAGTGCAAAAAATCATGCATATGATGAATACATCAAATTAGGTATTAGTTACTATTTGGCCAAAGCAGATCACTGTTTTTGTGATAGGGTGGCTGCTTTTATCAGTGGTAAAAGCAGCCACCCTATCACAAAAACAGTGATGATGAAGGTGTTAACTGCTTAGTGGGAAAAAAAGCCTTTTTGATGGCTTGGTTTATTGTGTTGTGCACATTCAGTGCTGACCAGCCCGCCTTCCATCATAGGCGTTTAAAATAGGCTGTTATCCAGACACTGTGCATGACATTCATGTCCTAAGCAACTTACATTTGTGTGCTTTTTTTCCCACTAAGCAGTTAACACCTTCATCATCACTGTTTTTGTGATAGGGTGGCTGCTTTTATCAGTGGTAAGCACCTGTGCTTCTCCAGCCTTTTCTATGGGAGCCTGCTGCATCCTGCTAGTGCATTTGGTCATTTGATCAGACTTGGTAAGCCCCCAGCAGGAGCAGGAAAAAAAATAGATGTTAAAACTGTACGTATGGTACTATTTTGTATTAAAATAATTGATTATATAATCAATTATTAATTTTAAAAAAATTCCACACATTCCCTTTAATGTTGTGGATGATCAGTGTATATTTGCATGTGAGTGCAATAGTTTGTGCTAGTCTGCTTGGAGAATATTTATGCGTATTCAGCTCTCTATTTTTCTTTTGATTCTTGGATGAAATAATTCTTTGCTTATTGGCAGAACTCAGCATGAGGATGTTTGGCTAAGAATAATAAGTTACTTTGATCAACTGAAGAGTAATCTATGGTGCCAGCTAAGTGCTATACACTAAAAAGTGTGCAGTAAAAAATAACTACTCAGCACTGAGCCAGTAAATAATAACAAAAGGAAAAACTATAAAATAGATTTCAAAAGAAAATAGTTTTCCACATTCAGTTGTTAACACTTAATGAGCAAAGCTGTCCAGTAAACAGAAAATCATGCTCATGACCACAGAAAGAACATTGGAATGGACAAGAAGTCAACTCTCACCACCACGTTAAGGGAGTTCTAGCTGTGGCTTTGCTTGTGTTCGAGAGCTGTAGATGACCTGCAATGTCTCTTGTCATCAGTTTGCAGTGGAGAAGTGGACTGGCCACACATGTTCTGTCACTCTTCATTATCTTCTATGGGATATACAAAAACAGCTCTATGAGTGTCCTCAGTTGTTTCTATACTCCTGAGTCTCTGTGATGAGGTGCAACCAACTATATGCGGCCAACCCTTTCTCTACAAACGGAAAGATACCGGTTTCACAATTGGTTGTGGTTACTTTCCAGCGTCTGAGACTCTTAGGACAGGAATGGGGAACATTATTTATGCCAAGGGCCATTAGTATATTAATACCATCCTTCACACAAATCATGAGCTAGCTCTTCCCTCAAAGTACATCCTGATGCTGGCATCGGTGTCAGGATGTAATCTTTCATTGCACGCACCTCAGCATTCAGTAGGGAACAACTGTATGTGCAAGAAGAAGTTAAAAGGCTGGCGGCAGTCAAAATACAGCTGCTGGCCCAAGTACTGCAGTCCCCGGGAATCTTTCTGGCTGCCGGAAAAGGTAATCGAAGGCTGTAAACGGCCTGCAGGCCTGAGGTTTCCAACCCCTGCTCTAGAATCTGTAAATTATATTTTTTACATTATAGGCAAATAACTGCATGCATGTATTCTGCTGTCCTGCCTGCCCACACACATAGAAGGATTAAGGTCTGCATGTAGTACCCAGCAGGCTAGTAGCCCACCACTGTTCTAGATATCCCTACATAAAGGGGTTTTCTTGAACAAAATGGGGCAAAGGCAGATGGTGCTTGAAAATAACAAAATATGCATTCTTACCTGTTCAAGCTTCTGAGGCTCCAGCATCTCCTCAGTGCTGCTCCTCAAGAGTTCTTCATTCACAGCAGTCTTACAGGCACTCACAGTAGACAGCGTCCAAACCCCAGGTGACGATTTAAAACATACTTTATTCTGAAATAGATACAGAAGATACAACATTTTGTTTCAACCTGTGTTAGGTCTTTGTCAAGTACATCACAAAGACCTAACAAGGTTGAAACGTTGTATCGTGCGTATCTATTTCAGAAAAAAAAAAACTTTTTAAATCATCAGTGGAGTTTGGGCACTGTCTACTGTGAGTGCATACATTATCGTTTCCAAGGGGGTTCCTTGATATTTTGGTCTTTGTGGCCCCCTGGAGAGTTCTGCCAGGCACCTTCTTTTCTATTATAATGTCTTACATGTGACTACTGCAGCCAATCACGGGGCTCAGTGGTCCTGCTAAGGAAGACTAAATTAATATTAGCATTTTTGTTAGTCATCATGGGTCATTTTCTCCAAAAGAAAAAAGTCTATAATTTAATAAAGAAATGCTCATTATACATCTGTTCCTCTGTGAATAAGAACAAAGATACCCAGTTCTCTGACATTTCTTAAGTAGCAAGGAAAAAGCTGTGTTATGTTAAGCTAGTGCTAACCTTCCTTCTTAAAGATCAAAGCTGATTGTAATGCTTAAATTCAACAAAAACTAAACACGAACAAAATTATCATCCTGTCCATCACCAAGCATGAATTACATTACGAACCGTAATACGGACTGTTGTTTTAAATTGTTTGGCTGCCTTAGAAATGCAAAGTATCAGGAAAATCTCTTTTCATGGCCAAGTGCCACCACAATGCAGAATATAAGTCAAGAACGAGTCATGTCGTGCCATTGAAAATAAAGGCAGAAAATCAGGAAAGCTCGATAGCAGAAACTTTACCTGAAATATAAGCATGACTTAGGTAAATATAAGAATTCAGCTAGGAAGGACCGATTCCTATCACATGTTAATATATGCATGATTTGTACTTGACTCCTGTAGTCTACTACAGTCATTAAAGTGTACAATAGCCCACATGAACCCATTCCAACCCATTCAACCATTGTGGGAGAAATTATATATTTCCTCTAATAACCATTTTAAAATTAGGCTGTTTTGTGGTTGAGTGCAGTGTAATCCTCACTAACCCCTAGGAGGCTTAGTACGCTAAAATGCAACATATGATTTTGAGTACTATCAAGAGGAGGAACTTGGTCTATTAGGTGTTTATTTCATATATCGTAGGCCCTGTTGATATTTTGCTTGGCATCACATTTGGTTTATATTCCAGAGAAATCTCCAGACATGTGCAGCTTTATGGCATATAGCCATAAATATCACATAGCTTCACATTTTAAGGACATGTTTACCATTGGGTCAATGGCGTCTATGGCCATATTGGGATTATATGATGGAAGTGTTTCATGACCTATATATGGCATGTAACCATAAGGCATTATGTGAATAGGGTTTAATGTACAGCCTATATCAATAACACTGGTTTGTTTTTTTATTAACACCAAACTTATAAGTGCTCTCTCTCAATGTTAATTTGTTTCAAAGCAACCATAGTCATTCTATATAAAACTGGCAATCGACAAAGTGATAGTCAAATTAAGAAAAAAAGGAACACAAAGAAGAGTAAACACAAAACTAACAAGAGAAATATGAGCTTCACACTGCGGGGCAGGAAATCTGGCGCCTGCGCAGTCTACCTGTGTAGCTGCGCCTGCCCCCTTCTCCCAGACTCCCTCCACATTCACTTTCACACAGTCTTCAGCGTCGGATGTGCTGAACTAGTTCTGGGCGCCAGATTTCCTGCCCCGCAGTGTGAATACATAATAACACACTGCGAGGAGGGATCAAGGGAAAGGCAACGACGCATGCGCTAGAGTCTTCTGACAGTTCCCGGGCAGCGCGCACTGCGCATGCCCGGGGACTGATACAAGAGCGCAGGTGCCAGACAGAAACGAAAGAAAACAAAAAAAGGCAGGAGGAGGTGCGGTGACCCTGAAGGGCCTTGATGGATGGTGACGCTGAAGGGCCTTGATGGACGGCTGGGGGGAGGATGCATCACTGGAAGAGGACATACCTCTTAGACACATCTAAGGTACGGGGACCGATTTTTAAAACTGAATATTTCAGCGTTGCAGAGGCCCAGAAGTAAAAGAGCCACCTTCACAGACTGCTGCATTAGTGCTGCTGAAGGTGGCTCGTTTACTTCAAAACGGCCGGGGGGGGGTGACAAGTTCCCTTTAAAGGGAATCTGTCAGCAAGTTTTTGCTATATAATATGAAGACAGCAGGAGATAAAGGCTGAAACACAGAATTCAGGGATGTGTCACTTGCCAAAGTGTGTACTCTTGTTTTCTAACTGTGAAGGATTTATCACTAAGAGATTAACATTGCCCCCTCCCACAGTTGTGATAAGCACCTGTCTATGGACTCTGTACATGGAGAGCCTGGTGTGGGTGGGGTTAGCTTTCTCAGCTCTGCTTCATTCCAAATGTAAAATCTTTGATTGTGTCAGAACTGCTACACCCTGTAATCTAAGTGATACATCATAGGATTCAGTATCTCTTTGCCTACATTACGCTGTTCTCAGATGAGTTAGCAAAAACTTGCTGACAGATTCCCTTTAACCCCTTAATAACCGCCGATACGCATTAAAACGCAGCATCTAAGGGGCCTTATTCCCTCATCGCTGTTCTAAAAAGACGATCGGGAATAAGCCTATAGTGCCCCCAGAGTCTGAAAATCACCGGGGTCTCAGCTACCGGGAGTAGCTGAGACCCTGGAGAACACGATCAGAGCTGGATTTTCCGGTCCTCAATCACGTGATCGCCAATATTCAATGATTAATGGCAATCAGGTAAAAAAAAAAAGTATGTCCGCCATTATAGTCATTTCATGATATACATGCCAGAGGAGAGAGAAATGATGTCCACAAGCTCCCCACTGGTACCTGCGCCATCCCTTATCATCTTGCATCATCCCCATGCCCCTGCCTGAAAAAAAATGGCGGGCACATGCACCGGGAGATGGAATCTGGCAAGAGCAGGTGTTTTTCCTATTGGTTCCTTTTGATCACTGTGATAGGGACTACCACAGTGATCAAAAGCCAATAATTAGTGTGTCATTTCCCCTCTGTGTCATCCCCTTAGTCAGATTATTTTTTTTTTATTTTAAAATGTATTTATTTCATTCTTAGAGTTAGGCTTAGGGTTGGGCTTAGGGTTTGGTTTTTTCAAAAGTAAAAAAAAAAAATAAGGACACTATGGCGAAAAGTGTTGAGCGCAAGTGCTTGCTACTTGACTTTGCATTGGGTGCTCACCGAGTATCGCGGGTGCTCCATTGATATGCTTGAGTCGCTGTCTTGCACGTTTCACTTAAAAAAAAAAAAAAAAAAGGGTTTTCCCATACTGTATATGTTAGGTTGTTTTGGTTCCCATACTGTATATGTTAGGCAATCCCTGCATGTTCTTTTAGGGTGTCTAACATCCTTGAAACCTGCGGGGTGCATACTTGAGCATCTCAATTAAGCCCCCGCGATACTTGGTACGTACCCGAGCACAAGATGCAAACTCGAGTAACGAGCACTTGACCTTAACACTAATGACAATATACCGTATTTTTCGGACTATAAGACGCACCGGACCATAAGACGCACCCCAAATTTTCAGAAGGAAAATTGGGAAAAAAAATAATGTGTCAAATGGGGGTCCATCTTACAGTCCGAATTTAGATTACCACTGTGTGGGGTGGTTGGGCACTGTGGGGTGGTTGGGCACTGTGGGGTGGCTGTGTTATGTGGGGTGGCTGTGTTATGTGGGGTGGCTGTGTTCTGTGGAGTGGCCAGGGTGGCTATATACTCACAAATCCGGTGGCGGCGGCGCTCCCAATGCAGCTTCGCTGCGATGCGGTGGTGGTGTCCGGGCAGCAGCGAGCCTCTGGGCTGCGTGGGGGCTACGCCGGCATCTCGTCCCAGCCGGAAAGCCCCCCCGCAGCTGCGACGCGGTGCCGGGCTGAAGGCCGCCAGGGGCCTCCGGTGGCGGTCCCGATCCAAAGTGTGATGCGGTGGTGGTGTTCGGGCAGCAAGCGGGCCTCTGGGCTGCGTGTGGGGCTCCGCCGGCATCTCGTCCCAGCCGTAAAGCCCCCCCGCAGCTGCGAAACGGTGCTGGCATGAGGAATGGCCGCCTGGGGCCTCCGGCAAGATGGCCACCGCATACTCTCGTTCAAATCTCGGCAACAATTTGGGGGAAAAAAGTGCATCTTATGGTCCAAAAAATACGGTATTCAATATAACGAATTAATGTTATCAAATTCTGTGTAGAAACCGTGGGTTCAAATTCCTCACTGTACCCCTGGATAAAATCCTTGAGGGGTGTAGATTCCAAAATGGGGTCACTTATGGGCGGTTTCTGCTGTTTAGGAACCTTAGGGACCCTCAAATGTGACATGTTGCGTACAATCTATTTCAGCCAATTTGTGTGCCGTGTGTCCAAACAGAACATATTTTGACTATATGTGTGGTATCACCATGCTCAGAAAGCGGTTAAAAAACTGTGGGGTACACTTTTTGTTGTTACCTCTTGCAAAAGTGAAAAATTTGGGACTAAAACAAAATTTTTGTGAAAAAAATAACTTTTTCAATATGATGAGCTAATGTTATCAAATTCTGTGTCGTACCTGTTGGTTCAAAATGCTCACTATACACCTGGATGAAATCCTGGAGGGGTGTAATTTCCAAAATAGGGCCAGTAATATGGGTGTTTCTGCTGTTTAGCTACCGTAGGGGCTCTGTAAATGCAACATGGTGCCCGCCAACTCTTTCAGCCAAATTTGCGCTTCAAAATTTAAATATTGCTCCTTCCACTCCAAACAGAACTTTTTGACTAAATGTGGGGTATTGCTGCACTCAAAAGAAAGTGGGTAACAAACTGCGGGGCCCACTTTTTGGCATTATCTCTTGCAAAAGTGAGACATTTGGGGCTAAAGCAAGATTTTAGAGGTAACATTTTTTTTTTCATTCCACTTTGCATTAGTTCCTGTGTAGCAATTTAAGGATTAAAAAAAAATCCCAATAACAGTTTTACAGTATTTGAGTGGTACAGTTTTTAAAATGGTATCACTTTTGGGGAGTTTTCAATACATAGGCCCTTCAAAAGTCCAGTCTCCCAGTGCATCATGGCACCCGCAAATCATAACAGTAAAATCTGTGCTAAATGATGGCTCTCTTTTCCCTCTGAGTTTTGCACTGCGCCTCAAAAGGAGTTCCTGATTACATGTAGGGTATTGGCAAACTCAGAAGAAATTGCACAACAAAATGAGGTCCATTTTTTCCTATTAGCCCTCATACAAATTAAAAACTTGGGGCTACAACAACATTTTAGAGTTAAAAATGAAATTATTCTTTCTTCACCACCCAATGGTATAAATTTATGCGAGGCCATGTGGTGTCAACATGCTCACTGCGCACCTAGATTAATTCATTGAGAGGTGTAGTTTGTAAAATGCTTTCACGTATGGGAGGTTTCTGCTGTTCTGGCATCTCAGGGGCTCTACCAATGTGACATGGCACCCTCAAACCATTCCAGCAAAATCTGAAAATATGGCGCTTCTTCCCTTCTGAGCTTTGCACTGTGCATCAAAAGGCACATATGGGTATCGGTGTACTCAGGAGAATTTGAACAACAAATTGTATGGTCTATTTTCTTCTGTTAATCTTGTGAAAATGAAAAATTTTGGGGCTAACACCAACATTTTTGCGGGAAATTTTTTTTTTCATTTTCACAGTTCAACATAAATTTCTGTGAAGCACCTGTGAGTGATAGGGGTCGAGTTCCCACTTCTGCACGGGGAGGAATCTCAAGCCATCCCTGCTGCGGTCTCCCATCCGTCTCCGGCCGCAGTGGACTCTGCTCAGCATAGACGTCGGTCCCAGCGTCTCGCCCAGTCTAACATTGTGCTGAGGATTGCTGCTGCCTCTCCGGGTTCTGCTGTTGTGGCCAGTGCTGGTTAGCGGCGAGCAGACGTCTTTGGGACAAAGTCCTTGCTTTCCTCTTCTGAGCATGCCCAGGGTAAGATCTCTCATTGGAGATCAGGGGTCACATGCTCAGGTACTGCAGCAGCTCCTATTGGCCGCCAGGAAGGTCCTGAAACCACTTGTGCTCTGGAGCAGTTTCCTATTGGTCCTTATCTGGCAGGTCCTGTAGTTGCTACTATAAAAGGGTGGCATGGTCGTGCCGCCATGCGCTAGTATCAATTACATTATGTGCTTGCGCCAGTGTGATCTTGCACGCATGTGTTAGGGCTCGGCTGAAATAAGCCCCTAGAATACCGGCACCTCTGGTGAGGAGATTGTATGCACGTGTTTAGGGCTTGGCTGAAATAAGCCCCTAGAATACCGGCTTCTCCGGTGAGGAGATTGTCTGTTTGCGTTACTGATTGCGTTTACTACGGACTGCTGTCCGCACAGCAGTTGTCTGTGCATTCCTGTAGAGTTAACAGGACACAGTCCATATCTCTGCGTCTCTACCTTAGCGACACTGTGATGTAACAGAGTTCGCTTATACCGCCGTATAGGGCCACAGTGTCTAAAGTTGCTACTCTGTGAAGTAACAGAGTTCACCTTACCGCCCTCTTACCAGCAGCAGGCTCAGCCTGCACGGTGGACCCCGGGCTGCGAACGCACTTATTATTTATATTATTTTGTGCGTTCCGCAAGCCCTAACAGTGAGTTTAATGTGCTCACTACACATCTAGATACATTCCTTGATGGTCTCGTTTCCAAAATTGGGTCACTTGTGGGGGGTTTCATCTGTTTAGGCACATCAGGGGCTCTCCAAATGCAACACTGCATCCGCTAATGATTCAAGCATATGGGGTATCCACATACTCAGGAGAAATTGCACAACAAATTTTGGTGCTAAAAGAACATCTTTGTGGGAAAAAATGTTTTTTTTTTTATTTCATGGGTCTACGTTATAAACTTCTATGAAGCAACTGGGGGTTCAAGGTGCTCACCACACATCTAGTTAAATTTCTTGAGGGGTCTAGTTTCCAAAATGGGGTCACTTGTTGGAGGTTTCCACTGTTTAGGCATATCAGGGGCTCTCCAAACGCGACATTGTGTCCGCTCTTGATTTCAGCTATTTTTGAGGCCTGTTGTGTGCCAAAATAGTACTTTTCCCCCACATATGGGGCATCGGCGTACTCATGAGAAATTGCACACTGAATTTCGGGGTTTATTTTCATCTGTTACTCTTGTGAAAGTATCAAGTTTGGGGCTAAAGTAAAATTTTGTGAAAATAAGTAAATGTTCATTTTTTCCTTCCACATTCCATTAATTCCTAGGAAACACGTGAAGGGTTATTACATTTTGTCTGTGGTTTTAAGGACTGCGAGGAGTGCAGTTTTTAGAATAGTGTCGTGTTTGGGTATTTTCTGTCATATAGTCCACCAAAGTCACTTCAAATGTGATGTGGTCCCTACAAAAAAATGGTTTTGCAGATTTTGTTGGAGAAATGAGAAATAGCTGATCAACTTTGAACCCTTAAAACTTCCTAACAACAAAATTATGTTTCAAAAATGATGCAGATGTAAAGAAGACATGTGGGAATGTTACTTATTAATTATTTTGCTTGGCATGACAATCTGATTTAAGGGGATATAAATTTAAAGTTGCAAAATTTTCCATTTTTTTCAAAGCTTCAATATTTTTATAAATATACGCAAAATATATCGACCAAAATGTACCACTAACATGAAGTACAATATGTCATGAAAAAGCACAGTCTCAGAATCACTGGGATCCGTTAAAGCGTTCCAGAGATTTTACAACAAAAAATGACACTGGTCAGATTTCAAAAATTTGGGCTAGTCATTAAAAGAAGTTTTCCCATTAACAAGATCTTGGAATAATAAGTTCCACAATTGGATGTGTTTAAATAAAATGTTCCTGTGCTGAGATAATCTTATAAATGTGCCCCTGCTATGTACTGTGCAATGGCTGTTTCTCACTGTACAAGGACATGGTCTGATCATACCACATCTCCTAGAAAGGGGATGAAGAAAAAGAGAGTATACAGACATTACAGGACGGGATTATAGCTGATTATTTTTGAGGTAAAACATTTCGCTGCCCGTTTTTAAACAATGATTTACTTCAAAGAAAGAATTAGTTAGCTGCGATTCCGTGCAGTAATGTCTGTATGCTCTTTTTGCTTAAATTATTTTTTCTTCATGGGAAAACCCCTTTAAGGTTAAAATGAGCTTCGTCACTAAGGGATAAATCATGTCTAAACAGGGTGAATACAAATCTAACTGGCCCCTGTGCTGATAAATGACAACTTTTTTAAAATTGAATGTAAAAAGAGATGATGTCTGTTCTATATCCCGCACCTGCATTGTGTGTGACATTTTTTAACATTATCTAGATGTATTTTAAAGGAAAAACCATAAACTGAAGGTTTGAGATCACAAAACACATAAAGTGAGGTCCTCTGAGAGAAGAATGGGAAGATTTACAAGTTTAGCAGAGGAACAAGAATACTTTTATGGCACGATCCTGCTTTCAGTTTGTATAACTTCATCAGTGTTTAGGAGACACTCAGTACTGATCCTATTTGATGATTTATATTTGAGAGAGAGCAGCAAAGTCTGGACGACCTGTTCTGGGGAATAAAACAAAACTGTCTCCACCTCGAGAAACGGTCCACAAATAAGAGCAGTGACTGATGTTGGTTCCTCGCGGCTGTTACTTCTTAGTAGAGTAGATTTGGAAAGCACTTTTCACAGTTCTCTGATGAGCAAATTAGAGGTCCTTAGAAGCCACAAGAATGCAGATATAAAGTTTCTTTTTCATGCGCACCGCAAAAATGTCTTTATTATATAAACCATTGTAAGGGAGCATTTATAAGGTTAAATCATCGTGCATTAGTGCGGTAAATACAGATGAGATTTCTCCTCATCTAACTTACAATCTCATTTTTTTTTTTTACTAAATTTAGAGTTTTCCAATCTTTGTGTTGGCTAGGAAATGTAATATCTTAAAATAATTGTCCACTTTATCTTTATTTTAACAAATCTGTTTGGAACCTGATTTTATGGCATTCGCTTACTATTACATAAGTATTACATGTTTTTCTCTTGTGCTTGTTCCTCACAGACTTCCCTGTTCTCAAAATGGCTGCTAGTGGAAGAATATGTGATCAGGCTTGCCAATCAGTTATTCCAAATCAAAACTACTGCTCAAGGGAAAACAGTTTTTGAGGAGGCTGTTGGACAGGTAAGCGCCTCCACCAGCAGTCATTTTGTGTTGGGAACCAGATTTTGTGGCATTAACTTACTATTTTATAAGTATTACATGTTCTCCTCCTAAGCTTTTTCCTCACAAATTGCTCACCTTTCCTGTTCACAAAATGGTTACTAGTGGAGGAGCGTGTGACTAAACTTGTCCATCAGCTTTTCCAAATCAAAACCGTTACCTATGGGAAAATTGTTTTTTAATTTGAGGAGGCTGATGGACAAGTCTGGTCACATGCTCCTCCACCAGCAGCCATTTTGAGAATACGAGTGCTAAGCAGTCAGTGAGGAAAGCTGCAAAAGCAAATGCAGGAGGCTAACCTGTAATACTTGTATATGATAAGGGCCAAAAAATCATGTCCTAACACATTTGTTCAAGAAAGATAAAATGAACAAAACCTTTAATAAATCGATAGAGCTCTGTGACCCCAACCAATGCTAAGAATAAATGGACCATGGCAGTGCTGCATCCTCCACAGTTTTCCGCTGCTCAGTGACTGGACCCCCAGTGAAATATTGGCGTGTCCTACCAAAACGCCATCACTTACTGAGGCCTGAGGTAAACTCCATATAAATTCACTCAGGAAGCATCCTCAATCCCCTTACAAAGAAGGTGCCACATACAACCCTATACTCCAGTCCTGTAACCATAACCACCCACAATCTTAATATTTTAATCCTGCAAAGCTACATGATGAATATGAAAATTAAAAAAAACAAACATAAAAATGGTGTCTTTAAAAGCAATGTTGTGTCAGATGAATGGGAACAGCTTGTTGTGTGTTTTCTATGTTATGCATTGTATTTTGTTGCTGCTAGGTAGAAGCCTTGCCTTTTGAAGTTTGTCCCTTCTCCTCCCCTGTAGTTGTTGATGTTAGCCCTTGCTCCTCCCTTCTTCTTCATTATTAGTTTGCTGTAGACATCTTTGGATATACATGTGCACTTCTCTGTTTGGGATTACTCTTTCCATGTGCTGCATTGTACTTAATACAAGAAATCAGAGAAAATCAACTCTTTCTCCTGGACTCTTATTACAAGTCAGTGTGGCCGAGTTGGAACTATCTGAGGACGCTTTGCATGCGAGTGCAACAATCATACAGTTATCTAAGGGATTGATGGCTAAGGATTTAGAGACTAATACTGCCTTGAAGAGTCAGAATAAGCAAAGAATCTTGTTCTGCAAAAAACAAGCTCTCATGTATTTATATCAACAAAAAAATAAAAAAATGGATTTCTCCTTGAAAAAGGGGGAGGACAAAATGAAAACACAAAGACAAAAATTGGCTGCGTCCTTAGGGGATTAATATTTGCTTATGTTTGGGCTGATATTAGGTCACTGTACATTACCCTGAGTGTTGTGGTGGTGTACACTCGGCATTATATGACACTACTACTTAGGTGATTCATGTGATTTGTATTATTATAGGATGATATTTTTGCAGCGTACGATGGTGGTGTCAAATGTATGTAGAACTATTTGACTAAAGTATGGCACTGTTATTTGGGCCCAAAGGTTTCAATTGCCAATCATATTTTATGATTTTTAATCATTACTATGTATATAGTGCAGATGAAGCAACATCATCCAGAATGTTACATTTCGTATTTGACTCAATACATGCGATAATGTTTTAGCTTTACCTACTTTGTATAGGCCCGCACTTTGGAAACTCCTCTAAGGCTGGCTGCACAGTACAGATTTCGGTTGACTTAAAAGGTTCATTTAGACCATTTTTGACAATGAGTATTACAGCTGCCAACTGCAGACATACATGATAAAAGTTGATTTAATATAGCTTATTATTTGGAATAGTTTATTGTGGTATCACTAGAATTTTGCTTGGGACTTCTGCTTTATATTTACCAAATTTGTTGATGTGATGCATTCATTACAATTTTAGCCATTCTACACATTTATGTGTTTGTCGAGCTTTTGGTGAATGAACAGTTATGGAGACAGCTTTCAACTTACACTTGTTGAGGAAACAGCTTCTTGGACACTTTTCATGATGAATTCGTGCGTGATTCTTCGGATGGGTAATTCATTGTAAAGGGAGTTGATTAGAGCAACCTTAGCTGCATCTCTCCGTGCTTCTGCTCTACTTGTGCAACACTGAGGAAACAATGAAGACACATAAGATTAACATTATTACTTTGTGGCATGACAATTAGACATTGTGACATATATGGTTAAACTAGAGTTGCATAGGAGCCCTAATAAACAGCTTCCACAGTGAGGCCAGTTTCACGGATCCATCATTCACTGTCCAAGTATGGACAGCAATGTGTGGACCAACTGCAGATCTGCTGACCCGAACTCAACAGCCTCATAGGCATACATGAGGCTATTGAGTTCGACTCTATGCATGTCTATACATGCGGACAGTCCGAATTTTGTGGTCAGTACTTGGACTGTGAATAACAGGAATTTGAAAGAGTTCAGTATTGCTAAAAACATTTGAAACAATGCTACATAGATAATAGAAGTATGTAAGAACTTTTGTAAGGTTCAACTTCTGACGACAAAAATTTTGAGTAAAACATGAGAGGGTTGTCTAGATTAGGAAAACAATTATATACCCATATTATGGCAAAATGAAACAGTGACCCAATTAGACTGGCCTCTGCTCCTTCCTATCAGTGTTGGGCAAGGCTTTAGTTCCACAACAAACCAACCTACATCAGTGTCTAGCTCTCTCTGGCTGCGTTGACAGACCATAATCTCAAAGCAGGCAGAAACTGCCACGTTACTATGACACGGTATGGCATCACAAGCTACTACATCATAGGATACAAGCTGCAGATTTGATACGCATATTACAGTTTTTATCTACTCTGCCCTTGTGGCAGCTGTAAAACCAGAGATGCCAATCAAAGAAGATGGGTTGAAGATCGATATAAAGAAAGTAAATGAGAAAGTGCACTGAGTTGGTTGGCCACACCCAGGATTCATTGAGCACCTCATTAACATATTTGAATAAAAATTATTTCTGGCAAACAACAACAGATGTGGATACTATAGTTAGGATTTGTATTAGGGCTATGTCCCCTACAAGGTGCAGTGATTTAGTGCTGAGAGACTCCCCTTAAATTCACCTACCTGTTGAGGAGATAACAGCAATCAAAGTATTTGGCACCTAATGAGTTAACTTTTTGAAATTCCAAGTGGATGTTATCAGCGTTTTCACATGTGGCATGTACTTCCACTTAAATGGACAGAAGAACAAGCCCTCACCATTGCTTAGAGCAGATTTCTTAGTGAATTCTTGGTTTACCTCCTGCATGAGTCAGTGTCAGAGGAGGGGCAGCACAGCTGAGTTTAGCTGTGTCACATTACAAACCTTTCTATTAGCTCTCCTTATTACTGAGTGTATCAGTAATCACACATATGTCTGCTGTGCT
This sequence comes from Oophaga sylvatica, assembly GCA_033576555.1. Classification (NCBI taxonomy): domain Eukaryota; kingdom Metazoa; phylum Chordata; class Amphibia; order Anura; family Dendrobatidae; genus Oophaga; species Oophaga sylvatica. The sequence goes on from JARQOD010000001.1 coordinate 884,471,181, forward strand.
CAAGCAACTTGCTCTGCAGTGAGATCATGGCTGTCATTATGTCTCACACAGGACATCCTGACTGTTCTAGATTACTCCTGTGTGAGATATAATGACACCCTGCTCTGATCTTACAGCAGAGTACAAATTGAGTACAACAGACATAAGTGTGATCAGTGTCAGACTGAAGAACATTGGACCCACCAGAAGATTTGATTCTGAGCACCCACCTTTCTCCCCCACTAAAGAGCCCATAGCAACTGCAAGGTTTGCACTATGAACTTTCCTGAAGGAGGTCCACCGGTGGATTCTCCGTTCCCTGGTTGTTCAGTCCAACCCTGATGTGATTGCTGACATCTGAGGACACGTGTAAGATGGTGATTGGAGAATCCTGCACCCACCTGAGGAGTACTGTTTTTTAAATGTGTGGATGTATTTATACTGCAGTGTGGTAGTACATTTATAGGTCAGCAGATGTCAGTGTTGATTTAATAGTCATCTTTGTGGCACAGTATCTGTGGGGTTTGTATACAGGGTTAATTGTAAGTCCGACCCATACTGGGGATTGTGGGTTAGTGACAGGAATAGGAAGATCAGGTAGTTAAGTATTGAGTGTTAGCAAGGCAAGAAGTACAGGACAACCTCAGCAAAGAAAAAGATTATTCTTGGGTGTGTGCAGGAATCAGTGACAAAGGAAGCAAGTGTCCTCAACAAAAGTTAATTGATGGCAGTTTTCTACTTGGCACAGGCAAGTTTGGGGACCTACAGTGAGAGAAGAAAGGAACTTCTCTAAGAGACTTGGCGGGAACGACACTAGTGCTGGACAGGCTTAAGAGCAGCTGACAGTGAAACAGAGTCAGCGGGTCTGGGCATGTGTAGGAAAAAGATAGTGGGAGAATTTCCCTTACTTCTGTTCCCAATTAAAGATTGGCTCAAATGCAGTTTAGGGCGAAACACGTCAACAAGGGTGGCGCTACACTAGTAATATGGAGATCCTTTGTTTAAACTGTGAACTGTCAACAAAGTATTGTGCCATTGCTAGTAACCATCAAGAACATGACTATTTGGTACAGAAGTGAACAAGTGTAATTCCTGCTATCCTTTGTGTGTTGGTTGTTTGACTAGTAAAATGGACTTTTTTTTAACAAACTGGTTTCCATGTCATGGGAACGGAGGGATCCGGTGCCTCACAGACTGTGGCAGGGAAGAAACTAAAGGTATCTACAGTAACCGCATCACACACACACACGCAAGGACCTGTTTTTTCTGTAACGTGCCGGGGTGTTGGACTAATGACACTCGCCTACGGCTACCGCCCTGGACATGTTTACACAGATAGTGTGAAGGAGGGAGTACGAGAGCTGAGAGAAGGGTTTGCAATGTGACACAGCTAACTCAATTGTACAGCCCCTTCTCCCGCAAGAACCTTAGCTGAAAGGTGTTACTCATCTGTGCTTTCTAGATATGCAGGAGGCTGGACCAGGAGATCAGGCTGTCTGTCATATGTTTCATACACTCATAAATCTGCTGTAAGCTATGGTGAGGGCCTGTTCTTGTGACCTTTTGAGTGTTGCAACCTGCTTATGATGGGTCAACATTATTTAGGAAGAAGTACATGCCTCAATTGGAAACTGTTTGATAACGTTGTAATGTCATGCGTGCCCGGGAGAGTCATTGCTGACATGGTGAGTATAAGTGGTATTACACCTCTCAAAAAAATAAAGGGAACACATAAACAACACAATGTAACCCCAAGTCAATCACACTTCTATGAAATCAACCTGTCCAGTTATTAAGCAACACTGATGGAGAATCAATTTCTCCTGCTATTGTGCAAATGAAACAGACAACAAGTAAACATTATATGAAATTAGCAAGACCCCCCCTTTGTGCAAGGAGGAACAGAAGATCAGTGTCAAAGCCCTGCAAATTTACCTTCAGCAGGCCACTAACATCCATGTGTCTGCTCAAACTGCCAGAAACAGACTCCATGAGTGGGATATGAGGGCACGATGTCCATAAGTGTATGTTATGCTTACAGCCCAGCATCGTGCAGGGTGATTGGCATTTGCCAGAGAACAACAAGATTGTCAGATTTTGACACTGGCGCTCTGTGCTATTCATGGATGAGAGCAGGTTAACACTGAGCACCTCTGACAGACGTGACAGAGTCTGAAGATGCATGGAGAACATTCAGCTGCCTGCAACATCCTCCAGCATGACCGGTTTGGCAGTGGGTCAGTAATGGTGTGGGGTTGCATTTCTTTGGAGGGCCGCACAGCCCTCCATGTGCTAGCCTGAGGTACCCTGACTGCCATTAGGTAGCAGGATGAGATCCTCAGACCCATTGTGAGACCATATGCAGGTGCACTGGGCCCTGGGTTCCTTCTGATGCATGATAATACTAGGCCTCATGTGGCAGAAGTGTGTCTGAAGTTCCTGTATGATTAAGGAATTGAACTTATAGACTTAAACTGGCCTTCCTGTTCCCCAGACCTGAATCCAATCAAGCAAATCTGGGACATCATGTCTCATTCCATCCACCAAGGCCACGTTGCAAAACAGACTGTCCAGGAGTTTACTGATGCCTTATTCCAGGTCTGGGAGGAGAACCCTCAGGAGAACTCAAGAGTGGTATTTTAGTGGACCCTTTATTTTTTTTGAGCAGCGTATTTTATTGGGGGAAAACATAGGGATTGAGAAGGGGTTATCCGAATAATAAACAACCTCTTTAAGGTTTTACCCTAGCATATTGCATTCTTATGTTCTGGTTGATTGGTTAGTTGGTCCACTTGCTAATGGGCCATTTTACCATATCTTTTCTACCAATGAATGACACAGGTGATTGAGCACTAGTTCTGTACTTATTGAGGCCAAATGTAAACTATTTCCAAATGGCTGCAATTGTAGTAAATTAACTCACTGATGTTAAATTGATTAATGGAAAAGTATAAGAGTAAGAACTGTATTGCTAGAAAGACTTTGGGCCCAATTCATAAAGACTGGCATTTTGTACACCAGTCTTGATGAACTCTGCGCTGCAGTAAGATGCACCAAATTTGTTAAAAAGCGTGCAACTCTTAATGAATTTGGCGCATCATTCAACTGTCGTGCGCCACCGCCAGATATGTTACTCCAGTCAGAGTCTGAAGTATATATATCTCTAGCGTAATTTACACCATTTTTAATTACCGGTATGAATTATTCAGGAATGCTAGGTCATGCCTGTGTTGCCCCAGCTACACTCATTTTCCTAAGAACTAGCGTAGCTGTCTGGGAGTGGCACCAGAATGCCAAAAGTCGTGAAATTGGTTTTAAAAAGTGTGACAAAAACACCATTATAAATTAGACCCTTTGTATCTATAGACTCTAATGATATATCTGGCCATGAGCACACTGCAACAAGACTACTTGATTTATTATATGACATATGCTAGGTACGTATGGTTTGACATATGGAAGAAGAAAACGTGTGCCTTATATTTTACACCAGCCCCATTTCCACCTTGACTTCCTTTTCATTTGCTTTGAACTTTACATGCTCGTCCTATTTCCTCACTTTATGTTATGGATCTCTTCCCAGACTCCTCTTCATATCAGCATATAAGACACATTCCAGATATTGCTCAGGTTATTGCCTTCAGATCTGCAGATTCTCCAGCTGTTGACACATAATACTAATCACTATACAGTATACAATAACTTGACCCGGGACCTGCACTCAGCATGTTGAGTTTCGAAATCTGGGCTGATTTTTTTTCTTATCTCTGGTCCTTTGATGTAGTGGTAAAGTATGAATTCTCTCCTTTTGCTGAGTAGGATGTGTCTTGTTGATGAATTTATTTGATACATATTGATCTGGTTTATGATGTCGAGCATATTACTTTTAATGAAAACCATTCATAAAGTTTCTATCCCAAACAAATATTATTCAAGGATGAGCCTGTAATACTATACTAGCTGGAAGACAACCAAACCCGTTACTTTATAGTCAGAGAGAGAAAAAAATAATGTGGCTGGACATATACATGAGCGGCACAATTAGTCATTGCATTTATAATGTAATGAAATATGACATATTGAGACAAAAATATATATTTTATGTTTTGGTAGACAGGGTTGTCCATTTCTATTAGAGTGAAAGTGGAAGACCAGGAATATCCTTCACTATGGACAGGGGTGGCCCTGATTTTGTTAGAATTCAGCTTTGGTTTACAAACCAAGTCCTTCCAATGTTTTAGAACAGAAACAGAACAGTGTAGTTAATAATCATTTTTATTAATAATTTTAATTTCTATAGCGCAAAATATTCTGCAGAACATTACGATTTAGATTAATTAGCTAGGAATTACAATAAAAGGGTTCTCCAGGCACATAACAGACATATAATATTCATGGCCTATCTTTTGGATGTGTCATCAATGCAATATTGGTGGGATCCGACACCTAGCACCTCCAGTTATCAGCTGTTATAAGCTCCGTTAGACAAAGCATGTATATACTAAATGGAGGTGCACTGCGCAGAAATGCACATCAGCTCCTATTCTCTTCAATAGGCGTATTTGTTACACTGATCACATGGTGGACTTAAAGGGAAGCTGTCACCAGAAAAAAACGCTATTAATCTGCAGATATGGGGTTAATCTGCAGGTAATAGCATTATTAACCTGCCCAGCGCTCACACTTAGCTGAACACTGCAGGGAGAAAATGAACTTTACACTCCTCCGGCAGTGTTCCGGTTTCAGTCACGGGGGCGGTGCTGAAGTAACCGCAACCCCCGACACTGACTGACAGTGACTCTGCAATGGGACCACCTGTCAGTCAGTGTTGTGGGTGCAGTTACTGCATCTGTATACTCAGAGAGGTGACTAAACCCACGCTAGTGTCGCGCCCGTGACTGAAACCAGAACACTACCGGGGGGGAGGTGAATAAAGTTAATTTTCTCCCCGCAGCGTTCGGGTAAGTGCGGGCTGGGCATTACCCTGCAGATTAACCCCATATCTGCAGGTTAATAGTGTCTATTATGCAATAAAAAAGCAGCTAAGTAAAGAAAAACGAGTGGCCATCATTACTTTA
>JARQOD010000001.1:884476337-884504327 GCA_033576555.1 Oophaga sylvatica
AAAATACAACTTTACTAAGGTATTTTGCTAAAAAAAGGGGGTTTTTCCGGGATAATGATCCCCCCGGATAGTTGTTTATGGACGCTTTTTTGGGTAGCTAATGGGGAAAAAAAAAGGAATCACCAAAGGGTTGGGGAATCTTGATTTGCGACCCAAAAACCCCACCAAAACAGACCCGGGGGAGCTTCCCCTCCTTGGCCCCGTCCCCCCCCCCTAAATAACTAAAAAAAAAAAAAAGGGGAAAGCACCCCCGGAGAGATCCCAAAGAACTAAAGCCCCAAAAAATGTAATTGGTTAGACAGAAAAAAAAGGGGACAAAGAATAAAATAGTATAGCAAAACTTGGGGGCCCAAACCCTAAATAAAAAGGGGGGGAAAGGGACTTCTGCCCCCCCCAAAAAACCCAAAAAAAAGGCACCAATTTAAAAATTTTTCAAAACCCCCTAGTAAAAACCTTTCACCACCAAAATTTAAAGTTCCTTTTGTAAAAAAATCAAACAGCCCCCCTGAAAAAACGGAAAAAACAAAAGTAAAAACATCTGGTGAATAAAGAGGGGCAAAACCCCCCGGGGGGGCCCCTAAACCCCCACAAAAGGGTCCGGGCAAAATGAAAAATCAAGCACAAAAAACAAAAAAAAAAATGTCTTATCTTTTAGCAGGAGATGCGCCCAGGGGACACGCAGGCTAAAAAAAAAAGGGGACCGGGTTGGCCCAATTATGGTGCTTTCGCCACAAGGTGCGGTTGCAAAATTCTGATTCTCAACGATTTGTTTTTTCTTTGTGTTTGGCATTGGGAGAAATTCGTCGGGCTCGTTTGGGATGGGGCGTTTTCTCCCGGCGCAATTAATTTTTTTTTTTTTTTGGGTTTCCCTTTTTAAACCGGGTTGTCTGTGTTGGGGGTTGCCGGGAAAAATTTTTCATGCACCCCCAAAATGGTTTTGTATCTGAAGACTTAATTTAAAAAAGCTCCTTAGTTTTTTAATCCCTTGCTTAGAGTTTAATACCCCCGATCATTTATGTTCCTTTTGTGTTTAGTGTGTTGAAAGGGCCCCCTTTTTTTCTCCATCTTTTTTTAAAAGTTAATCTGTGTATTTACGAGATCCCCATATCCCTTTGGGGAATCAGAATCCTTCTTGGGGCTATACGGGGTTTTAGGGACTGTTTGGGAGGGGGGTTTTGGGGGGGGGGAAAATTGGGGGCCTCTAAACCCTTTATCAGTCCCTTTTCCCAAAGGGGAGGGATTTTTAGGCCCCCTTTTTTGGGTCGGGTTTTGCCCCCCTCCCCCTTTCCCCGGACAGTTTTAAAAACCCTCATTTAAAAAACCTGATTCAACAAAATCGTGTCAGGAAAAAATTTTTAAAAATTTTTTTGGGGCTAATCATATGTTTAAAAGGTTTTTTTTAAAAAATAGTTTTGACATCGACAAAATTAAAAAGACGCGTGACTTTTCACTGGCCCAAAAAAATTTTTCCCATTTTCCCCGGGGCCCCCGTACCCCTCCGGGTTGTTTTTCAGGTTTTCCAGGGGCTGACGGACATTAAGCCAAATTTTTTCTCCCTCGGGGAAAAACCCGATTTAAACCCCAAAGTGCTCCCCCGGGCGGGTTCCGGTGGGAGAGCAAATTTTTACCTTCGGGGAAAAACCGAAATTTTATTTGGGGCTTTGGCCTCTTTCCAGGGGGGAAGGGGGGAAAGTGGGAATTGTTATCTCTCCAAAAGGGGCCCCCAAATCCTCCCCCTTTCCCCCTTCCGGGGCCCCCCCGGCTCTAAGTCAGTAGATCTTTTTTTCCCCCCCCGGGGTTTGGGTTTATATGATGACCGATCGGGTCTCTTTGCTGAACAAAATTCTAAGATAACGGGGGGGTCGCCGGGGGAAAGGAATTTGTTCTGTTTTCCTTTTAGATGGGCCACAGAATCGGGAAAAACCCCCACTCTTAGGGCCATTTTTTTCGGGTTTAAAAAAAATTTTGGGGAAACGTTTTGGTCAGTTTTTTTTCCCCCCCATCATGGGGGGCGTTTTTCCCAGCATCCGCGAAGACGGCCCCGGAAAAAGGGGGGGCGGGGGTAACTCCCCCCCCTGTTGTTACCCACCTTTTCTAAAGCCCCTTATTTGGGGCCCCTTGTCTGTTGGGGGGGAGCCTATGGGGTTGGGAGGGCATCATTTGTAGGAGGGGAGGGCGGTAGCCGCAGGATAAAGGTGTTTTTTGGGGGAAAAAGGGGACATTTTGTTGGGGGTGCCACCTTTCCCTTTTGGGAAAAAAAATCGGGGAAAACGGCCCCCGGGTTGGGGGTTTGGACAAAACCCCTTGGAGTAGTTTTGCCCCGCTTTTCTTCTCAGTTCCTTGTACCAGGGGGTGGGGTTGGTACGAGAGTGGAAGATTTTCTTTTTTTTTGGGATAGGGGTCCGGGGCTAATTGTTGACGCCAGTTTTCAGGTCAAGGTATGCATCGGTTTTATTGGTCAAACCCCCCCCCTATATTTTCCAGCCCCCGGGCCTGGGGGCCCAAAGGGGTAGTTTTGTTATGATTCAAACATTTGACCCGGGTGGGGGAAATACATGGGAAAAAAACTATTATTTGTTATGTGTTGGGGGTTTCCCTACCCTATTGTTTTGGGGTTTTTTCCTTTGGGGTTTGGGTTTTAAAAAAAACCCCCTGTGTTTTTGGGGCATTCCAGGATATAAGCCAAGGGGGGGGTTTTTGCAAAAGAAAACTGAAAAAAAAACAGTATAAATTGGGGGCCCCCTAATTTCCCCCTCCTTTTTGGGACTTTGGGGATGTGTTTTTGGGGGGGGGTGTGGGATTGCCCCCTCATCCTTTGGGGGGACGCTCTTTTAAATTTTTTCCCCGGGTCTAATTTCCTAAACTATTTTTTTTAAAACCTTGGGGGTTTTGAGGGGGGGCCCTATAAAAGGGTTTAAATTTTTCGGAAAAGGTGGAAAAGGGCTTTTTAAAACCCCTTCTTCTTCCCGGGGGGCGCGGGGTTTTTTTTTGAAGAAAAAAGAGGGAGGCCTAGCCCTTGTTGGATTTCCGCGAACTTAAGGGGATTACTGTTCGACCCCCGTATCCACCCCCTATTCCTGATTTTAAAAAAAAATTTTGTTGGCCCCAAAAGGGTTTTTAAAATTTGGGGATCCCCGGGGGGGCTTTATTTTCTGATTAGGAAAAAAAGGGGGGGTTTGAGGGGAAAAAGGGGTTTTTAACCGCCGGGGGGAAAATTTGAAACCCCTTTTAATCCCCCTTTTTGGTTGACACTGCCCCAAAAATATTTTCCAAATTTTGTTAATAAAAATTTTTTGTTTTCGGGGGGGCTTTTTTTTTGGGTTTTAAATTTTGGGATGACATTTTAATTTACTACAGATTTGTTCTCCCGGGAGCTTGAAAGGGTTTGCAGATCTTGCGAAAAAAAAACTATCCCCAAAAGGGGGAAAAAGTGGATTCCCCCAAAAAGGGGAACTTCATTTTTTTGGGGTTTTTGGGTCCCCCCGGTTTCCGATCCCCGAAAAGGGGGGAAAGCGGGTTGAATGGATCAGCCAAGGATCTTAAGGCTTGAGCTTTTCTGAGGTTTGCTTTAAAACTCCCCGGGAAATTTTTTTGTAATTTTCATTGTTTTAAAAAATTTTACTGACATGGGCAAAAAAAGGGGGCGGATTTTTTTAAAAGGGGGGCGGAAAAAACTTTCCCCAAATTTTTTTTTTTTTTGAAAAAATGTTTTTTTTGGCCCCCTTCTCACCCCCCGATGCATCACACCGTTCTTTTGGAGGGGGAGCGTTACGTGGGGGGGGTGCATTTTTCCCCCGGGTGCCCCCGGTAAATGGCATCCTGCGCTTTCTTTTCAAAAAAAATTTTTCGCCCCCAAAGGGGAAATTTGAAACGGAAAAAGGGAATTTTGGCCATTTTAATTGGCTTTGAAAAAGGCGTCACCTTTTTTTGGGGGGGCATCCCCCGGCACGTTTATTATGATCACAAGAACCCCTTTTTTTTGGAATTTTTAAGGCCCCCAAACCCAAAAAGCTCGATGGGCGTTGTTTTTTACCCCCTTTAATTTTTTTTGTCAAATTATCGCCCTGGATCAAGAATTTTAAGGCGGATGCCTTTTTTCGCAGTTTTTTCCCGGGGGCCGGGGGAAAAAAAAATGACCCCCCTTTTATCCTTTTAGGAGGGGGGGTAGTGTCGGGTATGTTCTGAGCTTTTTAGGAGGGTTAAGGTCAGGGGAGCCCCGCAGGCCCCCCGGGAGACTGTTTGTCCCAAAAACAGTTGAGGGCAAAAGGTTTGGGCCCATCATAATTCGTTTTAAAAAGGGGGGAACCCCGGGGGAAGGTATTTTTGATCCCTTTTCGGGTTTTGGTGCCTAACGTTAATAAAGTGTTTTAATTTTTGGGGGCCCCGGGGGGTTTGTGCTCGCTCAAAAACCCCTCATACCCTCCCCTGGGCCCCCTTCCCCGAAATTTCCCCGGGGCGGCCCGGAAATCATTGTCTAGGGACTTCATCACGGATTCCTCATCGCAGGAAGACTGTCATAGGGGGTTTGTTGACAGGTTCAGAAAAGATGGAATTTTTGCTCCCCTGCCCCCCCCTTAATCAAAAATTTGGGGGCCGGGGTGTTCTTTGGGGAGTTGTGAGATTAGGGTTTTTTTAGGGGTCCTGGGGGGTTCAGTTTGTGTCCAAGTTTTGGGGGCATTTTGTTTACGTCGGGGGAAAAAATTTTGTTTTTTTTCCTGGTTTTCACCCCCCCCCCAAAAGGGTAAAACGATTTTTGGGGAAAAAAACCCCAGAGATTATTTTTGGGTTTTTTTGTCTCAGGGGAACCCCGGGGGGGAATGTCTTCTTTCTTGCCCTGGCAGATTTCCTTTAACAACAGCGGAGCGAGTCCACTGTAACCCCTTTTTTTTGGGGCATATGTTTTCATCCCATTTTTGTACATTAAAGGGGGGGGCCCCCTTTTGGGGGGTTCCTGGGGAGGAGCTTTTTTTGCGTCACTTGTTTTTTTTGGGAGAGGTGTTTAAATTTAATTTGATTTAGGGGGAAAACCTTTAATAAACGTATGGCTATAGGAGGAGATTTTTTGGCCCCAAATCTTAATGGGAAGATTGGAAAGGTTGTTACCGGGGAAAAAAAAAATTTAAAATTCCCCCCCTGGGGGCGGGGCCCCCCGATTATGGGGCCCCTAAGGATCATTTCCCTTTAATTTAAAAACCTGGGGCCCATTTCTTTGGGGCCCCCCCCCCAAATTTAAAATTCATAATTTTTCCCCCAACTTTTCTTAAAAGGTACTTGGCCCCTCTTTACCATCCCCCCTACCTCCCCCCGTGGTGGTAAGGGGAATTGGGTTTCAAGTGTCAAAGATCATTGACTCCCGTTGCCCCCCGGGGCCCCCTTTTTTTTTGGGGTTTGGGGAAAGGGGGAGGGCCCAAGGAGAGGGGCTTTGGGGTTTCCCGCGTCTGACTTTAAAACCCAAAGTTTGGTGCAATTTTTCCCCCAAAAATCCCCCGGAAAACCCGGCCTGGGGGGCCGGGGCCCCCCGAAAGGGGGGGTACTGCATGTGTGATCCCCAAGACGTCGGGGGTTGCACATTCTGGTTTTCACCTGAGTTGCTGTTTCTTTTTTTTTTTGGGAGTTGGGTTTTTTAAATTTGTCGTGTCGTTCGGGGGCGGGGCATTTTTTTCCCCCGGGTGCAATTAATTATTTTTTGTTGGGGTTTCCCCTTTAAAAATTTTGGGTTTTTTGGGTTTGGGAGTTCCAGTAAAAATTTTTCATAACCCACGATAGGATTGTATCTTTTAAAAATTTTAAGTTAAAGAGCCCTTAGTTTTTTAAAAGTCCCCGTTTTGATTAACCCCCAAAAATTTTTTTTTTCCCCTTCTTTTTTTTAGTGGTATGCGTCGGGTTTTTTCCCCAAAGGTTTTCTTATATGTTAACTGGATTTAGCAGAAGATGCCCTACCCTTTTTGGGGTAATCAAACCCTTTTTAGGATGATTTTGGGTTAGGGATGTTTGGGGGACGGGGGTTGGCTGGGGGTTTGGGGCCTTTCGAACCTTTATCGTACCTCCAAGGTGGGGGATTAGTTAGGCCCCCCTTTGGGGGCGGGTTTTTCCCCCCCGGGCCCCCTTTTCCCCGTGACATGTATCAAGTCCCCAAGTTTTCCCCCATTAAAAAGGATATCGTTCAGGAAATTATTTTATTTTTAAAAACTGAGTTGCAATCATTGTTGTATAAAAGTTTGTTTTTTTAAAAATTTTTTTACTGACATGAAAATTTTTCTTTAAGGGCCCCGGGGAACCAGAAAAAATTAAATCCCCGGGAAAACCCTGAGGGAAGGTGACCCCCTTTTATAAAAGGGTTTCATCCCCCTGTTCCACCCACAATCTTCAGGGACGGGTCCAGCCCCCTTGAACCCCCCGGGGGGCCTTGCTCGGAATTTTTTAGCCCCTTTCCACAACAGTCCCCCCCCCTTAAAGGAGGGGTCACCAAACCCCCAATTTAGAAACCCCGGGCGGTAGGTGATTTTTATGATACCACGGGGGGCCCCCACAGGAGTCCGAAGCAAACCCCCAAAAATTGTCTTCCCCAAAACCCCTTCCCCCTTTAAACCCCAAAAAGGATTTTCCCCCTTTGAAAAAGAAAAATTTTATTTTCAACCAAAAAACCCCTATTGCCCTAAACCCCAAACGGGGGCGGGAGGCAAAGCAGTGGGGAAACCCCTGGTCAAAAACCCTTAAAAAAGGTTTTTGGGGGGAAGACGTTATGGATCTTAAAGTCCGGAAGAAGAAAAAAAAAAAAAAAGGGGTTTAAAAAATTTCCCCAAAAAAATTTTAAAAAGGGGCCAAAATGAATGGTTAAATTTAGGAGATGCCCTTATGGAATATTTTTTGGGGAAAACCCCCCCAACCCCCCCATTTAAAAAACCGGGACCATCCCCCCTCCCCCGGGGTTAGAAAAAACCGTGGGCCCTTCCTGAGAGAGGGACAACCCCCAATCCGGGGCCCCAAAAATCGTTGCATAGTACAACAGAGTAAACCCACCGGGGACGACAGAACCCCCTTCTTCCTAAGAAAAATCGGGGGGTAAACCCCAGAAATTACAGAAAAAGGAGGGGCCTCAAGGGGCGAGCACCCCCTTATTAAGAGAAACTCACCAAAAGGGAAAAAGAGCCCCCTTCACGATCACAGACACAAAGCATCTTAGAAAAGTCTCCAATGTTGGGTTTTCTCTCAGTTTGCCATTGGTTGGGGAGAAAGGGGGGAAAAAAACAATTTTAACCCCCAAATTTAAAAAAAAAGGCCCCCAAAAAACGGGGAAAAAAATGGCCCCCCTTCAGACACAATTTTTCGGGGAAGGGTTAACAAACCCCCGTGTGAAGGAACAAAGGCCCCAAAATTTAAAGGAGGAAGGAAACTTAGGTAAGGGCAAAAGATGTTTTTTTGGGAAAAAACCTTCCAAATCCCCCAAATGACGGTCATTCTTGAAAAAAGGGGAGGTGGGAATGAAACCTAGAGAGGGGGCCCCCAGGGTTTTTTGGGGGAAGGCGGGGGCATAAACCCAAAAAAGAGCAAGCAGGTTGGAGCGAAGCAAGTCCCAAAGGATCCCAAAAAATTCCCCTGAATACGGGGGAAAGGGGTGGGCCCCCCAAAAAAGGGCCCGACAAAACCAAGTCTTTTGGTCCCAAAAAATTTCCCGGATCCCCCCCCCAACCGGGGAACAATGAACTCAGAATCCCCACTCTTTTTCCCAAGGGCCGGACAAAAAATTTCCCCCAACGGACCTGGGGCCATCCCCCTAAACCCCCCCAGAGCAAGCCCAAAATTTGGGGGTGTTTTTCGAAAAACTCCCCCTCAAAAAAAAATAAAGAAGGACAAAAAACTGGGAGAGTCGCAAGGAAACCCCGAGAGGGCCCCGTTAACTTTTTTGGCCCCGGGAAAAAAAGGGGAAACCCCAAAAAAATTAAAACGTGGGGGAAAAAAAAGGCCCATAGCCTGTTTTGGTTTGATTCGCTTGGCTTTTTCCCCATTAAACCAGTTTTTTTAGGGCCCCAAAAACCCCACCCCCTGATTTTTTTGGCTCCCCCCCCCCAATTTCCCCCACTTTTCCCAAAAAGCCCTTAGGGCCAGAAAACCCCCCTTCCCCCTCAAATTACTTTTAGTAGGGGAAAATTTTCGGGGAAAAAAGGGCCCAAAAGGGGTTACTTTAGAGGCTCTGGTTTTTTTGGGGACAAAACGGAAAACCCCCCAAATTTCAGAGGCATAAAATTTCCCCCCAAAAAGGGGAGAAAAAAATAGGCGCCTTTTAGAACAGGAGCAAAGTGGAAACTCTGCTTAATTTCCCCGAAATGCAGAGCGCCCCAGGGGGCCCCAATTCACCAAATAAAACCCCTTTTTTGGGGCAAACATAAATTGGGTTTTTAACAAAAACCCCAAAAATTTCCCCAAAAAATTTCAAAAAAATTGGAAAAACCCCCAAAAAACTTTAAAGGGCCCTTTTAAAGAAGGGGGTTGGGGCCCAAACACAGAGGGTAAAAACCCTTGGGACCGGGCCTTTTTTTAATAAAATGGGGACAAAAGGGAACCCCAAAAAAGGATCCCGTACCCAAAAAAGACCTTTTTTTTCCCCCACACCCAGGCATTTCTTAAAAAACTGGAAACAGTTCAACGTTTCACAGAGAGCCCCGTCTTTAAAAAAAAACAAAAATAAATCCAAAAAAAAAGATAAAATCAGTTTTTTTATCCACAAATTTATCCCAAAACCCCCAAAAAAAAAGTCATTCATGAAGGATGGAAGACAAAGACATTAGTGAGCCCAAAGGGGTAAAAGGGTTTCCCCCAAAAACCCCCCGGGGGGATTGAATGCTTTTCCCCTTCACCCCTTTTTTAAGCGAAAAAAGGGTTTTTGCCCCCCTGGGGGAACTTGGTAAACAGGTAGCTTTTTCACCCGGGAAAAAAAGGCAGAAATAAAAAGGAACGGTTTGAAAATTTACAAAAAATTTTTCAAAAACAAATAATAAAAACCCGGGGCCTTTAAAAAACCCATCCTTTTTGGCCACAAAGAAAAAAACGGCCCCAAAGGGGAAAAAGAGGATGGTCGATAGGCCCCTTTCCCCAAATTTTTTTCCCCTTGAAAAAAGGGCCCCGTTTTGCGTTTTTTCAGGTCAAAAATTTAAAAAAAGGCGCCCTTTTGGGGAAAAAAATACCGGGCCTAATAAATAGCGCAGAAATCCCCCTAGGGGGGGGCAAGGATAAAAATTTATTTTCGCTAAACACATCAAAAAATAAAAAAAAAAAGTCGGAAAAATCCTAAACCGGGGGGGGAAAAAAAAACAGGAGTTTTGGGTTTTTAAAATTTTTGGGGGCCCCCCAACTGGTTACGAAAATTTTTTTTCCCAAAATTCCAAAACGGATTATGAGACTGCAACCAAGGGAACCCCGAAAAATTATAGGGAAATTTAAAAAACCCAAAAAAATTTACAGACTCCTATACGGGTTTAAACCCCTATTATCCCCTTGATTTAAAATGAGGTTTTTCCCCCACCCAAAAGGGGGAAAAATCCCCCCCCAGTGGGGGAATAGACTTCTGTGGGGTAAAAGGGGGAAAACCCAAAAACGTTTAGCAAAATCAAAAACCACAGGTTAATACTGCTCCAAAAAAACAAAAAAGCCTGAGCAAAAATGAGGAAAGAGCTATCAGAGTGACAGTTAAAAAAAATTTTTAGTTAAACCCACCCAAAGCCCAAGAGCGGAAAAAAACTTTTCCCCCCCGCTTAGGGCAACGAAATACCCGAGAGGCATCCCCACAGTAGAAACCCCCCTTTGCCTTTCGAATCATGACGCTCCCCCCAGACACCCTCTAAACCTGCAGGGGTTTCAGAAGCGGGTTCACAAGGCAACATTTTTCCCCACGATACTTTTCCGCTCACTCAAACCCTAAAAATTTTTGAATCGCTAAAAAAAAACTTTGGGGCCCAGGGGGGACGAGCCCCCCACCATAACACCCAAATTACTGACAGACCCTTCCAAAAAGGCCCCGCCAAAGCGTCGTCATTCCACTTTTTGGGACCCCCCCAAATTTGGGAAAATCTCTGACAAATTAACTCACCCAAAAAAACCCCCCGATTTATCCCAAAAAAGGGGTTTTCAGTTTTATCAGTGACATTGGGCCCATCGTAAAAAACCCCCAAAGCCTAAAAAAAAAGGCTAACACCCCAAAAAAGGGGACCCCCGGTGTCAGGGAAAAAGCCCCCCCCGAGGTTTCGCCCCCAGGAGAGAGATGAAAAATTTTTAAACCCGCTGCGCTGCTTTTCCCCGGGGACTTTTTTTTAAGGGGGAAAAAAACAATTTAAAATTTTTTTTAAAAATTTTAAAATTTTGCTACCCCCAAAAAAAAATTGCATGGGCCCCCAATTTCCCCAAAAAAGGGGAAATCAAGAAGGCAGAAAAAACCCCAAAACCCCAGGGGGAAGCGATCCCCCGGGGCCCAAAAACTGGCAAATCCATTGAAGAAAAAAAAAATCCCCCCAGCACCCAGAGTACAGAGGGAAAAAGAAAAACAAAAAAAAAACCCCCCCAAATCAAACCCCTTTTTTTTTTTCAAAAATTTTTTTTTTCCCTTTTTGTAGTACAAAAAAAATTTTAATTTTTAGGCCGGGGATACTGTTATTTTTCGGTGCGGGGGATGCAGGAAAAAAAAGGGAATCACCGAAAAGGGTTGGGAATCTATGAATTGCGTCCCCGACAAACCCCCCACAATAGGGGGCCCCTGGGGGTTCCTACGTTGGTCCCCCCCGTCAACCCGAGAAAAAACTACCCCAAAAGTTTAAGAAAAGGAAAGCATCCCCCCGGGGAAAAACCCCAAAGAACATAGAAACCCCCCCCAAAATGTAAGGGGGTTTTTAAAAGATAAATATGACACAGAAAGAAAATAGTATACAAACTTTTGGGGCCCAAACCCCAAATTTAAAAAGGGAAGGAAGGGCACTTACTGCAACCCCAAAAAAACCCCAAAAAAGCCCAAAAAAATAATTTAAAAACACCGAGACAACGCCTTACCCCCCAAATTAGTTCTCTGGGTAACAAAAAAACAGCAGCCACTAAAAAAAACGGGAAAAAAAACAAAGTAAAAAATTCAGGGGGTGAACTAAACTGAGAGGGCAAAACCCCCCGGGGGGGCCCCCCAAAAAGGCCCCCAAGAAAATGGGGAGGACAAAATGCAAAAAAAAGCAAAAAAACAAAAAAAAGAAAAAACTTATCTGTTTTCAGGAGATGCGAACGAAAGCAGGGGTACAAAAAGGAAAAAAGGGCTCAGGATTGAGACCCCCAAAAAATTGATCACCGGGAACCCTATGGGGAAGGGGGCCCCCCTTTATTAAGCCAACAGTAAAACCCCCTTTCCCCCCCCCCAAACTTCACTGGGCAGTCCGTACCGCTTATAAACCCCAAAGGGGGCCTCTGCTCAAACTTTATTTCAAGTCCCTTACAACAGGGCGCACATTCACCTAAAATTTAGCTATATGGCTAAAATGGGTGAAAACCCCTTTTTAATTTTATTTACATTGTCCCTTCCCCCAAAAAGACTATAAAATTTTTTCCCGGGCTTACAGGAAAACAGGACCAGCCCCGGGAAAAAAAAGTTAATGCCGAATGGGGTGGGAAAATATTTTAAGGGTCTATTTCCATACTACACAAAAATGACCCCCCAATTCCTTTAAAAAAGGGGTTTTCCCCCCTTTTTTATTGTGAGTCGAGGAACCCTTTTTAAAAAATTTTTGAAAATGCATTGATGACCCCCCCCTCCTGACCTTTTATGTTGTAATTTTACAAATTTTTAAAAGAAAAAATGTATACTAGAACCCCTTTTTTTTGGGGGGTTTTAAAAATTGAAAATTTTTTCAGTTAATCTTTTACAGGGATAAACAGTGGGCAGACCCCCTTAAAAAAAAGCCTATGATAGACCCGGGTTGTTCAACAAGGGCTTAGAGGGCGGGCCCCCCCCAAAATTTGTCAAAAAAAAACGGTTTATCACAATCCCCCAATAAAAATTGGCCCCATGCTATTGAAAAGCGATCAGATAGCACCTTTTGATGTAACATGGTGTGAGGGGCCCCCCAAAAAGGGATTCCCGTCAAAAAAAGGACCAATCCCCTTCAGACAAAACCCAAAAAAGAGGTTTGCACCCCCTTAATTGGTACAGATTAGATGAACATTTGTAACCCCCCTTTTTTCTGAAAAAAAAAGGTTTTACCCCTACTTTTTTGTCAAAAAATTAGGCCCCCCACACCCCCTGAAATTTCTTTTTAAAAAAGTCAAAATAAAATCCTGGGTCCCTTTCAGGACATGTCTAACAACCCTCTTATCCCTTTGGGGAAAGTTTCTCTTATTTTTTAAAAAAATTTTAAACTCTTGTTTTTGGGCCCATTTGGGGCCCCGAAAAAAGTGTCCAGTGTTTCTTTGGCCCCCCTTTCACCCAACGAATGTTATTTTTAAATTGTTTTGACATTTTTTGAATAAAAAAAATTAAACGTGATCTAAATCATAACCCCTTGGGGAAATTTTTTTTGAAATGTTTCCACACAGAAAACAAAAAGGGGTAAAGTCCCGGGAGTTCGGGGGAAAAACCCTTTCCTTTTTTTAAAAATCCCTTTTTTAAACACTTTTTTATGGTTGGGTTAAAATTTTGGGAGAAGTTTTAAAAAATGTCCAGTGTGTGAAGGTTTCCCCCACTCAATGGGAGGGTTTCCCCATTTTCTCTGATGCTTTTTAAAAGGGAATCAGCAGGGGTTTTTGTGACCCCCCACTGTGCGGGGAGGGAAAGGGGAATCATAATAATAAGGAAAAATAGAGGGCATAAAATTGGGGGACTACATTTGGGGGGGTTTTTACCCTCTCGAAAAAAAGAAAGTTATTTAAAATACAACACGCCTATAAAAAGATACTCACGGGGAAACGGGGCTCTGCTTTTATTTTTATCTCTTTGGGGTTGGGAAAAAAACCCGGTGACGTTTTCCTTTTTAAAAAATTTTTTTGTCTTTTAAGTTGTGGGAAATTGTTTTTTATTTTAAAGGGGAAAAAAAATTGGCATGAAATAGAATGTTATTACTATGTATTATATGTGTGTTTTGTTTTAAGGGTAAATCTACCCAAAAAAAAGGGTTTTATTTATAATCAAAAAAAGGTTTTTTTTAAAATAGCAACACCCTTGGATTTTTTAAAAAGGGGAAACTGTCATTTTTTTTCCCCCATGGGTGCGGCCCCCCCAACAGGGGGTTTTCTAAGCATTTTTATAAGTTTTTAAAAAACCCCCCTTTAAACCCCAAAGATAAAAAAAAAAAAAAAAACAGGGGGGGGGGGCCCCAAAGGGGGTTTGGCTTGGGGGGGCCGGCGTTCCCCCTCTTCATGGATGACGCCCCCTTTCCTTGGGTTTTTCCCCCGGTCCTGTGCAGGCGCACTGCTTCCCCGTTGAGGGCAGAGAGAACTGCAGTGGCAGGCCCCAAAAGGTCCCGAGAGGCCCCGGCCCCCGCGCACCCCCGTACTTTTTCCTGCCTTTTAAAAGGGCAGAGCCCGTGCCCCGCACAGGAGCCAGACAGAAAGCAAGGAAGAGGATGTCATCGCTAGAAAAATGGGGGGTACGGGGAAACCCGGCCCCCGACCCCCCTTTGGGCCCGGACCCCACGGCCCCCCCCCCCAGTGAGTATAACAACTTAATTTTTTTTTTTCCCCAGGGTTTCATCGGGGGGTTATCTACACATACAGGGAAGCTGTAGAAAACCCCCGATGGGGGGGGCTGCACCCCCAGGGGAAAAAAGGGGGACAGACCCCCCTTTTAAACAATCCCAAAGAAGGCTTTTAAAATCCTTTTTTTGGCCAAAATGTCTCTGATTTTTTTGTGGGTTACCCCCCCCCCTTACAGGATTTGCAGCAGCAGGTTGTTCCTTTTGGGTTTTTTTTTTTTTTTAAAAGCCTAAGGGATCCAAAGGGGTTTGTCCCTTTTTTTTAAAAAATTCCCCTATTACGTTTTCTCTCATCACACTTCCGTAATTACTCTTTTCTTTCCAACAAGGGTTTTATTTTCTAATTTTTTCAAAAAGGACCAAGGTCCATTTATTTTGTGATTCCAACTCAGCCATCAGTATGTTTTTTCAGATTTTCACCAAGGGTTTGGATTGCGGGTTGGTGACATTGATGACACCGCGTGTAAAAAGAGTCTGTCCCCAAAAAAATCCCTTTATTCCTTTTTATATAAATTACTTGGCCCCTAAAAACACATATGGTTCTGATGATTTTAGTAATTGTATTTGGGAAAACACTTTACTACATATGTCAAAGGCTTTGTTTGGGCCTGCTTGATTTAACATATGACACTGAGTGACCATGCACTTATACAGTAAAATGAAATTTACAGTGTCAGTGTTTCAGTGGTTTGATTTACATCCTCCCTCCCTGTGTATATCTGCCGCCACTGCCACTTGCTCACAAAGCAGGTCAGCCGTTTGCTGGCAGGGAAGGAGTTGAGAATGCGCACATTGTCAGTATACATGTGCTTTCGTCCCCTTCCTTTTAGTTGGCGGTCAGTGAGAAGAAGCCACAATAAAGGGAGATGTCAGCGCACATTTCACTGACTTGTGTGCTTTTACCACCCTCCCCTGTCCATCAGCCACTACTGCTCTGTGATCCTGTGTGCAGCGAGCGGCTTATACACAGGAAGGGATCAAACTCTGCCCCGCATTGACATTTTGCATGCAGGGCTCCCCCCTAAGTGTCAGTGTTTTTGGGGTTGGGGTTTCATCAGAGGGCCTCAAAGCAAGTGCTGCCATTCCCATTGGGGAGAGTTGGAGTATTGTAATTGAGGTGCAGAAAGGTGCAAAAGGGCCTTTGGCATTTGTACTAAAATGTTTTTCCATAAAAATATTCAAAAAATCTACAATCCCAGTAGGATTTGTATATGAATTTCTAAGTGTTAATTAAAGTTTCCAGGGTGACAGGCCCGTTACAAGGAAGTCGCAGTTCCTTTGCCACAATTCCAGTTTGCGTTACACAATGTGTATGATAACTTCACGTTTCCGCCATATTTTCCATTCAAGGGGCACCACATGAATGCTGTATGGAATTTGATCTTCAGTCATGCGCCAACTAGATTCTCCTGCTTTTTTTCAGTGTTTTATTGAGAGAAGCCCTTGCAGTAGTTGGGAGAATACGACAGTTTTCTATCACACATTCCATGATACATCAGTCGCAGTACACAAGGGGGACAAAGACTTCTCACCGGAAAACCCTTTAAAAACCAGGGAATATTCATATGAAAAAAGCTGATTTGGTCAGCCAATAATGGCTCCGTGGTCACATGTGTCAACCGCCCCTCTGGCTCCCAAAATGATCGGAATGGGGGACTGTGCAGTACGACAAAAACCAAGGCCCCTAGAATATCAGAGACTAACAGTGTTTTCTGAAAAAAACAAAGGATCTTATTTTTTTTTTTTCTCCAAAGATGGGGTATGCCTTATTTTCAGGGTATGTTTTTTTTTTTCCTGAACAAAAATCAACATTTATTCAATTAAATCATGTGTTGAAATTTGGAACATCAAAATATTTCCAACCCTGAATTCCATCCTGAATTTCTTGGGATCGTTTTTTATGTACTCTTTACACATGGTGAAAAAGAACAATAGAGTTAGAAAGGTCACTATAGAATTTTGTCCCATGATATAGTTATCGGCGCAATCTGCTATTTAACCAGGGGATTCTAATGAGAATAATGGCCCTGATTCATTAAGAATGGCCTTGTGCAGACCGGTCTTAATTAACGCGCGCTGGGAAGAACCCTAATTCATTAAAGGGGGCACACCATTTAAACATTAGGAATCTTTAAGGCACCAGTAGGACCCAAATACCTGCTGTTAAATTCTTAGGCCCATTGTAAAAAAAATAAAACTAGTCCTGGTTGGATAATGGGTTAAAGGTGCTAGTCGTGGGTTGGCGATGTTTTTAGATACAAGCCTTAGGTGGGGCTTGCAAGAAGTAATTGAAATGTAATGACCGGGGGGTACTAATGCGCTAAAAATGTGCAAGTAACAAAAAAAAGAAAAAAGTAGAGCAAATAATATGCCACACGGAAAATATAAATAGTACGGCATATTATTTGCGCTACTTTTTTTTTTCTTTTTTGTTAATCCATTTGATTTAAAAACAACTACCGTAATTGTAAAAATTTTATAATTTTTTTAACTTTAATCATTTCTGGTAAATGCAAAAAAAATAAAAAATTTATTCTTTTAGAATCTAGCTTTTTAATGTTTTTATTTGTATTGATTTATTAAAATTCTTTGATTTTTTTTTTTTTTTGTTTCCTAATTAAGCGTTGGATGGCAGGGTAATCTTTCTTTTTTTATATATACTAGGTATGTTTTTTTTATATTGGAAGTCAATGCCAGAGAGATGTTAAGCTTTTAATAGATTTATTACTTTTTTTTTTCAAAAACCCAAATTTATCTGGCCCTATGTGGTGTATAAGAGAGGTACATGAAGATTTTTAATGGACTCCAGGCAAATAGGAAACTTTGCAAACAATAAAATGCCAATGATTCACTGAACAAAAATTTTTATTAGAACAAATTCCAACAAAGTGCAGTGAATGGGAAGTCCAAGTTCTTTCCAAATGTAATATATTTATAGACCACCCAGTATAATGTAGCTTTGAAGCCAACATTCAATCCTTCTTTGTTATAAAAAAATTTTTAGCATTGTATGGGGGTTTGGGACTAGGGAATAAAGAATACATAAGCCGGAATAATTTGGTGCAGTGATGTATAATTAGGAAGCAGTGCCAGCATACATTTCTATATCGAGGAAAATCTCTCACTAAGATCGCAGTGCAGGAGTGTAAAAGCAAGTTTTAAAATGTTTTAAAATGTTTAAAAGTCTTAGGCGGCGTCACACTAGCGAGTTTGATGCGAGTTAGTTGCACGACTTACTGATCAACACCCGGCAGGCCCCCGCCTCGGACCAAGAGTTGCGGCGGCATAGAAATTCTGCAGCCGCGCACTCTGGTCAGAGGGGCGGCCGTGCCGGGTGTTGATGCGAGTAAGTGTGCACTAACTCATCAAACTGTAGTGTGACCCGGTAGATTCTTCCTGGTGTAAATTATAATAAATCCAGAGAAGCAAAATCTGCTGCATTTAACAAATCAGCAATGAAATTATTTAAAGTCCATATGAAAACCATGTAACAGAGGCTGGCGGAGCTTCCCTTTAGGCTGGGATCCACTTCAATTCTGGTGATTTTTCTCGCTCAAAACCCGGCACTGCCAAGGCATCGGATTTGGGCGGGGGTATGTAGATAACCCTATAAATTCCTCAAAAGGGTTGCAAAAAATCTGCCCCAAATAGATGATTCCCATGGGTCTGTTTTTGAAAGCTCACACTAAACCGGACCCAAAGGGAAGTCCATCAGAATGGAAACCAGTATTTTTTGGGGCCGTGCACAGATGATTTTCTGGGCAATGTACTGGGGTTTTTTCTGGGTAGCACCTTACCTATGATATTTATGTGGTGGGGCAATGTTCGATTTTTTTTTTTTTTTTAAGGACGAGTGGAAATAATCGAGACATGTCCAATTTTGATTAGTGTCAATCAAAATTGAATTGAAAGTCAAACAATATAAACATTTTTATTTTTTTTTTCCCACGTCCAAGAAAAACTGATGTTAAAGTCTGACCACAATAATCAGACATTTTTAGATTAAATTTATTATACAAGGAACTATGTGACATAAAATCTGAAGCCATAAGAAATTGATTAAGCATGTCAGTAGGTAGGGGGTACCAACCATCGGATAAATTGAAAGAACCAAAAGAGAGGGAAAAAAAAAGTAACGGTTTAATGATATTTTTTAAAAAGTAATGGGGCAAAAAAAGGGGGGAATATTTAAAAAAGCCTTTATTAAGACAATATCTGGGCAAAAGGTTTCAAAAGGGTACAAATACGAAAAAAAAAAATGGAAACACACAAATTAACAAGAAAAATTTTTTTAAATAATGATTTAAAAAATATACAATTATGCTATTGCAACCAAAAAACACATTGATTGTAACCATAGGAAAAGATATTATCATATGAAAAATGATATATATAATAAAGGATATATTTGGTGATTCACAAAATTAGAATTCATCAAAAAAATTAATTTATTTCGGTTCTTTAATACAAAAAAGTAAACTCATATTATTTAGAGTCATTACCACAGAGTATCTATTTCAAGTGTTTATTTCTGTAATGTTGTTTATTATGGCTTCAGCCAAAGAAAACCTAAAAGTCATTACTCAGTAAAGTAGAATACTTTATAACACCAGCTTGAAAAAATGATTTTAAAATCCAAAATATTGGCCTACTGAAATGTATGTTCAGTAAATGCCTTTTGACTTGGTCAGCGGCTCCTTGTCATAATTACGCTCAATGTGGGTGGCATGGAGGCGATCATCTGTGGATGCTGAGGTGTTAAGGAAGCCCAGGTTGCTTTATAGCAGCATTCAGCGTCTGCATTTGGGGTTGGTGTTGTCTCTTCCTCTTGACAATACCCATTATTTTATGGGTTTAATGGCACAGTTTTCTGGCCCCTCAAGCACAGTGATACTGTTGTTTTTAAACCAGGAATTGGTACTTTTGGCGGTATACTGGTGCCAAGTCCTGTGGAGAATGAAATTTCAAACCTAAATTTTTCGGCAGAGGGAAGCATGAATGCTCTAAATTTTTGGTAGACGGCTGTGTTAATTTGGTCTTGATAAAACACAGTGAACCTATACCCTCATGACTACCTCCCCAAACCATCATGATTGTGGAAACTTCACAAATAGCCTTAACCCTTCTTGCCTCTGACGTCTTTCCATCAGTGTGGGGACTTAATTCAAAGGACGGATAGTCGTCATACTGATCTGTCGCGCTCGGGGGGAAGTGCTGTGATCCGGCTGGGTGTAGCTGATTCTCACAGCACACTCGGCACTAATGCCAGGAGTGTCTGGACGGCTCCCGGCACTTTAACCCCCAGCACACTCAACGAACTTATGCAGCATTTCCGGTTGCCCAAGAAAGTGATGTGATCGCGTTTTCGAAGGCCTCCTCCCTGCAGCCCCCAGATCAAGATGGCCGCAGGGTTCTGAGGAGGTGGCTTGTCAGTGTGCTAAAAAGGGGGGCCCGGAACCCCTGCACTGCCCCTCAACGCTGACTGACAGAGTTCTCTGCAAAAAGTCGATCAGCAATCTGCACTATAGTGATGTCCCCCCTGGGGAAATTTTAAAAAGTAAAAAAAAAAAAAAAATGTGTAAAATATTTTTAAAAATTCCTAAATAAAAAAAAAAAAATTTCCCCCCAAAAAAACATTATTATTTGTAAATTAAAAAAAGCAATAAAAGTACACAATTTTTACGCCCCACCATAAGATCTTCCCTTTTTAAAAATGTCCATAGTTAACCCTTTTTGAACCCCTTTGAAAAAAAAAAAAAACAAACTTTTTCATAACCGCCGAACAAAAAAAGGAATAACAGCGACAAAAGATGGATATAAATAAAAAGGTGCCGCGAAAAAAACATCTTGTCCCCAAAAAAGAGCGCCATACAGCATTACAGCGAAAAAATAAAAAAGTTATAGCTCGAGAAAAAGCATGCAAAAAAAACTATTTTTTGTATAAAATATTTTTATTTATAAAACCCAAAAATTAAAAAATTTGTGCAAATGAGGTATTGCCGTAATTTTACAACCTGAAGAAAAAAACTATTTATCAATTTACCACAGGGAAAACTTTTAACCCCCCCAAAAGAATTCATGATTGTTTTTTTTTTTTATTCTGCCCCCAAAAAGAAAAAAAAAAGCGATCAAAAATGATTTCCCAAAAAAAGGTACCAATAAAAACATAATTTCCCGCAAAAAATAAACCTAAATGACTCTGTGGGCCAAAATAGAAAAATTATACTCTCAAAATTGGTGATGCAAAACATTTTTTGCAAAAAAAAGCGTCTATTATTTTGTGACGCCCCCAATCAAAAACCCCTTAAAAAAAACCCCCTAAATAAAAATCAAACCCCCTTCATCAACCCCCATTAAAAAAAAAAAAAATTTAAAAAAAAAAGTATTTATTTCCATTTTTTGGGTTTTTCATGTTAGGTTTGGGTTAGGGTTGGGTTTGGGGGTTGGGTTTTTTGGTTGGGGTTATTTTTGGTTTTGGGATTGGGGTTAGGGGGTGTTGAGGTTGGGTTGGAGTTAAATTGGGGGGTTTCCCCTGTTTAGGCAATCCAATTTGCTTAAAAAAATAAAAAAGGGGCTCTTCCCTTTGACTTGCCATGCGCCTAAACAGGGGGTTTCCCCCCATAAGGTATCACAATTAGGAAAAAATTTACAAAACCTTGGGGCCCCTTTCTTCTTTACCCCTTGGGAAAAAAAAAATTTGGGGGGGGAAAAATTATTTTTGTGAAAAAAATATGATTTTTTTTTTTTATGGCTTAGTTATAAACTTTTGGGAAGCATTTTGGGGTTAAAAAGTTCACAAAAAAATTTGATAAATTCCTTAAGGGGGCTCTTTCCCCAAAAATTTCACTTTGGGGGGATTCCACTGTTTTTAAAAATCATGGGGGTTTAAATGCAACATGGCATCCCACTCAATTCCCCCCAATTTTGTATTTAAAAGCAACGGGCCCCTTCCCTTTTCCAGCTCTGCCGTGTGTCCAAACGTGGGGTTCCCCCCCCTTCGGGCCAGCGACTTCGGACAAATTCACAAAAAACTTTTGTTTCCATTTTCCCCTTTCCCTGGTAAAATAAAAAAAAAAGATCTGAAGTAAATATTTTTGCAAAAAAGTTTTTAAAATTCATTTTTTTTTTAAAATACCAAAAAACCCCTGAAGCAATTTTCTTTAAGCCCCCCCAAATGACCAAAAATGATGAGTCCCAAAAAAAAAAATGATGTTTAAAAAAAGAAATCGCTGGTAACTTTTAATCTTTAAAAATTTTCCAACAAAAAAATTTTGTTTCCCCAAAATTGTGGATGTAAATTGGCATGTGGGAAATGTTTTTATTAACTATTGTCTGTGACAATTTCTTTTTTTTTGGCAAAAAATTAAATTTTTAAAATTTAAATTTGCAAAATTTTCCCCAATTTATTTTTTTTATAAAAAAAACGCAATTATTCGAAAAAATTTTCCACTAACACGAATTTTGTTGCATCGAAAAAAAACCAGAATCGCCAAAACCCCTTAAGGTTCCAATTTTTTTCTATAAAGGGCAGTGGCAGAATTGCAAAAATTTTGGGCCCCTCATTAAAACCCCAAAACCCCCCTTTGGGTTAAGGGGTTAAAAAGCTTTGGGTGTGGCCCCCCCACTCTTCCCCCCGATCTGGGGGCCTTTTTTTCCAAGGTCTAGGGAAGTATCCACAATGTGATTGTTTGGGGGGGCTATGTCCCTCTGCTGGTGAAAGGTACTGCCCACTTAGGATTCGTTGCGTCACGATAAGACCAAGAAAAAGAGAATTGGTGTGATTCTTTGGGGCGCATAGCTCCCCAAAAGGAATTCAAAATTTACTCTCAGCGGTCAGCTTTTTTTAACGACTTTGGCGGTCGTTGGGGGCTGTATTAGCATGTACTGAGCGCTTCGTTTTATGGAATTTCCAGCATGCCCCCTGCCTTGCGTCCTGCTACCCGCTTTCAACTTCTGCGATCCTCTTTTGACGAAAAAAAGAACTTACAGATATTGCGACCACTCCGTGACGCTAAAACCCCTAGGGGGTCACAAACGAGGTCTTTTCCCAAAAAGGGGCCCCAAAACACGATATAGGCCACCAGGGGACGCCCATCAAAAAACGTCCAAACCTAGTGAACGATCAGGACATCACGCAGGGAAATTCGTTGCTACACCCACACACAACGAGGTCCAACGGTCGCTAAATGTGATTTTTAAAAGCATTCGTTGCGATCCGTTTAGTGTGGCTCCCTTTTAGTTACTTTTGTTTTATAAACCCAAAAAGCAGCGCACCTTAAAACCAGGAAATTTTAGAGCACTTATGTTCCCCCTCTCCAAACAAGTTTGGGGGAGAAGGAAATTTCATTTCCCCAGCGGGAGGGGCCCCTTCCACACTGTAAAACTAAAAAAAACAATAGTACATGTGCTTGATCCCCACAAACTCGCCTGATTTAACCCCTAGAAAATTATGGGTATTGTCAAAAGATAACCCCCACCCCCAAAATGCGACAAGCAAAAGTGCTACAAAGAACCCCGGCTCCAAAACAGCTCAGCGTGCCCCAGGCTGTCGCCCCCCTGCCACCCACATTGATGCATAATTAGCCAAAGGGCCCCCACCAAGTATAAGTGCATTTAGAACATACATTTCAGTGGGCCCCAAATTTCAGATTTTAAATCTTTTTTTAAGCTTGGGTTATAAATATTCAATTTACGAGTAATATTTTGGGTTTTATGGGGAAACCCCAAAAACATCAACATTAAAGAAAAAAACACTTGAAATAGTCACTCGTAGTAATGCCCCTTTATAATAGAGTTTCACTTTTTCATTGAAGAACAAAATTTCTTATGGATATTTTTTTTGTGAGATGCCCCCGTTGTTTCCCCACAAAGTGGGGAAATGTAAAAAGGGGATATTCAGTTATTAAAAAATTGTGGTATAAAATACATGTTTTTAAATGGAGGGTATAAATGGTTTATAGGGATGGTTAAAAAAAGCTTTGGCCGGGGTACATACCAGAGGAGGTGGTGTGGTGATGCAGATTGTGGGCTGGACCGGCACGCGTTCGGACCAACCGGGGCCCGCTGTTTTGGACCGTGATTGGTGGGGAAATTAAAACTAAAATTTTATGTTATCGAGGAATTTAATTTTGCACCAGTCTACCCCGCAACCAGTCACAAACCACGGAAAGATAGATTATACAAATTACCCTAAAAAACCCAAAGGGATATATGTTTTTGAAAAAGGGAAAAAAGGTGCAAATTCTTCTTTTTTAAGCTCATACCTATATTTTTTTATTTCTTGTTATTAGAAATGACAAATCATTTAATGAGAATTAATTTGGTTTTTAAATTTTGGGAAATTTTTGCTAACCGTAATTCAATAATTTCAATTCGAATTTCACAAGTCGCCAAAAAATAGCCTCGCCATTTTACCCATTGGAGAAATTTTTTAACCAGAGAGAGCTGCAGACCTGGACAAGTGTGGGCTTCCCCAAATGTCTTAAGCTTCACTGAGATGGTTAGATAGCCAATCAAAGGAAAATTTTATTGTTTTTATAAGAAAGCAGGGAAATGCAGAGGCATTTTTCGGTGAATCTGGATAGTGAGAGGATGTCTCATCTCTACATAGCCACAAAGTTTTAAAAAAAGTTATAAAAACTGACAAACTCTACGGACAGTGTGTGACCATAATTTACCATAGCTAAGTTGTAGAGGTCACTTCGGAATTAAAAGACCATGTTTTTGTTAAAGAGTTGAAATTTTGTTGGACACATGAGACCTCGTGTGTCAATGCCTTTTTTAGCCAGTTTTAACTTTGCAGTACTTTAAATTTCCCAAATCGATTTGCCACCAGCTGAATGTTTTTTGAATTATTCAGCAAAGTGGTTCGAATTCAATTTAAAATATCTTTCTCTATTACCTATACTTCTACGGAACAGTTCTTTTAAATATAAGTATTGCCAGAAAATAACCAGCTTGCGGAATAAGCTAATTAGGTTAAATTTCCATAATGTACCCCCCCTAGAAAAGAAAGCCTGAAGCTGATTGATTTAAATGGACTCAACTTCTGCTTGCAACTTGGGTGGAGTTTATTTGAATTTTTACAGAATCCTTTGATGTTACAGGTGTTGAAAGGTTTTAAGAACTGAATCTTATGTTCTGTGTAAAATTGCTTAAGATGCTTATTCCGTAGAACACCAAACCAAAATCACTCCAGCAGGGGTTCTGTAAAACTTTTGAATGTTTGCAGCTCAGTGTTGTTCCGTCATCATTACTTTCTGAGATCCAAACCAAAAATGTACCTAACGTTTTTTTGATCATCAGGATGGATGTTAAATTGTAGTTGATATTTTTCCCCTTCAGCCATCTTCCCTGAGAAATATAAGGCGCTCAGTAGAGCCAAGGGGGAAATAAGAAACATGATGTAGCAAAAATCATATAGAACATATCTGGAGAGAAACCAATGGTGTTATTACAGAAATACAAAAACAATGACCGCTATTCAAGCCTTGAACAACATTTTCCAAAGTGCTTGGAAAAATTTTGGAAAACTCTGACCCCAACATTTCCTTTGCTCCGACCCATAAGTTTAAATCTCCTCCAGGATTTCCCGCACACAGCGCCTAACGATAGCCTTCAGCTCACCCCAAAGATTATGAGCTAATACAAGCTGCCACTAGGAATAGCTTTTGCTTAGTGATGTATACAGTGCTTCTTAAAACGAAATCCTCCAAAACCTTCCCATAAGGATTGTGCAGAACAGTGTTTTTTTCTTTTTTTTTTCTGGCTTTTTTTTTTACCAAAAAAAGATGTTTTGCCCTTTTAAATTATACTCCAAATTAATCCAAATATAGTTTTAACTATTTACATTTTTTAGGGATTGACCTAGAAAGGCTTTCCAGGTTATGCCACTTCAGGGTCATTAAACACTATTTATAGTAGTGTTTATAGCCCTCAGCCTTTTTAAAAAAAATCAATATTCTTGTGATGGGTAAATCCTATTAAGTGGCTGGGTTTAGCAGGCTTGTCTTTATCAATATTTAGTTTCATTTCTTTTTCCCACCCCCACACTGTGCAGTGAAAACTTCCCGAAATCTGAGAAAATTACTGCTGAAGTCATGGATTGACGCTGCTCCCCTTAGTTATACGGGGTTGGCGTCAATCAGCATGAATCTGCAATTATGCCTGTCCATAGGCAGAGTGGAACATAACGCTGCTCGTAATGTGACCACCAAAGCCACAGGAGGGGCCCCGTGACCCTCTGAGCTTGCAAGATCGGCGAGGTGTAACAGAGTTTATCCAGAAACACCGCCTTAAATTGTTGGGCCCACATAAGAAAAAAAGTAAAATTATGGTAAACCCTTTAAGTTCATAATGTGCAATTTACTTTACAAAAAAAGTACCAGATGTCAAAATGCCCAAATTTCATTAAAACTTAGCTAAGGACTTAGGACTTTGAGTTTCCAGTAGATATATCTGTGTCTGTCTGTAATATTTGGAATTTGACCTCATGTTTACAATAAAAATGCATCTGCAAATCTTCATTTATCCCAAATTCATTTCACATAAGAAAAAATTCAAAGTGTCTATTATTTTACTAAACATTGCATTTCATTCTTTCTAGCATTTTAAAAGTATAAAATAATATAGAAGTCAGTCACAAACAAAATAACGGAATTAATGGAGATTTATCTAATTTTCCTATTCTCTTTATCCATTGCAGGAACGTAGTTGCATTACTTCAAGATTTTGGGAGAAAAAAGAGAAAAAAAGGGCAAAAATTCCCCGTGAAATTGGGTGGCCTATGATCCGTCCCATTCCAGATCCACCATTTGTTTGTTACGTCACTTTACCTGGGGAAGCTGTTTTGGAAATTTTCAGGTAAAATGAGTTTCCTTTTTATTGTAAATTGATACTTGGGATTCATTATTAAAAAGGTTTCCCATGAACAAAGCACATTTTAATCAATAGATTTGGAATAAAATGATTTCCTATTTGGGTGTTTAAAAAAATAAATGTTCTTGTCTAAGATAATTTTACAAATGTGGCCCTGCTATATACTGTTAATGATGTGTCGACTAGTTGGTTTGATCATGCCACATTTCTGGTCTGGGGAAGAAGAAAAAATGAGTTAACAATGAAATACGGGTAGCGGTGGTTGTAGCTGCTGCTCTTTGTGAGGGTTAAACCCATTTCCCTGCCTGTTTTTCACAGCAGTGAGTGCTTTCCCACGCTCCAGCCCAAACTCAACAAAAAACAAGTCGGTGATGTAGGACTCAGCCGCTGGTATAAGACACGACTTGATTTATGATGAGCTCAGAAGAGGAAAATGCGCAGAAACACTCATGCTGTTAAAAACAGGCAGGAAAAGTGTTACCTGAGAAGAACTTGCAACCCTGTGTTTCTTTCCCCGGCCAGGAGCTATGGTTGTGGCTAAACCATGATTTTTGCAGCCTAGAGATTATATCAGCACTGGAATATTTTTTTTAATCATCCAAATTTTGGAGCTTTTTTTATTTTAAGATCTAGTGATGAAAATATTCCATTTAAAGGTTCACTTGCTTATATGTTTTACCAATTACCTCATATTTTTACTTTTTTAGTGGACTTGTGCTTATACAACATTTATGCATAGGGGCGCTCCATGTAAAGCATAGTTAGGGTCATACTCAGTGTGAGAAACTGGACAAGTCTGCTGTCAAACCCGGCACTGCCGCCGGCACTCAAATCGGAGCGTTAGCCAAAAATACATGCAGTGAACCTCCGATCTGAGTGCCCGGGGGCAGTGCGGGTATTGCTGCGGACTCGTCCAAGTTTCTTTGTATGTGAGAGGGGCGCTTGGGTAAAGCAAAGCCAAGGGGTTTGAAGATGGAGGAAGTGAATTTCAAATAAGCTTTACCCAGTGCAGCCAAATACAGTCACTGGTATAGTGAGGCATAATGCGACCAAGTAGTGACAGTTGGAAAATAAATGTGGGAACATAAGCTAAAGGTAAATGACACAGACTCTTTGCATTAAAGGGGTTTTTCAATACTAGCAGCCTCTTTTAAATTGCCCCCCATTCCTCTGGGAAAGAACGGCGCTGCTGCAAGAGATAAGTAGGAAGTTTTCTTTTCTTTTTTGGTGCCCTTGGAGTCTTTCTAAGGTGTCGTCCGGGAGGCCATTTTTTACCGCAGTAGTTTGTGATGTTTGTTCTTAATGCCAATGGCTACAGAATAATTTCTTTCTCGGGACATTTTTCTTTAGAAAAACAGGATGGAACTCGGTTCATGCCTTTTTTACATCTATCTGTTTGTGGGAAAAATTTTTCAGAATGGCCTATGTTAAATATTTTTGTATATTTTCCCTGCTGCTATGTGATCTCTCTGCTGAAATATGTATAGAAAGTCATTAGCAAATATTTTTTTGTGTTACAAAATCTCTGCATTCTTATCCCACTCGCCTGTTTTTTGTTCCCCTTTCCCCGAATTTTCCCATATTATTTCCACTTTTAGGCCCTAAATAGTTTTGATAGAATGTAAATATTGGTTTTTTGTACCCATGTGTAATACCAATGTAAAACCGTGCAAATTATGTCGGTTTCCTATGGTTTAATGTTGTATAATACCTTGTTGACCTGGTCAGATGTTTGGAGCTGTGCTGGTTATTAGATCACTAGTAATGATAGTGAAAGCGCCCCCGTGTTCCTGGAAAATCACATTTTTGCTCATATATTTATTACCTCAATCTTAATTTACTGTAGTTACCTCCAATTAAAAAATTGCACTTAATGTTTATTTGGACAATTTTTAAATATAAGAATAGTTAAAGGAGTTCCCCCCAAAAATATATTTTTGTATTCAAGTAAATATAGTTATTTGCTCATTTATCGTTTTTAAAAATATTTTGGGGCTTTGTATTTCTTTAGTTTTTTTTACTGTATTAGCACACCCCGTTTTTCACATATGGTCAAAATGTTGGGGATGTAGTGGACACAATGTGTTTTTTTTATGTCCTTCCCTTTCATTCTAGATAGGGTAGATAGATATGATTCGTGCTTGCCCTGTAATTGAACAGACAAGAGCTTTCAGGGGTGAGTAAAAGAATTAAAAGGGATAAAAATCACTGGAAGTCATGTTTTTCCACCAATAAGCTAAAATAATGGTGTTCAAAATGCGGGATTTTTATTAATAGCCCCCTTTTTGGGGAGCAATTGCCCAGCTGGAAAAAACGACCCGGGGCCCCGGGGGAGATGGTAATTCAAAAACTTCAAAAACCTTTTGTTTTTTTATTCTGTTATGGAGTGATTTTCCTTTCC
>JARQOD010000001.1:884504427-884533142 GCA_033576555.1 Oophaga sylvatica
GTGCTTGATAGTTACCCGAGCCTGAAAACATCTGCAGCAATTATCGCAGCCTCTGAGTTTTGGGATTGTCCTTGAGACTCACCATTCTTTTCTCTCCCTTTTTCATTTTTTCTTGCCGCCATTCGGGCCTTAAAAAGAACTGCCCTGTGTTTTCCCTTTCCTTACATTTTCCCTCACAGGGGAAACTGAAGTTAAATCTCTGAGACGCTTTTTTATCCTTTCCCCTAACGACTATTTAATAATCTTTTTTTTCGATTTTTTTGACAGTTTTTTGAGAGCCCATGATCACCTTAAGGGGAATTAAAACAGAGAAAAACTTGAAAATGCCACTTTATAGCCCAAATTCATACCCCTGCATAAGTTCAAAGCTCAAAAGTTACAAAACCAAAAAATGCTTTAAAACATAAAAAGTAGGTAGGGTATTTAAAACAAAAAATGATGGGGTCCCCCTACTTATGCCCCTTAAATTTTGTTTGGATCAGATTGCACTTTTCTGTTAGTACATAAACCTCTTTCAAGGCAAAACATTACGTCCCCAATGTTATACATATCAAACTGAAAAAGCTTTCAAAAACACCAATTTTTTTTCAAACAAAAAATTTTTAAATTTAAATAGGGGGCCCAAATTTTTCATATAACTATATAAAAAACTGTTTGCTACTTTTCTTAAAAGGGGGAACTTTACGGGGGTTTTTTTCCACCTAATCTGAGAGCAACATAAGTAAACAAGTCCTGATTCCCCGCATGTTCCACGGGGGTGCTTTTGTTTTTCATAAAAATCACTGTTTTCAGCGGGGAATTTATTATAGAGAATAAAAACCGCAAATAAACCCCATATTAGAGCTCTGTATAACCCCACCCCCACCATGATTGGAGCTTTGTTTTTAAGGGGAGGGGGAAACATTGGTGTGGGGGGGTTAAGGGTCAACTTTCCGAGAACGCTAATCTTAGGGGTAAAAATGATTTTTAAATGACGCAACGCCCATAAAGGCACATCAGGGAACGGGGGCTTTTCCCCCTTTTTTTGTTTTCCCAAGGGTAAAAAAACCCCGGTGACTGTTTCCCCTTTTTAAGGGGTGGTCGGGAATTTTACTCTCCATTTAAGTGATGTGGTTGGACGCAATCCGAAACACCATGAAAGTGAGCACGAAAAAAAAAAATGATAGAAATTTTTTTAAAATTTTGGGAAAAAAGCCATGAAATTAAATCTTGTGATAAGGATTCCCCTTAAAATTGTTTACTCCATATAGGTCAGATTTTATTGTTCCCCTTTTTTAATATGAAAAAAACAGCTGTTTTGAGGATGGGGGGCCCTTTTTGTATTTTTTTTATATTGATCGGAAGTATTTAAAAAACCCTTGAGGATTTTTTTTTCATAGTCAGAAATTGGGTTCCAAAAGGAAAAAACCACCCGGGAATTCCCCCAAATTAATATATTGCAGGTTTAAATTTTTTTTATCTAATTGCAGCACAGCACCCCATGATTTTCCCGGTCCAGGACAATGCGTTCCGGAGACAAAAACCGAAATGCAAAAACCATTTTTAGGGCCAACCAAATTTTTTAAAAGCCCCCAAAAATTTTAGGTTTAAGGATCATGGAAATAGAGCTTTTAATGAGAAAATATTTTTACGACTAAAAATTTTATGCACTGTAGAGCTTGCAGTCACAAAACCGCATCTAAGGTTTTAGATTAAAATTACAGATAAACATAAAAAAGCGCTGTGATTTACCTTATAAAAAAAGGCCAACCCCAAACACAAAAAATTAAACCCCATTTAAGTATTCAAAAAATCCTCCAGTCAGTTATTTTTTTCATGCACAAAAAAAAAAAACTTGTTTCATTCAACTTGGAAACTATTTAAGGGGGGTCCGCTTGCCACAAAAGTTGGTTACTTTATGTTTTTGCCGATTTTTTAAACCTATATCACGTCACCCAGTCTTTTCCTTTCAATTCATTGTATTGAGCAGCCGTATGTTTCGGGAGGGGGCCGAATATGTAATTGCATAATGCAGAAATGACCCCGTTTTGGCAAAAACCCGGAGAATCTGACCGAAATATGTCACGCGTGGGGCTTCACAAGTCTGCAGTCACTTAGAGTTCCTTAGACTTTCGCACCAAACCTGGAAACCCCTTCACAAAAAAAAGAAAATTAACCTTGTGGATGGGGATCAAGATGGTTTCTGGGCGGGGACAAGGCAAGTCTGGAACGATGTATTGTACCGAGGTCCTGGGCTCGGGGTATAAAACCTAAAAACGCCAGACAAAAGGTCTGGGAGGTTTT
Organism: Oophaga sylvatica; assembly: GCA_033576555.1. Classification (NCBI taxonomy): domain Eukaryota; kingdom Metazoa; phylum Chordata; class Amphibia; order Anura; family Dendrobatidae; genus Oophaga; species Oophaga sylvatica. The sequence continues at coordinate 884,506,711 of JARQOD010000001.1, forward strand.
TTAAAGGAGAGCTTTTGGGCAGGGTTCAGGAAGACCGGGGGAGATTGGGCAAGCCCCCACCACCCCAATCCATAGGTGCAGCTGGGTTAAAAGGGCTTGACCTGCCACAAGAGGCTGGTTGGGGGGGAGCATCTTTTGGTTTTCGGGGTTTTGGGAGAAAACTTTATTATGTTGCACATTTTTTTTTTAGGGCTGCCAGGAAAAGGTTTTTCAAACGGGGACCCGGGGATTTGGAACTTTTTTGTTTGTTCATTTTAGGGGAGAATTTTTTGAAAAAACAAATTTTCCCACTTTCACCGAGACATTTACGCCTTGTGGAACCACCAAGTTGCCAGTTTGTTGTATTCCCACAACCTGCAGAATGAGTTTTTTGCAGATTAAAAACGGGGTTAACCCCCCGGCGTCGGCCCAAGAGCCCCCTGCCAAGTGGGGGCGCCCATACGACTGACGCCGGGGCCCAAAGCTGAGCGAGCATCATCATGTCAGGAGCAGGTTACGCTGGGGGTCACTATACACGACCGGGACTGAACCACACTGTGCCACCCAAAAGTTTTAAACCAAACACCAGGGGGGAATTTGTTTAAATTTTCCCCTCCACAGGGGGCTCTGCTGGTGTTGGGATCTTACACCTAAGGTAAACATGAAATTAAAAAGTGACAGCAAAAATAAACATTAAACAATTTAAATTTTCCATAAATAAATTTTCTTTCGCAGGAAAATTGACAGGTTGGGTTTTTACAATTCCAGGACCTCACCGATCGGGACTTTTACCCTTTCAAATTGGGGGGGCAGTGTGAGTACATTTATAAGAAAAATTTAAAATCTTTCAGTGTCATTTTCCCGTCTTTTTTTCCTAAAAAATTTTTTTTTTTCCCCAAAATTAAAAAACATTTTTTAATATATCTTTTAAAAAGCTTGTCACCTACAGATCCTTTTAAGAAAATTTATAAACCCTCTTCCCGATTCACATAAAGGGGATGTTTTGCTTAAATTTTTTACTCTTCATAGAAAAATTCCAACTTTTTTTTATACATTTTTCCCCCGATAGAAACCAAAAAAGCACACGTTCGATTGGGGGTTTTTTTCCGCGGTTTTTAGGAAAAAAAGGGGCAAAAATTTCCCCCAATCCCAACCATTTTTTAAAGGGGGATTCCCAATGCTGTGACATGCGGTTTTTTCCGCGGTGGAACGCATCGGGGAAAAAAAGCACATGCCTTTTTTTTTTCCAGAATCCGGCTTTTCCGCCGCCAAAAATGCTTAAACCCTTACTTTCCGCGGGGGTATGCCCACCATCCAAAAAGCGTTTTGGGATGGTTGGGGGTTGGGAAAGGGGGGACCTCTCCTCCGGCCCCCTTGTACCATCCCCCGTTAAAAAATTAAATAAAAAAGTAATTTTCTCCCCTTTCCCGGGGGGCCCCCCCCCTTTCCCGCCTCCAGCCGCCCCCCCAATCCCTTCCCATAATGCTTGCGAAACACCCCAAATTCGTGGGGGTCCCCTGTGCTAGTAACGGGTCATTGCGCTATGCATTACGGGGAACGCGTTGGGGCCGGGCCGCGGCCGGGAAGGCTGCGGGGGCCACAGGAAGGTGAAAATCACATTATTATTTTTTAAATTTTATTTTTAACATTAGATCTTTTTACTTTGATGCCTAGGCTGATAAAAAAAAAAATTTGGTCACACTTTTCAAACATTGTTTTAAAACTCAGTGACCACTTAATCTTTTTTCCAACGAAACACAGACGTTGGAAAACCTGCATTGAAGTTAAGATTACGCTTGCAAAAGCTAGTTTTAGGGGAAATTTTCCTTACCAAAAAAAAGCGCTTTCCCCCCGCGGCAGGGGGTTTTTGGGATTGCCCAAAATTCCGCAATTCACATAGCCTAACCTCCCATAAACATTATTAAAGGGCTTGTAGAGATTTTAACAGAAATCGCTATTTCTAGAAACACCACCCCCCTGTTAATCGCGCATCGGTCCTGCACTAGCCCGTTCATTTGCGTAAAGCTGACTGCAAGACAAAGCCAACTTTTGGGGCCATGTAATTTCAGGGTAAACAGAGTTTTCATTTTCTTTTCAAATAATTATTTAAAATATTAATGTAATTACCAAGCAGCCAATACTGGTTACAGTCATTTGCAAACACTAAAGTGGCCCTATGCTATGGAAAAGAATATTTTTTTTAAACATTTTTTACCAAAAGGCCAGTGTCATGATAAAGGGGGGAAGTTTTTGTAAACTTTGCATAATCAAAAGTCAATGCTATAAAAGTTAAATCAAATTCCACTTAAACAAAGGGACTTGTACTTATGCGCCACCCTTGAATTTTTTAAAAGAAATGTTTGTAAAACTATAAAAAAACTGCTATTTTTCCCACTTATGAACCCTTTTTTTCCAATCCCATCCATTTGTTTTTCTAGATAAAGTTGAAGGAATTTTTTCAAATTGCCAAAGTGATGTCTTTACAGCTCCTATTTGCAATCGGATATGAAGGAGTAGTATGGGTAAAGACGGATCAGAAACAAAAAAAGATCTTGCGACCTTTCTAATAAAATTTTTAAACTCCCCCCAGATCTGGATTCACTACTGTATAATTCCTCCATGCTGCTTTTCTCTTGTCTTTGAATAAAAAGAGATAATAGCAGCACTCCACCCTAGCTCAGATCAATTGCAAAATTAAAAATAGAACAGCAGGGGAAAACTAATGAAAAGTGGATGCAAGCATACAATGGTCAAAAAAGTGATGTTCCCTCTGTACACATTAAGGACAGCTTATTTTGAAAATATTGCTGTCAGGGTGGTGAGGGAGAAGCAAGGTGCACAACAACAGGGAAGGGAGGGAACCCAAAAACAAAGGAGGGAGTGGAAACCATAGGCAATCTAAAACACCCGCCCGCCTGACTCCCTAAATAGGTTCCGCACCTATCCCGAGGCAGGAACCCAATTCATTCCTGAACCTAGCAAAGGACCCCGGATATGGAGGAATTGGGTAGGGCTAGGCAGCCCCCACTTGCACAAAAACAGAGAGGGTGGACAAACAAGGGATACACTTAGCTGAAAACCCCAAAATCCGCCAACAATCCTACACATACTACAACACACTACTGACTGCTAGTACTTCCCCAAACCGACAAAGGGAAATTGAGCTAACAACCCATCACCTTGCGAAGGACTGAATAAATTTAAACCTTCAGGAAGGGTGGGTTTAAATTTGCACAGAAGGCCTAGAGGAGAAGGATTCACTCCATAAAAGATCAAAAATCAAAAGGTACTTGTAGAGCTATTTGCAATTACCATCACAACCGGGTCCAGGATTACTGTCTGTCACAGCTGTGACAAATTGCTCCCAATAAAGGGCTATTATAGAAAAAATCCCGCAGTATTGAACACCATTATTTTAGCTTTATTGGTGGAAAAAACATGACTCTCCAGTGTATTTTTATCCCTTTAATCTTTCACTCACCACTCTGCAGCTCTTGTCTGTTCAATTACTATGGGCAACAGCAGAATCATATCTATCTATCTATCTAGGCATGAAAGGGAAGGACATAATAAAGAACTACATGGTGTCCACTACTAATCCACCAACATTTTGACCATATGTGAAATAACGGGTGTGCTAATACAGATAAAAAAAACTAAAGAATATACAAAGCCCCACAATAAATTTTAAAAACGATAAATTATGCAAATACAACTATATTTAGCTTGAATACAAAAATTAATTTTTTGGGGGGGAGAACTCCTTTCAACTATTACTTAATTTGAAAAATGTGTCCAAATAAACATTAAGTGCAATTTTAATTGGAGGTAACATACAGAAAAATTAATGATTGAGGTAATCAATATATGAGACAAAAAGTGATTTTCCAGGAACACGGTGGCGCTTTCACTATCATTACTAGTGACGTCTAATATACCAGCACAGCTGCCAAAACATCTGACCAAGGCAACAAGTGTATTATACAACATTATACCATAGGGGAAAGCCTGACGATAATTTGCACGGTATTACATGGTATTACACATGGGATACAGAAAACCAATATTTACATTCTATCAAAACTATTTCATGGCCTAAAAGTGGAAATAATAGGGAAAAGTTCTGGGAACATGGAGACTAAAAACAGTGCAGAGTGTGGATAAGAACGCAGCAGATGTGTAACACAAACATAAATTTGGCTAAGTGACTTTCTATCAGCATATTTCAGCAGAGAGATCACATTAGCATGCAGGGAAAGCTATACATAAATATTTATACATAGTGCTGCATATCTGAACATATTTTCACACACAGAATGACTGTAATAAAGTCATGAGACCGAGTTCACATCTGTATTTTCTAAAGAAAAATGTCCGCAGAGAAAGGAATATTATTCTGTAGCCATTGGCTCATTTAAGAACAAACATCACAAACTACTGCAGGTAGAATATGAGCACTACCGGACGACACTTAGAAAGAACTCCAAGGTGCAGCCTAAAATGAAAAGAAAACTTCCTACTTATCCTTGCAGCAGCGCCGTTCTTCACCAGAGGAATGGAGCTATTTATAAGAGGCTGTCTAGTAGTAGACAACCCCTTTAATGCAGAAGTAGTCTGTGTCACTACCTTAGCTAATGCTTACCTGCCATTTATTTTCCATACTGTCAGCTACTGGTCGCATTATGCCATCACTATGACCAGTGACTGTGATTTGGCTGCACTGGGTAAAGCTTATGTCTGAAATTCACTTCCTCCATCTTCAGAGACCTTGGCTTCTGCTTTGACCCTAAGCGCTCATACTCACTACAAGAAACTTGGACGAGTCTCGCACGTCAATACCCGGCACTGCCGCCGGCACTCAGATCGGAGCGTTCAGCTGCATGTATTTCTATGCAGCTGAACGCTCCGATCTGAGTGCCGGCGGCAGTGCCGGGTATTGACATGCGAGACTTGTCCGAGTTTCTTACATGGAGTATGAGCCCTAACTATGCTTTACACTGGAGCGCCGCCTATGCATAAATGTTGTATAAGCACAAGTCCACTAAAAAAGTTAAAATATGAGGTAATTGTAAAACTATATAAGCAAGTGAACCTTAAAGTGGAATATTTTCATCACTAGATCTTGAAATAAAAATAAGCTCCACAATTGGATGAGTTAAAAAAAATATTCCAGTGCTGATATAATCTCATAGGCTGCAAGATCATGGTTAGCACATACCATAGCTCCTGGCCAGGGAAAGACAACACAGGGTTGCAACTGATTCTCTCTCAGGTAACACATTTCCCTGCCTGTTTTATCACAGCAGTGAGTGTTTCTGCTGCATTTCCAGTCTTCTGAGCTCATCATAAATCAAGTCAGTGTCATATGAGCTCAGCGGCTGCCGGAGCTCCTACATCACCGACTTGTTTTATGTTGAGCTCAGTGGGCTGGAGACGTGGCAGAAACACTCACTGCTGTGATAAAACAGGCAGGAAAATGTGTTACCTCACAAAGAGCAGCAGCTACAAGCCACTGCTACAGTATTTCATCTGTATACTCATTTTTTCTTCTTCCCCAGACCAGAAGATGTGGCATGATCAGACCACACATAGTCAGACACATTCATTATACAGTATAAACAGGGCCACATTTGTAAAATTATCTTAGCACAAGAACATTTATTTTTTAAACACACAAATAGTGAAATCTATTTTTATTCCAAGATCTATTGATTAAAATGCTTTGTTCATGGGAACAACCTCTTTAATAATGAGATCCTAAGTATCAATTTACAATAAAAAGGAAACTCATTCTACCTGAAAATTTCCAAAACAGCTTCCTCCAGGTAAAGTGACGTAACAAACAAATGTGGATCTGGAGATGGACGGACTCATAGGCCACCAAGCTTTCACTGGGGAATATTGCCCTTCTTTTCTCTTTTTTCTCCCAGAACTCTTGAAGTAATGCAACTACGTTCACTGCAATGGATAAAGAGAATAGGAAAATTAGATAAATCTCCATTAATTCCGTTATTTTGTTTAGTGACTGACTTCTATATTATTTTTATACTTAAGATGCTAGAAAGAATGAAACTGCAATGTTTAATGTAAAATAATAGACACTTTGTAAGTTTTTTCTTATTGAAATGAATTTGCATAAATGAAGATTTGCAGATGCAGTTTTTATTGTATCATGAGGTCAAATTCCAAATATGTCACCAGACAGACACAGATATATCATACTGGAAACTCAAAGATCCTATATGGTACCTTAGCTAAGTTAATGTAATATGTGGCATTTGACATCTGTGTACTTTTCTTTGTAAAGTAATTGCACATTATGATACTTAAAGGGTTTATCCAGTAATATTTACTTTTTTCTTATGTGCCTAACAATTTGAAGGCAGGTAGTATTGCTGGATAACTCTGTTACACCAGCGCCGATCTCTGCAAGCTCAGAGTGTCACGGCCCCTCCTGTGGCTTATGGTGATGTCACATTGACAGAGCAGCTGCTTATGTTCCACTCTGCTCTATGACAGCATAATTGCAGATGTCATGCTGATTGACAGCCGACACCCTGCTGTATAACTAAGGGGAGCTAGCTGTCAATCAGCATGACTTCAGCAGTAGATTTTCTCAGACTTCAGGAAGGTTTTTCACTGTCACAGTGCTGGGGGTGGGAAAAAGAAGATGAAACTAAATATTGATAAAGCACAAGCCTGCTGAACCACCACTTAATAGGATTTACCCATCACAAAATAGTGATTTTTTTAAAAAGGTCTGAGGGTCTATAAACATTCTATCTATAAATAGTGTTTAATGACCCTGAAGTGGCATAACCTGGACATGGCTGTTCTAGTGTCACATCCGCTATAAAATGTAAATAGGTCTAAAACTATATTTGGATTAATTTTCAGGAGATAATGTTAAAAGGGCAGAACATCTTTTTTTGTAAAAAAAAAAAAGCCAGAAGAAAAAAAGAAAAAAACACTGTTCTGCAGCAATCCTTATGGGAAGTTTTGGAGGATTTCGTTTTAAAAGCACTGTATACATCACTAAGCAGAAAGCTATTCCTAGTGGCAGCTGGTAATAGCTCATAATGCTTTGGGGTGAGCTGAAGGGCTGATCAGTTAGGCGCTGTGTGCTGGAAATCCTGGTAGGAGATTTATAACTTATGGGGTGCGGAGCAAAGGAAAATGTTTTGGGGTCAGAGTTTTTCCAAAATATACCAAGCACTTTGGAAAATGTTAGTTCAAGCTTGAATAGCGGTCATTGTTTTGTATTTCTGTAATAGACACAGCATTGGTTTCTCTCCAGATATGTTCTATATGATATTGCTACATCATGATTTCTTATTTCACCCTTGGCTCTACTGAGCGCCTTATATTTCTACAGGAAGATGGCTGAATGGGAAATATCAAACTAGCAATTAACATCTCATACTGATGATGGCAAATAAACGATTACGGTACATTTCGGTTGGATCTCAGAAAGTAATGAAATGACTGGAACAACACTGAGCTGCAAACATTCACAAAGTCTTACAGAATCCCTGCTGGAGTGATTTTGGTTTGGCTGTTCTACAGGAATACAGCATCTTAAGCAATCTACACAGAACATAAGATTCAGTTCTTAAAACCTTTCAATCACCTGTAACATCAAAGGATTCTGTAAAAATGTCAAATAAACTCCAGCCCAAGTCTGCGAAGCAGAAGTTGAGTCCATTTAAATCAACTTCAGCTGTCAGGCTTTCTTTTCTAGGAGGGTACATTATGGAACATATTATACCTGAATTCAGCCTTATTCCGCAGAGCATGGTTATTTTTCATGGCATATACATTATATATAAGAGAACTGTTCCAGTAGAAGTATAGGTAATAGAGAAAGATATTTTGAAATTCGAATTCGACCAGCTTTGCTGAATAATTCAAAAAACATTCAGCTGGTGGCAAATCGATTGTGGAGAATTTAAAGTACTGCAAAGTCTACAACTGTGCTAAAAAGATGCATATGACACACTGAGGTCTCATGTGTCCAACTAATTTCAAGCTCTTTAACACAAACATGGTCTTAGTAATGTCACCGAAGTGACCTCTACATACTTAGCTATGGTAAATGTATGGTCACACACTGTCCGTAAGGTTTGTTCAGTGTTTTATAACTTTCTTTATCTATCTTTGTGGCTATGCTATGAGATGAGACATCCTCTCACTATCCAGATTCACCGCAAAATGCCTGCTGCATTTCCTGCTCTGCTCTTATACAAGCAATGATAGTTCCTTCTGATTGGCTATGCTATATCATCTCATGTGATAGCTGAAGACATTATGGGGAAGCCCACACAGCTGTGTCCAGGTCATGCGAGCTCTCTCTGGTTAATAAAATCTTCTCCATGGTAAAAATGGCGATGGCTATTTTAGGCGACTTGTGAAATGCGAATTGCAAATTATTCGAATTCTACGGATCAGCAAATTCCTAAAAGTTCAACACAAATTCAATTCTCATTAAATGATTTGCTCATTTCTAATAGACAAGAAATAAACAATAATAGGTATGAGCTATAAAAAAAGAAGATTTGCACCTTCTTCTTTTTGCTATAGCATATCTATGCCATTAGGATTTTTTAGGGTAATTTGATATAATGTATCGTTACCGCTGAGGCTTGTGACTGGTTGCAGAGACTAGACTTGGCATAATTGCATTTGCCTCTGATAACATGCCATTTCAGTTATTTAATTACTCCAGCCAATCACAGGTCTCAGCAATCAGCTGAGTCGGTTGGTCCGAAACGCGTGTCCGGTCCAGCACCACACATCTGCACAGCACACCACCTCCTCTGTATGTACTACCCGGCCATAACTATTTCTAACCATGCCCTATATAACCATGTGTCATACCACTACCATTTAATTAAACATGTATATTTATACACACAATTATTTAATATACTGAATATACACATCTTACATCTTCCTACTTTGTGTGTGTATACACACAGGTGCATCTCACAAAATTAGGAATATCATCAATAAGTTAATTTCAGTTCTTCAATGTAAAAAGTGAAACTCATATTATATAGGGTCATTACATACAGAGTGATCTATTTCAAGTGTTTATTTCTTTAATGTTGATGATTATGGCTTACAGCCAATGAAAACCCAAAAGTCATTATCTCAGTAAATTAGAATACTTTATAACACCACTTGAAAAAATGATTTTAAAATCTGAAATGTTGGCCTACGAAATGTATGTTCAGTAAATGCACTTAGTACTTGGTTGGGGCTCCTTTGGCATCAATTTACTGCATCAATGTGGCGTGGCATGGAGGTGATCAGCCTGTGGCACTGCTGAGCTGTTATGGAGCCCAGGTTGCTTTGATAGCAGCCTTCAGCTCGTCTGCATTGTTGGGTCTGGTGTCTCATCTTCTTGACAATACCCCATAGATTCTCTATGGTGTTAAGGTCAGGCAGTTTGCTGGCCAAACAAGCACAGTGAACTATTGTTTTTATAGTTTTAGCAGTGTGGACAGGTGCCACGTCCTGCTGGAACATGAAATTCCTTCTCCAAAAGCTTGTTGGCAGGGAACATAAGTGCTCAAAAATTTTCTGGTAACCTGCCGACTTTGGTCTTATAAACAACAGAAACTAAAGGTATGCCACACAAAAACAGATCCTAACGAATCGCAAAAAACATCACTATTTAGCGATCTCGTTAGCGACCTCGTTGTGTTCATTAGCAACATGGCCCCGCTGTGTGTCGCTGATCGTTCACAAGCTTCGGGACCATTTTTGATATTGGCTCCCGCTGGTGACCTATATCGCTGTGTTTTGGCACCTTTGCAAAAATACCTCTTTGGACGCAATGGTTTTTTTCGTCACGGAGTGGATCGCAATATCTGTAAGTTCCTTTTGCGTCACAGAGGGACGCAGAAGTGCAAAGCAGGCTAGCAGGACCCAAGAGCAGACGTGCTGGAAATTCCTATAATCAGAAGCCCATACATGCAAATGACAATCCTACGACCGCCAAAGTCTTTAAAGAATCGCTGACCGCGTTGTCGTTTATGAATCTCCTGTTTGGCAGCTACTACGACCAAAAGAGATCACACCAATATCTCGTTAGCTTGCTCGTTATGGGAAACGCAACGAGATCGCTAATGGGCAGTACCTTTACCCCAGCAGATGACAAGCTCCCCAAACAATCACGATTGGGATACTCACACTAGACCGGGGAAACAAGTCCCAAGTCGGGAGGAAGAGTGGAGAGGCCACAGTCCAAGCTCAAAACCCCTAACCACAAGGTGTTTGTATTAAGACCGGCCAATTTTTTGCAATTCTGAACCACTGCCCTTTATAGGAAAAAACTCGGAACGCTTCAAGGGATCTTGGCGATTCTGAGATTTTTTTTTCGCAGACAAACTGTACTTCGTGTTAGTGGTAACTTTTCTTCGATATAAACTTCGTTTATTTATAAAAAAAAATGGAAAAAATGGTGAAAATTTTTGCAAATTTTAGCAATTTTCAAACTTTAATTTTTTTTAAATCCCTTAAAACAAAGAAAAATTCCCCAACAAAGTTAATAAAAAATTTTCCCACATTCCAATTACATCACACAATTTTGGAAACAAATTTTTTGTTAGGAAGTTATAAGATTAAAAGTTACCAGCGAATTTCTCATTTTACAACATCATTTTTTTTTTTTTAGGGACTACATCAATTTGAAGTCACTTTGAGGGTCTAAAAACAAAAAATTGCTTCACAGGAATTTTTGTATTTTTAAAAAAAATAATAATTAACTTTTGGCACAAAATATTTACTTCAGATGCAATTTTTTTTTTATTTACCAAGGGTAACAGAAAATTTGGGACAACAAAAGTTGTTGTGCAATTTGTCCGAAGTACGCTGGTACCGCACATTGGGGGGAACCACTGTTTGGACACACCAGGGCCGGATTAACTAGGGGCGATGGAGCCACTCCAGGCCCCTTGTTAGAGAAGCCCACCGCCGTCATCCAGGGCGGAACTACGGGAAGCAGGGGGAAACAGCTGCCACAGCCGGCTAAAGGGGGCCCGTCCCTGCTGCTCTGTCTCCCCGCGGGTGCGGTTCTGCCGCCCCCGCCTGGAGTCGGCGGCTCCCTGTGCCGGCTGCAAGCTGACAGCCGGCGCAGAGAACTGCTGCTGCCGCTCCCAGGGACAATGCACTGGCGCTAAACAGACCCAGTACAATGAAGCTCTGACCGCCGGTCAAGCGACGCTGCACGTGATAGGTCTGTGATCACCGCAACGCCCTTTGTCGTCGGCCCCAAAGGGGGAACATTTTGGGAGTGTGCTCCATTATGGAGCTGAAAACCCCACAAAATAAATGGGGGACATACTGTGTGGTGTGTGTGTATGGGGGGGGGGTTTCGAGTGAAAAAAGGGGTTTTTTAGTATGGGGAGTTGGAGGGGGGGATGGGGGGGTACATATGTGTGGGGGGATTTGGGGTGGATGGGGTTTCTTTTAAGTGGGGGGTTTTGGAGTGGGGGTGGGGATTTAATGTGTGGGGGGGATTTGGAGTGGGGAGGGGGGTTTTTTTGGGGGGATTTGGAGTGGCGAGGGGGGGTTTTTGATGTGGGGGGGGATTTTTTTTGGGGGGGGGGGTTATTTTATGTGGGGGATTTTAGGGGGGGGGGGGCTTTTTAAAATGGGGGGGGATTTGAGGGTACTAAAAAGTATGTATGAGGAAACGTATGGGGGAGGGGAACAGTAGGGGGGCGAACGGTGAATGCATGTGGAACAGTATGGGGAGTGGGGTGGGATTTTGGCAAACAGTATGGGGAGTCAGGGGTAGTTGAGCAACGTATAGAAGTGGGGGGGAAAAAAAAAGGGAACAGATGTGAAAGGGGGGAGGGGACAACAGATGAGGGGGGGGAATAGTGGGGCGACAGTATATTCAGATATTTTTTTTAGGGTTTTAAAAGACCTTTTGTCTTAAGGGGATCGTTGAGATTGGTGCAGAAGAGCGAGAAGTGGGTCTGCAGAGAGGGGTGTGGGGGAAAACTATTTTTGGGATCTTGAAAATAAGAAAAGGGAACGACCCAGAACAGCGTCATCATAAGGTACCGGATGTAAATTTTTGTGAAAATTTTACTAATTTCATTCTTTATTTTTTTGGGCATTAAAGGGGGTTTCCAGTCTGTGTCACAAGAATGCTGCAGACTCACACAAACATTACAGCCCTTTAATGTCCTAACAAAAAAAACATGAGAATATCAATTTTAGATTCTCACAGGCCACTGCACACTGTAGGATTTTTTTCGTGCCGGGATTTACATACAAGCTCACAGCTGACTAACATGTGGCCTCACTAAAAAAAAAATAAGGGGCGAGGCCGGGCCGTTAGCAAAATTTGCAAAAAATATATAAATCACATGTTTTTCTGACAACCTGTACCTTGCCACCGGAAAAAAAGAATCCAAAAGGTGCATGCATTCTTGTGAAATTCAAAGCTGCAATGTCAGGATTCAGCTCTGCAGGTTTCCCCATCTCAAAGGACATTCACTCTAGCATTTTTTTCTTATGGTCCGACCGGCTTTCTTCCTGCTTCTTCAGTTTTTCACTGTACATTGAGAGCATTAGGGAGAGCAGCCCTTTGGGACATGAAAGTGTGCAAATCGCATGTGGCTTTTGGGGGGGCAGGGACACGGGGCCCCTTAGAGGCCCCCCGGGAACAGCACCCCAAGGGGCCCTTGGAAAAAACAGGGGCCCCTTAGGGGTAGGCCAAAGGAACAGAGGGGCCCCTTGGGGCTAGCTCCAAAAAAACGCAAACCCCTTTGGGGGGCCTTGGGGGCCCCGGAAACGCAGGGCCCCATAGGGCCAGGGCCCCAGGAAACTGCAGGCCCCGGAAACAGCAGGCCCCATCAGGGGGTAGGGCCCGGAAACGCAGGGGCCCCAAGGGGGGCCCCGAAAAAAACAGGCCTCTTACGGCTCAAGGGGACAAAAAGTCCCAAAATCATGTTTCATAATTTATCTTTGAAGAGCCCATGTGTGTCTAAACAGTGGAATCCCCCCACAAGTGACACCATTTTGGAAAGTAGACCCTGTAAGGAACTTATCTAGATGTTTTGTGAACACTTTGAATCCCCAAGTGCTTCACCAAAGTTTATAACGTAGAGCCATAAAAATAAAAAATCATATTTTTTCCACAAAAATAATATTTTCGCCCCCAATTTTTTTATTTTCCCAAGGGTAACAGAAGAAATTGGACCCCAAGAGTTATTGTGAAATTTGTCCTGAATATGCTGATACCCTATATGTGGGGGTAAACCACTGTTTAGGCGCATGGCAGAGCTCGGAAGGGAAGGAGCTCCTTTTGACTTTTTCAACGCAGAATTGGATGTGCCTAAACATTGGAAATCCCTCAATTCTAACTCCAACCCTAACCTCAACACACCCCTAACCCTAATCCCAACCCTAACCATAACCCTAACCACAAACCTAACCCTAATCCCAACCCTAACCCTAATCCTAACATGAACCCTAACGGGAAAAGGAAAAAAATACATTTTTTAATTTTATTATTTTTCTCTAACTAAGGGGTTGATGAAGGGGGGTTTGATTTATTATTTGTAGTGGGTTTTTATATCAGGTTTATGATTGGCAGCTGTCACAAGCTAATAGACGCTTTTTATTGCAAAAAATAGTTTTTGCATCACCACATTTTGAGAGCTATAATTTTTCCATATTTTGGCCCACAGAGTCATGTGAGGTCTTATTTTTGCGGGAAGAGTTGATGTTTTTATTGGTACCATTTTTGGGCATATGACATTTTTTGATCGCTTTTTATTATGCTTTTTGGGAGGCAGAATGAACAAAAAACAGCAATTCATGAATTTCTTTTCGGGAGGCTTTATACCGTTCCGCGTGTGGTAAAATTGATAAAGTAGTTTTATTCTTCAGGTTAGTACAATTACGGCGATACCTCATTTGCAGCAAATTTTAAATTTTGGCGGTTTTATACAATAAAAACTATTTTATACAAAAAATAGTTATTTTTGCATCGCTTTATTCTGCGAGCTATAACTTTTTTATTTTTTCGCTGATAATGCTGTATGGCAGCTCGTTTTTTGTGGGACAAGATGTCGTTTTCAGCGGCACCATGTTTATTTATATCCATCTTTTTGATCGCGTGTTATTCCACTTTTTGTTCGGCGGTATGATGATAAAGCATTGTTTTTGTTTTTTTTCTAAGGGTTCACTAAAGGGTTAACTAGTGGGACAGTTTTAAGGGAAGATCTTATGGATGCGGCGATAATAAAATATGTGTACTTTTATTGCTTTTTTTTAATTTACATAATAATAATGTGTTTATTGGGGAATTTTTTTTTTTATTTAGGAATTTTTTAAAATATTTTTACACATGTTTATTTTATTTTTTTACATTTTTATATTGTACCAGGGTGGGACATCACTATAGTGTCAGATTGCTGATCTGACAGTTTGCAGAGAACTCTGTCAGATCAGCGATCTGACAGGCAGTGCAGGAGGCTTGCCGGCGCCTGCTCTTAGCAGGCACTGACAAGCCACCTCCCTGCAGAACCCTGCGGCCATCTTGGATCTGGGGCCTGCAGGGAGGAGGCCTTCGGAACAACGCGATCACATCACGTTGCTCTTAGGGCAACGGAATGCTGCGATCATGTTCGATTGCAGTGTGCTGGGGGTTAAAGTGCCGGAGCCGTCCATGACCACTCCTGGCACTTAGTGCCGAGTGTCAGCTGTGAGAATCAGCTGACACCCAGCCGCGATCAGCAGCACTTCCCCCGTGAGCGCGGCTGATCACGTATGACGTACTATCCTGTCCTTGTGAATTAATCCCAGGTCACATGGATGGAAAAGTATGTCAGATGGCAGAAAAGGGGTTAAGGTCTAGTGTGAATTTTCCACAACATGAGGTTTGGGGGGTGTCAAGAGCGGATATTTTACGTTTTTTTCAAGACAGTGTTGAATTCCGATACCGAAAAGTATGGGTATGGGCCGAATTTCGCGTTTGGGAATTTTCCATACTTAATTCCATTTTTTTTAAACGTATACCGAATCGGAATTTCCCCATTTTTTTTGAGGGGAAAAAGTGTGTTAGTCACCCAAAAGATGAATTATGAAGGGGGGGGGACATCTGTAATGTGGGGTTCTTACTAAGGATGGTTGATTGGCTGTGAAATGATGTCAAAAACCCCTATAAAAGGGCCGCAGCCATTTAGGCACTGTGCTGTAACTCAGTTGGGCGAACCTCTCCTCACTTGGGGGCCTTTTGAATTCTTTTTTGGTACAACTGTGCTTGGGGGCATTTTGTTTCCAACCCTGTGAAAGCTTTTTTTCCAGTTTTTTTTTAACAGCTCGGAAAGGGGTGTTTTTGTGCCATGAGGTTTTGACGCTGAGTTTCTCTGCACCACCGTTTTTGTAGGCATCTAAAAGTGTCACGACTCTTTTTTTTTTTATTTTTTTTTTGGGAAATTTTGGGCAGCTCCATTATTTAAAAAAAAAAGCAAATTATTAGTGTACGGTTTCCCATCCGTAACAATACTTTGGGGTTCAAACACATAGAAGTAAAAAGGGAGCCTTTTAAAATACTGAACAGTTGTCTGCAGGTTTCTGTATCGTGATTTTTAAATTTTTTGGTGCAGATTACGCCCAGTTAGTTCTTAACCACTCCCCCTTTAGTTGCTGGGTTTTCACTGCCCATCCTTCACATTTTTCTCTAATGGGTGCTCCCATTTTAGGGGAAAAAAATCTAATTTTATGTGACGCCCCACCGTTACAATACATGGTTGAAACACTAGAAGTAAAAAGGGGGGCCTTTCACTTCTGAACATTTTTTGGGGTTTTCACTTATCTGTAGGAATAACCACACTTAGGCCTTATAACTTTTTGACTTTTTCTTTATCTCCCAAAAAGAAGTCAGGAAAAAGGCACGGGCCGTGGTCGGCCGGGATTTGCAGCAGGGAGAGGGGGGGTTTCTTGGCGCTGCGCACCCTGACACACCCCCACCATTTTTCCCGTGAGCTTCCTTTTATCCATTTTGGGGGGGAGCTCCGTACCCCCCTGCTGCGTAAGAAAAAATTGAAGCCGTTTTTGGGGGGGATGGCGAAAAGCATCGATTTAAAATAGCTTCCACCTCCCCCGGGGACACAGCACGTTGAAAACCACAGTCCCTTCCAGCCTGCAAATTGCCCGCATTCAGAGCTCTGTACAGAGCCACTAATTCTGCTTCTTCTCAAATTTTTTTTTGGGGTTGCAAACGGGGGCCCCCCAAGCAGCATTCTGGAAGTGAAAAGAGGCAGATAGTGATGCCAACAGCTGGTCTCTTGAAACTGAAAGGCGGTGACCAGTCCGAGGTCAGCAAACCCAGAACGCACTGAAGGGGAAACTCATTGCCATTTCTGTTGAGCTGGTGCGGCCAGAAACCACCCAACAACAGAGGTGGGGAGGGGTTGGGGGAGTGAGAGGCCAAACCCCCCCATGGCGTGAAAACAGGAAGGTGGGGGACAGCTCGAGGAAAAAATTCCCCAACGGTCCAAACAGTAGGGGGGGTAGGCTGCAGACTCGCTTCTTACCTCCAGTTTGGACCGTTCGAGCAGTTCCTTCCAACACCAAACCGGGGGCCTCCCCGGACTGCTCTCGTGGTCCTTTTTTTTTATACAGTTGCAGATTATAGCTATGTAAAGCAAGCTGTTTAATAAAAAAAAAAAAGAGGTAAAAGGGTAACCTTAAAACAACAAAATGTGAAACTTCGGCAAAGCAATTGGGTTTATTTTTTAAAAAACAAAGGAGATGTACCAAAACCTACAGCACACCTCACTTCACCGGTTGGAGCCTTTCCTCCATTCCACACACGGTTCGGCTTCCCAGGGTCGCCATGGAAGAACCTCTGTCACTTTTTCCAAGACCAGTGTTTTCCACCCCACTGCAATTCCCCCGTCATCCTCACCCCCGGGCCCCAAAACACCATCGGTAGACAGGCAGGAAAAAGACGGCCAACTCGGCAAACCATCCACACACAGCCCTAATGCTGGCATTAAAACCCGTCCCTTGAAATCTGTAATCAGGTGGGGGGGGGGGGCAAAAATTTCCTAAATTAATGGCATTGATCCCACAATAAAAGTCCCACCGTTTTATTTTGCAGGAACCCCCTGGTCTGAAAACAGTAGCAAAAATTAAACATGCGCTACAAACGCCTCGGGCAAGGCCACCTGCCCACCGATGCGGGGCCCGTCCCCCCGGGGGCCGGGGGCGATACCTTTCACCACCCCATTGGGTGAATGTTGTGGAGCGGGTAAAATTTTGCGAGTGGCCGTACGTGTTCTGCCAAACCCAGGTTTCCCCAATAAAGTTGTCCACTTGACCCCCTCCTACCCATTCCTCAAATCATCCCAGGAGCCGTACGGTCTACCCCCATGGACCCGGACCTTACCTAGCGACCGAATAGCCCCGTGGCCAAACGGCAAAAGGGGGCCCTTCTAAATTTAAATTTCCCCGGGGAATCGAACCCCACAGCGCAGGGGGTCGGGGAAGCCATCAAAGGAGAGCGACGGGGTTTTTTCCACGAATCTCCACCGGTTGGGGAGTGTGTACAATGGCCGAAAACTGGTGGCAGCTCGGGGGCCTGGCAAACTCACTCACTTTTCCATGTCTGGCACAGTGCTCAATTGGTGGCAAGTTTTTGGGGACTATCCTTTTGATCACTGCGCACAAGGTCCGCCTAATCGCTCACTTGCGACTCCGCATGGCCAGACGCCTTTTCAGCCCCGCAACGCGATTCCCTTCCGAACATCGCATCATTGTGCGTCCCCGGGTTAAAAGTTACATATTTGGAGGGGTTTTGGAGCAAAACCCCAGTTATGGAATCGCTGATCAGGCCAATCAACACGCAATTTTTTCCCGTCCACACTTCACCATTAATGAGTGGGCCAATGAAGGAAATGTCCCCACGTTTTGGTGCGTTTGATGAGTCAACCGGATGGGAGTGCAGAGATGCCAGTCAGCCTGACTGTCCCCCTTCTGCCTGCTTAAAAAAAAATGCAAGCTAAGGAAAAGGGGTTTTTGGAAAAGAGGGGGGAGAGGGTCAAAAATTCCATCATTTCTAAATCAGCGCAACGGGTTCCTAAAAAAGGGGCTGGCAGGGCTCACTTTGTGAGGGAGAGGAGGAGGTAATGGGGGGAAGACATCGCCCCGGGGGGAGACACAACGCTCTAGTCAGATGTAGAGCGGGGTGGGGTTCAGAGCGGGGAGAGAAACGCCTTTTTCAGAGGACAGCTTTTTCTTTTGCCAGTTGGGTCTGCAGCACTGGTTGATTTCATGCTGCAGGCCTAAGAAACGCCGCCCCTTGCCCACATTCTCACGACGTCTGTTTTTTGGGTGTACACCCCCAGACCCCTCGCCCGGGGGACAACGTAAAAGCCCATCACACCCTTTTGAACCGGGAGGTAAAAGGGGGGGAGAACCAAGACACACTGGTCAACCCAAAGTTTACCTTACTGCCGAAGCAGCTCGCAACTTTTTTAAAAAAGCACTCTGTGGTCAGGCAGTGTAGAGAGCCTGCAACAAAGGGAGACACGCAGGCCTCTGCACAGGAAAACCGAGAAAAAAGTGCAAAGTTTTGTGGCAGCGCCACAAAGTCAAAACCTCCAGAGGGCCCGTAGCGGGAGGCAACGATCCGTCAGATGGGACAGACATTTGGCTTTCCTCCAGTGAACCCCAAGGCCCCCCATTCAATTTTGGGTCTCTAACCTGGATACGGGGCCAGAGTCCCCATTCATTGGGGTGCGGTTTCCCGCGCCATGTATTTAACCCCTCTTTATGCGCGGGGGGTTTTACAACGACCGTGCAGCGCTATCCCCGATAATGTAGCCGGCTTACTTTCGAAAATAAAAAACATGACTCGCCAAATTTTTGTTGCCGTTTTCAGATTAAAAACGGTTTCCAACGTTATCCTTCTCCTGTTATTTCTTTTTTCTCCACCTAAATTTTACCCCGGGTCCAACTTTTGCCTTGCTGCTCAAAATGTCGTGTCCCCAAAAAACCAAGCTCTCTGTGGGGGGGTTCAGAAACCCCCAGCGTTCCCCTTGTGTGGGGGCAAAAGTCCCCTTTTTCGCGCACAGGACAAAAAAACATGACCAACATGCTCCAAATGGGAAGAGCCGTCACCCTGCTTTTAGCTGAAAACAAAATGGAAGTTTTTGCAGGTAAATGAAAATTTTAACAATTGGGGCAAATAAAAAATTTGTCTCACAGCGCAATCCACATTCTATAAAAAAGGTAACAAAAAAAAAAACTAGTCACCTTTACATTTTTTAAATTAATGCAAAAAGTACATTTCAGACTTATAATTTTAATTTTTTTGGAAAATTTATCGTCCGAAGATAATGCAGTCAAGGATGACAAAACATTTAAAACCCATCATCACACACGAGTTTATTTAACGACATTATAAAAAAACACATATGACCACTGAACTTAAAACACCTATAAAATGGGCCCCATGTAAACATGGTAATAATGCCCCAAAAATAAATTATTACATCTAGAAAGTCATCATGCATACGCAAGGGGGTTTATACCGCAAGTGCTGTGAAAAAACCCCCAAAGATAAAATTATATGGTATTGGGGTTTCCGGGGAAAAATTACTCATGGGCAATTTTAAAAAAAAACTGTTCTCAAAAAGTCACGCAACCATTAGCTTGTTATCTTTCATTTTAAAAGGGGGAACGTAATTTTTTTGTTTGTCAAGGGGAGTTTTCACAAATTATTACTGCGTTTTTTTTTTTTGCCCCTATGCCAATAACGCACCAACCTCACTTTTGATAGTCAGCAATTGCCACACGTACCCACCCACCGGACAGAAAAAAGGTGTGTTGACGGAAAAGCTTTTTCGAAAAAAGACATTTTTTACCCTCTTTAACACTCTCAAGCAAAAAAGCAGTTTCAGCCGCAGACTTTATGCGTACAGTAAACATCGGCTTACCCTCAGAGGGTGTCCATGTTTACAGACATTGAAAAAACCTTTGCTTTCCGTACCTTTGTTTCACCTACACTTTTAGGCACACACTTTTAAAATTTGACAAAAATGCCAATGTTTTTTTTAAAGGTTATTTTTATTTTCTTATTGTGTCATCAACACATGTATCCATGTGGACATGATACATGCAAAGAAAGTTACGATTTTTTTTAATTAAATAATTTTAAAAGTCGGGGTGTCCATAAAATTTGCGATGATGTGATGATGACATTCAAAAACCTTGTCTTCACTATTTTGGTTTAAAAAAGCGTTCCTTAACATTTCAAAAAAAAAAATGGACTTTTATTTTAAATTTACAACTTTTTTGTTCCCAAATTTTTTGGGGTGTTGTGTTTTTCCATTTTTTTTTTTGGGAAGTGCTATATGCGTTTAATTTGTATTTTTTTTTATTTTTCCCTTCTTGAAATTAGAAAACATGTGATTTTTACCGTGTTACCTAATAAAAATATTTAGTTTTTAGGTCCATTTTTTATATTTTTTGGGGAAATGAAAAAGGAAAAAAAATTGCAGCTTTAAAGGGTACTCACGTCTCTTCATCAGGGAAAAAACTAAAAAAATTTTAAACATCACAATTTTTCCAAAAGGGACACGGGGAAAGTGAATAGGTAAACAATAAAAGTGTATCAAACTGCATTACCCGGGGGTGAAATAAATTTTTGGAACATTTTTCCAAAAAGGGGGTAAAATTTTTTATTCCCCCCCTTTGGGGTTTTTTTTTGGTTTTCATGCCCGGAAGGGTAGCCGCGATTCCAAATTTTTAAAAAAATGAAAAAAAACCTTGATCATTTACCCCTCACAACATGTAAAAGGGCAGATGAGTTTTTTTCTAAACCCCTTTTAGTTTTTTAAATTTAATTTTAAATTTTAAACCATAATTCCTATATGTGCTATCCCGGGGGATAAAAAAACTTTTCCACGGGGAAAATTATTAATTTATCTGTGATTGGTGGCGCAAAATTTTATCCTTTTTCCCCTTTTTTTTGCCGGTTCCCCTCATTTTCCCTCCCCCTTGTTTACTATTCCTGGTCCTTTGTGGTAGAAATATTATTTTTTTTTTTTGGGGGTTTACTTTACCTATGAAGACCCCGATTTTCCCCAAAGCTTTGAATTTGTTACCATATTTTTCAGTTGCCAAAAATTATCAACCAAAAGGCGTCTTTTTAAAAATTTTTTTTTAAAACTTGTAATTGAAATTACATTTTTTTTTTGTAAAAAAATTCTTTATTCTTTTTTTGAATACATACTTTTTCAATGGCCACGAAAAAGGCAAAAACTAAAAAAATTTTGTGCCACACCCCCTTACCCTGGTTTTTAAACGCCATTCGCTCAGAAGTGTTAGATGGCCCAAAAAAAATCGCTGATGTGTTTGGGGGGGGTTAGAAAGCCGCGTTCCCCGGTTGCCCCCGGGAAAAAAACTGCAGCTACCAACGGGGGGGAAAAAAAACATGACATCTAAAATTTAGTGTACAAAAAGATATGAGCTACCCTTTTTTCTAAGCTTAACATTTGAAACGTCAACTTTCAAACCATAAAATGATTTGTTTTGTCACAAATCTTAACAAAAATTGTGACATATTATTTCAGATACACAGTCGAAAACAAATGCAAACAAAAAACCTTTTTAGCTAGGGGATCGAGGTCAACCTTGTCCCCATAGTTAACAAATCCAATCACATCATGTACCAAAACTGCAATGTTGAATGTAATGTGGTTAACTTTACACTGCTGCAGTGCAAGGTTAACTTCAGGCTTGCCTTTGAAAAAAGATACAATAAATTATACCAATGTTGTTAAGGGACGTGTGTACACCTTAAAATTGGCAAACAAGCATGTAGGAATAGTCCCTTCAACATTACTTATATTTGTGTCATTTTAAAAAATACATATTGTTAAAAATTAACAGCCCATACAAAAGGCCTTTTCCTTTTTAAAGTCAATAGTCATAGTCACAAAGCAAAAAATTCCCCGTAAGGTGCGAAGAAAACAACTGATAAATAGGTGAATAATCTTTTTATCAAAGAATAGCGACACCTAAAAAATCTATAATACGTACCTTAAAAAAAACAGCTGTGTCAACCTCACCGCTTTTTTTGTACTTTTTTTAGTAATGGGGGACTGCTGTATTTTAACAAAGGGGCATTTTACTGAGTAAAGCATCATGACAACCCCTTTTTTTGGTTTCGCTTGCGATGATGAACGTGCGCACCGTAAAAATAGCTGCGCTAAGAGCACAGACCTCCAATACCCAACGCGTCACAGCAGGAACCCCGTCGTGCGTCCAAAAAAGGCCCCCAAGCTCGCACTACCCTTTATAAAGCTATAAAAAAAAGGATTAGAGTAACCACACTTTTGAGGACGTTTAAATCGCCTTCACCACGGGGCTAGCATCTCATCTATAAAACCTTAACTACCCTTGTCATCTTGAAGTCCACAGTCGGGGAAAAATAGCTGTTTTCACTATCCCCCTTTTTAAAGGTTTTTTTTTTTAATAAATATTGGGGCATTTTTTCAGATTCATGATGGGGGAAAATTTTAGATATTTTTAAAAATTTTAGTGATTTATTCACAAAAAAAGGGGCATACTGTTCTTTCCCATTTGGATTCTATAGTACTTGTTTTTTTATTTAAAACCGTATTCAATTTTTTAACCCCCTTTTTTTTGGTTTATTTTTTTTTCAACATGTTTAAGTATGCGTTTATGTTTGTAATTATTTTAAATTTCATATATTTTTTAAAAAAAACACATCTTGGGGGAAAAAAGGGTTTTTTTTTTTTTCTTGTTTTTGGGTATAGACAATTTTTTAAATTACACGTAACAAGGAAAAAAAATTGACAGTTTTAAAATCCCCTTTTCCTGGGGGCCCCAAAAACCCCATTGTTTTTGGGAAATGGTTTGCACAGTTTACACTTGCTCCTGGTTACGGGGTTTTTGTAATGTCAGCTTTCCCCTGCTGTGTGAACGGCAAAAAAAACCCCTGCCTCCACCCGTTTTTTTCTCATCCCGGGCACAACCCCCAGTTTTTTTTCGGGGAAATGTTTAGCACAGTCTACACTGCTCCTGTGTTCGGGGGTTTATAATGTCACTGTTCCCCTGAGTGGAAAGCAAAAAGTCCTGCGCCCCACCCGTTCCTTCTATCCCTGGGGACAACACCGCCATTTGTTTCTCAAATGCG
The DNA here is from genome assembly GCA_033576555.1 of Oophaga sylvatica. NCBI lineage: Eukaryota > Metazoa > Chordata > Amphibia > Anura > Dendrobatidae > Oophaga > Oophaga sylvatica. The sequence goes on from JARQOD010000001.1 coordinate 884,529,890, forward strand.
TTTTCACAGTCACCTTGCTCCTTGTTACTGGGGGGTTAGTAAGTCACGTTCCCCTGCTGGTGAAGGAAAAAAACCGCTGCCTCCACCCCCTTTTTCTCATCCCGGGTTTTTACACCGGGGCCTTTTTTGGAAGGCGTTGCACAGTGACACTTGCTCCCCCTTTTTTTCTGGGGGCAGTAAGTCACGTTCCCCTGCTGTGGAACGGCAAAAAGTCTGCTGCCCACCCTGTTTCTTCTCACCTGGGCTACAAACCCCAGTTGTTTCTGGAAGTGCTGTTAGCACAAAAACCTGCCCCGTGTTATGGGGGGTTAGTAATGTCAGCGTTCCCCTGCTGTGTAAAGGGGAAAAAATCCTGCTGCCCCCACCCTGTTCTCTTCTCATCCCTGGGTTCAACACCGCCATTTTTCTCGGAAGTGCTGTAGCACAGTCTACCGCCCTGTTTTTTCGGGGGGCAAAAAGTCAGCTGTTCCCCGCTGTGTGAAGGGCAAAAATCCTGCGCTCCCCCTGTTCTTTCTCACCCTTTTCAACCCGCCAGTTGTTTCTCGGAAGTGCTTTGCACAGTCTACCCCCTTTTCCCCGGTTACTGGGTTTTGTAATGTCAGCTGTTCCCCGCGTGTGAAGCAAAAAGTCTGCTCCTCCCCCCCTTTCTCCCCCCTCCCTGGGTTACAAACCCCAGTTTTCCAAAATTCTGTTAGCACAGTCACATTTTCCCCCGTGTTCGGGGGGTTATAATGTCAGCTTTCCCCCCGCTTGTGACGGCAAAAAGTCCTCTGCCTCCCCCTGTTCCCCTTTTCATCCGGGGGACAACACCCCATTTTTTTCTGGGGAATCTGTTAGCACAGTTAAAACTTCCCCCGGGTTTCTGGGGTTCATAATGTCACTTTTCCCCCCGCGGGGGGTAAAAGGGAAAAAGTCCTGCCCCCACCCTGTTCTCTTCCTCCCTGGGTACAACACCCCATTGTTTCTAAAATGCTGTTAGCCAGTCTACACTTGCCCTTTTTACTGGGGGTTAGTAATGTCACTTTCCCCTCTGGTGAAGGGCAAAAAGTCCCTGCCCCACCCGTTCTCTTTCACCCCCGGGACAAACCGGGGCCAGTTGTTTTTCCCCCTGGGGAAGTGCGTTACACGTCTACATTGCTCCTGTTAGGGGGGTTCAAAGTCACTTTCCCCTGCTGTGTGAATGGCAAAAAAGTCCTGCGGCCCCCCCCCTGTTCTCTTCTCATCCCGGGGGGGGGTTACAACCCGCCAGTTTTTTTCGGGGAATGCGTACACAGTTACATTGCCCTGTGTTACTGGGGTTCATAATGTCGCGTTCCCCGGTTTTGTGAAGGGAAAAAAACGTCCTGCTGCCTCCACCATGCCTTCTATCCCGGCAAAAACACCGCCAGTTGTTTCTGGAGTGCTGTTAGCCCCCAAAATTGCCCCCCGTGTTAGGGGTTCATAATGTCACTTTTTCCCCTGCGTTGAAGGGCAAACAGTCCTCTGCCTCAATTTAAAATTTCCGGGGGTACCTTTAAAACCCACCGGGGGTTTCCCCAGTACCGCCCCGGTTCCCGCTCCTTTTTGGGGGCCGGGGTGCCTCCTTTGGGGGTTCCCGATTCCCCCCAAAAAAGTCTGCTGGCCTTTGGGGTATTTTTTGGAGCAGGGGAAACCCTTTTGCTTAGAACCGTGCCAAAAATAACGTCAGCTGGTCCTCTTTGGGGGCCTTTTGTTTTTTCCTTTGTTGACCCTCCGGCCGCCAGTAGGGGGGGTCCTCGTTTTTTTCATTGGCTCTTGTACCTTTCGCCCCATCCGGTTCCAGTCCGTCAGCTGGTTCCCGCACCTTTTGGGGCCTGGTTTTCCCCATGGGGTATCCGGTTCCAGCAAGTTGTGGCCTTGGGTGCTTGGACCCGGGGACCTCCTGCTTAGAAACCGGCCCAAACGCAGCGGCCTCGGTTTGCCTTGGTTTTTTTCCCTTTTTCTGACCCCCGGGGTTCCAGCACAGTCAGTGGTCCTCGTTATTTTCATTGGTTTGTACTTTTGTCCCCATGGGTTTTTCAGTACCGTCGGGTTCCCCGCTTCCTTTGGGGCCGGGGTCCCCCTTTCGGTACCGGTTACAACGTTGTCCCCCTTGGTAGGCTTTGGGCACAGGTCCTCCGTTAGTACCGTGCCCAGTAACGTCAGCTGGTCCGGGGTTGGCCTTGGGGCTCTTTTCCTTTGCGACCCCCGGTTCCGCAAGTCGCTGCCCTTTACTTATGGGTCCCACCCCCCAACAGGACAAAAAAGGGTTTTAAGACAAACAAAAGATACAAAAAGAGACAGAAAACAATAACAAAGATCAAAAAGCGAAAAAATTTAAAATTTAAGACCAAAATAAAAACAAAAAAAATTCTAAATTCTAAGCAAAAAGATAAGCGTGTTGGGGTGATCCGTTTCCCCTCGGTGCCCCTGGAAAATGCCGAGCTGCTGCAGGCTAAATGAACGCGACAAAAAAGTTGTAATTAAAATTTTTTGTGACAGCAGAACGGAAGGTGAAAATTCGAGTTTTACAATTAAAAATAGGGGGTGTCTGTCACAAATAAAATATATGAAAAGGATGAAAAGGAAGAAGATGAAAAGTAAAATGAAAATAAAAACTTTAATAAAACAATAAAAGTAATTTTTCAAAAAGATAATGCAAAAAATTTTTTGAAGATTAAAAAGGGGAAGATGAAAAAAATTTGATGGAAAGATGATCGCTGAAGATTTTAAAAAAAAGTGTGTGAAAAGTTAAAAAGGTGAGGATGGAAGTTTTGAAAAAGACTTTTTTTTACAAAATAAAAAAAAGTTAACAAAATGTAAAATTTCTTGGCAATCCAAATTTTTTTAAAAAAGAATATTAAGCTTTTTCCTTGCATTGGGGTAAACTCTAGCCTTTAAGCCCCCCCTCAACCCCCCCAAAAAAAATTTTCATTATTTTTTTTTTTTTTCCCCTTTGACAATAACCAAAAGGAAGAAGGTTTTTTTTTAATTCCATATTTTTTTCCCAAAACAAAATTTTTTCCGGGGTTTGGGATCGGGTATCGCCATATTTTTTGTTATCGGGGATCCATTCGTTTCCATATTTTGGATGGGGAAAAACGCTAACCAAACAAACCAAAATTAACACAGGTCTACCGAAAATTTAGAGCATTCATTTCCCCCTGCCGAAAATTTTTAGATTTTTAAAATTTCATTCTCCAGCGGGACTTGGCCCATATACACTGCCAAAAGTACCATTCCTGGTTTAAAAAAA
>JARQOD010000001.1:884533242-884682591 GCA_033576555.1 Oophaga sylvatica
TTTTGCCTTAAAATCTAAGTCCTCAGGGAACGCAGCGCAGCAGGTTCAAATTGTCATCTCTCTCCTGCACGGCGATCCTCAGGATTGGGCTTTTTCCCTGACACCTGGGGATCCTGTTTTGAGTGATGTTGATGCATTTTTTCAGGCTTTGGGGTTATTGTACGATGAGCCTAATGTTACTGATCAAGCTGAAAAAGCCTTGTTGGCATTAAATCAGGGTCTTGATGACGCTGAGTTATACTGTCAGAGATTCCGTAGGTGGGCAGTCCTGACCAAGTGGAATGACGACGCTTTGGCGGCCTTTTTTGGAAGGGTCTGTCAGATAATGTAAAGGATGTTATGGTGGGATTCTCTGTCCCCTCTGGTCTCAATGATTCTATGTCATTAGCGATTCAAATTGACAGACGTTTGCGTGAGCGGAGAAGTATGCGTGGAATGGTGTTGCCTTGTGAACCTGCTTCTGAACCCATGCAGTGTGATAGAGTGGTGTCTGGGGCACAGCGTCATGAGTTTTGAAAGCGCAATGGGTTATGTTTCTACTGTGGTGATGCCTCTCATGCTATTTCAGTCTGCCCTAAGCGGGCAAGACGTTTTGCACGCTCAGTTGTCTAGGGTAGTGTTCAGACTAAGTTTTTATTAACTGTCACTCTGATATGCTCTCTGTCCTCATTTTCTGCTCAGGCTTTCGTTGATTCTGGAGCAGCTATTAACCTGATGGATTATGATTTTGCTAAACGTTGTGGGTTTCCCTTGATACCCCTACAGAAGTCTATTCCCCTACTGGGGATCGATTCTACCCTTTGGCTGAGAATAAACCTCAGTTCTCTACTCAGGTGATAATGAGGGTTGAACCTGATCATCAGGAGTGCTGTAAATTTTTGGTTCTGTATAATCTGCATGATATTATCGTACTGGGCTTCCCTTGGTTGCAGTCTCATAATCCTGTTTTGGATTGGAAATCTATGTCTGTAACCAGTTGGGGCTGCCAATGTGTTAATACCAACACTCCTGTTTTTTCTGCCTCCTCCCAGGCTCAGGATGTTCCTGACTTTTTGATTGATTTTTCTGATGTGTTTAGCGAAAGTAAATCTGCATCCTTCCCTCCCCATAGGAGCTATGACTGCGCTATTGAATTAGTGCCTGGTAGTAAATTCCTTAAAGGTCGCCTTTTTAACTTGTCTGTACCTGAACATGACGCTATGCGGTCTTATATCAAGGAATCATTGGAGAAGGGTCATATCAGACCATCCTCTTCACCCTTAGGTGCCGGTTTTTTCTTTGTGGCCAAAAAGGATGGTTCATTAAGGCCGTGTATTGATTATCGTCTTTTGAACAATATTACTGTAAAATATCAATACCCGTTACCTTTGATTTCTGACCTGTTTTCCAGGGTGAAAAACGCTACCTGGTTTACCAAGCTTGACCTCAGGGGGGCATATAACCTTATTCGCATTAAGCACGGAGATGAATGGAAGACGGCATTCAATACCCCTGAGGGGCATTTTGAGTACCTTGTGATGCCCTTTGGGCTCACTAATGCTCCTTCTGTCTTCCAGTCCTTCATGAATGACATTTTCAGGGATTTTGTGGATAAATTTCTGATTGTTTATTTGGATGATATCTTGATTTTTTCTAATGACTGGACTCTCATGTGAAACATGTTCGAACTGTATTCCAGATTTTGAGAGAGAATGCTCTGTATGTGAAGGGATCAAAGTGTCTTTTTGGCGTACAGAGGATCTCATTTCTGGGATTCATTTTGTCCCCATCTGTTATTGAAATGGACCCGGTCAAGGTTCAGGCCATCTGTGATTGGGTCCAACCTACTTCATTAAAGGCTCTTCAAAGATTTTTGGGTTTTGCCAATTTTTATCGTAAATTTATTGGTAATTTCTCGGTTATTGTTAAACCATTGACTGATTTGACCAGAAAGGGTTCTGATTTGGTGAATTGGCCTCCTAAGGCAGTCTCTGCATTTCAGGAACTTAAGCAGAGATTCACTTCTGCTCCTGTTCTACGGCAGCCTGATGTTTCTCTGCCATTTCAGGTGGGGTTGATGCCTCTGAAATTGGGGCAGGTGCCGTTTTGTCCCAAAAAGATCCAGAGACCTCTAAAAGTAACCCTTGTGCCTTTTTCTCTCGAAAATTTTCTCCTACTGAACGTAATTATGACGTGGGTAATCGGGAGTTACTGGCCATGAAGTGGGCTTTTGAAGAGTGGAGACATTGGCTGGAGGGAGCCAAACATCAGGTGGTGGTCCTTACGGACCATAAGAATCTGGTTTAACTGGAATCTGCCAAGCGACTCAATCCTAGACAGGCTAGGTGGGCCTTGTTTTTCACACGTTTTAATTTTGTGGTTTCCTTTCTTCCTGGCACTAAGAATGTTAAGGCGGATGCCCTCTCGAGGAGTTTCCTTGCGGACTCTCCTGAGTTATCTGATCCTTCTGTTATTTTGAATGAGGGTGTAGTTCTTTCCGCCATCTCACCCAATTTGAGACTTGCTCTGGAGGGGTGTCAGGAGGATAGGCCCGAGCGCTGCCCTGTTGGAAAATTGTTTGTCCCGGACCAGTGGAAAAAGAGTGTGATGTCTGAGATTCATTGTTCCGCGTTGGCTGGGCATCCCGGAATTTTTGGTACCAGAGACTTGGTTAGTCGGTCCTTTTGGTGGCCTACCTTGTCTCGTGATGTCAGGGAATTTGTGCAGTCCTGCGGGACTTGCTCTCGCTCTAGTGGTTTGTTGATGCCATTGCCTGTGCCCAAGAGACCATGGACCCATATCTCTATGGATTTCATTTCCGACCTCCCTGTTTCTCAGAGAATGACCGTCATCTGGGTGATTTGTGATAGGTTTTCCAAGATGATACATCTTGTGCCATTACCTAAGTTGCCTTCCTCCTCTGAATTGGTGCCTTTGTTCCTTCAGCACGTGGTTCGTTTACACGGCATTCCTGAGAAAATTGTGTCTGACAGAGGAGTCCAGTTTGTTTCCAGATTTTGGAGGACCTTTTGTTCTAAACTTGGTGTTCAATTGTCTTTCTCCTCGGCGTTTCATCCTCAGACCAATGGTCAAACTGAGAGAACAAACCAGACATTGGAGACTTATCTAAGATGCTTTGTGTCTGCTGATCAGGATGACTGGGTCTCTTTTTTGCCTTTGGCTGAGTTTGCTCTTAATAATAGGGCTAGCTCTGCCACTTTGAGGTCTCCATTTTTCTGTAATTCTGGGTTTCACCCTCGATTTTCTTCAGGACAGACGGAGGCTTCTGTCTGTCCAGGTGTTGACTCTGTTGTGGAGCGTATGCAACAGATTTGGGACCAGGTAGTGGAGAGGTTGTCCCTCTCTCAGGAGAGGGCCCAGCGGTTTGCTAACCGGCATAGGACTGATGGTCCTCGGTTTAAAGTGGGGGACTTGGTCTGGTTGTCCTCAAGAAATATTCCTATGAGAGTGGCATCTCCTAAATTTAAGCCTAGGTTCATTGGACCTTATAAGATCATGGAGATTCTTAATCCTGTTTCTTTTCGTTTGCTTCTTCCAGGGACATTTAAGATCCATAACGTCTTCCACAAGTCCTTGTTGAAGAGGTTTGTTGAGCCAGTGGTTCCTACTGCTTTGCCTCCTGACCCTGTTCTGGTTGAGGGCAATATGGAGTTTGTGGTTGAGAAAATATTGAATTCTCGTTTTTCTAGACGGAAACTCCAGTATTTGGTTAAGTGGAGAGGTTATGGTCAGGAAGACAATTCTTGGGTGTTTGCTTCGGACATCCATGCTAGGAGACTCATCCGTGCGTATCATAGAACTTATCCTGACCGACCTGGTTGCTCAAGTGAGGGTTCGGTGACCCCTCCTCAAGGGGGAGGTACTGTTGTGAATGGACTTGAAATGAGTTCTGAGCAGTAGCTCCCTCTGGTGGTTACAAGTGGTACTGGACTGTCCAGTGAAGATTGTGAGGAGTGGGAATCAGGTGTTACTGACTGGTCTTATATAAGGGAGTCACCTTCCCATCAGGGTTGCCGGTGATCAATTGTTCTGGTCTCAATCCTTGAGTCCTGTTTCCTTTGTAGCCTGCTGTGTCGTGTCTGCATCTCCTGCTAACAGATAAGACATTTTCTTCTTTTTGTTTTTGTGCTTGATTTTTGCATTTTGTCCTGCACTTCTGTGGGGGCCTTCAGGGTCCCCTCCGGGGGCTTTTGCCCTCTCAGTTTAGTTCAGCCACTGATGTTTGTACTTTTGCTTTTTCCAGTTTTTTCAGTGGCTGCTGTTTTGATTTTGTTACACCAGAGAACTAATTTAGGTGGTAGAGGTCGTGTGATCTCAGGTGATTTTGAAATTAGTAGAGTTGGTGCTTTTCAGGGTTTTTTGGGATTGCAGTAAGTGCCCTTCCTATCCTTTTCTATTTAGGTAGTTTGGGCCCCAACGTTTGCTCATACTATTTTCTGTCTGTGTCAGTATTTCATCTTGTCTAACCACCATTACATGTTTGGGGGCTTTCTATGTTCTTTGGGGATCTGCTCCGGGGCAGATAGCTTTCCTCTTTCTATCTTTAGGTGTAGTTAGTTTCTCAGGCTGTGACGAGGCGTCTAGGACCAAGGTAGGAACGCTCCACGGCTGCCTCTAGTTGTGGTGGTTAGTCAGGGTACTGCAATCTCATAGATTCCAACTTCTCTGGTGTATTGCCTTTTTTACCTGCACTCCTCAGCTACCGAAACATAACAGCGTCCCATAAGCAAGCTATCGGTAGGTATCATATATCCTGATACCCCCGTTTTGATAGCAAAATACCTTAGTAAAGTTCGTATTTTTCGCTGTCAATCAGGGCAGTCAGGTCCGGACGGTGGCATAGATCTTTGTGTCCTACAGCGGACAAGGCAGAGGTGGGAAGCTCTTGCTGCAGCCAGTTGTCTTACAGCCTGACAAACAATAGTGCGATGAAGGAAGGAGGATGGCTGACCACGTGACATTATGTGAGACACACAAAAAAATATTTCTTTATATATAAAGATGAGCAAATATATTTCAGTGGAATTTAATTATATTTGAATATTACAAAAATCCACATTTGCCAAAATTCAGATTTTTTTTTGTAATTCGCTTCTGCAATATTTAGACCAATAGTGTAAAGTGCCTTCAAAAGTTAAAAGAAACACTAAACTTATATTTATCCGACTGCTCACGTCTCAGGCCTCTCTGCTCCTGACCATCACCCATCCGGTTAGTGTTGCATATTTTTATCATAGCCGCGAGAACTGAATCCCTGCACCTCTTCACACTAGGCCAGAACTTCAAGTGTGTGTAAGGTCATGACATGCACTCACTTCCCGTTTCTGCGTATGCGCACGCAAGGTCATGGTGCACGTCATGACTTCATTAGATTGTGACCTTACACACGCTTGTGCAGGATTGTCCCTGTCCTCATCAAACCTGGAAGCTCCAGACTGTCATGATCTGCTTAGTTTGTGGGATGAGGTAGTTCAGAGGTTAATCTGGACGGCCTCATTCTGGGATTCTGGGAGGCTTCTTATAGCCTCATTGTTGGGTCAGTCCTCATCGCTTATACTTTGACACTTGGCAGAGTGTATGTGACACTGTTGTGCTTTGTGCCTGTGCTACTGTATGCTTGTCTGGTTTTGATCTTGGTTCTGTCCCCCTATGAAGTGTTCTGCTCGTCCCTCCTGTACTGCGTTGAAAGCTCTGTGTATGACCTTAAGCTACGTTGTGACTATCCTCTGCCTGCCCCTTGTGTACCGCGTTAGCTCTCTCATTTACTGACCTCGACTTGTTTTGAATTCCGTCTCACTCTTATTCCCCGTCCTTTTCTTGGTGTCCAGTGGCCCGATTCCCCTGCTCCAGGGTCCCTGTAGCATCTGAGTCGCACAACACCAGGGTTATGGGGTACTCGGCACCGAGCCCATTGAAGTCTATGGGGAATGTCACAAGTAGCACAGCTCGGTCCGTTGCCCTGGGCGCTCATACAAAGGGGAATATTTACAGGGGATTGAAATAATAGTTCGTGACGCCACCTGTGGTTTCTGATCAAGTAGACCAGCGCTGCAAGGTGAATCTTCTGAGGGGATGTTATGGGGCAGCAAGATGTTAAGTCTCCCACAGGTGAGACTTTTCCCTCAAAGTCTATGGTGGTGCAGGGTTCAGGCAATAACACAGTCACACACAAGTGGTTCTCTTTCCATACCTTTACTGATGAAGGTTGCAGGTATGTCCCGGGAAGCTGCTCAGGGTGGAGTATGCACATCCAGGTAATTGCTGAGTAGGTTTAAGGCCTCCTTTCCCTTTTTAAATGTATTGAGTCCTAACCTGCGTGAAGTCAGGTTTAACTCCGAATAGCATAGCTTCGCCCGGCCAACATTGTGGTGGAAGTCTTTTGCTTGTTCTGGTGACCAGAAATTGGAAAGAACTAAGCCCTTGTGGCTGATCAGGCCGGACTCCTGTTCTCCCTGACCCCAGTTACGTATAGGCACTTAGGGCTACCTTCTGCGACTTGAAGTCCAGCAAGGATTCCGGTTTTCTATCACTAGCCGTGAAGGTTCTAGCAATACTTCGGACCCGGTGTCCGGTTAGTTGAGTGAAGGTGATCTGTCACCGAAGTCACTCCTTCCTAGGGTAACCACTCGCCCATCGCCCTACTCTCCTCCTTAACATAAGCACAGGGCAGCAGTAGGTTCTGTCATTAGCTTTCTTCCTTCTTTCCAAAGCTCGCTGACTGATTCTCAGTTAACTCGATGTTCTGCAAACTGTAGTCCCCTTCCTTCTTTCCTTCAAAGACTCTGTCCAGAGCAGCTTTCAGGACGTTTCGTCAGACTGATTACAAGCCCGCTCCGAGAGTCACTCTCCACATTCCTAGGGTACTAGCAGTCTGTCTGTTCTGAGTTATCAGCTTGCAATCTCTCTCTCTTCTGTCTTGTCTGACAGGAAATCTCACACACGTCTGTCTCTCTAGCTCCGACTGAGCTCTGACAGGAACTAACCAAGACTTGAATGGCTACTGCTACCTAATCACACCCTTAAATAGTGTAAGGTTCCCTCTAGTGGTAATGTTGGGAAGTGTGTGTTGTGAATGAATATCAGATTTTGCAATTACCTTTTAGCACATACTCCTGGAACATGTGTACCAAGCGCAGCTGGGCCACACACATCCTGCAGGCATCTCCAGCAGCAGGACGCTAAGCCCTGCCCCTTGTGGTCATATGATCGCAGGTCCTTCTGCTCCCTGCTTCTCTCAGCGTCTGATCTCACTGCACTGCTCAGGTCCCGTGGGTCTGAGCTTTCCACGCAGCATTTAACCCCGGGCTTCCCCGTGGTGTGGGTAAGGCCTCTTTCACACATCAAGTTTTTGGCGTCAGGCACAATCCGTCCAAAAACGGAAAGGACGGATCCGGCGCTGATTTTGAAAAAACTTATGCAACGGATCAGGTTTTTTGCCGGATCCGTCCTGAACTTTTGAACCTGGAAATGCTTGGTACGCATGGAGAGAGAGAAAGAGAGAGAGACCTTGGTTTCCAGAATCCGGATCAGTCTTTTGACGGATTGCACAAAAGACTGATCCGGCACCATAGACTTGTATTGTTTGCGGCCGCCTGATGTGCCGCTTCAGGCGCTATCAGGTGGGTGCGGAAGAAAAAAAAACGTTGCAGTGACCGTTTTGTCCGGCAAAAAACGGATGCAACGCAAGGACATCCGGCGCAATCCAGCGCTAATGATAGTCAATGACAAAATAAACAATCCGGCAGATTAAAAAAACAAATCCGTTTTTTACAAATGCTCCGGATCGCGCCTGATGTCAAAAAACTGATGTGTGAAAGAGGCCTAAGTCACAAGTCACCGTGTTCAGCCCTGGCAGTTCGCCAGCGCTGATAGGAACTTGACATTATAAGCGATCGCACTTTTTTTTTATTTGGTTGGGGAAAGTTGAGTGATTTTTCTGAGTAATTAACAGCATGGATCCCCTGCAGGCTTTGGCCGAGGAGGTGAAACAACTAACTCAAATGTTCCTAAAGCTTAATGCGGAACAGCACACGATGGACCATACCCAACAGCAGTTGGTGGACACCGTGCAGAGGGCCGTTGCGGCAGGGTCCCTTGGCTCCGGTAGTAAGGATGTATCTGTGGTATCCCCTGAATCTCCGGTCAGATTGCCTGACTCCTTTTCAGGGGACTTTGAGGATGTGTTCTCTGAGAGCCAGGCTGAGGCGTTACCCCCTCATAGGCAATTTGATTGTGCCATCGATCTGATTCCTGGAGCCAAATTGCCCAAAGCTCGCCTGTTCAATCTGTCAGCGTCCCTGCCTCGACTTTCGAAAACTAAATAAAATTACTGTCAGGAACACATATGCCCTACCATTGATTTCTGATCTCTGTAACCAGCTTTCTGGCTCCAAATGGTTTTCTAAACTGGACCTGAGGGGGACTTACAACTTAATAAGAATACGAGAAGGGGATGAGTGGAAAACTGCTTTCCTGACGTCTGAGGGGTTGTTTGAGAATCTAGTAATGCCGTTTGGGCTCACCAATGCTCCCGCAGTGTTTCAAAATTTTCTCAATGTGGTATTTTCGGATCTAATAGGCCATTTTGTAGTGGTATACCTAGATGATATCCTGATATATTATGTTGATAGAGCTTCCCATTTGTTGCATGTCAAAACTGTACTTCAGAGGCTCAGGGAAAACCAGCTGTACGTCAAATTAGAGAAATGTTCATTTTTTGTTCAGGAGTTGTCATTTCTAGGTATGATAATTTCTTCATAGGGGTTTCACATGGATCCCAAGAAGGTGCAAGCCATTGTGGAGTGGGTCCAGCCCCGGGACCTTAGGGGCTCCGGCGCTTCTTGGGATTCGCAAATTATTATCGCAAGTTTATTAAAGGTTTTTCTCAGGTGACTAAGCCGCTCACGGACCTAACTCGTAAAGGGGCAGATGTAAGAAACTGGTCCTCGTTAGCTAAACAGTCCATTCTAACGCTTAAAAACTGTTTCTCATTTGCTCCTATCCTGGTCTAACTTGATCCGTCCAAACCATTCGTGGTCGAGGTGGATGCTTCTGAGGTGGGGGTGGGCACAGTTTTGTCGCACGGTCCAGCTTCTCCGACTAATCTCAGACCCTGTGCTTATTTTTCTAAGAAATTTTCTCCAGCAGAGAAAAATTATGACGTAGGCAACAGAGAGATTCTGGCTATTAAGTTGGCATTCGAGAAATGGAGGCACTTTTTGGAGGGGGCGGCTCACCCTATTACGGTTATCACTGACCATAAAAATTTAGAATACCTTAAATCTGCTAAAAAACTGACTCCCAGGCAAGCCCACTGGTCACTTTTTTTCTCCAGATGTCAGTTTTCTATAACCTTTCAACCAGGGTATAAGAATGTAAAGGCTGATGCCTTATCGCGTAGTTTTGAACCATTATCCACCCCTGATCCGCCATCCCCCATTCTTCAACCCAATCTCGTGATTGCCGAGGTGTCGTTGGAATTGGAGCGAGAGATTGTGGGGCTCAATCTTTGGCTCCAAGTTCCAAACCTGTTGATAAGTTGTTTGTCCCGCAGCATTTGTGCAACAAACTCCTGTGGGAGTTCCATGATTCGAAGTTGAGTGCACACCCTGGTATAGCTGCCACACAGGAAGCAGTGGCAAGGGTCTTCTGGTGGTCTTTAATGGCTTTGGATATCAAGAAACATGTCACAGCATGTGGGATATGTGCCCGTTCCAAGAGCTCTAGTTGCTGGCCGGCCAGGGAATTGGTGCCTTTGCCAGTCACAGGAAGGCCATGGACTCACTTGTCCATGGACTTAATCACCAATCTTCCATCATCCCGTGGTAATACGGTAATTTGGGTAGTGGTGGACAGGTTTTCAAAGTTGGCACATTTGTACCCATGCCAAGTTTACCCTCAGCAGATACATTCTCTAGGCATTTCCTGTCCCAGGTGGTATGCTTACACGGGGTCCCTACTAATATTGTGTCAGATAGAGGGACTCAGTTTGTGTCTAAATTCTGGCGGGCTTTCTGCAAAAAATTGGGGATATCTGTCTTTTTCCTTAGCGTATCACCCAGAAACCAACGGACAAACAGAACGCACCAACCAGTCGCTTGAACAGATTCTTCGGTGCTTGACTTCTACCCTGCAAAGCGACTGGTCTGATGCCTTACCATCAGCAGAATTCGCCTTTAACAACAGGGTAAACCAATCTACCGGTAGGTCACGATTTTTGATTAATTATGGATGAATCCTCATTTTGGTGAATTTTCTCAAATAGATTCTGGTTGTCTGGAGGCAGAGAATGGGGTCAATCATCTCAAGCATCTTTGGAAAAAGGTTTGTTTAAATATCTCCAAGGCTCAAGAAAAATATAAACGTTTTGCAGATAGGACAAGGGACTCTGTTCAGACGCTGTGTTGTGGGGATAAGGTGTGGCAGTCCACACGAAATATAAATCTTTGATTGCCCTCCGCTAAACTGGGGCCTAAATTTATTGGCCCCTATGAAGTCATCAAAGTAGTGAACCCGGTAACCTACCGCCTTCCTCCCTCCTTAAAACTCCATAATGTTTTTCATAGATCCTTACTTAAACCCTTGGGGGCAGTGACGGAGGATACTGAAGTTGCTCCTCCTCAAGTCTTGGTTGAGGGACATATGGAGTTTGAAGTACAACATATTGTGGATTCCAGGCGGGTGCCGGGGTCTTTACAGTATTTGGTACATTGGAGGGGGTATGGTCCGGAGGATCGGTCATGGGTACCAGCCAGATCAGTACATGCTGACCGTCTGGTTTGTGCCTTCCATGCCCGGCATCATCGGAAACCTGGGGGTCCAGAGGCCCCCCGTTAAGAGGGAGGTACTGTCACGATCTGCTTAGTTTGTGGGATGAGGTAGTTCAGAGGTTAATCTGGACGGCCTCATTCTGGGATGCTTCTTATAGCCTCATTGTTGGGTCAGTCCTCGTCGCTTATACTTTGACCCTTGGCCGAGTGTATGTGACCCTGTTGTGCTTTGTGCCTGTGCTACTGTATGCTTGTCTGGTTTTGATCTTGGTTCTGTCCCCTGTTGAAGTGTTCTGCTCGTCCCTCCTGTACTGCGTTGAAAGCTCTGTGTATGACCTTAAGCTACATTTTGACTATCCTCTGCCTGCCCCTTGTGTACCGCGTTAGCTCTCTCGTTTACGGACCTTGGCTTGTTTTGGATTCCGTCTCACTCTTATTCCCCGTCCTTTCCCTGGTGTCCAGTGGCCCGATTCCCCTGCTCCAGGGTCCCTGTAGCATCCTGCAGGCATCTCCAGCAGCAGGACGCTAAGCCCCGCCCCCTGTAGTCAGATGATCGCAGGTCCTTCTGCTCCCTGGTTCTCTCAGCGTCTGATCTCACTGCACTGCTCAGGTCCCGTCGGTCTGAGCTTTCCCCGCAGCATTTAATCCTGGGCTTCCCCGTGGTGTGGGTAAGTCACAAGTCACCGTGTTCAGCCCTGGCAGTTCACCAGCGCTGATAGGAACTTGACACAGCCTAGTGTGAAGAGGCCAGGGGATTCAGCACTAACGGCGGTAACAAGAGAATGCAACAGGGAACCAGTTGTTTGACGTGGGGAGCGGAGGAGCCAAAGAGGTAAGTATAAGCATTTCCTTTTTTACATGTGACGTTTATTATATTTTGGGGTCTGGAGAAACCCCAGAGTATAATAAGGTACATTCAAAGCACAGAGAATAATTTCTCTGCAAATTGAATTTCCTGGGAAAATCCACAAAAACTTGTGAATTTGAAATTTGCGTTATCTGCTCATCTTTATTTTATAGCGATACAGCAATAAAGGACAAAATAGGATTAAAAAAAAAGAATGAGAAAATTAATCCTCAAAGACCAAAAATTGTGAACAATTCCTAAAGATGGACTATCAATGTCACCCTCTGTCTAAAGTAACGTCACGTTTTAGTCATGCTGAAAGGTATGCCATTGTTATTAGATTACAAAAATTACTTTATAAGAGGAGGTAGCATTAAATTAAATTATACATACCTGACAACGTATAATGTACATCAAATCTAAATCTTGGCTGTTCTTCACTAGCTCTATTGTAGTCTTATGCACATTAGAGGATGTGTTTTGTCTCCATGTAATAATAAAGATCTGATTATGGAAGATAACGTCTTTAGTTACTGTATTTAGAAAATCTTGGCTCTGCTTTGCTTTACTTTTTCTCTAAATACATTTAATGCATAGATTCCTTGCCATAAAAATAGTTTCTTTTGAAGCAAAAGCTTTCATGTGTTGGCCAAAAAACTTTTAGTTCTCAGTCATGAAATACCTTTATGCATTATTTATGTGCTTTTACATTTAATGCCCTTGTTTATATATTAGTAAGGAAAGAAACATGTATGATCGGGAATATCATTTATATATTTTAAAATTACATTTCTCTATTTCAATTACATAAGAAAAGATAAAAATACTAAAATTTGCAAGTCCTCAGTGGTTGATACCTTTTAATGGCTAACTGAAAAGATGGTAACAAATTGCAAGCTTTCGAGACTACTCAGGTCTCTTCATCAGGCTAAACTAATACAAAATCTGAAGAGTCACTTTTTTATGCACAAGGAACGTGCTCCTCAGACCATTTGGAGGCATCACAATCATGGACCAGACCTCAATCAGAGGACAATAAAATGTTCACACTCCTTATCTATGAACTGTTACAACACTCCCATCCCATATTGATAGTTCTGCTTCATGTCACTTGTCTTATCTATTGCATTATTCCTGTGTCCTCTTGTGCATAAATATGTGACTCTTCAGATTTTGTGTTATTCTATTCATATACTAGCTGTAGTACCCGGCTTCGCCCGGGTTAATGTACTTAACTGTGCCCTCATCAGGATAGCAACATAGAAGGACAAAGCTGTGGCTGCTACTATATATATATCCTCCCACATACAGGTGATGTGACTTACATCAGTCATTACACCAACATTGGCCAAGCATAGTAACTGAAATCCGATTACCTCACACAAGCTTTCTTATACTGACAATGTCCTCTGTTGCCTATAGTAACCAAACAGAGCTCATATTAATGACCTATGGCAAAATAGAAGCTGAGCTGTGATTGGTTGCTATAGGCAGCCTGATAAATCCCCAGCCAACAGAAAACATTCCCCTCTGGCAGTATATATTACCTCACACATACAAATAATATACAGCTCATGTGACTGACATGTGGCTTATTTCCCTATATGGTCATATTAATGTCCTGTCGCAAAATAGAAGCTGAGCTGTGATTGGTTGCTATAGGCAGCCTGATAAATCCCCAGCCAACAGAAAACATTCCCCTCTGGCAGTATATATTACCTCACACATACAAATAATATACAGCTCATGTGACTGACATGTGGCTTATTTCCCTATATGGTCATATTAATGTCCTGTCGCAAAATAGAAGCTGAGCTGTGATTGGTTGCTATAGGCAGCCTGATAATTCTCCAGCCAACAGAAAACATTCCCTCTGGCAGTATATATTACCTCACACATACAAATAATATACAGCTCATGTGACTGACATCTGTCTTATTTCCCTATATGGCAAATTTATAACAAATTGGTCTTGTAGTTTGGCTGGTTATTAATCAGATATTTATTTTTAAAAGATAAAAATACCAGACGTGTGTGTGTTTTTAATGCGCGCAATTTTGAACACGTGGGGTTAAAATGTCGACTCAAAACACAGCCTATGATGCTCCCGGGGTCGAGATGTGCGGGTGTACAAAATTTCATGCCCGTAAATGCAGATTCCTATGCCGGACATACACACAAGCATTCAGCTTTCTCCCCATTATGTAGATAGGGCCAAAATTGTTTGGCGATTTGGAACGTGCGGGGGTTAAAATTTCCATTCAACACATAGCCTATGATGCTCCTGGGGTTGAGATGTGCGGGCATGCAAAATTTCATGCCCGTAAGTACAACGGTGCAGATTCCTATCCCGGGCCAAAATTATTTGCCGATTTGGAATGCGCGGGGTTAAAATTTCGACTCAAAACCTAGCCTATGACGCTCCCGGGGTCGAGACGTGCGGGTGTGCAAAATTTCATGCCCGTAAATGCAGATTCCTATGCCGGACATACACACAAGCATTCAGCTTTCTCCCCATTATGTAGATAGGGCCAAAATTGTTTGGCGATTTGGAACGCGCGGGGTTAAAATTTCCATTCAAAACATAGCCTAGAATGCTTTTGGGGTCGAGACGTGCGGGCATGCAAAATTTCATGCCCGTAAGTGCGACGGTGCGGATTCCAATCCCGGACAAACATACCCACATACATACACACATACATACATTCAGCTTTATATATTAGATAAATGGTTTAGGAAGGTTGATCCTACTGCCAGATTCCCTTTAACAAGCACCAATTTAATAAATACAAGTTACTCTTAATAACTCGTTTTCAGGGGCCAAAACAAACTGATGGGGACAGAACAATTGTTAATATTATTTTTCATGATTTTTTGCAAGGAAAAGGGTTTTGATCAACTGAGAAACTAGCGTTTTGCTTGTTTGTTGGCAGATAAGTATACAATAAGGAGAGCCAGAGCAAGTGGACTTCAAGTGCGCTGCTGATTCAAGAACGGACCTGAAGACTAACTAATTAAAGGTGGTTTATTGTTAACGCTTTTCAGAATCAAATCTGACTCTTCCCTCAGTACAACCGTTAGATTTTCACATGTGGTTGACCTGAGGAAAGAGTCAGATTTGACTCTGAAACGCGATGACAATAAACCACCTTTAATTAATTTGTCTTCCGTCCGTTCTTGAATTTGCAGCGCACTTGAAGTCCACTTGCTCCGGATAGTACACTAATCTGTGGATGTTGCAGTGCCTGACAACTATGCTACAATAGTGGCTGTGTAACACACAACCCCTATAAGTGAGCAGATTACACCAAATTCTTAACCTTATTCTTAACCTTATTACCCAGTTGAAACCATATTGTGCTTTGTATCTCTTTATTGTTTATGTTTAAATGCATTGAGTATCGGGAACAAGAGTTTTTATGAATGCTGGTTTGCCAATTATCGACTACTGTAAATAGGCTTTTATGCATAAAACTCACATTGATCAACTCAGAAGGAAGAATTTATTAAGGAATGTTTAGCATAACTGTACTGGAAAAATGTTGCATGTTTTTTATAAAAATTTCCAATTTCTTTGATTTTCCAACATTATTGCAACTTTAAAAAAAAAATAGGAGGGGTTCAGCATAAAAAAGCCAAGCCTCCAATGGGTTGATAAATTGACTTTAATCATATTTGGTGTAAATTTGACGTTTTGGCTCATGATCGTCCAGAGGTGCACCAAATTTATTAAGAACTGTGATCCTCCTCCTAACTTTGAGGTGCAAACGCCAGTTCCAATATATTACCCCCAAATCTATTTGCGAGGCATATAAAATTGGGTTTTCTAAACCAGACAACACCCTTAAGAACGGCTGCTAGAAGTTCATGTCTCCAGACACAATTTTCCAACTGTAGCTTATGCCAATGTAGCTGTATTTGCTTAGCATGATAACAAACAGCTCCATTGTATAGCATTTATGGAACATATTTCTATTACAGCGCAATGGATTACATGTCATAAATGAAAAATACAGTGACATATGTACAGGACGCAGAAGAGAGGCAGTATTTGATGACATATTGAAATAAGTATCTATTGAGGATGGGAAATATACATGAACTCCAGAAGTTGCTGATCCGGCCTCTGACAGATATTATCCCCTTGTGTCGGGGAAGTACTAGAGGACTCTTATCAGTGACACACAAATGATTTATGTACAAGAGGTGCTAGCATAATAAAACACCTCGCTCATTCTATCCCTCATACACAGCATAAATGCCAAGCAGGATTATTTATATCTCTCTCTGAGAAGCCACAACCCAAAAAATTACAATGGAGACCAGAGTGATAAAGAAGAGACCACAAGTGAAGTATTTGAGGCTGAAAATCCAATATGAAATCTATTACATAGAGAAATTCCATTGTGAAAGGGCTCCTAAGGCTAGATTACATTTCTTAAATCAATCAATGGCACATAATCAGTAAAACCATATCATTTAAACATAAAAATCATAAGTGCACCCTGCTACAGCTGGCTCCCATTACAAGTTGTAACTTAAGGCAAGTTTTCGGGAAAGTTGTTAAAAACTGACTTTAGACTACAGAACAGATTGCGAGAGTCCGTGTTATAACAGTGCGATTTGGTTGCCACAAGCTTCTTCTAGAGAGTTTCAATATTATTCTTCTAGTCCAAACAGTGGGGTGACGTTCGTTTTTATAGGCAAGGTAATGCTAGGGTTGACCGAATTATTGGAGTAATGTGCAAAATAATTCTTATGGCTACTGCCATTTTTCAAGATGTTCTCCAGGAAATTACAGCTAAAGCATAATGACAGCGTTTGATTTCGGAAACCCATTTTGAAACACCCTAAGGCTACGTTCCCACAATGAGTTTTGTATACTGTGTACTTTCAAACAAATGTAAGTAACCTACAGTTGAAACCAGAAGTTTACATACACTACTGTATATAACAAGACACATATGCATGTGTTTCTCAATATCTGACATGAAATCAGAATAAACCTTTCCCACTTTAGGTCAATTAGGATTACCATAATTATTAATATTTGCCAAATGCCAGAATAATGAGAGAGAGAGAATGTTTTAAGGCATTTTTATTACTTACTGCAAAGTCAAAAGTTTTATACGCTAAGATTATATGCCTTTAAACAATTCTCGACTGCCCAAATGAGGATGTCATGTGTTTGGAAGCTTCCGACAGTTTTTTTTTTAGAAACATCTGAGTTAATAAGAGACACACCTGTGGATGTATTTTAACCCCTTTCTGCCATCCGATGTACTATCCCATCCATGAAACCCGGGACAATCTGACCATGAACGGGATAGTAAGTCGCAGCGATTGGACGCGTTCCCGGGGGGATCACTGCTGGGTGTCAGCTGATTATTACAGCTGACACCCGGCACTATGTGCCAGGAGCGGTCACGGACCGCTCCCGGCTCATTAACCTCTGGCACACCGTAATCAAACATGATCGCGGTGTACCGGGGGCACAGGGAAGCATCACACAGGGAGGGGGCTCCCTGCGTGCTCCCCTGAGACCCTCAGAACAGCGCAATGTGATCGTGCTGTTCTGAGTGCCTCTTCCCTGCAGGATCCTGGATCCAAGATGGCCGCCGGGTCCTGCAGGGAGGCAGCTTCCTCAGTGCCTGCTGAGAGCAGGCGCTGAGGAAGCCTGCAGCACTGCCTGTCATATCGCTGGTGTGACAGAGTGCTGTCCACACTGTCACACCAAAGATCCGACCCTTTCTGTGATGTCCCACCCTGGGACAAAGTAAAAAAGTTAAAAAAATAAAAATCACACATGTAAAAAAAAAATTCCCAAATGAAAAAAAAAAAAAAAAAAATATTCCCAATAAATTCATTCTCTTCATGTAAATAAAAAAAACCAAACAATAAAAGTACATATATTTAGTATCGCCGCGTCTGTAACGACCCGCCCTATAAAACTGTCCCACGAGTTAACCCCTTTAATAAACCCCTTAAAATAAAAAATAAAAGCAAAGCAAAAAACGATCCTTTATCATCATACTGCCGAACAAAAAGTGGAATAAAAAGCAATCAAAAGGACGGATATAAATAAACATGGTACCGCTGAAAACGTCATCTTGTCCCAAAAAAACAAGCCGCCATACAGCATCATCAGCGAAAAAATAAAAAAGTTATAGCTTGCAGAATAAAGCGATGCAAAAATAACTATTTTTTATATAAAATTGTTTTTATTGTATAAAAGCGCCAAAACATAAAAAAATTATACAAATGAGATATCGCCGTAATCGTACTAACCCGAAGAATAAAACTGCTTTATCAATTTTACAACACGCGGAACGGTATAAACGCCCCCCCAAAACAAATTCATGAATTGCTGATTTTTGTTAATTCTAATCTCCCAAAAATTGTAATAAAAAGCGATCAAAAAATGTCACGTGCCCATAAATAGTACCAATAAAAACGTCAACTCGTCCCGCAAAAAATAAGACCTCACATGACTCTGTGGGCCAAAATATGCAAACATTATAGCTCTCAAAAAGTGGTGATGCAAAAACTATTTTTTGCAATAAAAGCATCTTTTAGCGTGTGACAGCTGCCAATCATAAAAACCCGCTAAAAATAGTAAATCAAATGGCCCTTTATCACCCCCTTAGTTAGGGAAAAATAATAAAATTAAAAAAATTATTTATTTCCATTTTGCCGTTAGGGTTAGAGATGGGGCTAAAGTTGGGTTAGGGTTGGGGCTAAAGTTAGAATTAGGGTTAGTGTTGGGATTAGGGGTGTGTTAGTGTTAGGTTTGTGGTTACGGTTATGATTAGGTTTGGGATTAGGTTTAGGGGTGTTTTGGGGTTAGAGTTAGAATTGGGGGTTTTCCACTGTTTAGGCACATCAGGGGCTCTCCAAATGTGACATGGCGTCTGATCTCAATTCCAGCCAATTCTGCGTTGAAAAAAGTCAAGCGGTGCTCCTTCCCTTCTGAGCTCTGCCATGAGCCCAAACAGTAGTTTACCCCCACATATGTGGTATCAGGTACTCAGGACAAATTGCACAATAACTTTCAGGGCCTTGTTACCCTTGGGAAAATAAAAATTGGGTTGAAAAGATCCTTTTTGTGGAAAAAACATGATTTTTTTTTATTTTTATGGCTCTACGTTATAAACTTCTGTGAAGCACTTGGGGGTTCAAAGTTCTCCCCACACATCTAGATAAGTTCCTTGAGGGGTTTAGTTTCCAGAATGGTGTCATTTGTGGTGGGTTTCCACTGTTTAGGCACATCAGGGGCTCTCCAAACACGACATGGCGTCCAGCCAACTCTGCTTTGAAACAGTCAAACGGCGCTCCTTCCCTTCCGAGCTCTGCCATGCACCCAAACAGTGGTTTACCCCCACATATGGGGTATCAGCGTACTCAGGACAAATTGCACAATAACTTTCAGGGCCTTGTTACCCTTGGGAATATAAAAATTGGGGTGAAAAGATCCTTTTTGTGGAAAAAATATGATTTTTTAATTTTACGGCTCTACGTTATA
Source organism: Oophaga sylvatica (assembly GCA_033576555.1). NCBI lineage: Eukaryota > Metazoa > Chordata > Amphibia > Anura > Dendrobatidae > Oophaga > Oophaga sylvatica. Next base: position 884,552,381 of record JARQOD010000001.1, read on the forward strand.
AACTTGTGTGAAGCACTTGGGGGTTCAAAGTGCTCACAACAGATCTAGATAAGTTCCTTAGGGGTCTAGTTTCCAAAATCGGGTCACTTGTGAGGGGTTTCCACTGTTTAGGCACATCAGGGGCTATCCAAATGCAACATGGCATCCAATCTCAATTCCAGCCAATTTTGGTTGGAAAAAGTCAAATGGCGCTCCTTTCATTCCGAGCTCTGCCGTGCCCCAAACAGTGGTTCCCCCCCACATATGGGGTATCAGCCTACTCAGGACAAATTGGACAACAGCTTTTGTGGTCCAATTTCTTTTGTTACCCTTGGGAAAATAAAAAATTGGTGACTAAAAGATAATTTTTGTGGGAAAAAAATAGGATTTTTTATTTTCATGCCCGGGCATTATAAACTTATGTGAAGCACTTGGGGGTTCAATGTGCTCACTACAGATCTAAATAAGTTCCTTAGGGGGTCTAGTTTCCAAAATGGGGTCACTTGTGGGGGGGTTTCCACTGTTTAGGCGCACCAGGGGCTTTCCAACGCGATATGGCATCCAATCTCAATTCCAGTCAATTTTGGTTTGAAAAAGTCAAATGGCGCTCCTTCCCTTACGAGCTCTGCCGTGTGCCCAAACAGTGGTTTTCCCCCACATATGGGGTATTGGCGTACTCAGGAGAAATTGCACAACAACTTTATCTGTCCATTTTCTCCTTTTACCCTTGTGAAAATAAAAAAAATGTTTGTCAAAGATCATTTTTGTGACTAAAAAGTTAAATGTTCATTTTTTCCTTCCACATTGCTTCAGCTCCTGTGAAGCACCTGAAGGGTTAATAAACTTCTTGAATGTGGTTTTCAGTAGCTTGATGGGTGCAGTTTTAAGAATGGTGTCACTTTTGGGTATCTTCTGCCATATAGACCCCTCAAAGTGACTTCAAATGTGAGTTGGTCCGTAAAAAAAATGGCTTTGTAAATTTTGTTGTAAAAATGAGAAATCGCTGTTCAACTTTTAATCCTTATAACTTCCTAACAAAAAAAATTTTGGTTCCAAAATTGTGCTGATGTAAAGTAGACTTGTGGGAAATGTTATTTATTAACTATTTTGTGTGACATATTTCTCTGTTTTAAGGGAATAAAAATTAAAAATTTGAAAATTGCTAACTTTTCAAAATTTTTGCCATATTTGCGTTTTTTCAAAAATAAACGCAAGTTTTATCGAAATTTTACCACTAACGTGAAGTACAATATGTCACGAGAAAACAATCTCAGAATCATTAAGATCCGTTATAGCGTTCCAGAGTTATAACCTCATAAAGAGACAGTGGTCAGAATTGTAAAAATGGGCCCGGTCATTAACGTGCAAACCACCCTTGGGTGTTAAGGGGTTAATGTGCACCTGAAACACACTGTTTCTTGTGTAGTATCATGGGAAAGTCTAAAGAAATCAGCCAAGATATCAGGAAGAGAATTGTGCAGATGCACAAGTCTGGCTCATCCTTTGGTACAATTTCAAGATACCTCAAGGTGCCTCGTTCATCTGTACAAACAAGATGGGAATGTTCAGCCATCATACCACTCTGAAAGGAGACAGGTTCTGTGTCGCAGAGATGAACGTGCTTTGGTCCGACATGTGGATATCAACCCAAGGACAAAAACAAAAAACCTTGTGAAGATGATGGCGGAAGCTGGTAAGACTGGGTCAATATCCACAGTGAAACGAGTACTGTATCAACAAGGGCTGAAAGGTCACTCTGCCAGGAAGAAGCCATTACTCCAAAAGAAACATAAAAAAGCCAGAGTAATGTTTGCAAATGCACACAGGAACAAACACCTTAATTTCTGGAGACATGTCCTGTGGTCTGATGAAACCAAAAATTAACTTTTTGGGCATAATGACCATCGTTACGTTTGGAGGAAAAGGGAGAATCTTTAAAGTATAAGAACACCATCCCAACTGTGAAACACGGGGGTGGCCACAAGATGTTGTGGGATTGTTTTGCAGCAGGAGGGACTGGTGAACTTCACAAAATAGATGGCATCATGAGAAAAGAAGGATTATGTGGCAATACTGAAGCAACATCTCAAGACATCAGCCAGGAAGTTACAGCTTGGACGGAAATGTATGTAAACGTTTGACTTTGCAGTAAGTAATAAAAATGCCTTAAAACATTCTCTCTCTCTCTCTCTCTCTCTCTCTCTCATTATTCTGGCATATGTGTCTTTCTATATAGTGTATGTAAACTTCTGGTTTCAACTGTATTTTACTTAATGAGTGAAGAAATATATGATATGGCACTGTGTACTTAGAATTGCACACTTTACCTTTCTACCCAGCTAATTCTTCCCTTTTACCTGCTGTATGTAGAAACTGAAAGTCTCTTGTCCCTGAATTTATCATCCCCCTCTTCAATTCCTGACCCAGCTGCTCCTTCCTCCTCCCTGCCAGGGACTTTTGAAGTGACTTATGACTCACACAGGGAAAATTGACCTCCATTTTCTACATAGAGCTTAGGTTTCAGCTAGTCTGCTTTTAATCATGTAATGTCATAGACGTAATAGAAAAGAGAATAATTAGCTGGGTAGAAAGGCAAAATGAGCAATTGTAAGTTCACAGTGCTGTATAATATGATGATTGCAATATATTAAGAGAATAAAAATTTTGATGGGAGCGCTTCTTTAAAAGATTTTATAAAAAAAAAAAGCATTTTCAACTTTAAAAGAGTATTAAAGAAGCTGTATAATTTTAATAAAAGTATCTGCAATGGCATAAAATTACAGATATACTCATCGGTCTGATCTCTCACCACTAAGGCCCTGTGCACACATTGCGTTTTTAGATGCGTTTCTGCTGCGTTTTTCAACGTGCGGAAATGCATCCAACCCGCAGCACAGTGCACATGCAATGTAATCCAATGGGAACCGCATGTCTGCTGTGCACATGCTGCGGAAAAAACACGCGGTTTCGCCGCGCTTTATTTTCCACAGCATGTCAATTCTTTGTGCGAAACTGCAGCGCCCATTAACTTGAGTCGGGCACTTCCGCAGCAAAACCGCAGGTCTAAAAAAGATCTGCGGTTTTGCTGCGAGTGAAACCGCTGCAGTTTGGGAGGAGGGAAGTGTGTGGGCGGTGCGTGGGCGTGTATAGTGTGCGGCGCTATGTGTGTGGGCGGTGATTGTGTGCCGGTGTCTGCGTGATCGGTGTGCGGGATCTGTGTATGTGCGGCGGTGTGTGGGCCTGTGTGCGTGATCGGTGTATGTGCGGGGCTGTGTGCGTGATCGGTGTATGTGCGGCGGTGTGCGGGACTGTGTGCATGATCTGTGTATACAGGCATTGTCGGATGGGACTACAAGTCCCATCCGGCTATGCCTGCTACAGTGACAGTGACTGAAACATTAGCCAATGATGGGACAGTAGTAGTCCCATCATCCGGCTAATGTGCTGAATGTAAAAAAAAAAAAAAAAACACATACATTACATACATATAACATACACATGACATGCAGAACATACACATGACATACAACACATAACATACAGTATATACTCACCTATTCCCCGATGCCATCCATCTGTGTACCGCTTTGCCGCCAGGAGAGAATGACGTCACTTCCATTCATTCTCTCACGGCAATGCTGGGTGAGAAAATTCTCACGCACCATTGCCATAAAGTGAGACTCTGAACTCAGGTAACCTCTGAGCCATTGTCTCCTGTCAGTGCATCACTGGGAGGCCCTACAGAGCAGTGGCATCACCTGATGTCACTGTTCTATAGGGGAGACCGTCGTGGGACACTCGTTATTAATTGGATTGCGTCGGACAGAGAGTGTACGGTTGTTTTATTTTTTTACGTTTTATTACAGGAGATCGAGGGCGTCGCTTGGATCTGAGCGTATAATAAAGATATGAAAACCGTGTTGTGTTTTATTTCATTAAAATAATTTATTCTTATGCGTGTGTTGTTGTTTTTAACCCTTTATTAATATAAGATTAATAATGGATAGGCGTCTTATTGACGCCTCTCTATTATTAACCGGGCTTAATATCACCTTAGAATAGCAAGGTGATATTAACCCCTTATTACCCCATATCCCACCGCTACAGGGGAGTGGGAAGAGAGGGGCTAAGTGCCGAAATTGGCACAACGTACAGATGCGCCAATTCTGGGGCGGCTGGGTGCTGGTATTTTTAGCCAGGGGGGGTGCCAATATCCATGGCCCCTTCCTAGGCTATGAATATCAGCCCGCAGCTGTCTGCGTAGCCTTTCTGGCTATAAATTATTTTAATAGCCAGTGAAGACTAGCTGCGGGCTGATAATCATAGCCTGGGAAGATCCATGGGTATTAACCCCTTCCCAGGCTAGAAATATTGGCCCCGGCTGTCGGCTTTCCCCCTCTGGCGCAGAAAAAAAAAAGATTTTGTGTGTGTGTACGCGTGTGTGTCTTTAACTATTTATCTACCATTTTATCTATCTATCTACCTATATATCTTTCTGTCTATCTATATATCTATTTTTCTATATAATATTTCTAACTATCTATTATCCATCTATCTATTGTGAGACAGTGAGGGAATATGTGTTGAATGGGGTGTACATTTCACCTAGGTATAAGGGAAATGTGTGGCTTTGTAAACCTAGTGGTAGAGAAAGGTCACTACACCTTACATTCATTACACACTTGCAGCTCAGGCCTGAAACTACTCAGGTGTTAATTAGGAGACCAGAAGTAGGTGTCTGGAAACACAATCAGAGAGCTGGCTTAGTCTGGACACAGGAAGGTGTCCCGGCACAAGAAGCAGTCTCCAAGAGTGGGAGCTGGCTTAGTCTGGACACAGGAAGGTGTCCCGGCACAAGAAGCAGTCTCCAAGAGTGGGAGCTGGCTTAGTCTGGACACAGGAAGGTGTCCCGGCACAAAAAGCAGTCTCCAGGAGTGGGAGCTGGCTCAGTCTGGACACAGGAAGGTGTCCCGGCACAAGGAGCGTCTCCAGGAGTTTGAGCTATCTCAGTCTGGGTGCAGGAAGAACCCCGGACACAGGAGTAGCCTCAGTGAGAATCCGTGCGAGTAGCGGCTGAATAGGAGTGGATCTCTCTCAAGTCTGGACATGGAAGGTGCCTTCAGACACAAGGAGGAGTATCTGTGAAACTCCATACTGGTAACATATATCATATGTGTTGTTTTGGGTCAGGCTGGTAGAGCCGGGACCCGGATAGACAGGGCAATCTATCTATGTGTAATTAGTGGCTAGACAAGCCTAGGTTTTCTGTTTATGCTTTATTTTGATCTGTTTGCTGTGGACTTTAATAAAGCTGGTTGCGGCCAGTTTTCACCAGAACTGCTGTCTGAATGAACTGTTTTCGTGCCATTCTGTCTACCCAGACAGCGATCCTAGAGCTATATCCCCTGGAAATGTTACACTATGTATTTTCTATCTATCTATCTAACTACTGGTATCTATTATCTATCTATGGCCGGCGTCACACTTACGAGTGTGATGCGAGTAAGTCTCACGACTTTCTCGCATCAACACCCGGCACGGCCACCCGCTCTCGGACCCGAGTTTGCAGCTGCATAGAAATACATGCAGCCGCACACTCGGGTCCGAGAGCGGGCGGCCGTGCCGGGTGTTGATGTGAGAAAGTCGTGCGACTTACTCGCATCACACTCGCAAATGTGACGCCGGCCTATCTCTATCTGTATGTGTGTAATGGAGTGTGGGTTGGACAAATGTAAAAGAGGAGGTTGGACAAGAAATGACATTACAAATCATTTTTTTTTGTTAAACAACATATCTATTTAGCTGTCAAAAACGCATACAAAAACACATGAGAAAAAGCATGAAAAACCGCGTCAAAACCGCACCAAAACCGTGTAAAAAAAAAGGACATGCTTTTTCTGCCAATAGGTGCGGATTCGGCGCGGAAAAATCCACAGGCAAATCCGCAACGTGTGCACAGGCACTAAAGCGGAGGTGGTTGCAATAGTTTGCACCAGGAGAGGACCCAAGGTCCTGTTCTTCAGTCACTTTATTATTGAATCCTGTATTTGGCTGCAGCTCTAAGGCAACTAAATGTCATCCATTAAATATCCAATGATGCTAGGTCACCTGCCTGACCCTAACCCAAACATTGTCACAGCTGTCATGTGACCTAGTAAAGAGACATCATTGCTTCTATACTACATGGAGACAATGCTAGACTGACGGGGAGATTGGACAGGTGAGTATTTTTTTTTTATGGCCAAAAAAACCCAAAACCTATTTTGGTGTCTTTTCATTGGATAATTAAGAAGACAGGCACTAACCAAAGGCAGATATCTTTCAAAAAGTGGATCTGCTGTATTGGATTTTTTCGTCTGCTGTCATTTACTGTAGATGGAAAAATTGCTCATTGTGACTAATCGCACTGACGCTCCAAAACAAAACCTTTCATGATCACCAAGCAGAAAACAGTTTGTTTCCGGAAATACCATTAATGTATGTCCTTCGTAACTGATTAATCTAATTAATAAAAATAATTATTTTCCAAATATAACTGAAATCTTATATATCGTAAAAGCAGCTTTAACTCCAATTTAGAAGTTTCTGGAATTCAGATTACAGCCGGTTAGAATAAGAAATACACAGGCTTGTGATTTTCAACAATCTCCAAAAAAAAAAAAAGGACTGCTCATCTACCTCATACCTCTCATGAATATAGGCATTCCAGGTATAGATTTTAGGCCTTTCTTACATAACAGCAGATAGCGGAATACATATCTGCATAATAAGTAAAGGAATAAGCTTTGCCTCACCCTCAACAAGTCTTTGTTTCAGTGTGTTCTCCTGAGAATTACCACCTCCTATAAGATGTGGGAGGTCTGAAGACAATAACCCCTTTCTAAGTGTACTGTAGCGTCGGCGTCCCTGCCCTCTGCTAGGCAGGGACGCTGTTCCCCTCACCCCTCTGCTCCGGGTCCGTCTTCCTCCTCCCGCTCTGCTGGTGGCGTGCGCTCCTTTCCGGCCACTGTGCTTAGGTCGCGCGCGCGCTCCCTTCCTCTTATAGGGGCCGCGCGTGTCCTCCTAAGTAGTCCCCGGCCAATGGCCGGAGGACTTCACCATATATAAGGCACCTCCTCCAAAATGGAGGTGTCCGAGCAATGTTGTTGCACTGTTCACTACTCTGCTTCAGCCCTTAGGCTCCGTTTCCAGATACCTGCCAGATTCCTGCCAGCCTGCAGTCTGTTACCTGTCTGCTTACCGTCCTGGAGGCTCCGCCGTCCGACAGTCTGTCCACCATCACCTGTCAGTCTGTCTATGGACCAGCCAGCCCGTTCACCTGAGGACGCTCACCTGTTTACTGTCTGCTAGCCGTCCTGGAGGCTCTGCCGTCCGACAGTCTGTCCACCATCACCTGTCAGTCTGTCTATGGACCAGCCAGCCCGTTCATCTGGGGACGCTCATCTGCTATCTGCCTGCTAGCCTACCGGAGGCTCAGCCATCACAGGTCGTACCTTCCTGTTTGTCCAGAGACTGCCCCGGTCACTTGCCGTGACTTCCTGCCTGTTTGTCCAGAGACTGCCCCGGTCACTTGCCGTGACTTCCTGCCTGTTTGTCCAGAGACTGCCCGGTCACTTGCCGTGACTTCCTGCCTGTTTGTCCAGAGACTGCCCCGGTCACTTGCCGTGACTTCCTGCCTGTTTATCCAGAGACTGCCCCGGTCACTTGTCATGACTTCCTGCCCGTCTTCCCCGGGCGCCACCCGCTGCCTTACAAGGACCGCCTCCTTGTATAAAAGCTCAGAGGTTCCGCCTCCCAGACCCGTTACAGTTTGCTCGGACCATGGAACCCGGTGGCACCCAAACTCCCTCGCTCTCTGTCCTGTGTCATGAACTGTCTTGTCAGAGGTCTCAACAGGAGTACATCCTGGGTCACCTGCGGAATGTCAATTCCCGCCTGGACACTCTGACTGCTTCACCAGCAACCAACGCTGGCGCCATGACTCGCAATCCGGCAGTTCCGCTGCTCACCAATTCCGTGGTTTCCGTTCCCGGACCTCGACTGTCAGCTCCTCCTCGTTTTGGAGGTGACCCTGCTCTGGCTCGGGGTTTCATTAACCAGTGCACCCTGCACTTTGAACTCCTGTCCCATCAGTTTAACTCCGCCCGGGCCAAAATTGCCTTCATCATGTCCCATCTCACCGGGGAGGCTCTGGCCTGGCTAAATCCTCTTTGGGAGAGAGAAGACCCTCTGGTGTCTGACCTGCCTGCCTTTCTCTCGGCTTTCCGGAAGGTATTCGACGAACCCGGACGGAAGACCTCCTCCGCATCATCTCTGCTACGCCTCCGTCAGGGAAGTCTCACCGTGGGTCAATATGCTGTGAGACAGTGAGTGAATGTGTGTTGAATGGGGTGTACATTTCACCTAGGTATAAGGGAAATGTGTGGCTTTGTAAACCTAGTGGTAGAGAAAGGTCACTACACCTTACATTCATTACACACTTGCAGCTCAGGCCTGAAACTACTCAGGTGTTAATTAGGAGACCAGAAGTAGGTGTCTGCAAACACAGTCTGAGAGCTGGCTTAGTCTGGACACAGGAAGGTGTCCCGGCACAAGAAGCAGTCTCCAAGAGTGGGAGCTGGCTTAGTCTGGACACAGGAAGGTGTCCCGGCACAAAAAGCAGTCTCCAAGAGTGGGAGCTGGCTCAGTCTGGACACAGGAAGGTGTTCCGGCACAAGAAGCAGTCTCCAGGAGTTTGAGCTGTCTCAGTCTGGACACAGGAAGGTGTCCCGGCACAAGAAGCAGTCTCAGTGAGAATCCGTGCAAGTAGCGGCTGAATAGGAGTGGATCTCTCTCAAGTCTGGACGCTGAAGGGGCCTTCAGACACAAGGAGGAGTATCTGTGAAACTCCATACTGGTAACATATATCATATGTGTTGTTTTGGGCACAGACTGGTAGAGTCTGGACCCGGATGGGTCAGGCTGGTAGAGCCGGGACCCGGATAGACAGGGCAATCTATCTATGTGTAATTAGTGGCTAGACAAGCCTAGGTTTTCTGTTTATGCTTTATTTTGATCTGTTTGCTGTGGACTTTAATAAAGCTGGTTGCGGCCAGTTTTCACCAGAACTGCTGTCTGAATGAACTGTTTTTGTGCCATTCTGTCTACCCAGACAGCGATCCTAGAGCTATATCCCCTGGAAATGCTACAATTGGTGGAGAATGCGGGCAGCACAGTGGCTGATACAGTTAGTGCTGGAGTGTGCATGCAGCACGGTGGCTTAGAGACAGCAATAAAGGTGAAGTCTGTTGAAATAGCAGCAGAGAGAAAAAAAAAAAGTGTGTCAGCAGAAACGTCTGTTTGGAGCAGTCTTAAAGAGACAGGAGCCCTAATAGACTTTGCAAAGAAAAAAAAAAAAAAGTGTCTGCACAGCAGAGCTGAAATTTTCTGTGGAAAAAACTGTGGAGTGTGTATGTCTTGAGTGAAGACTGCCGTTGTTAAGACAGAGAAGTCTGACAGCATGGAGTCGCTGTTTGAACAAATGGCGCAAGTTAATGTGCAACATAAGACTGCCGTCGTTGAGACAGATAAGTCCGGCAGTATGGAGGAGCTTGTTAAGAAACACCTGCAGATCATGCAGCAGGCCCAGCAGAGCTGGCAGCAGCAGCAGGAGTTTAACCGATTGATGAGGGAGCAGATTGCAGCTCTCAGCAACTCGTACCCGAGTAATGTTGTAAAGGCACCTGCGTTGCCTGCAGTAAAGAAGCGGTTGGAGCCTGACGTCGGCCGTCGTGTCGGCATGGTTGAAGAGGTGATAGTGAACCGCTACCCCGAGCATGTGTTCCTGAGGTACAGCCGTCTGAGAGGTCGTCACTTCAGAGTTCCCGGATGCTGAACTCTCGCGGTAAGAGCGTTCCAGCTGTTGGGGACATGGGGTATGCTGATAAGCGGGTTCAGGCCCGAGGGGACATATGGGAGGGTGATTGTGGTGGACAGTGTTGGAGATGTCGTGAAATTGCTGCCGGCTGTTCACTAGAGGGGGAGCCTATGTGCCGTGATGTTGGCAGGTCCCTCTCTCCCTGCGCAGAACCTGTGTGTGTGTCCACCTCAGCCGAAGAGACTGGACCACAGGGGTCCCCGGTGGTTGTAAATGACTGCCCAGCAAGGCCCTCTTGGACTCAGAGAGTCCAGTGACTTCCATATGTGACAGCCTGATTGATAGGGACTTCATCCCTGATAAGCACCTGAGTGTGGTGTGCATCCATGGAGACACCAAAGTCTACCCCGAGACTGCCGTGGACTTGGTCCCCAAACTCGGGGAGGTTTCATATGAAGTGGGGGTAGTGAAGAACCTGGTGCAACCGTCATATTGGGTAATGACTTTCCCCAGTCTAAGGATCTCTGGGGGAAAAATGTTTCTGATGGACAGTGTGATGAAGCTCCTATTGAGGGTGCGCAGTCCCGAGGGGCGGAACACAATGTTAGTGGGCCGTTAAACTTGTGTGATAATGATGATGATGATAATGATAATGATGATGATGATAATGATGATGATCATGATAATGATGATGACCATGATAATGATGCTGATGCTGATAATGATAATGATGATGATCATGATAGTGATGATGATACTGATCATAGTCATGATAATGATGTTGATAATAATGATGACTGTGATAGTGATGAAGTTCCTTTGCAGGTGATGTTGGGAGACGAGGATGGTGGTTCTCGGGAACCGAGTGTCCCTTACTTACCTGTGTCCTGTGACAATTTTGAGAGTGAGCAGTGGCGAGACCCCACTCTTAGGACGGCACAGGAAAATATGATTGTTCTAAATGAGGTTTCCCAGGAGCCTAGCTCTGAGGAGAGGTTTCCTCATGCTGCCATGGACAATAGCCTATTGTATAGGGACACTGAAGTCCAGGGAGAGGTCGTGAGTCAGCTCCTAGTTCCTGAGCTATATGGAAGTATAGTGCTGGGGTTGTCACATAGTCACATACTTGAGGGACCAGATGGTGAAGTTAATGTTGTGGATGACATGTTAACTAAGGTTCCAGATCAGGATGTGAATGAAAATGAATTGTATAACCCTGACAGTGGGCAGGATATGAATGAAAATGAATTGTATAACCCTGACGGTGAGCCAGATGTGGCTGAGAGAAGAGGGTCAGATAGTGATAGTGAATCATCTGATGACCATAAAGCAACCAGTGCAAATGAGGAAGGCATGGTAGCACAGGAGGTACGTGAATTTCTGAGGAAGAGTCAGCAGAAGTGTTCTGATGTGCCGGGTCGTACTTCTCTGGCCAGGCACTATATCGAAACTGAGCCCGGCCCTAAGGTCAAGATGAAACCGTGCAGGATACCCGAGGCCCGCAGAGAGTATAGGCCTGGGAGGGTACAGGGTAGTGCGGATGCTTCAGATGAAGAGAAAACTGATGTTGGCTATGACAGTGGTGAGGATGAAGCTGATGAGGGCCATGACTGGTCCAGAGTTCACTGTCTCTGTTGGATTGTTGACCAGCCCTCCGGTCTGGATGACCAGCCCTCCGGTCTGGAGGAGAGGGAGGGGATATGTGAGACAGTGAGTGAATGTGTGTTGAATGGGGTGTACATTTCACCTAGGTATAAGGGAAATGTGTGGCTTTGTAAACCTAGTGGTAGAGAAAGGTCACTACACCTTACATTCATTACACACTTGCAGCTCAGGCCTGAAACTACTCAGGTGTTAATTAGGAGACCAGAAGTAGGTGTCTGCAAACACAGTCTGAGAGCTGGCTTAGTCTGGACACAGGAAGGTGTCCCGGCACAAGAAGCAGTCTCCAAGAGTGGGAGCTGGCTTAGTCTGGACACAGGAAGGTGTCCCGGCACAAAAAGCAGTCTCCAAGAGTGGGAGCTGGCTCAGTCTGGACACAGGAAGGTGTTCCGGCACAAGAAGCAGTCTCCAGGAGTTTGAGCTGTCTCAGTCTGGACACAGGCAGGTGTCCCGGCACAAGAAGCAGTCTCAGTGAGAATCCGTGCAAGTAGCGGCTGAATAGGAGTGGATCTCTCTCAAGTCTGGACGCTGAAGGGGCCTTCAGACACAAGGAGGAGTATCTGTGAAACTCCATACTGGTAACATATATCATATGTGTTGTTTTGGGCACAGACTGGTAGAGTCTGGACCCGGATGGGTCAGGCTGGTAGAGCCGGGACCCGGATAGACAGGCAATCTATCTATGTGTAATTAGTGGCTAGACAAGCCTAGGTTTTCTGTTTATGCTTTATTTTGATCTGTTTGCTGTGGACTTTAATAAAGCTGGTTGCGGCCAGTTTTACACCAGAACTGCTGTCTGAATGAACTGTTTTCGTGCCATTCTGTCTACCCAGACAGCGATCCTAGAGTTATATCCCCTGGAAATGCTACAATGCCATACGGTTCCATACCCTTGCCTCGGAGCTGGCCTGGGATAACGACGCTCTAATATCTGTCTTCTGGGAGGGTCTGTCCGGTCGTATTAAAGATGAACTTGCCGGTCGGGACATTCCTACCTCTCTCAATGACCTAATAACTCTTGCCAATCTAATTGATCTACGGTTCCAAGAGCACGCCAAAGAGGTCACCCGTGAGAGAAAGTTTCCTCGTCTAGCTCCTACTTTTCAGAAACCCGTAACTCCCTCCGTTTCTCCCCAGGTACACACCTCTGAGCCTATGCAGGTCGACCAGACCAAGATGGTCAAAGCCCGTCAGGACTTACGCCGTGCCGAGGGGAGTTGCTTCTACTGTGGCAGTAAGGAGCACCTGATCCGTACCTGTCCGGAGAGGTCGGGAAACGCCTGTGTCTAGGTTCGCTCGGAGAGGTCAACCTAGACAAAGATAAATCCTCTCCATCTCTGCTGCTGTCAGTCTCAATTCTCCTCGGGGAGAACCGTTATTTCGAACTAGCCCAACTTGACTCTGGAGCAGCCGGGAATCTTGTTTCACAGGCTCTGGTAGAAAAATACCGCATTCCTACCAAACCTCTGGTTGTACCAGTATCTGTCGCTGCTGTAGATGGGGGTCTCTTACCACGTCCCATCCAACTTATCACCGAATCCATAACTCTGCAGGTGGGTATGCTGCATTCTGAGAGCATCTCTTTTCATGTTCTGCCTGGACTCTCTCACGCTTTCTTACTAGGTCTACCTTGGCTCCAAAAGCATGTACCCGTGCTCGACTGGCAGACTGGAGAGATCCTTCGCTGGGGACAAGACTGTCATAAAACGTGTTTGGTTCCTGTTCATCCCGTCCGTCCTTCTCCTACACCAACTAATCTACCTGGGCTCCCGATTCCATATTGATCATTCGCTGATGTCTTTAATAAAAAGGAGGCAGAGACATTACCCTCTCACAGACCTTATGATTGCCCTATCGACCTGCTACCCGGTACTACGCCTCCCCGTGGGCGTATTTACCCATTGTCTGCTGCTGAGACCAGGTCGATGTCCGAATATATCGAGGAGAATTTGGCCAAGGGATTCATCCGGAAATCTACCCCCCCAGCGGGAGCAGGCTTCTTCTTCGTAAAAAAGAAAGACGGCTCTCTCCGTCCCTGTATAGACTACAGAGGTCTTAACCTGATCACGGTGAAGAATAAGTATCCCCTTCCGCTCATTCCAGAATTATTTGATCGTCTGAGGGGGGCTAGAATCTTCACCAAACTGGATCTTCGTGGGGCATATAACCTAGTCCGTATCCGTCGGGGAGATGAATGGAAGACGGCATTCAACACCCGGGACGGCCACTACGAGTATTTGGTGATGCCCTTTGGTCTCTGTAACGCTCCGGCAGTCTTTCAAGAGTTGGTCAATGACATCTTCCGGGACCTTCTCTACTCCTGCGTAGTGGTGTACCTGGACGACATCTTGGTCTTCTCTCCCGATCTCCAGTCTCACCAGAGGGACGTTCGTCAGGTTCTGCTCAGGCTCAGGCAGAATCACCTCTTCGCTAAATATGAGAAGTGCCTCTTTGAGCAGACTTCGCTTCCGTTTTTGGGCTACATCATTTCTCAGACAGGTCTACGAATGGATCCGGAGAAACTATCTGCCATCGAGAGATGGCCCCGACCGGAGGGATTGAAGGCCATTCAGCGGTTCCTGGGCTTCGCCAATTATTACCGACTCTTCATACCGCACTTCTCTTCCCGGACTGCTCCAATCTCCGCGCTCACCCGCAAGGACGCTAACCCCAAACAGTGGACGTCCGAAGCAGAGGAGGCCTTTCTTTCCTTAAAACAAGCCTTCTCTTCCGCTCCGGTGCTGCATCGCCTGGACGGCAACAAGCAGTTCTTCTTGGAGGTTGACGCTTCCTCCTCTGGAGCCGGAGCGGTACTTACTCAAAAATCTTCTTTCGGGAGGATGGTAACTTGCGGCTTCTTCTCTAAACTCTTCTCCTCTTCCGAGCGCAATTATTCCATAGGAGACCGAGAGCTATTGGCCATCAAGCTGGCATTAGAAGAGTGGCGTTACCTACTCGAGGGGACTCTTCATCCGGTAATCATTTACACTGATCACAAAAACTTGGCTTACCTCCAGCATGCTCAGAGACTTAACCCTCGCCAAGCCCGGTGGTCCTTGTTTTTTGCTCGCTTTGATTTTCTTCTACATTTTCGCCCGGCAGACAAGAACATCAAGGCGGACGCCTTGTCTCGTTCCTTCCTGGTGGCGGATCTCGAGGAGGAACCTAAACATATCATGATCCCGCCAGAGTGATGCAGGTGGCTCCCGTGAGTCTAAATCGTCTCCCTCCTGGTAAGACGTTCGTATCGGTACCCGGTCGAGAGAGGATCCTACACTGGGGTCATTCGTCTAAACTAGCTGGCCACGCCGGTCAGAAAAAGACCCTCCAGCTTATTACCCGGCATTACTGGTGGCCTACCCTGCACAAGGACGTAAAAGACTTTGTTTCTGCCTGTGCCTCCTGTGCCCGCAACAAAGTTCCGAGACACCTGCCTGCCGGCCGCCTCCTTCCGCTTCCGGTACCCGCTGCCCCCTGGCAGCATATAGCCATGGACTTCATAACTGACCTCCCCGTCTCTGCCGGTTGTACGGTCATTTGGGTGGTCGTTGACCGTTTTTCCAAGATGGCTCACTTTATTCCCCTGCCAGGTCTTCCGTCAGCACCCGAACTGGCTAAAGACTTTATCCGCCACATCTTCCGTCTTCATGGCCTGCCTCGTCACATTGTGTCGGATCGTGGGGTACAGTTCACCTCACGTTTCTGGAAAGCCACTTGTAAGTTGCTAGACGTCTCCCTGGATTTCTACTCCGCTTACCACCCACAGTCCAATGGTCAAGTGAGCGGATCAATCAGATTCTGACCAGTTACCTCCGGCACTTTGTTAATGCCCACCATTCTGACTGGGTGGATCTCCTGCCATGGGCCGAATTTTCTTACAACAATCACGAGAGCGAGTCTTCCTCCAAATCTCCGTTTTTTGTAGTCTTCGGTCAGCATCCTCGGATCCCTGTTCCCGTCTCCACCTCTGTGGACAATCCAGCTGCGGAATCTCTTGTTAACGAATTTTCCACCATATGGGAGAGTACCCGGTCCGCACTCATTCTGTCATCCGAGCGCATGAAGAAACATGCTGACAAAAAACGTCTGGATCCTCCTCAATTCCGTCCTGGGGATAAGGTCTGGCTCTCGTCCAAGTATGTCCGGCTCAAGATTCCTTCCTACAAGTTAGGTCCTCGGTTCATCGGTCCCCTGGAGGTCATCAGTCAGATCAACCCGGTGGCCTATAAATTGAAACTCCCGGCCAATTTGCGGATTCCTAACTCCTTCCATGTATCTCTCCTCAAACCGGTGGTACTTAACTCTTTTGTCAAGCCTACAGGTACGCTTCCTGCTCCAGTTTCTGCTGAAAACGAATTTGAGGTAGAGAACATTCTGGCCACCAAAAGGGTAAGGAGAAAGACCTATTTTCTGGTGGATTGGAAGGGGTTTGGTCCTGAGGAGAGAACGTGGGAGCCTCGGGAGAACATCCATGCCCCTCTCATCTTAGCTAAATTTCTCTCTGGCCTAAAAAAGGGGGGGCCTAAAGGGTGGGGTACTGTAGCGTCGGCGTCCCTGCCCTCTGCTAGGCAGGGACGCTGTTCCCCTCACCCCTCTGCTCCGGGTCCGTCTTCCTCCTCCCGCTCTGCTGGTGGCATGCGCTCCTTTCCGGCCACTGTGCTTAGGGCGCGTGCGCTCCCTTCCTCTTATAGAGGCCGCGCGCGTCCTCCTAAGTAGTCCCCGGCCAATGGCTGGAGGACTTCACCATATATAAGGCACCTCCTCCAAAATGGAGGTGTCCGAGCAATGTTGTTGCACTGTTCACTACTCTGCTTCAGCCCTTAGACTCCGTTTCCAGATACCTGCCAGATTCCTGCCAGCCTGCAGTCTGTTACCTGTCTGCTTACCGTCCTGGAGGCTCCGCCATCTGACAGTCTGTCCACCATCACCTGTCAGTCTGTCTATGGACCAGCCAGCCCGTTCACCTGAGGACGCTCACCTGTTTCCTGTCTGCTAGCCGTCCTGGAGGCTCCGCCGTCCGACAGTCTGTCCACCATCACCTGTCAGTCTGTCTATGGACCAGCCAGCCCGTTCACCTGAGGACGCTCACCTGTTTCCTGTCTGCTAGCCGTCCTGGAGGCTCCGCCGTCCGACAGTCTGTCCACCATCACCTGTCAGTCTGTCTATGGACCAGCCAGCCCGTTCATCTGGGGACGCTCATCTGCTACCTGCCTGCTAGCCTACCGGGAGGCTCAGCCATCACAGGTTGTACCTTCCTGTTTGTCCAGAGACTGCCCCGGTCACTTGCCGTGACTTCCTGCCTGTTTGTCCAGAGACTGCCCCGGTCACTTGCCGTGACTTCCTGCCTGTTTGTCCAGAGACTGCCCCGGTCACTTGCCGTGACTTCTGCCTGTTTATCAGAGACTGCCCGTCACTTGTCGTGACTTCCTGCCCGTCTTCCCGGGTGCCAACCGCTGCCTTACAAGGACCGCCTCCTTGTATAAAAGCTCAGAGGTTCCGCCTCCCAGACCCGTTACATGTACCAGTATATACCTCAAATAATTATTGTTTTATTAATTCATTATTTTTCTATGGGAGTAAAAATGTTCAAGGCTGAATTGCTGTCATATCCCATATGACAGGAAAGTGTGACATTGAGTCACTTCTCACAGACAAGCCGAGAGTCACGGTAGTCAAGAAGTCCGAGGTCAAAAGCCAGGAGGGTACGTCATAAACAGAGGGAAGAGACAAAGGTGTAGTCAGGTAACAGTCCGAGGTCAGAATACCAGGAGATAAGCTAATCAGAGCAAAGGGAGCAGGCTAAACAGATGGTCAGAATGAGGTCCAAGGCCTGGCAGCAAAATAGATCCAGCAATAAAATCATGCATCATATTTACCACCATTTACAAGGCAACATCGCGCGTACCCAAAAATGGACAGAAAAGCCCAAAATATCCACTTTCGCCACTGTCACAACACAGCTGTCAAATGACCTGGGACCAGAGGCTCCTGTACTGGCTCTAACACTAGGGGCCGACCTAGCTCGCCCTGTTCCCCAGGATACTTCAGATGGCGAAGACGCCAGCACCTCTGGCCTTGCCTTATCTCTTAAGTTAGCCCTTCGTCTGTCCCCTTACCCCAGCCAGGGAAGAAGGGGTGCTACTGTGCACTGCTGTACACCAACATGACAAACAGGGCAACAAAGACAAGGGGAAACTGAAAACTCACACACAAAAATATTCACTCACATACAGCAGATGAATCCACTGGGGTGTGCAGGAAGGGGAAGAAACCAAAATAGGAAAGGATAAGGAATTACCAAAAAGTAAAAACCAAACAACAGTTATAACTCCTCCAGCTCTCCTTTTCATACCAACTTCTCTCCCTCCTATTGTCATGAGCAAATGATAACTCTGACAGGGATTTGATAATAGAGCCCAGATTTTACATGAAAAATGAGTGGTGGCTAACCAAGCCCAGCTGAACACAGGGATTTCCAACATGGCCGATTAACTCCTGTTCTGCTAGAATAAATAAACACGTTTAATAAACTGGATAAGTGCTTCTTCTCAGCAGCGGAGCAGGAGCAACCAGACGCTGCAGTCTTCTGGCTCTGCTCCGTTGTGGTAACCCTGTGACAGCCACCTTTGCTAACCCCACCCTTTGGAGATCCAGTTTGTAGAACTGTCGGACCAAATAGAGACTGCTGGCAAATATGCAACATTGAGGTTTCCTTATGATCACTTTTTTTACAGGATCCAATACATGTTTTTTATTTTTTACCTAAACATGGTTGTATCCTAAATTGATAGGCCATATCACTTAGGGCATGTGAAGCCTCCAGCCACCTACACGGCAGTCACTGACTATATACTGTAGACAATAAGAGTAAACAACAAACACATGAAACATTACAAGTCATTGCAGGAAGAAACAATTACCGCTTAACAGGTAGTTTAATCTAGATAGCGCGTAGCTAAATGCAGATCTACTTCCCTGCAATGCCTGTTCTGCATTTACACAGCCTTTTACTGAAAATCAAAAGCACATGGGCCGCTCATATCTGGCTTCATAAGAACAATGAGAAACAAACCTTTGAAGCTTTTCTGAATTTATATAAAAGGTGCTTTCAATTTAATTTATGGTACCAGTGTTTCTAGTTGCCCAGACATTGAATGTATGCAGTGAATTTATAATGTTTAATGATGATGTTCTGGCCTCTGCCCTGGTATTAAAAAAACAGCAGTTATCGTGCATGATTATTTCTGGTGCGCGTGTTCATCAGGCACTAATAACGATATGTCACATTCCCAAAAAGTGAGATCCTTGGAAGAAGCCGAGTGCAGACCACAACTGGAATGTTTCCTGGTCACAATCTGCATCAGAGGAAAAGGCTGGAGATAGAGCCTGACAGATGTTCCATTATCGCTAATCACACTGTGCTTCATTAAAGGAGAATATAATAATCTGTTTATAAGTAAGGTTTATTTCCCTTTTGTGGGCAGCACGGCATATGGAGATGATTTGGGGTGGGAGGATACATCCTTGTTCAGCAAATTTGCATTTAAAAATATTGTATTTTGGGAGCAGATATACTGACAACCTTGGCATGGTCTTGGACATAAACAGAAACCCTATCATCAGTGTCGCCTAAACTTAAAGTGCTGCTCCATTTCATATAAGTTATGTCTGCCTTTAGTGTCAGCACATGTAAATTCTTGCACTTTTGTACTTTATTACCTATTTTGTGGTTTTTACTTCTCTTCAACTTTCTTTAAATAGGTTTTTACTTTCAAAAAAACTGTCAATAAGATGCTGCTGACAGATCTGAGCGTGTTATAGAAATGCAATGTTGGGGGCCATGATCAAGGGTACACAGCTAGTGTACACATATACAGGACACATATACAGCTATGTCTACGACATGATGGTTCAGAACGATACAGCTGTCTATACAGACTAGATGGCATATTAGTGGCAGCACTGATCACTTTTCATGGCCCCGATCTTGAATTTCAGTACATGTGGAGCGCCCCCTAGGGCCGTGGGGTTACTCGGACCCGGGTCAGACGGTTCTTCAGGGGAATTTTCACGGCAGCAGTGACCCGGTCTGTGGCCCTGGGCGTCCAATAAGATGTTAAGAATAAAGATGATGAAAAGGGGAAAAGATTGTGACGCCACCCATGGTGTTCGGCAATAAGATGGCCGACGCTGCGAATCAGATCCACTGAGGCAGTTGGTGACGCAGCAAAGTTGTTACAGCTCTCCACGGGTAGAGCTAGTCCCCAGGGAAGTTATAGCGTTAATGATGATGAATGGTATCGGTTGTAGTGCAGGGCAGGTGACGCAGTAAATTAATCAGAGGACACAGCAGGGTGTAGTCTTCACAGTTTACTCACGGTCTTTCAAGTTACAATCCCCAGCCAGGGTGCTGTGTCCTCCGGGTCGGTGGTCCAGCCAGCTTCCAGGTAATTTGGGGAATACTTTCCCGGGGCCCCCTTCTTGTGTCCCTTCTCTGGCTGTCTCACTGCTCTGGCTCTCTCCTCTCCTAACCTGTGCCTCACACACAGTGTCCCAAGTCAGCAGCCTTTGGATCCTGTCGGGCGATGTACTCTAGGTCACCTTGATCCTATGCGGCTGCCTTTTCAGCGAATGTTTGCGGATGTGGTTGTAGCACATACAGTCACTACAGCCTCCGGTTTGCTAGCCGAGTCCTTAGTTTCTCCACTAGGCTGGGGCCGGTCCCCTACTGTGACCTGGTACTTCCACCTAACTACAGTCGGCATTGATTCGGGCGCCACGGGTGTAATCCTCACTTCCTGTGCCCCTAGGATCCCTTCTTACTCTCTCCCACTTAAGCTTCCTGCTTGCATAGGCAATCACTCTCTCTCTGCCTTTCTTCTCTCCCTCTACTGTCCCCTGGTCTAGGGACGATCTCCTCACTTCTCCAGTACCCAGCAATAACTCACTGCTCTTTCCTCTAACCGTCACTCTCCTCAGCTCCACCCCTTTTACTACTTTCTCCACCCACACCCTCTACCCAGTCCCTCCCTGGCTTGAAGAGGTCTGGTGTTGAGTGCTAGTGTGTGGGTACCAGGTAGTGTCCCCTCCTTACCCGAGAGCGGAGTACCACACCTTTGGCTGAGGTGAAGTACCTCTGTGGCGACTGGACCCTCAAGGGCGCCACACATGACATGAAAGATATCCTTACATGTGAGCACTCACTGGATATGCCACATGTCCGATAGGTTCAGCACTCCAGGCGATGGAGGAGACATGGTAGAGCTTTGGTTACATATCCACGCTATTTCTCCATCGCAGTTTATGGGAGTTGAAAAATGCTGCATAATTGCTAGCACATATGAAAGTCTACTCTTCTCTGGAATCTGTAAAAGGGTGCAATGGACCCTCAGAAGTGGAACCCTTGTTCAGATCTTTTAACTACAGAGTCCCAGTGGGCCCTGCTCACATGAAACTTTTCCTCCTCACCTTCTAAGAGCTTTAAGAGCTATAGAGCCGTATTATGATATGATTTTTCATGTACCAGCTGCAGTTTTTATCAATATCATTCTAGGATGCATACAAAATACTGATCTTTTTCTTGGGAGGTGAAGGGACCAAAAAAAAAAAATTCAGTGATTCTGCCATTTCATAGGTATACAAACAGTAGGCCACCCAGCTGCTGTGATAAGGCAATCGCCTCCCCGTAATCATCATGTGAGAAGTGGGCAATGGAAGGGACACCTCCACCCATTTCCATCCTCTTACATGCCATATCCATAATTGACAGTAGTATCTAGTGGGTCAAACTGCTGTAATGGGAGCTGGCATTTGCCCACAGCACTTGTTCGCTCACACGGGCCTCACCTATAATTATTGTATAAGCCATTAACGTCTCAACTGCTCGTAATACACCATTTACTTATTTGTTGTTGCTTTTTCTATCCATTTTGCACTGAATGAACGGTCTATTCACAATTGGGCCACGTTCACACGTTCAGCATTTGAGTTTTTTACCTCAGTATTTGTAAGCCAATATCAGGAGTGGGTGATAAATACAGAAGTGGTGACGTGTTTCTATTATACTTTCTCCGATTGTTCCACTCCTGGTTTTATCTTACAACTTACTGAAGTAAAAAAAAACTCACCAAATACTCAATTTATGCACGTGGCCTTACTGTCTACATAGAGATCAATAGAGTGGGTTGTCGTGACCAAGCAGCAGGATCATCAGGGATCACTTTATATGTAAGTACAATATAGCATAATTTTAACAGGGACTTTGCAACTTTGGCAGAAGTTACAGCCTCCAAACGGTTTTCTTCAAGGGATCATTCAGATGTCTGATTTTTTCACGTACACAAAAATCAATTTGCATTTTATCTATGTTTTTGATCGGAGCGTCAGTGTGTCAATGTTTACCATCCGAGGTTCATCAGTGATTTTCACATTTGAAAATATAAGTAAAAAAATTGCAAAATGATTTTCACAGACCCATAGGTTGTGATACCTCAAGCGCGGTGACTCTCTGTCTCTCTCCACACATGAATTAGGTGTAAACAGGTGCCTACCTAGAGTCGCCAACTCATATACAATCAAACAAACAAGGCAGCACTCTGTAGCGCTATTGCATGCAGACATGAAATATGAAAATTGAATTGCATTACTGCACTAGAAATATGAAAAATTGAGAATGCTTAGCGCATAAATTGGCCAATTCATGTGTACCTGGCAGCCACGGTAAGGTGATTCTAATTGCCAGGACCTAACTTAATGTAGGATCACTACCCCTCCACAGAGAGATAGACCAGTCTAGGAGAGAATTCCCGTTAGGTTCCCATAGAGTTGTAGACTGTCTAAGAGAGGACTGCCATTAAGGTAGGTAGTGGGTGTGTGTTTTATCAGTGAAAAATACATACCGAAGTCATGGACGTGAGGCCTTCTAGATATCCATCAATGATTGTATTCTTGCTGTAGGAATATTTTACTCTCTTCCTCAGAAATATTCTTTGGTCATCCTCCATACACAATAAATATAAGATCTACTCACAGCCTCTCAATAACATTCACGTTTGAGAATTGAGACAATCATTCCAGAACCTTAATCTTTCTTTTTTCTAAGTAGTTAATTGTGGATTGCAAAGTATATTTTGGATCATTGACTAGCTGCAATGTCCAACAACTTTTCAGCTTCAGCTTCTTTGCTGACGGTGGAATATTGGCATCCAGGATTGATTTCTATTTGGTAAAAACCAATGCTTAGAACTTGCCAAATGTTAGATTCCATTTTTCCACTGTGCTGAATCCAGCAAATAAACAGAAATTGTGCATTAACATTTGCAGCAATATATCATACACTAACAGTTCCCCATAAGACCATGGATTAAACAGTATCCCTCCCACAAAGTACAGCTTTTTATTTGTGACAGTTGTAATTATAACATAGTCCATGTAATCCACTGTGAGGCTGTCACCAACGTCACCCATATTGGACCTCTTTTTTTTGCTTGGGTTTCCCCTGTAAAGACCACTTGTCACTTGCTTACCCTTCTCTACACTTCTGTTCCCAATAAAACTAAATGCTGCCATTATTTGGAATAAAACTAGTTAGCCAACATGGGTAGAATAATTGGGAAGACCTTACTAAGTACTGAAGACAAGGAGGCCATGCTAGGGGCAGAGAAGACTACCGTACCTCCAGCTGTTAGGAAACTAATGCTCAAACCATGAAGTACAACTCTTAACAGGGTATTCTGGGAAGTTACGTACAGGTGGAAGACCACTGCAGTATATTATTTGAATATTCAGCTTACAGGTGACACATAACTATACGTCCTCCATGTGGGGACTGAAAGGGAGATAGTAGTAAAGTTTCCTCCCTGCACATCAGTAAAATATATTGAGGGGGCAGACAGTAAAGCTACGTTCATTAGCTGTGCCAGCTCCCTTCTATATCTCTCTGTCAGCCATGACAGAGAAGAGACTAGCTTAGCTAACCATCACTGGTCGTGTGCGGACGAGGGGTGGAAAGTTCCCTTTATGTGCTGTAGTGACGGTAGAAGAGGAGCTGCCGGGGTGAGGAGAGAGGGTGCAGCAGACACATGGCTGCAGATACAAAAAATATAGTATATTAGGATGTTCAATAATAGTATATATATCACATTTCATGAAACATTTTTTTCTGCTGGTCAACCCCGTTAATGAAAAAAATGTGTGACATAACAACCGCACTCAGCTTTCTATGGCAGATCCATAGATAATTAATGGAGCAGAGATCAGGAATGCACATTTCCACTCCATTCAATATGGGGTTCTACATTGCTCGGTCCTCATGATCACTGGATGTCCCAATTGTCTGACCCACAGAGATCAGCAAGTAATTCTCTATCTCCATGATAGGGGATAACTTGTTATTTAGGAAATAAACCTTTATATATTCTATGTGTCATTTGTGTATTGTTCATGTTTTTACCATTCTTCATACTTTAGTTTTTGTTGAGAGGACAATCCACATGAAACTCCATATTTTTTTACACAGTTTTGGATTGACAAGAGGTTTTAGTATGTCTGCTATTGGATTGCGAGAAAACCTTGATCGCCTCCTTGTGGAGATTAAATATAGTGGATAAGTGTAGTTCAAATATTAGACACATATGCGGTCTACCGTCATTTAACTGAAATACTGAATGTTTTTTTACATACATCTTTTACATTAATAAACTCCTGCTATTCTACAGTGCCACATGGTGTTCTAAGGGGTAAAGTTTCATCCTTGTGGACAGCGTAAGGAGACATATAGGCCATGCAGTGCTCCTCCGTGAATTTAAATATGCAAATATCCTCTTCAGAGAGGAAGAGGGCAGGAACTCTCGTGCCACATATTGGATGTAGCAGTCCTAAAAGTCAATATTGACCTTGCCACAAGACTTAGGATAAGAAGCTAAACCATACTCCATTTTCAGGCATGCGTTTCAAGGTGTTTGCCCCTCATCAGTGCAAGGCCTTTATCCTAAATCATGAGGCAGGGCCATTTAAATAGTTGATATTGACTTTTAGGATTGGTAAAATGTAAAAAAAAAAAAAAAATCAAAATAAACCGCAAAAAACTGCCCACTTTTGACCTGGTTATGAGAAAAATGGTGTGCACTCAGTCTGAGGAGAATGAGGTGCAGGTATAGTGGACAGAACGTCCTAAATACTAGAATTACAAAATATACCGCACACTCTATGGAATTCCATGCAAAATACAGATTCTTATATGTATATAGAAATTGTCAGACAATCCAAGTAAGTAAAGCAATGTAAGATCCAGGGTAAATGTACACCTGATATGCAGAGAGTCAAAGCAGCGCTCCCGTGCCCTGCTGAGAATCTCTATTGCTTCACCTTTTTCATTGGAACTTATTATGATACTATATAAGCGATGTTATGAGTAAGACTCGGGAGAGTCGAAACGTCAGCCACACCACTAATCGCTTTATACATTGCTCCCTATTTTGTTATAAATAAACTCTATTATTTTGCATGGAATTCCATAGAGTGTGCGGTATATTTTGTAATTCCACTTTTGACCTGGTGACAGGTCAACTTTAGTGGGGATTCGCTGTTTTTTGAGTCCAGACCGGAGGGAATGTATGCGTTATACATACTGACGGCCAGTGGGTACGGACTCACTTCCATATGCTTGCTTCTGTCCCGGAGTATGTATAACTCATACATACCCTCTGGTCCTAGCTCAGAATCCGGGGAATCCCAGTAGTGCAAAGAGCGTGCGCTTGGGATATTCATAAGTCTGCAGTCACACAGAGTGACTGTACACTTCTTGGTTTGGACCGGACAACCCCTTTAATGGCAGCCAATCTCAGTCAAGATCAGTAGTCAGACCATTGGCAGCCAGTTAACTGTTTTATTAGAGTATGTGCGTGGTAGTTGGAATATTGCCCCTCCAGGAGTTGGGAGAGAAGCATATGCAAAGAATGGCTTTCACTTTAGAGGATTGGCTACCTATTGAATTCGGTGGCCAGCGGCATAATTTCATGGCCGTAACAGGTGATCACTGAGGCTTACGGCAGCTCTAAGGAGCAACTTTAGGAAAGGGATTTTTCTCATGCCTCCATATCACCATAGTTCATAGAGTACATTAATGTTATTATGGGTTCTCTTTGTCACTGTTCACTCAAAAATGATGTTTTAGTGACACATTTCTTTAATTTAAGAACATGATTAATAGGCAGAAGAGTGAGTTATCAAAAAAAATATTATTTCTACTGTAGTACAGTTGGTTGCCAAAGGCACTTCAATGGTTATTCCAAATTTTATCCATTTATGGCAAATCCACTGGAGATGCCATAAATGTACAGTAGGTGCAGACCCTATTAATCAGAGTCACATACATCTTGAGAAAAGAGCGCCATTATCAGAGGAGAGGTGGGAGGAACTTGAATTCATGACGGGTCCTTGTACTTAATAGAATTACAGGTCTTTTTGTGGGCTCTGCATCTACTGTACACTTATGGCACATCCTATGGATATGCCATGAATGGATGACATAGAACTAACCTTTTAAAGAGAGCCTAACAGCTTGATTTTGTAAAGTAAAGACATGGCTGTAATGGCGCAGTAATACAGATTACATTGATGCCTTTCATGAAGAAATCCGCTTCTTTAATCACTATTTGAAGTTTTCTGCTAATTAGGTTTCAGTGCTCAGGGGCCGGACTGTGCACGAGGTCTTCTCCCTGCCTGACTGTGATTCCTAGACACCTCTTGAAAGAGAGTATGTTTTCCAGGGTCAAAACCGCCGACATCTCTAGACAGGAGACCTATAAGGGTACTTTTGCGCATGTTCTTGGTGAGAAAATGGGATGGATTGGGACCGTACAGGGAAGAGCCTGAGGCAATGCACGTGAAGGGACAGCCTTTGAGGCACTAGTGATCATGACATTTCTTGGTCTTCTTGGTCTTGCAGATTGACCAGAAAGTTTTCAGGTTTCCTATCTAGTGTTGTCAGCAGTTGACTCCCCCTAAAGGATGAACCTTTCATTATGGGACACAAAGAGTATTACACAAGAAACCCCACTATCCTGGGAGATGCAATCATTGCTTAGTTAAAGTGATTTAACTTGTTTTATTAATTCATGGGCTCCCAGAGGATGAAAATAACAAATGCAGGTTTCCCTACCATCCCCTGCTCCAGCTCTTCACAGCTGCCTCTGGTGTTGGCCGATTGGCTGCAGCGTTGTTGACATGGGGTCGCTGCTGCGACCTATCACTGGGTCCAGCCACTTGTTCGGCTACACTGACAGAGAAGCTGTTGGGATGTTAAATATAAGAGGCAATGGTAAAAAGCTGCAGCTGGGGCAAGAGAGGGTGAGTCTTTGTCTGTTATTTGTGGACGTCTACGAATTAAGAAAACATTAATCCAAGAAAAACCCATTAAATAACAGTGAATAATATTCTATAGATATAACAGTTATTCTATAATTCTCTATATAATTACAGGATGTGATCAATGCACCTATGATTACCCCAAAGGACAGCATTAAATATGAATTTTGAGGTCCATCATATTCCGCAGTACTGTACAGAGATTTTCCCAGAAGTAGCCACCACCAAAGAAAGCATTCAGCACATGTGTCTGCAAACCACAAACATAAAATATATTTTGTCATTCTCCATAGCAAAAATGTCTCCAGTCAGAGAATTATAATGTAATATTGTCCTAAAGGGAAATTCTAGGTGTTACATACTACAAGTGCAACATCATGATCCAATACATCCACTGACTCATACTATCCATTGCCAATTCTATGCTCACTTTTACTGTAACCTCGTATATACTAGGGGAATCTTGTGTGGATTTCACTAGCTGCATAAACTGTAATGACGGTCTGCCAAACTGAGCTCTGGGGCAAGAGGATGCAAGAACAAGTTTTCTTAGTTAAGATACTTTAATGAATCTTTCATCTTTTACTGGTTGAAGAGGAGCTTTATCATCCCATTACATGATCTCCACAAGTCCACCATCCCATATAGAATGATCTCACAAGTCCACCATCCCCATAACATGATCTCACCAAGTCCACCATCCCATATACATGTCTACAATCCACATCCATAACATGATCTCCACCAAGTCCCACATCATACACTGATCCAATACCACCCCATCATGATCTCCACCAAATCCCACCATCCCCATATTACATGATCTCCACAGTCCACAATATCTGATCTCACCATCACCCATAACTGTAATGTCCACGAGTTCCAACTCCCTTACATGATCCACAATCACATCCCATATACATATTTAAAGTCACCTCCCCTATACTGTCTCCACCAGTCCACCCCCATATACATGATCTCCACCAAGTCCACCATCCCCATATACATGATCTCCACCACCATAAGTCCCACCATCCCCATCCATAACATGATCTCCACCAAGTCCCACCATCCCCATATACATGATCTCCACCAAATCCCACCATCCCCATATACATGATCTCCACCAAGTCCCACCATCCCATACACATGATCTCCACCAAGTCCCACCCCCCATATACATGATCTCACCAAATCCCACATCCCCATATACATGATCTCCACCAAGTCCCACCATCCCCATATACATGATCTCCACCAAGTCCCACCATCCCCATATACAGTACATGATCTCCACCGAGTCCTACCATCCCCATATACATGATCTCCACCAAGTCCCACATCCCCATATACATAATTTCCACAAGTCCCACCATCCCCATATACATGATCTCCACAAGTCCCACCATCCCCATATACAGTACATGATCTCCACCAAGTCCCACCATCCCCATATACATGATCTCCACCAAGTCCCACCATCCCCATATACATGATCTCCACCAAATCCCACCATCCCCATATACATGATCTCCACCAAGTCCCACCATCCCTATACACGATCTCCACCAAGTCCCACCATCCCCATATACATGATCTCCACCAAGTCCCACCATCCCCATATACATGATCTCCACCAAGTCCCACCATCCCCATATACATGATCTCCCCAAGTACTATTATCCTAATATACATGATCTCCACCAAGTACTATTATCCCCATATGCATGATCTTCAAAGCACACAATTTAGACCATACAATAATGAGTTAAACTATGTATAGTTGCTGTGCAACTACAAGTATCAGCATAACCTGTCAACCCCAGCTTGCTGCTCTGCTCCCTGGACAGTTATATCATGTATGAACCAAAGAGCCAGAAATGTGTCTACACGTGTCCAAAATGATTATAAAATGAGACCCTCGGAAACACAACAAACCACCGCAAACCGCAGCTAGAATAATTGCTATATAACAATATGAACACGTAAATAAACAATTGGATTATGTATACAGTGCTGGGATTGGTTTTGCTCAGCATCGCTGTGAGTCCTGCAGGCAGGGCATGCTGGCCCTTGTAGTTTTTCAGCAGCTGTACAGATGTAGGATGTCTGAGCAGGCAGCTGCTGGGACTAGTCCCTAACTTCTTCCTATGCCAGTACAGCGGATATACAAACACAAAATCATTAAAAATCATAATTATAATCCCATGTTCTATAATGTAAATCAATAGTGCCCTACATGTGGACACATACCCGGTGTGTAATACATACAGAGCACCTGAGCCCGACTCTATCTCTGCACACTACTGAGATTATGATATATTATTTGTTTTTAGATCACCATTAATTCCATGGTTTTGTACATCAGGAGGTTACATACAAATATAAATGACAGAGAGCAAACTAACAATGACAGACAGGTACAGAGGCGAGCGGGCTCTACACCTGCGGCTGACAGGATAATTGGGTATATATATTTTTCATGCAGTGCTATATAAATAACCAAAAAACAAATCTAATTAAATGAAATAAACTGAATTTATAGTGAGAGACTGCTATGAATTACAGACACATCAGTTTGCCAGTTCCTATAAGTGCACTATACTGCAGCCATGATCCCACAAGAAGCCTAGGACCTACTTACAGTCTTTGAACACCATGCTGGGGTCACTTTGTGGCAGCACCTGGGTGACCAGGATTTGCAGGGAGTCTAAGGTCCTGTCCATGTTAGCTGGGTCCCCTTGTTGCAGCTGCAGGCACTGAACACTGTCCTCATGCCTGGATTATCCCATCTCTGCACTGAATGTGTGCAGTTCATTGATGCAGTGGATTAAGGAGAACTCTCTTTTAACATCTGCCAATCAGGCATTGGCCAGAATCTAAAGCCCCTCAGGGGTCCTCCTCCCTGGCTTGCTTATCTTTGTTGTAGGCTGAGCTAATTAGCTGTATGACTGGGCTGACAGATCCATTCCCACTGCTTTCCTCTGTGAAACACCCACCTACAGGCTGCACAATCCCAGGCATTCCTCCATTCATCCACTCCCACAACCCTTCTGTATTCAGCAGGAAACAACCAGCCTTTAGTGCACTTTACTGGAAATAGTTTCTCTTTCTATTTTGTATTTATTTCTGTACAAATCATAATAAATATAATTATTTCTAATATTACAGGATATTTCCCTTATTTTGCATGCTTCTAGCAGTGATATAGTAAACACTGTGAATAAATTATGGCCATTCATAAATAACTGAATTCATGGGGTGCAGGGCAAAGAAGGCATCAGGAGCCTGGCATGGCAATTGTATTGGAGGCCAGTGAAGGGAATTTGGCTCTGACAGTGCTACGTTGCATAGAGGGAAAAAAATAAGAACTTCTACTATTATAGTCAATTATCATTGATTTTTCTTCTTATGATTTTAGGATAAGTAATAGATACCAATATGGCCCATGATCAGCAGCACTCCTTGTGAAGTACAAAAAAAAGATAATCACTGTCACCTGCTCGAGCAATGTGGGCTTAAAGGGAATCTGTCACCCCATTTTTCAACCATCATCTGTAGCCACCGCCATCAGGGGCTTATCTACAGCATTCTGTAATGCTGTAGATAAGCCCCGATGTCACCTGAAAGAGAAGAAAACGAGTTATATTATACTTACCCAGGGGCGGTCCGCCGTCCGGTCCGGTCCGATGGGCGTCGCATCTTCTAGCGAAGCCCTCCTCTTCTTAGCTTCCCGTCGCGGCTCTGGCGCAGGCGCACTGCTCTGCCCTGGTGAGGGCAGAGCAGAGTACTGCAGTGCGCAGGCGCCGGACCTCTCTGACCTTTCCCGGCACCTGCGCACTGCAGTACTCTGCAGAGCAGTGCGCCGGAGCCGCGACGGGAAGCTAAGAAGAGGAGGGCTTCGCTAGAAGATGGGAGGCGCAGAACCGCACCGCCGATTGGACCAGACCGGACTGCCCCAGGGTGCGTATAATATAACTCGTTTTTCTTCTCTTTCAGGTGACATCGGGGCTTATCTACAGCATTACAGAATGATGTAGATAAGCCCCTGATGGCGGTGGCTACAGATGATGGTCGAAAAATGGGGTGACAGATTCCCTTTAAAAAAAAATTATAGATACATCCACGCTTCCTTTTGTTCTTTTGCAGAAATTGGAAGAAGACTCTTCTTTGCAGACTGTCCAAATAAAGGCAGCCGGTGTAGGTGATTGCATAGTTGTTAATAATTTGCGTTCTGGACCTTTATACGGGGATGTTATGTCAGACAGCTGGGGATATCACAGAACTTGTGAATCCCAATGTACTAGCACTTCACCTGACTCCAACTGTGATTGTTTTAATCCTGTGATTTAAATAAAGCTGTGGCCATTTTGATAACCAAAGTAATGTGTTTTGTGCATTTATTCCAGTGTCTCGGTCTACTGTAGTTATGGTTGTTTTAGGCTGGAGTTGTGGTCCTTACCACATCCAAAAGTCAGGGGTTCATATATTGTTCTTACACAGGGCCCTCATAAGACCATGTCCACCTGACAGCTTCTGCTGTTTTGAATAGTAACATTTTAAACATTAAAATAAAATTAGATATTTTATTCCTGTGAGCTGGAACAACTTTTGCATGTTTTTACCTCATACAGTTGCATAAATGAAAAACTTATGGCTGTTGACACAGTGAGAAGCAGAGTAGTTGTATTCGATCCTGACGCCCTTAAGATTCAGTGAGCCACAGTGTTTGCTGAAGATTTTACCACAGGTGGACAACCCCTTTACGGTGCTTTGGTAGGTCAAAGTGTTTTTTCCTCCACTAATGGGAATCTATATACACTGCTGAAAAAAATAAAGGGAACACTTAAACAACAGAATATAACTCCAAGTAAATCAAACTTCTGTGAAATCAAACTGTCCACTTAGGAAGCAACACTGATTGACAATCAATTTCACATGCTGTTGTGCAAATGGAATAGACAACAGATGGAAATTATTGGCAATTATCAGGACACACTCAATAAAGGAGTGGTTCTGCAGGTGGGGACAACAGACCACATCTCAGCACCAATGATTTCTGGCTGATGTTTTGGTCACTTTTAAATGTTGGTTGTCCTTTCACACTCATGGTAGCATGAGACAGACTCTACAACCCACACAAGTGGCTCAGGTAGTGCAGCTCATCCAGGATGGCACATCAATGCGAGCTGTGGCAAGAAGATTTGCTGTGTCTGTCAGTGTAGTGTCCAGAGGCTGGCGGCGCTACCAGGAGACAGGCCAGAACACCAGGAGACGTGGAGGGGGTCGAAGGAGGGCAACAACCCAGCAGCAGGACCGCTACATCCACCTTTGTGCAAGGAGGAACAGGAGAAGCAATGCCAGAGCCCTGCAAAATGACCTCCACCAGGCCACAAATCTGTTGGTCTGAGTGCCTGACGTCCACAGATGGGGGTTGTGCTCACAGCCCTACACCGTGCATGACGCTTGGCATTTGCCACAGAACACCAGGATTGGCAAATTCGCCACTGGTGCCCTGTGCTCTTCACAGATGAAAGCAGGTTCACACTGAGTACATGTGACAGACGTGACAGAGACCGGAGATGCCGTGTAGAGCGATCTGCTGCCTGCAATATCCTTCAGCATGACCGGTTTTGGCAGTGGGTCAGTAACGGTGTGGGGTGGCATTTCATTGGAGGGCCGCATAGCCAGAAGTAGCCTGACTGCCATTAGGTACCAAGATGAGATCTCAGACCCCTTGTGAGACCATATGTGGTGGCCCTGGGTTCCTCCTAATGCAGGACAATACCAGACCTATGAATCATAGAATCATAGAATCATAGAATGGTAGAGTTGGAAGGACCTCCTGGTCATCTGGTCCAACCCCCTGCTCAAAGCAGGATTCTCTAAATCATCCAGACAGATGTCTATCCAGCCTCTGTTTGAAGACTTCCATTGAAGGAGAACTCACCACCTCATGTGGCTGGAGTGTGTCAGCAGTTCCTGCAAGATGAAGGCATTGAAGCTATGGACTGGCCTGCCCGTTCCCCAGACCTGAATCCGATTGAGCACATCTGGAACATCATGTCTCGCTCCATCCACCAACGTCACATTGCACCACAGACTGTTCAGGAGTTGGCGGATGCTTTAGTCCAGGTCTGGGAGGAGGTCCCTCAGGAGACCATCCACCGCCTCATCAGGAGCATGCACAGGCGTTGTAGGGTGGTCATACAGGCACAAGGAGATCATACAGGCACGTGGAGGCCACACACACTGCTGAGCATCATTTTGACTTGTTTTAAGGTCAGTTCATTCCACTTTAATTATGTGTGTGACTCAAAATCCAGGCCTCCATTGGTTAATAAATTTGATTTCCATTGATGATTTTTGTGTGATTTTGTTGTCAGCACATTCAACTTTGTACAAAACAAAGTATTCAATGAGAATATTTCATTCATTCAGATCTAGGATGTGATATTCATTGAGTGTTCCCTTTATTTTTTTGAGCAGTGTATTTAAATTTACTTCACATAGTTGAATTTGACCACGGGTGAGGTGGTGTGTGGTGCTTTGTGGTATCTGGCACCAAAATTTTAAAAGCTGATCAATTTAAGTTGAAATCTTGAACTTTTCAAAATTCTGCAGAGATTAGAGATTATGAGAACAAAACCAGGTAATGTCATAATGGCAGCAAAGTTTTGCACTAAATTGTGCAAAACATTCCCCAGAAAAGGAAAATAACCAACTCCATAAGAATAGCAATGAAGAGAAAAAGAAGTATACTGGTTTAAAAGGGGATATTTATTGGTATCAAAAATATGTAGTAAAAGATGCTAAATAATACACAAAAGAAAGAAAATAAGGTGCACAAAGATGACACAGTAGGGCCACCGGTGTCAGACACCCACCGCACATTAGCAGAAAGAATTAATTCAATAAAGTAAAAAGTATGGGTGTACATGACATAATAGCCTAAGAGAGTACTTTTTGGTATAAGTAGCGCTTACGGATAAAGGCAAAGGGTGGGTGGCACTGGGCTGGATCCAGGAGAAACCCCCAGCGTACGTTTCGCTTTTTAATTCATTGCTTTATCAAGAGGAAAATGTAAGGTGCCAGCAAGGACGTTTTTATGTCATTGGTGATCAGTGGAATGGCCTGTCACATGGTATGTGCCGGCCAATAGTATTGGCTCCTTTGGCGCATGCGCAGAGAGACCGGCAGGTCCTGTGTCAACCGCAAGCGTCAGGCACAACTGCGCATGCATGGGGGATGGAATTCCCCGGTCGTGCGCAGAGGGCTTAAAAGACGCAGCAGGGACAAGGTGGAAGCCAGTCTAGCTGCGCGCATGCGCTCCGCCGTAAAACAACCACATAGTGAGTAAGCACAATAATAATGACAAATACAGGTAACAAGATTAGTATACCATATAAACCTAAGATGCATGTGCAAATACATTTCTGTGGATGGTAAACAATCAAGATCAACTTTCCATCCCATTTCATTAACAGTAGGGCAATGGAACAGGGAAGATGACATATTCCGGTCGTTGCCGATAAAGATAGATAGAAAATAACTAGAAAAAATAATAATAATAGACAGAACAATAAGATTAAAAACATAAGACAAATAAATATACAAAAACAATATTAAGGACACAAATTAGGTGTAGGAGGTCTGGATATGGATGGCAAAATGGATTAGCAGTAGGATACAGAAATAGAGTACATCACGAATCATAAAAATGAGGAAAAAGTAAGTGACTCATTGAACCCTCTAGGTGTGAGGGTATCGAGTTGCATGATCCAGTTAGCTTCACGTTGTGCCAGGAGTTTCTTGTCATTTCCCCCCTTATCCCCTTTTGTAAACTCTCAATCCCCTGACCCGAAGAGATCCAGTATCACAATTATGATGAATTTTAAAGTGGCGGGGGATCGTCTACAGATCAGAGGAATCGGCCACCGTCTTGGCCACACAAACGTGTTCACGCACTCTAATTCTGAGCTCCCTTGACGTAAGGCCTATATAGATCAGAGAACAAGCGCATGTAGCATAATATATGACGTTAGTAGTGCTACAACTAATGCGCTGTCTGATCGCGAATTGTTTCAAACCGTCTGAGGACTCAAAAGAAGAGCTGCGTAGAACATTTGCACAGGCAAGACAGTGGCCACACTGAAAACATCCCATGAGAGGCCCCTAGTGCCAAATAAATTCTTGACAGGTGGAATGTAATGGCTTCTCACAAGGAGAAAACCCAGGTTTGGTGTTCTTCTGGATGTCATAGAGGGTAGATCGCCCAAAGTGGATCCCAGGGTGGGTTCTGTTTTAATATAGACCAATGTTTGGTCAAAATATCCCTAATATGGTACCATTCATGATAAAAGGTAGTGATAAACCTAATTTTGTCATCACCCCTTTGTTTCCCATAAGTTTTTGTTTTGTATAATACGTCATTCCGCGGTGTCTTTCTGGCCCTGTCAAAGCCACGTCTAATACTCCTACGACTGTAGCCTCGTGCTTAAAATCATGATCGAAGATCAGCGGCCTGAGTAAGAAATTTGTCATCAGAGGAGCATATCTATCTCATTCTGAGGAACTGTCCGACCGGGACAGCCCTAATGGTAGCAGGATTGTGAGCAGAAACGGCCCTAATCAGAGCATTAACTGAAGTTGACTTTCTAAAGACGTCAGTCGGGATATTTCACAAAGTAACAATCTCCAGAGTGACGTCAAGAAAATCTATTTTCTTACAACATAGATGAGCGACTTTGCCTTTTCGAGGGTCGAGTCGGGTTTCGTGAAACCCGACTTTCTCAAAAGTCGAGACGAACGAAGTCGGCCGACTAACGGAAAAGGTCAAGTCGGAGTAGAAAAACCGACCCCAATGCAAGTCAATGGGGACGAAAAGTCGGCAGTCAGTGGAGGACAGTAAACACACCTACAGTGCCCATTTCAACGCCAACGACATCAATTCTTATTACTTAAGCTTGTCAACCTTCATTTACTTTATAATAATAGTAATGCATTGAAAACTGGGGGTTATTTGACTAAAGTTGTTGGGGGAGCAGGACTGGCTCCAGGTTTTCATGGGCCCCGGGCAAAAGAGTCTCAGTGAGCCCGTTTAACACATACCACAATTCATGATGCTCCGGATCCATATATTTCCGGAGTCAGACACAGACGCTCACTCAGTATGGATTTGACCGTAATACAAAGAGCAGATATACGGTACTGTATCAGAAGCGTACAGCTGTATATGGTGTAGGGGAAAATTGAAATCTCCGTATATATTTCCGGAGTCACACACAGATAGTCAGCATGTATTTGTCCGTGATACCAGCCGGTACACGGTAGTGTGTGAGGAGCGTACAGCTCTATACGGTGTGGGAAAAATGACCGGTCGGTAACTGTGCAGAAAAAAAGAATAAAAGTATTTGTGCTGTGTAAAAAGCAGTCTGCACAGCAGTGTACACACAGCAATAAAGCTATCAGGCAGCCTAATAACCAGCGCTGCTGCACACAAGAAAATCCTCCCCTGTCACTGCACACTAACTGTACAGCACAATTGCTATCAGCACAAGCACATAAGAACTTCTCTTTCCAGCCCTAACTCTCTCCCTATTGATAAAAAGCAACCTCTCCCTACTGTTAAGATTGGCAGAAATAAAATGGCGGTCGGCGGTCAGGGCTTTTATAGACATTATGACGCCCCCCCAAAGCAAGCCAATCACTGCAATGCCCTTCTCTAAGATGGTGGTGGACGCTGCCCACGTCATCTCGTTGCCCACAGTGTACGTCCTTGCTCATTGGCTGAAAAAAGGTGCCTGAAAGCATTCTGGGAAAATCGACTTTGGCGCTCGTTTCTGCGCACGGCCGACTGCACGCTATGGTCATGTTTCGGCCAACGAAACCCGTCTTTGGCGAAAGTCAGCGACTTTTGAATCTGACCGACCTGTTTCGCTCAACTCTACTTAGAACTGTATTGCTATGTCAACTTGATATTATAAGAATTTGTATTAGCTGACTCATAAATGTCTCGAGCTGCTGTGTCGTCCCACCCCACATCAGAAAGATGTCATCATTGTATCTTAGCAAGCACAGCACATGGTCAGCTGCCTGTGCACCCGCATCACCAAAAAGGGTTCTTTCCCAGTGCCCTAAGAAGAGATTGGCATACGAAGGCGCACAGCAGCAACCATGGCTGTGCCGTGCTTCTGCAAGTAAAATGCATCTTTGAAAACAAAAAAAGTTATGGGTCAGAACAAAACACAGCAAGTCGAGAAGGAGCTCACATAATGGGCTGTCCAGGTTGGAGGTCCCCAAGAAGTAACGGACTGCATCCATGTGATCAATACATGTATATAGGGTTTGGACATCCGCGGTGACCAATAGAACATCCTGGTCCACTAGGACGCTGTTGACCCGGGTGAGGACGTCCGTCGTGTCACGAACATAACATGACTTAAGAGGACTTTGCCACACACTTCAAAAATAAGATCGACCAAACAAGGCAAGTCTTCATTGTTTAACCACCACAACCCCTTTGTACACCAGACCAATGCCCTAACCCATAACCTCCCTCTCCAACATAACCGAAGGGGAGCTTAATTGTCTCCTCTCCAAATCGCACCTCACAACCTGTGCACTTGACCCCATCCCAACCCACCTCCTCCCCAACCTCACCACCACTATTATCCCATCCCTAACCCACCTCTTCAACCTATCACTAACTTCTGGTACCTTCCCTTCTGTTTTCAAGCATGCCACAATCACGCCTATCCTTAAAAAGCCAACCCTCGACCCAACCACTATGTCCAGCTATCGCCCAATATCGCTGCTCCCATTTGCTTCCAAACTCCTGGAGCTGCACGTCCACGCTGAGCTTTCCTACCACCTCTCTTCTAACTTGCTCTTTGACACTCTACAATCTGGTTTCCGCCCCATCACTCCACTGAGACAGCCCTGACCAAAATTACTAATGACCTACTAACAGCCAAAGTGAAAGGACAATACTCTATACTCCTGCTTCTTGACCTGTCCTCTGCTTTTGACACAGTTGACCACTGCCTTCTACTACAGATTCTCTCCTCCTTTGGCGTCAAGGACCTCGCCTTATCCTGGATCTCCTCATATCTTTCCAACCGTACATTCAGCGTCTCCCACTCCCACACTAACTCCTCGTCCCACCCTCTCTCTGTTGGAGTCCCCCAAGGCTCGGTTCTAGGACCCCTACTCTTCTCAATCTATACACTTGGCCTGGGGCAAATCATAAAGTCCCACGGATTCCAGTACCACCTTTATGCTGATGACACTCAGATCTACCTCTCTGGCCCAGACGTCACCTCTCTGCTGTCCAGAATCGCTGAGTGTCTATCAGCCATATCCTCCTTCTCCTCCCGCTTCATCAAACTCAATGTGGACAAATCTCAACTCATCATCTTTCCCCCATCCCACAGATCTTCCTTACCTGACCTATCTATCACAATTAACGACATCACGCTTTCCCCCGCACCAGAAGTCCGCTGCCTCGGAGTAATCCTTGACTCTGCCTTGTCCTTCAAACCGCACATCCAAGCTCTTTCTACCTCCTGTCGCCTTCAGCTCAAAAATATTTAAAGAATCCGTCCTTTCCTCAACCCTCAATCTACTAAAATGATTGTGCATGCCCTCATCTTCTCCTGCCTCGACTACTGCAACACCCTTTTCTCTGGCCTCCCTGCTAACACCCTCGCACCTCTCCAGTCCATCCTTAACTCTGCTGCCCGACTAATTTATCTCTCTCCTCGCTACTCCTTCGATTCTTCCCTCTGCAAATCTCTTCACTGGCTCCCATTCCCTCAGCCATCCAGTTCAAATTACTAATACTGACCTACAAGGCCATCTATAACCTGTCTCCTCCATATATCTCTGAACTAATCTCCCGATATCTTCCCTCACGTAATCTCCGATCCTCCCAAGACCTCCTTCTCTCCTCCAATCTTATTTGCTCCTCACCCAACCTCCTCCAAGACTTCTCCCGAATATCCCCCATCCTCTGGAATTCTTTGCCCCAACACGTCCGACTATCAACGACATTCGGGTCCTTCAGACGGAACCTGATAACCCACCTCTTCAGGAAAGCTTACAGCCTGCAATGACCCTGCTACCTCCTCACCACTACCGGAGATATCGCCTCAACCAACACCAGAACTGCTGCGACCCACCAACCTGCTGTCTCTTCCCCACCATTCTGTAGAATGTAAGCCCGAAAGGGCAGGGTCCTCTCCCCTCTGTATCAGTCTGTCATTGTTAGTTTGTTTACTTTAAGTGATACCTGTAATTTGCATGTAACCCCTTGTCATGTACAGCACCATGGAATCAATGGTGCTATAGAAATAAATAATAATAATAATGGTAAAGTTTCTACCAATGGTTTAAGAAAATGGTCAATAAATTTACATATTGGGTCACAAAGTCCCTCAATGCCCGACACGATCGGACGTCCCAGAGGGTCGACTGCGTCCTTATGGATTTTGGGTAAAAGATAAAAGGTGGGTATCTTGGGCGACCTGACTGTCAACCACTCCAACACCTTCTTGTCAGTAGTGCCCTCATCACAAGCTCTGATCAGGATCTGCTGTAACTAGGACGAGAAGGAGGTAACCAGATTGTATGACAATTTAGTATAAGTTTCCACATCCTTTAACTGGCGAAATGGCTCTTTCTCATATTTGTCACATGGCCAGATCATGATGTTTCCCCCTTGTCAGCTGGTTTATAAATCATATCTTTATAAGATTGTAATTCCAGAGATTATTATAACATAGAGAACAAAGGGTTATTCACCAATCCCCATTCCCATATTTTGTTCTCCAACATGATTGGAATATATGATGGCCCAACAATCAGTCAGTTTTTGAAAACTCCCTTTAAGTACTGTAAGTTGTAAAGGCAAACATGAAACATTTTTTGTTTTTAAACTCTTGCCACAAATGCTCACATTGAAAGCTGTGGAATTTAGAGGCCAGGTCAACATTTTCCTGCATTATCCGACTTAAAGAGACCTCTGTTATTAGGGAATACCATGGGTGGGTAGGACCGAACTCGGTCTGTATGTTTACATGGGTGGAAAGTGTCCATCATTCATGTTTCCCCGTATAACATTGCTAACAGTATCACACTGTCTCTATCATCTTGCATATTTCCAGTGTCTAAGTGTCATGTCTTCTACATGTAAGTGGCCGATCCAAATCATGTAAAATAAAACATGATTCATCCGACCATAACACGGTCTAAGCCAAGGATCTGTATGGCCACTCTGACCATTCTGCATCTACGCAACGTCGTAAACAACAAGCTGTGATGAACTAGTTGCACTGGCACCTTTCCATCATAGTTAGGCCACTTTCATATGTCAGTTATTCTTTTTTTGCATTTGTGAAAAACAGACCAATTTCCAAAAGACCAAATGTTTTGGATCAGATTTTCACCAATGTTTCATTTGTGCTTAATTTGTACCACCAGTGTTTCAT
Source organism: Oophaga sylvatica (assembly GCA_033576555.1). Classification (NCBI taxonomy): domain Eukaryota; kingdom Metazoa; phylum Chordata; class Amphibia; order Anura; family Dendrobatidae; genus Oophaga; species Oophaga sylvatica. The sequence continues at coordinate 884,592,734 of JARQOD010000001.1, forward strand.
CTGTTTTTCTATTATGCAAAAAAAAAAAAAAAAACACAGAAAAAGATTTCTGAAGCAAGCATTGTCAAGAAAACAATAAAAAATGGACAGCAACAGGATAGAACTAATAAGCCATCTGTGTGCTGATGAGTTTTTCACTGACCCATGGAAATGCATTGGACATCTCGGCTTTAATTTTTTTGTACACACTTGGTCTACAAGAAACGGACAGCTCAATAGACAGCCCCATCCCCATGGGTAAGTGTTCTATCCATGAAAAACAGGACTGGAATGAATACGAGAAAATTGGGCTTGTGAAAGAGGTTTTACCATTAGCTTTATTTGTTATGGTTAGCTCTTCTCACTGCCTGGACCCGACAGGCTAACCTTTGCTACCCAAAGGCATTATTAAACCCTGGAAGCCCATTAAAGTGTCACAGTCTGGTTGTCCTTTCTTGGAATTTTGTAAACCAAGAACAACCTAAAAGACCTTGCATTGCCGAAATGCTCTTGCCCAGCCACCTAGCCATTGCAAAATGGTTCTTGTCAAAGTCGCTCAGAATCTTTTTTAATCAATTTTTCTTTCTTCCAGCAAAACGTTCAGAATTAACTATTCACTTGCAGCCTAATATATCCAACCCCGTGACAGTTGCCATGCAAACAAAATAATTGTACTCAGTTCAGCTGTTAGTGGCTTTATAGTTATGAATTTATATATACATACATATATACATTATTTCTTCCCTTAATACTGGTTAAGATCTATATTTTAGTTTCTGAATGGCTGTTACATAAACCAGTCACATAACTTTTTCCAAATGCCCAAAGCAGCAACTGTTTCTGGAGGACATCTGGAGTACCAGTCTATAAAACACATGGAAATAGCATATAAGATTTAGTTCCTATAATTAAGGACCAGTAATTGTTACAATATTCATAATTGGCTGAATTCAGCAGCTGGCTTGTGGCAAATATGAAGTGCAAGGAAAATTCTTTCTGTATAGATTCTTGTATATATGTTCCAGAACAGAAGCAAAAAAAACCCTAATATTTCCAGCAGGAAAGTTTTGGACAGAGCCATCCGGAAGGATATGTCTTAGCATTGGGTGCACGTGACGGAGAGTATTTAATATTTCATACATATTCTATAAAGATTTGCTATGTGGTAGCATACAAATCCAGGAATGCAGCTGTCACATGCAGCATCTGTCTCCGCTAAGTACAATGTAATGCTGTCTTTGCTCTGTAAGGTCCTACATTCTTTGGTGGTGGCAGAAGCACAAGGCATTAGGAGTCCTGGTTGCCAATGTGACCACCTTGAAATAAGCATTTACAGACTGAGTGGAGCGAACATGCAGATGTAGGATAAGTGGATGCAAGGGAATTACTAAAGTCAATGGACACAGGAAATGCTGTTCTGCTCAAGGCTAAAGTCTTTACCGGAGAAGGGAACATGAAGAGGTCTTTTCTCAGGATTGTGCTACACTTTCCAGAGCTGGAAGTAAATAGCTTGAAACAAGTCTTATTTAATTTGTCAAGGAGCTGAGGATATTGTTTCACTGAACCATCAAAGAACACATTTCCCCAAAAGCATTTCCTCACGGCAGCACCAACTAATCCTCCATTGATGGTTCCTTTCCAGTCTTATTGAATATTCCTCATTTCGACTCCATGTTTAATAATGGTGAGGTTTAACATTTTGAAGGAAACACTGGAGCAGCTGCCACTCATCTGACCTTCTACTTAATTAATAGTGTCTCCTTAATTACATGTATTTAAACATTTCCTTTCTTTTAGATATTATCTTCAGATGGATCAAAGCAGGCAGTAGTTTAAAACCCCGGATGGAACCAAATCCAGTACTAACAAAAGCTTTGCGTGGAGGACACTTTCAACAACGTCTTTCCAGATTTCTAATTCATTTCGAAGTATAGTATTTCCAGAAATGTAGCATGTTGCCAAGTTTTTAGTTGTTTTAATAATTCATCAAATTCTCTCATTACACTGGCTTTTTTTTTTTTAACACTTTGACCTATTTTATGATTTCCCAGTACAATGTGTCATCAGGAATGTTGGATTTATCATTAATGTTAGTGGCTCGGCAGTATATCATTCCAGTAATCATACTTTTTCATTTCTTAATAAAAGGATGGGCAATCTTTGGCATGAGACCCATAAATTCATCTGGGAAGATAGACTGTAGGAACAGCTGGACTGTCTAACATTATCCATCCCCTCGATGACTAAGTCTTAGAAAACGTTTCCAACTTTGAAATACAAAAAAACTTGAAGAAACAGCTCACATTTTATTAAGTTTATATGACCCCATTAGTTTGGTGTGATAGTTGACACTTTTGGCTGCATTCTTGAGCTGTCATCTTGCCAAGTTCATATACCTACGTACATACCATGAAGATCTTTATATGTTCTTTTAAGATCTTTTCCGATTAAAACCCATCACTTGTTATCACTGTTCTATAGAGATTGCTCAAAAAAGCCCGATTTGTCATTTATTTTTCTTAGACCTCAGGCCATATCTGAAGTGAAAATAGCCCAAAACTCAGTCTACTAGGCTTCCGTGAATTCATGACTTGTGGCTGCGGCTCCCGTGAATTCATGACTTGTGGCTGTGATGTCCACATGTTTAGAAATGCTGTCAGAAAGTTGATTATAATCTTTCACGGATTAATGGCAACAATTCCTGACCCACTACTAATTAACTATCACTGTAATAGGACTCCTAGGACAGTCTGTGTGCTGGATCTACCTTGGCAAGGCAGGAAGAAGATTCTTCTGGAGCCTGGATTTCTTATGAATATCATGACAATCACAAATGTCTGTAGATATCATGATTGAAAAATGGTATGTTAAGAATTTATTCTCATATGTCATGGTCACAAATAAAATATTTTTTACACTATTTTTATTACAAAAAAAGAACCCTCTCGGACAAAATGCTGTGGTATTGCCATTATATTGGAAATATGACAGCAAAAATTGTAATTTGTGAATAAACCCTTAGAGAATGGTCAGGCTGGCCAGGATAACTTTCATCTGCAGCAGTCATGATCAGCGAGTCCTCCCTTCGACCTTCATACAGATTATGTGCCTGACAATATAAGCATATCTGTTTTTTCAGTTAACTTTTCAGAGTACGCTGTCCTGCGTGTACATGAGGAAAAACACTAGTTCTGGTCATTTATATGACTTGTATCCTGCATTTTTCACCTGTTTCCTGCTCTAATTTTCTGTTGTCTCTGAGCTAGTGGGTGGAGACTAGCTAATAAAGGTCTTCCATATACAACACATCTCTTCTTTCTCTGTAGACAAATACAGGACATTTTACAGCAGTACCGAGCAGTGTAGCTGTGAATCCAGCACTTGAGTGAAGTAAAACATTTGCTTGAAGCTGCAGATCAATCTGCCTAGTTTCTTACTTTTCACTCGCCCTCCTATCTTCATCAAGTATAGCAGGCTCTGTAACATTGTACCTCACTGCTCTGACAGCCTGTCTCACTCTAAGGCCTGCTTCACACGTCCGGATATACAGTACGTGTGGCATCCGTATCCATTATAATCTATGTTGCTATGCACATGTGTGTGTTTTTACATGGACCATGTGTTTGTGTAAGCCACACGGAGACATGTCTGTTTTTTACCAGCAGCACGGATGACAAGGGCCAATACAAGTCTATGGGTACAGCACACGGATAGCATCCATGTGCAATATGTGTTTAACATTCCAAAATATAGGAGAAGCCGCGTAATTTCTTTTTCTTTTGCCATACTGTAAAAACACTGATGGCACACTGATCCAAAACACTGATACCGCAACATTTTTTATACGGACGTGTGAAGGCGGCCTAAGACAAATTTGAGATGTTTTTTCACAATGGATGGCGAGTTCAGATGTAGGGGAATAATTGGTTCATAAGTTAAGAAAAATTTCACTGAAATATTATGAAGTTTCTTATATTCACTAGTACTGCTGATTTATGCAAAGTTTGTAGAAAGTACATTGACTTTTTAAAGTAGAGTTTGCAAAGCATAAACTGTATCTGTCAGCAGGTTTTTAAACCCCAAATAAACGTAATCACAGTACAATAATGATAACTTTCATACCTTCATAGTACAAATCAGTTTCTTCTTTCTCTCGTAATCCATTGGCGATTTCTTACGAATATGAGCTTGACCTACGTGAGATGTAAGTCTCTAAGATCTCATGCAGGGAGCATCATTCCCGGGGGTGGTGTATGAGCAGGTGCATATTCATGACGGCATCTGTGCAAGATGTCAGCCGGGGTAGCAGGTCACAGAAGAATGACCTGTCAATCACTGGCAGGAGGACCCCAGAAGAAGAAAGAGGCCAGAGAGCTGTAAGTGCAGACCAAGCCCCTGTACTTGAAAGATCATTTGCATAAGAATTTGCCGATGGATTATGAGACAATAGAGACACAGATTTGTAATTTAAAGGTATGGAAGTAATCATTATTACAGGTACTTTACTATGATGACATTTCTTTGGGGTCTAAAAATCTGCTGACAGGTTCCCTTTAATCCCTTCTCGACATGCTTTCCCCAAATCGCCGTATATAAGGTGTGACGATCGTGTGGGCTCACGCTGAGCACCGCCGCCATCAAATGTGGGTGAGAGCTATATAAAAGAAAAAGTTATTAAAAATTGTAAAATCTTAAAAAAAATAAATCACAAAATAACGAAAAAAAATTAATCCAATAAATACGTTTATTTATGTAAAGGAAAAATAAACCAAAAGAGTACACATATTTGGTATTGCCGCATCCAGAATGACACGCCCTATAAAACTGTCCCAGTAGTTAACCCCTTAAGTGAACACCTTTGAAAAAATTGATAAAAAAATTAGGCTTTATCATAATATTGCCAAACAAAACGTGGAATAAAACGAGATCAAAAAGATGAATGTGAAAGAAAAATGGTATCTCTGAAAATGTTATCTTGTCCAAAAAAAACAAGCAGTCATACAGCTCTGTCAATGGAAAAATAACAGTTAAAGCTTGCAAAGTAAAGCGATGCAAAAATAATTATTTTTTCTACTAAATGTGATGTAAGCTTTTCAGGGGATATAGCTCTGGGATCGCCGTCTTGGGTAGACGGAGTGGCATAAAGAGTCCAGACAGCAGTACTGGTGCAACTGGCCGCAACCAGTTTTATTAAAGTCCACAGCAAACAAAACATAAGCCAAATCATAAACAAAAGTCCTAAGCCTGGCAGGCTGCTAACTTCAACACAGTTAATTTCCTCACTACTGTGAACTAGGCTCTAGCAGCCTGGCCACAACAACACATATATTGTAATTACCAGAGATGGACTTGCAGGAGACTCCAACAGCGTCTGAAGTCAGATCCAGACTGAGAGCCCTGTCTGTGTAACTCTATCACCTATTTCTGGCTGCTTAATTAAGCAGCTGTGTGCACTCAGGGTTGAGCTGCAAACCTGTACTGGATGGAGAGTGGAGTGAACGTCGTACTGCCATCCTACCTTCACTCCTATTTTCCTTATGCGACCCAGCTAAGAAACCTGGGCGAGATATACACCCCGTCCAGTACGCACCCCTTCACTGTCTCACATATCCCCCCCCTCTTCTCCAGACCGGAGGGCTGGTCAACAACTCCAAAGAGACAGTGAACTCTGGACAAGGCATTGGCATTACCCTGTAACTTCCCAGGTCTATGCTCTACCGAGAAATTGAATTCTTGAAGCAAAAGGAACCACCTTGTCACCCTGGCATTCCTTTCCTTGTTCTGCTTCATCCATGCCAGAGGAGCATGGTCTGACTGCAATTTAAATTTGCTGCCCAAGAGGTAATAATGCAGCGAGTCCAGCGCCCATTTGATTGCAAGGCACTCTCGCTCCAGAATGGCATAATTTTGTTCAGCCGGTGTCAGTTTTCGACTTAAATACATGACCGGGTGCTCTTCACCCTTCACGACCTGCGACAACACCGCCCCTAACCCTACATTAGAGGCATCAGTTTGAACCAGAAACTCGTCCCTGAAATTAGGGGTGACCACAACTGGTCTTTGACATAAAGCCATTTTCAAAGACTGAAATGTATTTTCTGCCTCTGGATTCCATTCTATCATTTTTGACTTCCCACCTTTTGTCAGGTCGGTCAATGGAGCAGCAATGGAGGCATAATTTTGTACAAATCTGCGATAGTACCCAGTGATGCCCAGAAACGCTTTGACTAGTGTTGAGCGATACGATAATGCAAATATCGGCTATCGGCCGATATTAGCTCTATCGGCCTTTCGATAATTCGTTTCGATATTTTCGTCTTATCGAATACCGGAATCGGATTTGTCACTGTCACTGTGAGTGTCCGTCGGTCGGGTCTGTCAGGAGTCAGCGGCACTTACCTGGCAGAAGATCTCCGGCGGTCACGTCCTGGACTGCTTGATGGCCGCCATTATCTTCTCCCTGGCGGTCACATGCAGTTTTTCGCGATAACTGCAGTGACTGCAGGGTAATCCCGGCCGTAAAGCAGTCAGTCCGATGACGTCACCGCCGGGGAAGCAGGTAATCAGCTGTGCTGCGCCGGGATGACAGGCTCTGCCTGTCATTCTGATGTAGCAGAGCTGGATCGTCGTGGGACACTCGTTACTATGGACTGCGTCGGTCAGGTGGTATACTTTTTTTTTTTTTTCATTTTTTTACAGGAGATCGATGGCGTCGCAGCAGGATGAGACAGTAATAAAAGAAATGAAAACTGTGTTTTTTTTTTTTTTTATTAAATTAAAAAAAATTTTTTGGAACATTCACCCGTCCGGGTACATAAACAATTTAACTATTTATTTACATACAGGGACCCTGTCCGGGTTATTTAGACTTCTTTGGCAGGGGTGTTCCAGGTACCACCTGGTACTCTTCTGGTGCTTGCCAAACATCCGAGACACCAAGGACCACCAGGACCTGATGACGTCGTGTGGCCTGTACAGTCAAGTCGTGACCCGCTATCTGGGTCTGTGTGGCCACCTCTTTCATCTCTCTCTGGGTCTGGAGCCCTATGTCACGGACTGTACGAACCCCAGGGGGCCTAACAGGCGCCGGGTACGGGCCAGCTATACTTATCATGTCCATAGCTGGGGCTGCTGAGGAGACCACTGAGGGAGGCTGGGGAGATTTACGGCGTGGGGTGGGCACTTTTGCAGAGGCCTGGATGTGGGAGGCTGAAGGCTTCGAGGGTCTCACAGGTTCCTGACACACTGGGGAGTAGGGGTCGCACCTGGTAACATTTAGGGCGTACCACCCATTGTAACCCCAGTGTCGGGTGTAAGTCACCAAGTCTCCTGGCAACAGGTCCCCCCCCGGGTGTCCTTCTGGGAGGTGAGCCTCCACGTCCCGCCGGGTCACAAAGACTTCTAAATAAAGTCCAGGCTCCTTGATGAAGCCCCACCCACCTTTCAATTTAAAGCTCCGTACTGCACCCTTACGCCGCGACTCACTCAGGGTTCCTTTATCCTTTCTCATCCGGTCCTTATCTGCCCGGTCCTTCTCCAGGTGACGCTGGCGAAGTTTTAGGGTTTCTCGCTGCTCCCTTTATCGCTCTGCTTCCTGCTCCAAACGTCTCCACTCTTCCTCCTGACGCCGGTTGTAATTCTCCTCCACCAGTTGCTCCATGTCTCCACCACTCCACTGCAGCTTACAGTGTCCGGTTTGCGGCAGCTCTCCTGTCGCCCCCCAGTCCTGGCGGCGCTCCCCTGCGAAGGAAGCAGACGGCTCTAAATCAGATGACAGTCGGGGCTCCGGTACAGGCAGGTAGTGCTCTGGTGCCTGCGCGGCCTCCTCCATGAGGACGGGTGTTGCTTCTTCTGTCTCAGCGACGGGGGCAGACAGCGGGTTCTGGGGTGCTGACGGTGCTGCGGTTTTTGCAGGAACGGGTGCCTCCACTGCGACAACGTCAACCGGATCACATTGCAAGGGCTCCTCTACTATAACGGGTGCCTCACCTTCCGGTACAGACACTTCAGGTAAGAGGGATTGGCGCCGCTCCAAGTTTAGTTTTAGGACACGCCAGCTGGCTTCCATCCTGGCGACCTCCTCCCGGTGCCGGCCAGGCCTCTCAGGGTATCCTCCGCTTCTTGCAGCGTAGGAGGGTTTACAGGCCGGGTGCCCAACGGTGATTCCGTGGCGATCGGGTCGCTTCCGTGGGGGGAGAGCTCTGACTGCTCCATCCCTTCCCACTTCTGCTCGTCGTGTCCATTAGCCATCTCTGCCAAGTCACATGTGTCATATCTGGAGAGGGCCCCTCTTTTGTAGGGAGGCGGGACCTTCGTGTTAGTTTCCGCACACTGAGGAGGATGAGGAGGCGGAACTCCAGAGCTGTGGGGCACGATTTTACTTTGCAGTACCATTTACAGTGGGCGGCCATCGTTTTCACGCCACTGAGTGAGTGACACCCACGAAGAGCACGCCCTTCTTCTTCACCAGTGCCTCGTCGTGACGCAGATATGGCGGAAAAATGGCAAATACATTCTCTGATGATTTTAGCAATTCTCAAGCACAAAACCAGTGCAATTCAGGCACACAGGACTCGCTTATAGCGAGCTACAGAATCCTGTTCGTGACGCCCAAGTTGAGTCGCACAGAGCCAGAGGTTTTCGGGGTACTCGGCACCGAGCCCGTCGACTTCTATGGGGTATGTCACGTCTTTACCCGGCAATTGAATTAGAGTCGATTTTACTATGTAGAAGTGTATAAACTATAAATATATGTATATATATATGTCACAATGACATGTATATATATATATATGTATTCTATGTGTGTATATTTTGTTTACAACGAAAGAAAGGGTTTTTTTTGTTGCGATATTTTGTTCCCATAGACTTACATGGGACTTCCGGTATCGAAATCGGATATCGACGATATTTAGTGCTATCGGCGATACAATTTCGATACGATATTTTTAGATATCGAGCAATATCGCTCAACACTAGCTTTGACCTGTCGTTTTGTGAGGGGTATAGGCCAGTTCTGAATCGCCTCTACCTTATCGATTTGTGGCTTAATCAGCCCCCTGCCAATGACGTAGCCCAGGTACTTGGCCTCTTCTAGGCCAATTGCACATTTCTCTGGGTTTATGTTCAGCCCAGCTCCGCCTATCGAGTCTAAGACGGCTTGTACCTTAGCGAGGTGGCTCTCCCAATCGGAACTGAAAATTACCACATCATCCAGGTAGGCAGCCGCATAGGCTTGATGCGGGCGCAGGACCAGGTCCATAAGTCTCTGAAAGGTAGCTGGGGCTCCATGCAACCCGAATGGCATCACAAGATACTGAAACAAGCCTTCAGGGGTTGCAAAGGCCGTTTTTTCTTTTGCCTCATCAGACAGGGGTATCTGCCAGTACCCTTTTGTCAGATCGAGGGTTGTAATATAACGGGCACACCCTAACCTCTCGATTAGCTCGTCTACCCGTGGCATCGGGTATGCGTCAAATTTTGACACGTCGTTCAACTTTCTAAAATCGTTACAGAACCTCCAGGTTCCGTTAGGTTTTGGGATCAGGACAATCGGGCTACACCACTCGCTTTGGGCCTCCTCAATAACCCCGAGGTCTAGCATCCGTTTGATCTCAGTAGAGACTATCTTTCTGCGGGCTTCCGGAATCCTGTATGGCTTCAGCTTGACCTTAGTACCGGGCTCGGTCTCGATATGGTGTTTCACGAGAGAAGTCCGGCCGGGCAAGTCTGAAAACCTCTGCTGATTTTTCTGCAGAAACTCCCGTACTTCCTGTTTTTGGTGTACAGACAATGTCTCACCAATTGTCACAGGAGGTAGAGGTGGTTTTAAACCCTTTCTCTACTTCACCCGAGGCCAACAATGACTCTCTGTCCCTCCAGGGCTTGATCAGGTTGATATGATAGACCTGGTAGAGCTTCCGTCTCCCAGGTTGGTGTACTTTGTAGGCGACCTCGCTCACTTTCTGTACTATCTCGTATGGGCCATGCCATTTGACCAAAAACTTACTTTCCACCGTGGGAATTAGGATTAGGACTCGATCTCCGGGGTTGAAAGTCCTAATTTTTGCTGACCGATTATATATCCTGCTTTGAGCTTCTTGGGCTCTCTGCAGATGACTCTTAACCAATGGCATAATCTTAGCAATTCTATCTTGCATCTGGGCAATATACTCTATAACACTCTTGTATGGGGTTGCCTCGGTCTCCCATACTTCCTTGGCTATGTCTAGCGAGCCTCGCGGTGCCGACCATATACCAACTCAAAGGGAGAAAACCCCGTAGAGGCTTGGGGCACCTCTCTGATCGAAAACATTAGGTAGGGTAACAGGTAGTCCCAGTCCCGACCATCTTTCTCCACTGCTTTCTTTAACATATGTTTTAACGTTTTATTAAAACGTTCAACCAGCCCATCCGTCTGTGGGTGATACACGGATGTTCGAATGTGCGAGATTTTAAGCAACTTACACAGTTCCTTCATCACCTTGGACATAAAAGGTGTGCCTTGGTCCGTGAGGATCTCTTTAGGGATTCCTGTCCTGGAAAACATATGAAAGAGTTCCCGTGCAATATTTTTGGATGCCATATTTCTTAGAGGGACAGCCTCGGGGTACCGGGTTGCATAATCAAGTACCACTAGTATGTATTGGTGCCCCCTGGCTGATTTCACAATAGGACCTACCAAGTCCATCGCTACCCTTTCAAATGGTATCTCTATAACCGGCAGCGGGACTAATGGACTGCGGAAGTGAGAAACTGGAGCATTTATCTGACACGTGACAATAATCCTCCACATCTCGATAAACCCCTGGCCAGTAAAACCTCTGGAGGATTCTTTCCTGGGTCTTGTCCATCCCCAGGTGCCCACCAAGCACGTGGTTATGTGACAAACCTAGCACCATACTTCTATATGGCTTAGGTACTAGGAGCTGACTCACGGCCTCTCCCTTTACCTTAGTGACCCTATATAGCAGGTCATTGTTCATGGCAAAATGGGGAAATCTTTCATCAGAGCAGGACTCTTGTGGGATCTCATTCAGAACAGTTATATTTTCCCTGGCATGTTTAAGAGTGGGGTCTCGCAATTGCTCACTCCCAAAACTGCCACGGGACACAGGTAGGTCAGGGACATTCTGTTCCAGAGAACCATCATCCCCCTCCCCCAACATCACTTGAAATGGAAATTCATCATTATCACGGTCATCATCATTATTATTATCATGATCATCATCATTATCACGATCATCATCATTATCACGATCATCATCATTATCATCACATAAGTTTAACGGCCCACTAGCATTGTGTTCCGTCCCTATGGGCCGTGCAACCTCAGTAGGAGCTTCATTACACTGTCCGGTAGAACCGTTTTTTCCCCAAAGATCCCAAAACAGGGGAAGGTCACGACCCAATATGGCGGGGTGCATCAGGTTCTTCACTACCCCCACTTCATACGAGATCTCCCCGAGTTTTGTGATGAAGTCCACGGAAGTTACCGGGTAAACTTTGGTGTCGCCATGGATGCACACCACGCTCAGTGTTTATCGGGGATTAAGTCCCTATCAGCCAGGCTGGCATGTATCAGAGTCACTCGACTCCCTGAGTCTAGGAGGGCTTGTACTGGGCAGCCATTTATAACCACCTGGGACACCTGTGGGCCAGTCTCCTCGGCTGGGGTGGCCACGCACACGGGTTCCGCGAGGAAAGAGAGGGACCTTCCAGCATCACAGTCCATAGGTTCCCCCACTAGTGGACAATTGGCTGAAATATGACCCCTCTCACGGCATCTCCAACACTGTCTCAGGTCGGGTGGTTCAGACGTGGAGGCCTTTCTAGGCCTGTGAACTCCCGACAGGGAAGCATCGGCCCTTGCCTCACACATGTCCCCTCAGGGCTGACCCCGTCTATCAGCAGTCCCCCTGGCCCCACCAGCTGGAACCCTCTTACCGGGAGATGTTGGAGGCCGGGAACTCCGAAGTGACGACCGCTCGGACGGCTGGTCACGGAGGTAGTCTTTGGTGGCGGAGTACCTCTCAATCAGGCTGACCAGTTGATTGGAGTCTTTGGGGTCTCCCTGTCTGACCCAGAGCTGCACCTCAGGAGGAAGGGCCCAGATGTACCGGTCCACCACTACCTTCTCGACCATTTGGGCAGGGGTGCTGACGTCAGGCTCCAGCCACTTCTTTACTAGAGAAATCAGGTCATACATTTGTGAGCGAGCAGGCTTTTCCCAACTGTATCTCCAGTTACGGACTCTTCTGGCACGGACTGCAACCGTCACCCCCAGCTGGGCAAGTATCTCTGCTTTCAGCTTGGCATAGTCCCTGCTGTCCTGCTCGCTAAGGTCAAAATAGGCCTTTTGGGGTTCCCCAGTCAGATAGGGTGCGACCACCATGGCCCATTCAGATGTTGGCAGATTCTCCTTCTCTGCCAGCCTTTCAAATATAGCGAGATAAGCCTCCACATCATCATGAGGCGTCATCTTTTGCAGAGTCTGTTTTACCGCCTTCTTTACCACGGACAACGCAGGTGACCTTGCGTCATCACTCTGGGACGAGGTGCTGAGAGGCTGGCGTAGTGCTGCAACGTGCTCCATTAATAGTCGGTTAGTCTCCTGCTGTTGCACACTAGCTCTCGCCATATGTTTGAGCAGCTCCTCCATACTGTCAGACTTGTCTGTCCCGGCAACGGCGGCCTTTACCCAAGACATACACACTCCACAGTCTTTTCCACAACAAGTTCAGCTTTGCTGTGCAGACACTTTTTTTTTTTTTTTTTTCTGCAGACCCTATTAGGGCCACTGTCTCTTTAAGGCTGCTTCAACAGACTTTTCCTTTGCTGCTGCTTTAGCCACTGTGCTGCCCCAGCATTCTAGCACCAATTGTAAGCTTTTCAGGGGATATAGCTCCGGGATCGCCGTCTTGGGTAGACGGAGTGGCATAAAGAGTCCAGACAGCAGTACTGGTGCAACTGGCCGCAACCAGTTTTATTAAAGTCCACAGCAAACAAAACATAAGCCAAATCATAAACAAAAGTCCTAAGCCTGGCAGGCTGCTAACTTCAACACAGTTAGTTTCCTCACTACTGTGAACTAGGCTCTAGCAGCCTGGCCACAACAACACATATATTGTAATTACCAGAGATGGACTTGCAGGAGACTCCAACAGCGTCTGAAGTCAGATCCAGACTGAGAGCCCTGTCTGTGTAACTCTATCACCTATTTCTGGCTGCTTACTTAAGCAGCTGTGTGCACTCAGGGTTGAGCTGCAAACCTGTACTGGATGGAGAGTGGAGTGAACGTCGTACTGCCATCCTACCTTCACTCCTATTTTCCTTATGCGACCCAGCTAAGAAACCTGGGCGAGATATACACCCCGTCCAGTACGCACCCCTTCACTGTCTCACAGTGAGTAAAAGCGACAAAACATTGAAAAATATAAATGTGGTATCGTTGTAATCGTAATAACCCAAAGAATAAAGCTGCGTTATCAATTTTATCACACGTTGAACAGCATAAAAAATAAATTCCTGAATTGCAGGTTTTTTTAATTCTGCCTCCTAAAAATCGGAATAAAAAGCGATCAAAAAATGTCATGTGACCAAAAATGGTACCAATAAAAACATCAACTTGTCCTCACATGACTGTCAGATAAAATATGGAAAATTATAGCTAAATATAGAGGTGCAAACACTTGTTTTTGCAATAAAAAGTATCATTTAGTGTGTGACAGCAGCCAAACATAAAAACCCGATATAAATCTGGTATCGCTGTAATCGCACTAACCCAAAGAATAAAGTCATCTAATTACTCATACCGCAAGAGGAACAGCGATAAAAATAAATAAAACCAATTTTGCTGTTTATTTTTTTTTCATTCAAAGATTGCAGTAAGGCATTTATCTTGCGCTCTGCGCTGAGCGCTTACACCGGAGTTTCCGGGTAAATCTCTGAAATACCTGATTCATACTGAACCATCAGCGGAAGATTTCCTATAATGAGACAGATGGAGGCACTATAGACACCGTCTGGCCTGTGATCTGGGTGGTGTCCGTCTTTTTAGGTGTGCATAAAAGCGTGGTCCGCCACAGTTTTGTGCACTTCTGAAGAGAATGACACCGCTGAACAGAGGCCAGAAGGAGTCCAGAGTAACTCTGCTGCTGCATTATAGTGAATGGATCCTTCAGGGTTTCATCTGAATCATATCACTCAGTGATTTAGAAGTAAACTCCGATGTAAGTGGTCAGCGTAGAGTGCCAGATAAATGTGATTCCAAATGTTATGTAAAATGTTCCCAGAAAAGCTTCAACTCAATCCACAAAAAAAGCAAGTACCTACTCAGGTCCGTCATCTGTCAATGGAAATATAGGAGTTTTCCAACTTACTGGTAGCACAAAGGCTCTGTACAAGCGCTATAACCCCTCGCATCTCAAAAGGAATTCAGCAAATTCTGCTGTCCCAAATCAAAATGCCCCTCTCCCTTCTGAGCACCACAGTGTAGCGATGACAGCCCACCCAATTTACAGTTGTATGTCTCCAAAAGCATGAGATGGGCACCACAACATACTGGTCACTGTAACTTACTGGTGACTACAACATACTGGTCACTACAAGGCAGTTTGCAATTTTCAATCAGCAACATCCACTGCTGCTTGGTTCTGGAAAACACCCAAAATCATCACTATACCTGTAGATAAACTCTCAAAAGGGTATAATTTCCAAAATGCAGGTCACTTGAGCGGAGATTCTGCTCTTCTAGCACTTTTGTGCTCTGAACATGAAGTCCGCAAACTATACTAGCAAAATCTGCACTCCAGGAGGCAACTAGCACTCCGTATGGCTAAGCATTACTATACAGCCACATATGGCGTATTTCCACATGGAAATGGAACAGGGATTTTTTATTTTCATGGCTCAACATTATAAACATCTGTGAAGCACCTGTGGGTTCAAGGTGCTCATCACATATCTAGCTAAATTCCTTGAGGGGGTCTAGTTTCCAAAATGGGGTCACTTATGGGGGGTTTCCACTGTTTAGACACATCAGGGGCTCTCCAAAAATGATATGACACTGGTAGAACATTCTATCAAAATCTGCATTGCAGAACATCACTTTGTCCTTTCTGAGCCCTGCCGTGTATCAAAACAGTAGTTTTCCCCCCAAATATGAGGTTTTGACGTACTCAGCAGATATTGCATAACAAATTTTGGGCTCCATTTTTCTCCTGTTACCCTTGTGTAAATAAAAAATTTGGGGCTAAAAGAGCATTTTTGCGAGGCAAATGTGATTTTTTTTTTTCACGGCTCAACGTCAAACTTCTGTGAAGCACCTGGGGGATCAAGGTGCTCACCGCAAATCTAGATACATTCCCTTAGGGGTCGTTTCAAAAATGGGGTCACTTTTGGGGGTTTCCACACTTTAGGCACATCAGGGGCTCTCCAAACGCGAACACTTATTTTTCTAGCAAAGTTTACCTTCAAAAAGTCAAATGGTGCTCCTTGCCTTTAGAGCTCTGCTGTGTGCCCAGTGTCAGGAATCGAACCCAGTGTCTCTTGTCCACCGGCCGGCAGCTCTACCATCTGAGCTATTCTGCTAGCTACAAAGCTCCTTGCTGAACCCAGATACCATTGACTGTTCTTCCTGATCGGCTTCACCCAGTGCTCTCTCGTTTGGCCTCTGATTGCCAATTACACGCCCTATATAAACCTGGCCCTGTGGGTGTGTCATTGCGAGATTATTGTGCTCTTAGCCTTTAGTCAAGCGTTCCCTGCTGTTCCTGCTGCTACAAACACTGCTCTCCTGTGAACTGACCTCGGCCTGCCCTTCTGACTACGCTCTCCGCCTGATCCATTGCTACAAACACTGCTCTCCTGTGAACTGACCTCGGCCTGCCACCTGACTACGTTATCTGCCTGTTCCTCTGCTACCAAACTGCCTTTCCTGTGTACCGACCTCCGGCTGCCACCTGACTACGTTATCTGCCTGCTCCTCTGCTACCGAACTGCCTTTCCTGTGTACCGACCTCGGCCTGCCACCTGACTACGCTACCTGCCTCTGTGTCAGTATTCCGGGTTTTCTAGGTAACTTTGTCAATGATTTTGCCCTTTGTTAAGATGGAGTTTGCTGTTTTCTGTGCCCTACTTCCTGTTCGTTTGTTTAAAACCCGGCTCAGGTGCTGGCTTCACTGCTGGAATATTCTGCTTCTGTTTCCCTGCAACCCAGCTGCTTGTTCCTCACAGATCGTTGTGTGTTTACCAGGGAAGTGCATAATCAGGTTATCTTCAGGTGTTTCTCTGCCACAGCAGTTTCTACCCATGGCTCTGGACTTTCCCTGCATATGTAAGTTGCACAGACTGTGTTGTCACTAAACTGTTGACTTGGGAAATTAACCTTTGTTTCACTCCATCTGATAAGAACTGCGTTTCTGAACTGTTGCTGTTTAACCCTTTGTGCATTACCTCTGGTGAGAGCTGTTGGAACTATTACTGGAACCTTACTGACTTATGAACTTGTTGTTGGACTTCATTGAATTTAGCCACAACTGAGATTAACTTGTTCCTGGACCTCCCTGTGTTTTCTGCATACCTGGATCTGACTCTTCACACACCAGCAGTGTGTAAATCCAGCCACGTAACTTGTGCATCAGACTTACCTTGTGGTCACATTTGTGTGAGGACTTCGTCGTAAGAACTTTACCACCCTCGCTATAGAGGTTCAAGGACTTATATCCGGATTCATATAACTGGACTTGTGTATATATATATATGGACTCATTGCATGTCACTACGGGTTGTTTGAATATTGTTTTGGGGGTTTTGCTGTTTCACAAATACATTATTTTGCATTCAAAGAAACCCGTCTCTGATTGTTCATTGCCCCACGCTATCAGAATCCTCGAGTTCCTACAATAGTATTACAGGATATTCCAGCCTAAAAAAGAGGATTCTGCTGGGGCAATGACGGAGACACGGGCAGACAAACTGTTCACCATAGTTAACTCCTTGCAGCAGGAGGTGTCAGCTGCACTCAATCAAATTAGAGACTTGGAGTCTCGGGTTAACCACAATGCACAGGGGTTTGGTCAGGCTCTCCAAGATCTACGTTCTAGGTTAGGAGTCCTGGAGGCCTTACCTACTGAGCCTACCTCATCCACCAGTATGCCCAAATTGCCTCCATTCCGTTTTAATGGTGACCGAAGTCAATTCCGTGGGTTTGTTAATCAATGTATATTATTTTTTGATGTACATGCCTCTTACTACCGGTCTGATAGATCTAAGGTTCTATGTATTATTATGTTGTTGACATCACGTGCACTGGCTTGGGCAAATCCTATGGTTGAAAGTCATGATACCCGTCTAAATAATTTGGATAATTTTCTGGCAGCCATGGCGCAAATGTTCGACGATCCCAACCGCCGTGCTACCGCTGAATCTGCCTTGCTTTCCTTACGCCAGGGGAAACGGTCAGTCATAGAATATGTTACTGAATTTAAAAGGTTAGTGGTGGACACCCAGTGGGAAAACAATGCTTTGTTACCAATCTTTAGAAAAGGTTTGTCAAATGTAATCAAGGATGAGCTAGCTCGTTCAGAGTCTCCACAGGAGTTTGAATTGTTTATACAGCACTGTGTACGTATTGATACCCGTTTAACTGAACGCAGACAAGAAAAATGGGCCGCTGTAAATCGCATTACTAATTACTCTCTTCCGTCCAGGAAACCACAGGCAAAAACCCGCGAGAGGCTGAGGAGGTGCCTATGCAGGTGGACTCACTGCAGAGACGTGAGAATAATGAACGCCGCGAACACCGTTTCCGTGAGCGCTTATGTTTCTATTGTGGTCAATCGGACCATTTCCTTATCAATTGTCCTAAATGTCCTAGGCGACCCAACAAGGTGTTGGCGGTAGTAGGAGATTATGATAACACAGACGCTGAGTCTGAAGTTTCAGAAACCAGTCTACATCTAGATGCGGTTTTTCCCCCAATACTGATGCCGACTTCCCCTAAAGATCACGGGGAGAAATATTCACATTGTTCTCTTCCTATACAGATTCAGTGGGAGGAACAGTGGATATCAAGTTCTGCCATGATAGACTCTGGAGCAGGTGGGAATTTCATGGATTCTTCTTTTGCAGAGAAACATGGTATAAAGACACAACTAAGAGCTTCACCAATCACTATGGAAACGGTGGATGGTTCCCCATTAGTTTCTGGACCAGTAGATCGGGAGACAGTGCCTCTGGAGTGTAAGATGGAACCAGACCATCAAGAAACACTTTCATTCATGTTAATATCTTCTCCTCATTTTCCTGTAATTTTAGGAATTCCCTGGTTACGGTCACAAAATCCAATCATCAATTGGGAAACCAAGGAGATAACCTTTCTCCCGAAGTGCAGTTCTACCATCAGTCCAACTGTAGCGGCTCCAGTTACCCAGAACTTGGAAGAGGTGATACAGGTACCTACTCTCCCTCTGATTTATCAGGAATTCTCAGACATTTGTGATAAAAGGAAGGCAGATCAACTTCCCCCACATAGGCCGTATGACTGCCCCATAGAATTGCTTCCTGGAGCAGCGATTCCTTTCGGCCATGTTTACCCGTTGGCGGCTCCGGAATTAAAATCTTTACGAGAGTATATAGATGAGAATTTAGCCAAGGGGTTTATCCGACCATCTTCTTCACCAGCGGGAGCTCCAATATTCTTTGTAAAGAAGAAGGATGGTACTCTAAGACCTTGCATTGACTACCGGGAGTTAAATAAGGTAACCATTCGTAACAGGTACCCGTTGCCCCTAATTCCAGAATTGTTGGAAAGAGTTCGCCAGGCCAAAGTATTTACCAAATTAGATCTTCGTGGGGCATATAATTTACTCCGTATACGGCCCGGAGACGAATGGAAGACAGCTTTTAGATGCCGGTATGGACATTTTGAATATTTGGTGATGCCATTCGGACTCTGTAACGCTCCTGCTGCTTTTCAACATCTAGCCAACGACATTTTCAGGGATTTATTGGACCAATATGTGGTAATTTACCTTGATGACATCTTAATCTTTTCTGACTCCTTACAGGAACATCAGGAACATGTCAAGACCGTACTTAGACGTTTGAGAGATAATCATTTGTACATCAAACTCGAAAAGTGTGAGTTCCATTGTTCTGAAATTCAATTTTTGGGCTATGTTATCTCGCCTCAGGGATTGAATATGGAGTCCAGCAAGATCCAGGCAATCTTGGACTGGCCGGTACCAGGAAACATTAAGGAGGTACAACGATTCATTGGCTTTGCTAACTTTTATAGACGGTTTATCCGAAATTTTTCAGAAATTGTCCGTCCCATCACTCTCCTCACCAAGAAGGGGAAGAAGTTTGAATGGTCTTCGCAAGCTCAGGAAGCCTTTGATCGCCTGAAGGGTTGTTTTACCACAGCTCCAATATTGATGCATCCGGATCCTGCACAGCCTTTTATTGTGGAGGTGGACGCGTCTGACTGTGCATTGGGAGCTATCCTCTCACAACGTACCGGAGACAAAGGTTTGCTGCACCCGTGTGCCTTCTTCTCTCGTAGGTTATCTTCTGCAGAACTGAACTATGATGTGGCAGATAAGGAACTTTTGGCAATTATTTCTGCCTTTAAGGAATGGAGACACCATTTGCAGGGGGCAACTCAGCAGGTAGTAGTTCTCACGGATCATCGCAATTTGGAATTCCTTAAGTCTGCCAGGTGTCTTTCTCCTCGACAGGCTAGGTGGAGTTTGTTCTTGAATCAGTTTAATTTTATTATTTCGTACCGCCCAGGTTCACGTAATGGGAAAGCTGACGCATTATCCCGAATCCATACCGTGGATTCCGTGCCTGGGACCCCGTCGAAGACCATCTTGTCGGAGGCCAATTTCGTTGGAGTGCTCCGGAACCGGGACTTGTGGCAGGAGATCAAGCTGGCCTATGACGGTGACGTATTTCTTGCAGCTCCACCTGACAATGTGAATCTTGTCCTTCGGAATGGTGTGTGGCTTAGAGATCGATGTATTTATGTCCCAGAGGCTGTAAGACTTCGAGTTCTCAGATTGGTCCACGACTCTAAATTGGCTGGTCATAGGGGGGTACAGAAGACGCAGGAATTGTTAACTCGTTTTTTTTGGTGGCCTACCTGCTTGAAGGATGTGAATGACTATGTCCGCTCTTGTGAAATTTGTGCCCGGTACAAGGTTCCTCGTGTTTCACCTACTGGTCTTCTTAAACCGCTACCTGTACCGTCTCGCCCTTGGGGGTCTATTTCGATGGACTTTATTGTGGAGTTACCCACCTCTGGTGGTAAAAATACTATTTTGGTGGTAGTAGATCGTTTAACGAAAGCTGCTCATTTCATTCCGTGCGCTGGTCTTCCCTCAGCTACAGAGACAGTAGATCTAGTTATCCAGAACATTTTCCGGCTGCATGGGGTACCAGATGACATCATTTCTGACCGGGGAATACAATTTACCTCTAGATTTTGGAAAGGATTTTGTTCTGCGCTCCACATTAATGTTTGCTTGTCTTCTGCATACCATCCTCAGACCAACGGGCAGACCGAACGGACAAATCAAACCTTGGAGCAATATCTACGCTGTTACGTCAGTCATTTGCAGGACGATTGGCTGAAGCTACTTCCTCTAGCGGAATTTTCGTACAACAACTCCCAAAGCAGTTCCACGAAGGTAACGCCTTTTTTTGCCAACCTGGGTTATCATCCAAATATTTTGCCTAGGTCTCCGGTTACGATTTCGGTACCAGCGGTTGAAGACAGAGTGACGGCGTTGCAACGTAATCTTGAAGTTTTGAAGGACTCCCTGACCACAGCACAGGAGCGTTACAAAAAGTCGGCCGATAGATTCCGGAAACCAGCACCTATGTATAAGGTAGGAGACTCAGTTTGGTTGTCCACCAAGAATCTAAAATTGGGTGTTCCTTCGCAGAAACTGGGACAGAAATTCATCGGTCCATTCAAGATCACTGGGATTGTGAGCTCTGTTGCCTGTCGGTTGAAGCTACCACGGACTTTAAAGGTACACCCAGTATTTCATGTTTCCTTATTAAAACCAGTCTCTCCTAACACATTTCAGGGACGTATCGTACCTCCCCCTCCACCAGTGTGGTTGATGGCGAAGAACAATTCGTGGTACAGGAGATTGTTAATTCGAGACTTCATAGAAACCGGCTTCAGTATCTAGTTAGATGGCAAGGTTACTCTCCTGAAGATGATTCTTGGGAACCAGTAAGTAACATCAATGCGCCTCTGAAGATTGCTCAGTTTCATCGGAGATACCCGGACAGGCCTGGTCCAGGACCGTCCGGAGGCCGTCTTTAGGGGGGGGAGTAATGTCAGTATTCCGGGTTTTCTAGGTAACTTTGTCAATGATTTTGCCCTTTGTTAAGATGGAGTTTGCTGTTTTCTGTGCCCTACTTCCTGTTCGTTTGTTTAAAACCCGGCTCAGGTGCTGGCTTCACTGCTGGAATATTCTGCTTCTGTTTCCCTGCAACCCAGCTGCTTGTTCCTCACAGATCGTTGTGTGTTTACCAGGGAAGTGCATAATCAGGTTATCTTCAGGTGTTTCTCTGCCACAGCAGTTTCTACCCATGGCTCTGGACTTTCCCTGCATATGTAAGTTGCACAGACTGTGTTGTCACTAAACTGTTGACTTGGGAAATTAACCTTTGTTTCACTCCATCTGATAAGAACTGCGTTTCTGAACTGTTGCTGTTTAACCCTTTGTGCATTACCTCTGGTGAGAGCTGTTGGAACTATTACTGGAACCTTACTGACTTATGAACTTGTTGTTGGACTTCATTGAATTTAGCCACAACTGAGATTAACTTGTTCCTGGACCTCCCTGTGTTTTCTGCATACCTGGATCTGACTCTTCACACACCAGCAGTGTGTAAATCCAGCCACGTAACTTGTGCATCAGACTTACCTTGTGGTCACATTTGTGTGAGGACTTCGTCGTAAGAACTTTACCACCCTCGCTATAGAGGTTCAAGGACTTATATCCGGATTCATATAACTGGACTTGTGTATATATATATATGGACTCATTGCATGTCACTACGGGTTGTTTGAATATTGTTTTGGGGGTTTTGCTGTTTCACAAATACATTATTTTGCATTCAAAGAAACCCGTCTCTGATTGTTCATTGCCCCACGCTATCAGAATCCTCGAGTTCCTACAATAGTATTACACTCTGCTTTCCCTAGTGTTTGCAGTAACATCGGCTCCAACCCAGACGGGATCTTGACAGAATAATCTCGCGCCAAAATGGAGTCCGCTGTGAACACCCTGAGGCGGCAAGTTACGGAGCTTCAAAGTTTTTTGTACTGACTCTCAAGGAAAATATTTCAAGTTACAAACTGATTTCACGGTGCTACAACAGGAAGTAATTGAGCTACAAAAACAACTTCTGGACGTGCGCAATTCAGGGTCCGAATCAAACGCGGCTGCCGCTGCCTGCAAAGTTCAGTGGGGATCGCCAGCAGTACTGAGGATTCCTCAATCAATGCCGCATATACTTCCAGATGCAACCTGCTCCCTTTACCAGTGAGAGGAAGAAAGTCTTTTTCATGATAAATCTCCTGACGGATGAAGCTCTTGCTTGGGCTTCACCTTATGTAGAAAAGGACTATGGCCTCCTTAATGACCTGGAAGCTTTCATTGCAGCTATGAATCAAGTTTTTGATGACCCAAACCGCTGTGCGACAGCAGAAACCAAATTATATAATTTGCGCCAAGGACGTCGCTCTGTTGCGGAATATACATCGGAGTTCCGTCGCTGGGTGGCCGACACCACCTGGAATCCAGGGGCCCAGAGAAGTCAATTTCGACGAGGGTTATCAGAACCAGTGAAAGACGAGCTTGCCAGGGTTGAGACCCCTGACCAGTTGGAGGACTTTATTCAACTATGTATCCGGATTGACCAGAGACTTACTGAAAGGAGAAAGGAGAGACTGCGAGCACTTGGGAATAGCCCTGGCTTCTCATTTTCAGCATCAGACCACCAAGAAAAGACGCAAGGCGTGTCTGAACCGATGCAGATCGACGTCATCCGAAGACCACTCTCTGCACAGGAGGAGAGGCGACTTGCAGAACATCTCTGCCTCTATTGTGGGGACCCTGGACACTATGCCATTAACTGTCCTAACAAAAGGACTATAGCCTTTACCAACAACAGGTCTGCCAGCAATATGGACCTTTCTCAGCAGTCGGATTCCATCTTGCAGACTATCTCATCAGTAACGCCAGAAATAGACAAAATACATACTACATCATCTCATTTTGTAATCCCCATTCAGGTTGTAATGGGCACCCAAAAAATACAATGCTCTGCCCTGTTGGATTTGGGAGCAGGAGGAAATTTTATGGACTTAAAATTTACACGTGATAATAATATTTCCAGTAGGACCAAATCCACACCAATTGAAATGGAAACTGTGGATGGATCACCCTTGTCTTCTGGACCTGTCACGCATGAGACAATCGAACTGGAGATTTGTATCGAACCGGATCATCATGAAGCTGTCAGTTTCCACCTTATTTCATCTCCGAAATTTCCGGTTATTCTAGGGATCCCCTGGTTTTCAGTCCATAACCCTTCTATCAACTGGGCATCAAGGACCATCACCTTTCCATCTGACTACTGTAAGAATAATTGTCATAAGGAACCCCCTGTTCTCCAACAAGTCCAAATCTCTGAGATTTCGCATGAGAAGGAAGAGAAACTACCACCTCAATATCAGCAGTTCTCTGATGTCTGCAGTAAAAGAAAGCAGATCAATTACCTCCTCATCGTCCTTACGACTGTCCCATTGAATTGCTGCCAGGAGCAACCATTCCATTTGGACGGATTTACAATCTTCCGAACCTGAATTGAAGGTATTAAGAAAGTTCCTGGATGAAAATTTAGAGAAAGGCTTTATTCGACCTTCCACATCTCCAGCTGGGGCACCCCTGTTCTTTGTTGAAAAGAAAGACTCCACTCTGCGGCCATGTATTGACTACAGAGAGATGAATAATATCACTGTCAAGAATCGCTACCCGCTACCCTTGATTCCTGAACTATTTGAGAGACTCAGTTCTGCGAAAATCTTTACGAAGCTGGATCTTAGAGGGGCTTACAACCTCATACGGATTCGCCCAGGAGATGAGTGGAAGACCGCCTTCAGAACGAGATATGGACATTTTGAATCTCTGGTTATGACCTTTGGCCTTAGCAATGCCCCAGCCACCTTTCAACATTTTATTAATGATGTATTTCGAGATTTCTTGGACCAATTCGTTGTGGCTTATCTCGATGACATTCTTATATTTTCGGACACCTTGGAAGAGCATCGCAGGCACGTCCAGTTAGTCTTGGAACGACTACAGGAGAACCATCTTTACATTAAACTTGAAAAATGTGAGTTTGAACAAACCAGTATCCAATTTCTGGGATATATCATCTCCCCAGAAGGTCTGAGCATGGATCCCGGCAAAATCAATGCTGTAGTGGACTGGCCTGTTCCAAGAAATTTTAAAGACGTCCAGCGTTTCATAGGATTTGCAAATTTTTACCGAAAATTTATAAAGAACTTTTCACGGATCATACTACCAATTACTACACTAACAAAAAAGACCAAAGCATTTTTCTGGTCTCCGGAGGCACAGGAGGCTTTTGACAAATTGAAAACTCTTTTTACGTCTGCTCCATTGTTAGTACACCCAAATCCTGAATTGCCATTTACTGTCAAAGTGGACGCCTCGGACTCTGCAGTGGGAGCCATTCTGTCTCAGCGAGTTGGGGACAAAATGCAACTTCACCCATGTGCGTTTCTTTCCCACACCATGTCATCTGCAGAAAAGAACTACGACATCGGTAATAAAGAACTGTTAGCCATTAAAGTTGCCTTCTCCGAATGGAGACATCTTTTGGAAGGTGCCAATCACCCTGTGACTGTCCTCACGGACCACAAGAATCTTGAATTCCTCCGTACAGCAAAAAGATTGTCTGCAAGACAAGCACGATGGGCCTTATTTTTCTCAAGATTCAATTTTATAATTTCTTACCGGCCTGGTTCAAGAAATGGCAAGGCTGACGCCCTGTCCAGGATGTGTTCGGAACCTCAGGAGAGGTCTAGTAATGACGATACAATTCTAGGCCCTAAAAATTTTTTGGGAATATTGCACTCTAGAGGACTATGTAATAGAATTAAAGATGGATATCAAGAGGACTCTTTCCTTAACCATCCTTCGGAAGACGTCGATCTTTCATTCAAAGAGGTGTTTTGGATGCAGAAACACAAAATATATGTACCTGAATCTTCTCGCCTTGAAGTCCTCAAAAGTGTCCATGATTCTAAACTGGCAGGACATCCTGGAGTTGCAAAAACACAAGACTTACTACTTCGTTTCTTTTGGTGGCCTAATTGTAGGAAGGACGTGAGGAAATATGTTTCAACCTGTTTAACATGCGCACGAAACAAGACCCCACGATCGTCTCCTCTAGGACTCTTGCAACCACTCCCAGTTCCATCCAGGCCTTGGGGATCTATTTCCATGGATTTTATTGTGGAACTACCCCCTTCCAAACAGATGACCGTCATCCTTGTCATAGTGGACCGACTCACAAAAATGGCCCACTTTATTCCAACTGAAGGAATTCCTACTGCTGAAAAAACTGCAGAACTGATAATCAAAGAGGTATTCAGGTTACATGGAATTCCTGACAGCGTGGTGTCTGACAGAGGCGTTCAGTTTACGTCAAAATTTTGGAAGAGTTTCTGTACAGCCTTGGGAGTCACAATGAATCTTTCTACCGCTTTCCATCCTCAGTCCAATGGCCAGACGGAGAGAACGAACCAGACTTTGGAGCAATACCTCCGTTGCTTCATTTCCTATCTTCAGGATGACTGGGTGGACTATTTACCAACAGCAGAGTTTGCCTACAACAACTCCATACATAGCGCTACATCTCAAACCCCATTTTTTGCTAATTATGGAGTACATCCAGTATTTATCCCTAATCTGCCAGTGAACACTCCCATTCCTGCTGTTAATGACAGGCTTGCAAAATTACAGGAATCTCAGAAGGAATTATCAGAGATATTACTCAAGACCCAGGAAGTATATAAGGAAGCAGCAGATAAACATCGGAGAGTGCCCCCTGCTCTTCAGGTTGGAGACAAAGTTTGGCTGTCCACTAAAAACCTTAAGACACATGTGCCATCCTCCAAATTGGGTCAGAAATTCATTGGACCTTTTCAAATTTCTGCAAAAATTAACCAGGTTGCTTTTCGTTTAAAACTTCCCAACAATCTAAAGATTCATCCAGTATTTCACATATCCTTGCTCAAACCCTTCTGTGAAAACCTGTTTCCCAGGAAGAATTCAGCCACCTCCTCCACCAGAAAGGATCCGTGGTGAAGAAGAATACATTGTGGATAAGATTCTGGACTCCCAAAAATTCAGAGGTAAACTGCAGTATCTGGTGCAGTGGGAAGGTTACGGACCAGAGGAAAATTCATGGAACCAAAGGACAACGTCCATACTCCTGGACTTACAAGAGCCTTTCATCAGAGGTACCCAGATAAGCCAGCTCCTGAGATGTCCAGAGGCCATCCTGGAAGGAGGGGAGTACTGTCAGGAATCGAACCCAGTGTCTCTTGTCCACCGGCTGGCAGCTCTACCATCTGAGCTATTCTGCTGGCTACAAAGTTCCTTGCTGAACCCAGATACCATTGACTGTTCTTCCTGATCGGCTTCACCCAGTGCTCTCTCGTTTGGCCTCTGATTGCCAATTACACGCCCTATATAAACCTGGCCCTGTGGGTGTGTCATTGCGAGATTATTGTGCTCTTAGCCTTTAGTCAAGCGTTCCCTGCTGTTCCTGCTGCTACAAACACTGCTCTCCTGTGAACTGACCTCGGCCTGCCCTTCTGACTACGCTCTCCGCCTGATCCATTGCTACAAACACTGCTCTCCTGTGAACTGACCTCGGCCTGCCACCTGACTACGTTATCTGCCTGCTCCTCTGCTACCGAACTGCCTTTCCTGTGTACCGACCTCCGGCTGCCACCTGACTACGTTATCTGCCTGCTCCTCTGCTACCGAACTGCCTTTCCTGTGTACCGACCTCGGCCTGCCACCTGACTACGCTACCTGCCTCTGCTTTCCCTAGTGTTTGCAGTAACATCGGCTCCAACCCAGACGGGATCTTGACAGAATAATCTCGCGCCAAAATGGAGTCCGCTGTGAACACCCTGAGGCGGCAAGTTACGGAGCTTCAAAGTTTTTGTACTGACTCTCAAGGAAAATATTTCAAGTTACAAACTGATTTCACGGTGCTACAACAGGAAGTAATTGAGCTACAAAAACAACTTCTGGACGTGCGCAATTCAGGGTCCGAATCAAACGCGGCTGCCGCTGCCTGCAAAGTTCAGTGGGGATCGCCAGCAGTACTGAGGATTCCTCAATCAATGCCGCATATACTTCCAGATGCAACCTGCTCCCTTTACCAGTGAGAGGAAGAAAGTTTTTTTCATGATAAATCTCCTGACGGATGAAGCTCTTGCTTGGGCTTCACCTTATGTAGAAAAGGACTATGGCCTCCTTAATGACCTGGAAGCTTTCATTGCAGCTATGAATCAAGTTTTTGATGACCCAAACCGCTGTGCGACAGCAGAAACCAAATTAATAATTTGCGCCAAGGACGTCGCTCTGTTGCGGAATATACATCGGAGTTCCGTCGCTGGGTGGCCGACACCACCTGGAATCCAGGGGCCCAGAGAAGTCAATTTCGACGAGGGTTATCAGAACCAGTGAAAGACGAGCTTGCCAGGGTTGAGACCCCTGACCAGTTGGAGGACTTTATTCAACTATGTATCCGGATTGACCAGAGACTTACTGAAAGGAGAAAGGAGAGACTGCGAGCACTTGGGAATAGCCCTGGCTTCTCATTTTCAGCATCAGACCACCAAGAAAAGACGCAAGGCGTGTCTGAACCGATGCAGATCGACGTCATCCGAAGACCACTCTCTGCACAGGAGGAGAGGCGACTTGCAGAACATCTCTGCCTCTATTGTGGGGACCCTGGACACTATGCCATTAACTGTCCTAACAAAAGGACTATAGCCTTTACCAACAACAGGTCTGCCAGCAATATGGACCTTTCTCAGCAGTCGGATTCCATCTTGCAGACTATCTCATCAGTAACGCCAGAAATAGACAAAATACATACTACATCATCTCATTTTGTAATCCCCATTCAGGTTGTAATGGGCACCCAAAAAATACAATGCTCTGCCCTGTTGGATTTGGGAGCAGGAGGAAATTTTATGGACTTAAAATTTACACGTGATAATAATATTTCCAGTAGGACCAAATCCACACCAATTGAAATGGAAACTGTGGATGGATCACCCTTGTCTTCTGGACCTGTCACGCATGAGACAATCGAACTGGAGATTTGTATCGAACCGGATCATCATGAAGCTGTCAGTTTCCACCTTATTTCATCTCCGAAATTTCCGGTTATTCTAGGGATCCCCTGGTTTTCAGTCCATAACCCTTCTATCAACTGGGCATCAAGGACCATCACCTTTCCATCTGACTACTGTAAGAATAATTGTCATAAGGAACCCCCTGTTCTCCAACAAGTCCAAATCTCTGAGATTTCGCATGAGAAGGAAGAGAAACTACCACCTCAATATCAGCAGTTCTCTGATGTCTGCAGTAAGAAGAAAGCAGATCAATTACCTCCTCATCGTCCTTACGACTGTCCCATTGAATTGCTGCCAGGAGCAACCATTCCATTTGGACGGATTTACAATCTTTCCGAACCTGAATTGAAGGTATTAAGAAAGTTCCTGGATGAAAATTTAGAGAAAGGCTTTATTCGACCTTCCACATCTCCAGCTGGGGCACCCCTGTTCTTTGTTGAAAAGAAAGACTCCACTCTGCGGCCATGTATTGACTACAGAGAGATGAATAATATCACTGTCAAGAATCGCTACCCGCTACCCTTGATTCCTGAACTATTTGAGAGACTCAGTTCTGCGAAAATCTTTACGAAGCTGGATCTTAGAGGGGCTTACAACCTCATACGGATTCGCCCAGGAGATGAGTGGAAGACCGCCTTCAGAACGAGATATGGACATTTTGAATCTCTGGTTATGACCTTTGGCCTTAGCAATGCCCCAGCCACCTTTCAACATTTTATTAATGATGTATTTCGAGATTTCTTGGACCAATTCGTTGTGGCTTATCTCGATGACATTCTTATATTTTCGGACACCTTGGAAGAGCATCGCAGGCACGTCCAGTTAGTCTTGGAACGACTACAGGAGAACCATCTTTACATTAAACTTGAAAAATGTGAGTTTGAACAAACCAGTATCCAATTTCTGGGATATATCATCTCCCCAGAAGGTCTGAGCATGGATCCCGGCAAAATCAATGCTGTAGTGGACTGGCCTGTTCCAAGAAATTTTAAAGACGTCCAGCGTTTCATAGGATTTGCAAATTTTTACCGAAAATTTATAAAGAACTTTTCACGGATCATACTACCAATTACTACACTAACAAAAAAGACCAAAGCATTTTTCTGGTCTCCGGAGGCACAGGAGGCTTTTGACAAATTGAAAACTCTTTTTACGTCTGCTCCATTGTTAGTACACCCAAATCCTGAATTGCCATTTACTGTCAAAGTGGACGCCTCGGACTCTGCAGTGGGAGCCATTCTGTCTCAGCGAGTTGGGGACAAAATGCAACTTCACCCATGTGCGTTTCTTTCCCACACCATGTCATCTGCAGAAAAGAACTACGACATCGGTAATAAAGAACTGTTAGCCATTAAAGTTGCCTTCTCCGAATGGAGACATCTTTTGGAAGGTGCCAATCACCCTGTGACTGTCCTCACGGACCACAAGAATCTTGAATTCCTCCGTACAGCAAAAAGATTGTCTGCAAGACAAGCACGATGGGCCTTATTTTTCTCAAGATTCAATTTTATAATTTCTTACCGGCCTGGTTCAAGAAATGGCAAGGCTGACGCCCTGTCCAGGATGTGTTCGGAACCTCAGGAGAGGTCTAGTAATGACGATACAATTCTAGGCCCTAAAAATTTTTTGGGAATATTGCACTCTAGAGGACTATGTAATAGAATTAAAGATGGATATCAAGAGGACTCTTTCCTTAACCATCCTTCGGAAGACGTCGATCTTTCATTCAAAGAGGTGTTTTGGATGCAGAAACACAAAATATATGTACCTGAATCTTCTCGCCTTGAAGTCCTCAAAAGTGTCCATGATTCTAAACTGGCAGGACATCCTGGAGTTGCAAAAACACAAGACTTACTACTTCGTTTCTTTTGGTGGCCTAATTGTAGGAAGGACGTGAGGAAATATGTTTCAACCTGTTTAACATGCGCACGAAACAAGACCCCACGATCGTCTCCTCTAGGACTCTTGCAACCACTCCCAGTTCCATCCAGGCCTTGGGGATCTATTTCCATGGATTTTATTGTGGAACTACCCCCTTCCAAACAGATGACCGTCATCCTTGTCATAGTGGACCGACTCACAAAAATGGCCCACTTTATTCCAACTGAAGGAATTCCTACTGCTGAAAAAACTGCAGAACTGATAATCAAAGAGGTATTCAGGTTACATGGAATTCCTGACAGCGTGGTGTCTGACAGAGGCGTTCAGTTTACGTCAAAATTTTGGAAGAGTTTCTGTACAGCCTTGGGAGTCACAATGAATCTTTCTACCGCTTTCCATCCTCAGTCCAATGGCCAGACGGAGAGAACGAACCAGACTTTGGAGCAATACCTCCGTTGCTTCATTTCCTATCTTCAGGATGACTGGGTGGACTATTTACCAACAGCAGAGTTTGCCTACAACAACTCCATACATAGCGCTACATCTCAAACCCCATTTTTTGCTAATTATGGAGTACATCCAGTATTTATCCCTAATCTGCCAGTGAACACTCCCATTCCTGCTGTTAATGACAGGCTTGCAAAATTACAGGAATCTCAGAAGGAATTATCAGAGATATTACTCAAGACCCAGGAAGTATATAAGGAAGCAGCAGATAAACATCGGAGAGTGCCCCCTGCTCTTCAGGTTGGAGACAAAGTTTGGCTGTCCACTAAAAACCTTAAGACACATGTGCCATCCTCCAAATTGGGTCAGAAATTCATTGGACCTTTTCAAATTTCTGCAAAAATTAACCAGGTTGCTTTTCGTTTAAAACTTCCCAACAATCTAAAGATTCATCCAGTATTTCACATATCCTTGCTCAAACCCTTCTGTGAAAACCTGTTTCCAGGAAGAATTCAGCCACCTCCTCCACCAGAAAGGATCCGTGGTGAAGAAGAATACATTGTGGATAAGATTCTGGACTCCCAAAAATTCAGAGGTAAACTGCAGTATCTGGTGCAGTGGGAAGGTTACGGACCAGAGGAAAATTCATGGGAACCAAAGGACAACGTCCATACTCCTGGACTTACAAGAGCCTTTCATCAGAGGTACCCAGATAAGCCAGCTCCTGAGATGTCCAGAGGCCATCCTGGAAGGAGGGGAGTACTGTCAGGAATCGAACCCAGTGTCTCTTGTCCACCGGCTGGCAGCTCTACCATCTGAGCTATTCTGCTGGCTACAAAGTTCCTTGCTGAACCCAGATACCATTGACTGTTCTTCCTGATCGGCTTCACCCAGTGCTCTCTCGTTTGGCCTCTGATTGCCAATTACACGCCCTATATAAACCTGGCCCTGTGGGTGTGTCATTGCGAGATTATTGTGCTCTTAGCCTTTAGTCAAGCGTTCCCTGCTGTTCCTGCTGCTACAAACACTGCTCTCCTGTGAACTGACCTCGGCCTGCCCTTCTGACTACGCTCTCCGCCTGATCCATTGCTACAAACACTGCTCTCCTGTGAACTGACCTCGGCCTGCCACCTGACTACGTTATCTGCCTGCTCCTCTGCTACCGAACTGCCTTTCCTGTGTACCGACCTCCGGCTGCCACCTGACTACGTTATCTGCCTGCTCCTCTGCTACCGAACTGCCTTTCCTGTGTACCGACCTCGGCCTGCCATCTGACTACGCTACCTGCCTCTGCTTTCCCTAGTGTTTGCAGTAACATCGGCTCCAACCCAGACGGGATCTTGACACCCAGACAGTGGGTTTCCCCTTGCATATGGAGTATCTGCATGCTCAGTAGAAATTGCACAACAATTTTTTGGATCCATTTCTCCTGTTACCCTTGCAAAAATAAAAAAATGTGGGTCTAAAGTGAAATTTTTGTGAAAAAAGTTAAATGTTCATTTTTTCTTTCCACATTCTATTAATACCTGTGAAGCACCTGAAGGGTTAATAAACTTCTTGAATGTGGTTTTGAACACCATGAGGGGTGAAGTTTTTAGAATGGTGTCACTTTTGCGCATTTTCTGTCATATAGGCCCCTCAAAGTCACTTCAAATGTGATATTGTAATCTTTGGTTTTGTAAACTTTGTTGGAAAAGTGAGAAATAACTGGTCAACTTTTAACTCTTATAACGTCCTAGCAAAAAAAATTCCAAAATTGTGCTCATGTAAAGAAGACATGTGGGAAATGGTATGAATTATTTTGTGTGACATAACTTTCAGATTAAAGGCATAAAAAGTTTGAAAATTGCTTAATTTTCTAAATTTGCGCCAAATTTTTGATATTTTCACAAGTAAACAGAAGTCATATCAAACAAATTTTACCACTGTTAGGAAGTACAATATCTCATGAAAAAAGTCTCAGAATCAGTGGGATCCATTGAAGCATTCCAGAGTTATTACCTTATAAAATTACACCGGTCAGAATTGTAAAATTTGGCCCGGTCAGGAAGGTGAAAACATACCTCAGGGTAAAGGGGTTAAGCTTCAAAAAATTTTTTTTGCTTAGTCCAGTGATCTGCTCCTGCATTTACTGCTTCTCCTGATACAGCAGGATGTTACAGCAGTCGCCGATTTTCACACTTAATATTTCCAGGTGTCCTGCAGAATAATGCCCGGTTTTGTACAATGAGTGTGATAATATAGAAGTATGTACTGTTTCTAGGTACCAAACATATTAGTTCAGCTGAAATCACCTTCTGCTAGAAATGCCAGGACTTTAGTTGAGGACGAAGTCTGCACGCTGTATGCACTTCTAGTCAACAGCCATGGAACACCCAACCAAAATATGACGTCACTTGTACTCAGTTGGGCACATTCACAGATTACTATTTATTAAGATTGCTTATAGGGTGTAAAGAAAGAAGTCCCCTTGGGTCGGGCTACACAAAACAGTCTGTGCGTCTGTGTATACACACAAACTCACTCACCTAGCTGACAAATAGCTGGGATGATGACTTCCACCTACAAAAAAATGAAGAACACATCCAATTTTCTTATTCCACTCCACAGTATGATGGCTGAACTGACTGTATAAATACATTGCCAGTGTGATAAAATGACATTAAGTTATTAAACCAAAATTCACTATTGAAATTGTATGACTATTCCCCTTGTACTGTGATGGGACTGTACTGAGCCATCATGGAATAAATAGGCATGTCTGTCTGTCCGTACAAAATGACTGTTCAAATGAAGCACAGGCACATGGTGCATTCTTGGTGTGGCCAAGCAGTTCAGTGCACCTTCTCACCTACTTGTCTTCCATCTATTGCCTCTGCCTCCTGTACAGTCAGAGCTGTCAATCAAGGAAGAGTAGCGCTGAGATGGATGGAAAAATAAGTGGGTGGGAAGGTGAACTAAATTGTTTGCCCCCATCAAGTATGAAGTGAAATCATTTTGTGCTGACGGACTCCCTAAAATATTTAAAAAGTCACTGTTTAAAATTAGTTTTTCTTTGGTTTACAGACCTAAACATGTTGCAGATTGGTGAGGGAGGGGGGTCTGTGTCCAGAGACCTCCGCAGAATTTTCCAAACACTGGTCTGAAGTGCTTACTTCTGCAAGCGGCAGCACTCACCTCTTCCATGAGTGTGCATTGGCTTAATAGAAAGTCTTTGAGCATGTACATTGCTTTATGCACGCACTGGTACAGGGGCTGAGCTTGCTGCTTGCAAAAGTGACAGCACCAGAGGAATCTTTTGTGCAATCATTAAGGTCTCGAGGTCCTGAACCACACCAACTTGCAATATGATTGGGGCAGTAAAACAGAGATATGTTAAAGTGTCTGTAAAATTATATTATGTAAGTTATTTGTTATGTTGATAATTATTTGCATCACGGTTAGAATGAAGCAAATTTTATGGGCATCATATAGTATAGCACATTCTTTTGAAGGTTTGGTATAATACCCCAGTGTTTGCTCTAGTTTGGCCAATGTTGGAAGGTGGCAAATACCGGTTATTACGTACCGGTAATAGGATTTAAGGAGTCCACGACAGCACCCACCAAGAGAGGGGATCCGCCCACCATAAGAACAGGAACCTACAGATTAAAAAGGGGGGTGATCCCCTCGCCTCCTCAGTTGTGTTTCAGAGTATGAGAGGAACTGCCCATCGGATTAGTACATAATAATTATCTCATTTATACTACAAATAACGTCACCTCTATAGAGTGAAAACTTTAATAACACACTTTCCCTCAGAGTGCAGGAAATCCAGTGAATAATTACAGGGGGGAGGGGAAGGAGGGGTGCTGTCGTGGACTCCGTAAAATCCTATTACTGGTACGTAATAACCGGTTTTCCTATCGCCACGACAGCACCCGCCGAGAGCCTTTCAGAGACTATCACCTGGGAGGGACACAGCATAAGTACTGATCGTCCGAAGTTTTAACTAGAGGTGGATGAAAGATCAAGACGGTAGTGTCTATAAAAAGGTGGAAGGTGACAACCACGTTGACATGTTACAAATTAAGTCAATGGAAACGTCCTCCTCTTCAGCCCATGAAGGTGCCATGGCCCATGCCGAATGAGCTCTCACTTCCTCTGGTCGAGATTCTCCTTTGGCCAAATATGCTAGGCAGATCGCATCTCTTATCCACCGGGTGATTGTGTTTTTTTGTGACACAACCTCCTTCTTTGACCCTGAAAGGAGACAAACAGCGCCCTACTCTGCCTCCAAGCCTGAGTCCTTCCTAAGTACTCTAATACTGTTCTTTTAACATCTAGAGTATGGAATCTTCGCTCCTCTGCTGTAGCCGGGTTATCAAAGAATGAAGGCAAATAGATCTCCTAGCTCTCATGAAACTTAAGGTACTGCCACACTAAGCTATCCCGCTAGCGATCTCGTTAGCGTTGCATACTAATGAGATCGCTAGCGGGATTGTTTCTATATCGCTAAATGCTGCCGCATTTAGCGATATAGTTAACGATGCTATCGCCGTTAGCGATCTTCTTAACGACTTTAGCGGTACAAAAGTACCGCTAAATCGCTAAGAAAAGGTGCCACACAGCAATTAGATACTTACCCAGCGGGAGCGCCAGCGATGAAATAGGGTCCGGAACGATTCCAGCGACGAGCGAGATCACAGCAGGAAGCTCGTCGCTGGAAGCTGCCGCACTGAACAATATCGCTAACGGGATCGCTAAATAGTGACGTTTTTTAGCGATCCCGTTAGCGATATTGTTTAGTGTGGCATACCCTTTAGAAGCAACTTTTGGTAAATAGGCCGGGTCCGGTTTTAGCACTATCTTATCCTGATAGACCATCAAGAAAGGAGCATCCACTGACAAAGCCTGAATGTCACTGACCCGTCTGGCGGAAGTTAAGGCTACTAACAAAGATGCTTTAAGGGTCAGGACCTTAACCGAGGACGAGTGTAGGGGTTCGAAGGGGGGACCCGTCAATGGGTCTAGCACTAGGTTTAAGTCCCATGGAGGTAATCTAGCAACACACACTGGGTTACTGTGCTCACAGGCCTTTATGAATATAGTGATCCACCTGTCTCCTGCTACATTATAGTTATACAGCGCCCCCAACGCCGACACCTGTACTCTAAGGGTATTGACAGATAACCCCAATTTTCGGCCCCTCTGCAAGAATTATAGAATCGCTGATATTGGAACTTGGTGCAACAGGGGTGCTGAGTGAAACAACAAAAACTTTTTCTAGGTTTTATAATAAATTTTTGTGGTAACCTCCTTTCTACTCCCTAGCAAGGTGGTGACTAGGCCTTCTGAAAACCTTCTACGCCTCAGCAGCTCCCTCTCAAATTCCATGCTGTCAAGTGGAGACCCCCTATCTGCGGGTGACAGAATGGGCCCTGAGAAGCCCCGGGCTCGTTGGTAGTACCCAAGGGTCGGTCACAGACATCGCCTTCAGCCAGGAAAACCAAGGTCTCCTGGGACAGAATGGGGCAATCAGAATCACTCTCGCTCTGTCCTCCCTGATCTTTCTGAGGACCAGCGGAATCAGACACATCGGGGAAAACTCGTAGGCCAGAGTATAATCCCACCGGACCTGAAGGGAGTCCACTATCTCTGGCTAGTCTGATGCCCGCAGTGATGCAAACCTCCTGACTTGTCTGTTGCTTCTTGTGGCAAAAAGGTCTATGACTGGGAGGCCCCATAAGTGTACGATCCTCCTGAAAACCTGTCGGTCTAGGGACCATTGCCCCTGGCGCAAGGAATGTCGACGGAGATAGTCCGCCTGAACATTGTGCTCCCCTCTGATGTGAAGTGCCGACAGGGATAGGAAATGATTTTCTGCCAATGTGAATATGTCGCCTGCAGTGGACATCAGTGATTGAGATCTTGTCCCCCCTTGACGGTTTAAATAGGCTACCACTGTAGTAGTGTTGTCGGTGTGTATCCGTACACGTGAATCCCACAGAGAAATTATAGAAGCGCATACATTACCGCCCTGAGTTCTTTCAGGTTTGAGGAATATCCTTCCTCCCTGGTTGTCCTACTCCCTCGGGCTAGTCTATCTCCCATGTGAGCTCCCCACCCCAAGGGGCTGGCGTTGGTCGTGACTATACTGTCGGGTACTATCCCCCACGGTACCCCTTTGGATAGATGTATCGGATCTAGCCAAAAGGATAGGCTGCTGACCGTGTTGACCGACAATCACAATCTCCCTCTAAGGCAGCCTTCTTTCCGCCTCGAGTACTTCGCTCTGTAGTGTTCTGGTGTGAAACTGAGCCCACCGTACAGCTGGCATGCAAGATGTCAGAGAACCTAGCAGGGACATTGCATCTCTCAAGGACAGATCCGGATTGTCCATTACTCTTCTGCCTTTGCGGATGATGCCCAATTTCTTGTCCTCCGGGAGAAAACAATGCTGAGCTACTGAGTCCAGGAGGATGCCAAGGAATTTTTGACAAGTCAAAGGAACTAGCCGTGACTTCTTCAGATTGACTAGCCAATCCAGATCCTGCAGGGATGATATTATATGGTTCAGCCAAGTACGACACTGGACGGCCGACCCCCCCCCCCCACTATCAGGAAATCATCTAGGTATGGTATAACCAAGGTTTCCTGTTCTCTCAGATGGGCCATCACTTCAGCTATTTCTTTGGTAAACACCCATGGTGCCATGGAGAGGCCAAATGGCACGGCGATAAATTGAATATGTCTAACCTGATTGCCCAGTCGTACTGCCACTCTGAGGTATTGCTGGTCCTCTCGGTCTATTGGTACATGGTAATAGGCATCTTTTAGATCCATAGAAAACTAGATCTGAACTGAAAAAGTAAGTTAATGTGTATGCAAAATGTAAATGCATATTAACACATGACCATTACACAGAAAAACAGGCACAAAAAAACAAATATCCAAAAATGAAATAAAAAATCTTTTTGCAAAAATGCATGAAGGTAGTAATAATCATAAGGGTATTTAGTAAACATAATTTTGATCAAAATAATGTACAAGCCATCCCGCCACGTCAAGGCAACCCTCTGTGGGACAGTCCTACTCTAATATTGAAAACCTTTCCACTTGTCAAGTGACTTAAATGTGAACAAGGGCAGAGGGACTGAACCCACCAGTTGAAGCTCCGGCCAGACAGGATGGATTTTCTCAACTCAGAAAACAGGGCGGTCACACCCTTATATGCACGGAATGCACTATGAACTACATAGAAAACTAGATCTGAACTGAAAAAGTAAGTTAATGTGTATGCAAAATGTAAATGCATATTAACACATGACCATTACACAGAAAAACAGGCACAAAAAAACAAATATCCAAAAATGAAATAAAAAATCTTTTTGCAAAAATGCATGAAGGTAGTAATAA
This sequence comes from Oophaga sylvatica, assembly GCA_033576555.1. NCBI lineage: Eukaryota > Metazoa > Chordata > Amphibia > Anura > Dendrobatidae > Oophaga > Oophaga sylvatica. The sequence goes on from JARQOD010000001.1 coordinate 884,630,946, forward strand.
TCATAAGGGTATTTAGTAAACATAATTTTGATCAAAATAATGTACAAGCCATCCCGCCACGTCAAGGCAACCCTCTGTGGGACAGTCCTACTCTAATATTGAAAACCTTTCCACTTGTCAAGTGACTTAAATGTGAACAAGGGCAGAGGGACTGAACCCACCAGTTGAAGCTCCGGCCAGACAGGATGGATTTTCTCAACTCAGAAAACAGGGCGGTCACACCCTTATATGCACGGAATGCACTATGAACTACATAGAAAACTAGATCTGAACTGAAAAAGTAAGTTAATGTGTATGCAAAATGTAAATGCATATTAACACATGACCATTACACAGAAAAACAGGCACAAAAAAACAAATATCCAAAAATGAAATAAAAAATCTTTTTGCAAAAATGCATGAAGGTAGTAATAATCATAAGGGTATTTAGTAAACATAATTTTGATCAAAATAATGTACAAGCCATCCCGCCACGTGATTATGATTATTACTACCTTCATGCATTTTTGCAAAAAGATTTTTTATTTCATTTTTGGATATTTGTTTTTTTGTGCCTATCTTTTAGATCCAGTAGCATCATGAAACACCTGGGAAATAGAAGTTTGGTTGCAGACTTGATGGATTCCATTTTGAAAGTATGATACTGCAGGAACATATTTAGTTTCCGTAAATTTATAATGGTTCTGAAAGAACCATCAAGTTTGGAAATCAGGAATAGAGGGGAATAAAGCCCCCTTCCTTCCTGGTTTCTAGGACCTCCACCAGGACACGTTTCTCCCTCAATTGCGGAATCTCTATTTCCAGGGCCCGCTGCTGGTCGGGGGACTTCCTCAAAGTTGTTAATCAAAAGGAGTCTGGAAGGCCCGGATGATATTATACCGAGGATCCAGTGGCTGGATGTTATACGGACCCATTGATTATAAAAACATGCCAAACCACCACCCACCGGAAGATCAGGGCTAGCGATAGTTCTACCCAGGGCCGGCGTCAGCACCCGTGTAAGTGACGGGGCCCTGAGCAGGCGGGGGGGCCCACTCACAGTCTGGGACACCGGCATGCTATGGGGGCCCGGGGCCTGTGCCAGTAAAGGGGGCCGGTGCCTCGAGCAGAGCAGTGGCCAGTGAGGGGAGGTATTTCATTTTTTTTATGTTTGGCACAACATATGGAGACCATCATATGGGGCCTATCATACACTGGAGTATCATATATGGGGCCATCATACACTGGAGCATAATATATGGGGCTCATCATATACTGGAGTTTCATATGGGGCCCATTATATATGGAGCATCATTTGGGGCCTATTATATATGGAGCATCTTATAGGGTCCATTATGTATGGAGCATTATATGGGGCCCATTATATATGGAGCATTATATGGGGCTCATTATTCTGTATGGAACACTATGTGGTGCCCATAATACTGTATGAAGCAATATATGAAGCTCATTATATTGTATGGAGCAATATATGGGGCTCATTATTCTGCATGGAGCACTATGGGGTGTCCATAATACTGTATGGAGCAATATATAGAGCTTATTAATCTGTATGGAGCACTATGTGGTGCGCATAATACAGTATGGATGACTATACTATTTGTCTTTTGAGCCATTGTAGAATTTACAATAGATATCACTCATGTAATGTATGAAGTGAAATGTTTGACATTGTACTATACCTATATTTCTCTGCCGTATCTGTGCATCATGAATTGTAGTATGTGTTAAAGGGGCCCATTGAGACTCTTTCGCCCGGGGCCCATGAAAACCTGGAGCCGACCCTGGTTGCGCCTACGCTTAGAAGATGCTGTGCTGCCACACCGAAGTAGGCACCCTTACGCTTCGGTTCCTCCGGCTCCCAGTCTCTATACCTCCTCTGGAATGATGACCGCTTCCTAAAGGTGTTCCTAAAAGTAGAGGTAAACAATTTAGGGAACCCTTTCTTCCTGTCACATGCCTTTGTGAGGATTTCATCAAGCACGGGGCCAACAGATCTGGCGACTAACCGTAGAGAATCAACTGACGCATTTGCCAGGTAAGCCGCCCCTCCACGGATTTGTGAGGAGTCCAGCAACAAAGCTCTAGGCATCCCAGCTCGTATCTGATCCTCCAGCTGGTCCAGCCAGACTAACATGGATCTGGCAGTACAGGTACTTGCAATTGCTGGTTTAAATGCCCCAGCCGGCAACTCCATACTCTCTTTAAGAATATGTCTGCTTTTCTATCAGACAGATCTTTCAGATGACCTCTGTCCTCTAGCGGGTAGTGCTGACCTCTTAGATGAGAAAGCTACGGCCGCATCCACTTTGGGGATTTTAACCCACTCCGCCAGTACGTCATCTTCAAATGGGTATCTCCGTTTTGAGGCAGATGGCAGGAATTCCCAGTTATCCTACCTATCCCATACCCTCTTTATAAGGTTTTTCACGGAGTCATTCCCCAGAAGGACTTACGACTCACTCTGACCCAAGCCTGCAAACATCAGGTCCTGAGTGGACCTAGGTTCCCTATTGTCTGTGACTCCCATGGTGGCCCGTACTGACCTCACCAGAGTGTACATATTATCACCTGGGAAGCAAGGCCTTCCCTCCTCGTACGAAGATGAAGACCAGGGGGCTTCTGAGGATTCAAACTGCCGTTTCCGTATTGACGGACCATACACTGAGCTAGATTCGACAGAGCTAGCCTTCCTTTTACGGGTCTTCCCCCTAAGGGAGCTCTCAATCTCCTTCCTGATAATTGACCTCAGATCTGATGCAAGTACAGGGGCCTCTTCTTCCAGGGTCTGACATAGCCACACGACTGCCATAGCCTCTTGACATAACTGTCAGGCAGAGGTACTGTGCATAAGGCACCCTGCTTGTGCTTAGTTTTTGACAGTTTTTTTTAACCTGGGAACACAGAGCACAGAAGGGGGGAATCAGATATCAGGTGATCATACATGCACTCACCATTGAAGCTGTGTCTCAACAGGGTACCAGTTCAGTAGTCGGGGATCCAACGTGCAATGTAGGGGCCCTAGATGACTGACACCCCCGTCTACTTCGGCTCTCAGTGGTTCCGCTCCCTCTGGAGAAGCCACTGCCGCTGCTCTTGCCTTTTTTGTGCTGCTCCGGTGATACCACCACTGGTGGTGGTAAGTGCTCCTCCACGTCCACAGAAGACATCTTTGCAGCACACTTTCTGCTGCATAGTGCCAGCATAAGAAGACCCGGCCCCACGTTCTGTGACGCGCCTCCCCGGTCCCACCTGGAAGTTCAACTTACTCCTTCTGAGTCACGGGCGCTTCAGTGTCTCCACCTGCAGCAAGGAATACTCACATGTGGCGCCAGCCGGCTCTTCCGGATGGACGCAGAAAGCCTCACCGCAGCCCGCGAGACACAGGGCGGCCTCACCCGGACCCTAGGTTCGTGACATCCCAGCCGAGCCGAGGAGGGCTCTGTGTGCAGAACACCCCCGACGCTGCTTCCGGCACCCCAGGCTCTGTCGTTCTCTACGGACACCGCACAGAGGCTGCTGGACCCAAGTAAGCTTGCTGCAGGCTCCCATCAGGACAGGAACCCAACTGAGGAAGCGAGGTGACCGCCCCTCTTTATAATCTGTAGGTTCCTGTCCTGATGGTGGACGGATCCCCTCTCTCGGTGGATGCTGTCATGGCGATAGGAAAATATTGATTGATCCCACTACACTTACTACAATGCCACATATGGGTGCATTGGAGCAGGGGGGAGCACTCCCATCCATTGCGACTGGAGCAGGGGGAGTGCTCCAATCCATTGTGACAAGTAGAAGGAGCACTCCCATCCATTATGACTTGAGCTGTGGGAGCGGGCCCATACACTGTGACTGGAGCAAGGGGAGTGTGCCCATTGCATTGTGACTGGAGCAGGTTTCACTGCGTGCCATTCAGACTCTATGATGGGTTGGCGTGGCTTGGGGTAGACTAGAAAGTCTGCTGTTCCGTCTACGTCAACCCTCATCAATTTAACATTTGCCCTTCCTGACATTTGAAGTGTACAGTGGGTATGGAAAGTATTCAGACCCCTTTAAATTTTTCAGTCTGTTTCATTGGAGCCGTTTGGTAAATTCAAAAAAGTCATTTTTTCCTCAATGTACAGTCTGCACCCCATTTTCAATGAAAAAACAGAAATGTAGAAATTTTTGCAAATGTATTAAAAAAAGAAAAACTGAAATATCACATGGTCATAAGTATTCAGACCTTTGCTCAGACACTCATATTTAAGTCACATGCTGTCCATTTCCTTGTGATCTTCCTTGAGATGGTTCTATGCTTTCATTGGAGTCCAGCTGTGTTTAATTAAACTGATAGGACTTGATTGGTAAAGGCACACACCTGTCTACATAAGACCTTACAGGTCACAGTGCATGTCTGTCCAAATGAGAATCATGAGGTCAAAGGAACTGGCCAAGGAGCTCAGAGACAGAGTTGTGGCAAGACACACATCTGGCCAAGGTTACAAAAGAATTTCTGCAGTACTCAAGGTTCCTAAGAGCACACTGGCTTCCATAATCCTTAAATGGAAGAAGTTTGGGACCACCAGATGTCTTCCTAGACCTGTCAGTCCAGCCAAACTGGGCAATCGTGGGAGAAGAGCCTTGGTGAGAGAGGTAAAGAAGAATCCCAAGATCACTGTGGCTGAACTCCACAGATGCAGTAGGGAGATGGGTGAAAGTTCCACAAAGTGAACTATCACTGCAGCCCTCCACCAGTTGGGCCTTTATGGCAGAGTGGCCCGACAGAAGCCTCTCCTCAGTGCAAGACATATGAAAGCCCGCATAGAGTTTGCTATAAAAAACACATGAAGGACTCCCAGACTATGAGAAACACGGATTTTGGTAAAAACTTACCTGTAAAATCCTTTTCAGCGAAGGAAGGAAGAGAGACACAGTATTCATTACTGATGGGTAGGCGGAGCCCCAGATCAGGATGTCACCTCAGATCAAAAGAGTGCTGACTGGCTGGCCCCTCCAGCTCGGGCTCCTCCTACTCAGCTCCAGTCGTACCAAAGCTTTTAGGAAAAGAGCCAAGATCACCAGCGGAGCAACATAACCCCTTCTGAAGGAACTTCAGAGAAAAAACACAAGGATACAGGTTATGCATGCAAAGAAAGCCAAAAACCACAGAGTTCCAGGTACTACTCACGGAACCTGACTACTGCGATGAGCTGGCGATGCTGGAACAGAGCCTTAGCGCGCTGACCTCAGCCCAGATAATCGCTATCAGATAAGGGCCGCGCTGCATCTGAAAACATCAACACACTTCTGCCTTGGGAGGGTGCTGTGTCTCTCTTCCTTCCTTCGCTGAAAAGGATTTTACAGGTAAGTTTTTACCAAAATCCGTGTTTCAGCTGCAGATGGAAGGAAGAGAGCCACAGTATTCATTACTGATGGGACGTCCCAAAGCAGTTCAAAAAATAAGGGTGGGAAAAACCAACAAAAGGCAGAAACCCAACAACCTTAACAACAAAGCGCAACCAGCGCTAAACACAAGTTCATCCAGAACTTTAAACTACAGCTGCCTGCAGGACCCTACGTCCGAGGGCTGCATCAGCGGAAGCACTGACGTCCACTTTATAAAACCTTGTAAACGTGTGGACAGAGCGCCAAGTTGCCGCTCGGCAGAGCTGCACTGCCGAGGCACCTTGATGAAAAGCCCACGATGAGGCCACAGCTCTCGTGGAATGGGCTCGAATCTTAATCGGGCAAGATTCACCCCGAAGGCGGTAAGCTTCCAAAATAGCTGACCGGATCCAACGAGCTATAGAATCCTTGGAAGCTCGTTGACCACGCCGACGACCTGCTGGAACCACAAACAGGGAGTCCGTCTTACGAAAACCTTGAGTAATAGATAGATAAAACTTCAAGGCCCGCACTAAATCCAATGTGTGTAAATCTCGCTCTTTCGCATTCTTCGGATCCGGACAGAGTGAAGGCAACACAATATCCTGGTTAACATGAAATTGTGATACCACTTTAGGCAAAAAATCACCCCGAGTGCGAAGCACTACACGATCCGGAAAAAACTCCAGAAAAGGAGGCGAACAAGAAAGAGCTGCCAACTCAGAAACTCTCCTCAAGGAAGTGACTGCAACAAGGAAAGCCACCTTCCAAGAAAGTAAAGAAAGGCTAGCAGAAACCATAGGCTCAAAAGGTTTATGCTGAAGAGCCTCCAAAACAAGGTTGAGCCGCCAAGGAGACACGGGTGCCTTCCGCGGCGGAAACTTACGAGATATACCTCGGAAAAAGGAGAGCACGTCTCTATTTGAAGCAATGGTTCTCCGGAACAATAAGGACAGAGCAGAAATCTGACCTTTCAGAGTGCTGACTGCCAAACCCTTGTCTAGCCCATGCTGCAGAAAAGCCAACAGGTTGGGAATGGAAAATTTTCTCGGGTTCCGAGAGGACCCCAAACACCACGAAAAGAAGGTTTCCCAAATTTTGTGGTAAATCCTAGTAGTAGCCGGACATCTTGCAGCACGAAGGGTAGCAATGACCTCGGCTGAGAAACCTCTACGGGTCAAGATTTCGGTCTCAAGAGCCACGCCGTCAAACGCAGGGACATCAAGTCCGGATGACAAACGGGCCCCTGAGTCAACAAGTCCGGTTGAAGAGGGAGTGGAAAAGGAGGTGCCGCCAACAGCGACATTATTGTCGAGAACCACACCCTTCTTGGCCAGTCTGGAGCTATCAAAATAGCTGGAATTCTCTCTAGTCTGATCCGACGCAGTACTAGAGGAAGTAAGGATATCGGCGGGAATACATAGATCAGCTCGAACTGATCCCACTGAGCCACTAGAGCATCCACCGCCACGCCTTCGGGTCCTTGTACCTGGACATGAATGTCGGTAACTTGGCATTGGACCTGGATGCCATCAAATCCACTTGGGGGGTTCCCCAGCGAGAGCACAGTAGTGCAAAAACTTCCGGGTGGAAGCTCCATTCCCCGGGATCCATCCTTCTGCGACTGAGAAAGTCCGCTGTAATATTCTGAACCCCTGGAATGTGAATCGCCGAAATGGCTGGTACACTGGCCTCTGCCCAAATCAGAATTCGGGACACCTCTACCATGAGTCTGGAACTCCTTGTCCCACCTTGGTGATTGATATACGCGACAGCCGTCGCATTGTCTGTCTGCACTCGGACTGGCAGACCGCTCAAAGGGACCGTCCAATGTTGGAGGCAAAGGAAAATCGCCCTCAATTCCAGGATTGTTGATCGGAAGAAAAAACTCTTCCGATGACCATACCCCCTGAATCCAGAGATTGTTCCAAACACCCCCCCAGCCCGTCAGGCTGGCATCGGTGGTTATGACTGACCACTTCGGAGGGAGGAAAGACTTCCCCAGGGAGAATGCCCCTGGACGTAACCACCATTCTAGAGAATCCCGCACCGCGCGAGAAATGGTGACACTGCAATCCAGCGATTGTGACTGGTTCCATCGACTCAAGATGAACCTTTGGAGAGTCCTGGAATGGAACTGGGCAAAAGGAATTGCCTCCATGGACGCCACCATCAGTCCCAGAAGACGCATACACTTCCGTAGGGACATTGCCGTTGAGGATTTCATAATCTGTACATGTCGAAGAAGACATGACTGTTTGTCTGGTGGTAGGGAAACTACCGACCGAAACGTGTCGAGATGCATTCCCAAAAAGAGGATTGTCCTCGATGGTTCCAGGGACGACTTCTCCCAATTGACCAGCCAACCGAAGTCCTTCAGAAACTGAAGAGACAAATCCCGAGCCGTCAACGCCTCCTCCTCCGAGGAAGCCACGATCAAAAGATCGTCCAGATAAGGGAGAATCGTAATCCCCTGTCTTCGAAGGATTGCCATGAGGGGCGCCAGAATTTTTGTAAAGACCCTTGGCGCTGAGGCTAAGCCGAACGGCAGAGCCACGAACTGGTAATGATTCTGACCTATGGCAAATCGAAGAAAACGCTGATGAGCCTTTCCGATGGGAATATGCAAATAGGCGTCGCGAATGTCGATTGACACCAGAAAATCGTTCTGTGACAGAGCTGCCACAACGGAACGAAGCGACTCCATGCGAAATTTCCGGGCATGGACATGCCGGTTTAATCGCTTGAGATCCAGAATCGGGCGAAATTTGTTCTCCTTTTTGGGAACTATAAAAAGGTTGGAATAAAAACCTTTCCCTCGGTCCTCTGACGGAACCGGTATCACTACACCCTTTTGTAGCAGAGATTCGACCTCTCGCTGTAGAGCGACAACAAGCTCGGGTTCCGACGGAACGTGAGATTGACAAAAAACATTTGGGGGTCGAGAAGCAAACTCTATGAAATAGCCTGCCGACACTATCCGCGTTACCCAGGAATCTGGAACGCGAGCCATCCAAGTCTCCTTGAAACGAAGCAGGCGACCCCCCACTCGAGAATCCTCGAGTGGACCCCTGGCGTCAATCCGACTTTGCGGGCTTCTTGTCAAGTTCCCGCTTGTCCTGGCGGAAACTCTGCTTCCAGGGAGTACGAGTTTTCTGAGAGGATTTCTTTCCTGAGAAGGAAGGACGACCCGATCCCCACGAGGAGTGACTAGATCGTCCTCGGCCCCGAAAGGACCGCCGACCACTATAGACACCAGGCTTACTGGACACCGAGGCCATGGCCCTACGCTGTGGTAATGCTGATTCCTTCGCCTTAGCCTTGGAAATCAGCTCTGTGAGGTCGGATCCAAAAAGATGGCCACCCTTGTAAGGTAAGGCCAACAACCCTTGTTTGGAAACTGCGTCCCCGGCCCACTGTCTGAGCCATAAAGCTCTTCTGACTGTGACCGCTGAAGCTTGCGCTTTGGCCAGCAGAGATGCCGTATCCAGACCGGCATCAAAGATATAACAGGCTGCCGTTTCTAACCATTCACAAGTTTCCCGTATCTCAGATAACGGAGATTCATTTTGCAACTCCGTCTTCAGACGTGCCAACCAGCTTAGAGAAGCTCTAGCAGCACACATGGATCCTAGCACTGCTCGAAATCCATGACCCGCAGCCTCATAGCTTGCTTTTGCCGCCAATTCTGCCTTTCTATCCAAAGGCTCCTGTAAGCTCGCTTTTCCCTTAATAGGGAGTAGTGAGGATTTACTAAGCTGAGATAAAGACACATCCACTTCAGGAGCAGAAGTCCAATTAGCCTTTAACTCCGCAGAGCAAGGATAAAGTGTATCAAAGAAATGCGTTCCATGAAAACGCTTATCTGGACATAGACGTTCCTCCTCTATTACACTATTAAGCTCATCCAGAGCTGGCAATGTTGTACGCGAAGCACGGGACTCCTGGAACATGCGTGCTGATTTACCAGGACGACTAGTTACCTCCTCCGGTAACAGTAATATATCTCTCATGGCTTCAATCAATGCCTCCGTACGCTTCGCCATAGAGGAACGCCCCTGCGGCTCGTCCGCATCTGAATCGGATATTTCTCCATCCGAATTTAAAGGGGAACTCTGCCCAATATCAGATACATCTGACTCGCTCCGTGTAGAGGCCGGTAACGGCCTGCGTCGCTTCCTCTGAGAGGAATTAGCAGACACATATTGACCTAAAAGGTCAGACAAGTTGTTGATCGATCGAGCGATATCGTCCAATTTTCCACCGCTGTCGACCGCAGCGCTAGACGCTGTGGAGGTCTGCGTATCTGATTGCCGTAATGGCACTGGGACATGGTCCGCGGCATCTGAACTCTGTTCAGACATGTCTCACCTGTATGAGCAGGTCAAAGCGGTAATACCAGCAAAAACTATGCGTTTTTTTTTTTTTTTTTTTAAACGCTGAAGGGTTAACGCTCCACCAAGCAGGGTTACCCAGCGGTATTCAGTCAAAAAATTTAGCTGGTAGAAATAACCCTCAGAGGGGTTAATATTGCAAACTCACCACAATATATATATTTGTGAGCCCCAGCCAATTTTTATGTCTCTAATGAGACTGCAGCTGCAGGACAGCGATCGCTGCGCTGCAGGGTGAGGAATCAGCACTCACCCAGCTGGCCGTGGTGTCTTATGAGGAGAGGAGCGGTCTGAGGAGCCCAGGAGCCTGTGTAATGGCCGCCACAGTGAGGGAGTCGCAGGAGAAACGCCAGAGCGCGCGTCTTCCTGCTCAGAAGACCGGGAATAGTTAGGCCACGCCCCCCGCCAGCTCGAATATTGAGCGCGAACTCCCCCGCTCCTGCTCCCTCTCTGTCCTGCAGGTATCTGCCTGCGGACAAAAAATCACCACATCTACTTGTAACAGCGCTGTCACAGCAGCGCTGAAGCATACTGACATACATGTAGTAGCGCTGTCACAGCAGCGCTGAAGCATACTGACATACAAGTAATAGCGCTGCTCATTCAGACGCTAAAGCACTCACACATAATTATAATCAAAAATTTGTGTGGAGTACTCACAGTAGGGTTGAGCATTCCGATACCGAAACCCGGTTCCGATACCTGAAATCCAATTAAGTCTATGGGAACAAAATATCGGAATATTTTTAATTCCGATATTTTGTTCCCATAGACTTACATTGGATTTCAGGTATCGGAACCGGGTTTCGGTATCGGAATGCTCAACCCTACTCACCAGCCAAGGCGCCACAGGGACCCTCAGGGGTTTCTGGCGCTGTGCCCATGCTTCCCCCCAGGGCGAAGAACGCAGTGACCGCACGTGTGGTTTGCGTCCCGCCAGGGAAGCTCTCCTCATCCCCCAGGGCCGGCAAGGATTCTGCAGGGACTTTGAGTAAATACAGATCTGCCAAGGGAGAGGTTGGGGTACAGCAGCGCTGGTACCCCTGAGACCTCTAGACCAACTAGTGATCCAAGTCTCCTGTCCGAATATAAAATAATAAAATCTTCTGAGGAGCTGCATTAGCAGCGACCATCCTCTGGACCTCAAATCTTAGACTGGAGCTGAGTAGGAGGAGCCCGAGCTGGAGGGGCCAGCCAGTCAGCACTCTTTTGATCTGAGGTGACATCCTGATCTGGGGCTCCGCCTACCCATCAGTAATGAATACTGTGGCTCTCTTCCTTCCATCTGCAGCTGAAATAAGATTTTCTGGTCTGATGAGACGAAGATACAGCTTTTTGATGATAATTCTAAGCGGTACGTGTGGAGAAAACCAGGCACTGCTCATCACCTGCCCAATACAATCCCAACAGTGAAACATGGTGGTAGCAGCATCATGCTATGGGGGTGTTCAGCTGCAGGGACAGTACGACTGGTTGCAATTGAAGAAAACATGAAGGCGGTCAAGTACAGAGATATCCTGGATGAAAACCTCTTCCAGAGTGCTCTGGACCTCAGACTTGGCCAAAGGTTCACCTTCCAACAAGACAATGACCCTAAGCACACAGCTAAAATAACAAAGGAGTGGCTTCAGAACAACTCTGTGACCATTCTTGACTGGCTCAGCCCTGACCTAAACCCAATTGAGAATCTCTGGAGCGACCTGAAAATGGCTGTCCACCAACGTTCATCATCCAACATGACAGAACTGGAGAGGATCTGCAAGGAAGAATGGCAGAGGATCCCCAAATCCAGGTGTGAAAAACTGCCGCTGCCACAGCATCATTCCCAAGAAGACTCATGGTTGCTAGATCAATAGGGTGCTTCTTCTCAATACTGAGCAAAGGGTCTGAATACTTATGACCATGTGATATTTCAGTTTTTCCTTACTAATAAATTTGCAATTTTTTTCAGTCAATATGGGGTGCAGAGTGTACATTAATGAGAAAAAAATGAACTTTTTTGAATTTACCAAATAGCTGCAATGAAACAGTGAAAAATTTAAAGGAGTCTGAATACTTTCCGTACCCACTGTATATACATTATGGTTGGTAAGTACTTCCCGACCAATGAGGCATATATACATACACATCAAGGCCATTATCCTCGCACAGGAACTGTACCGGGTATTCAGCGGATATGACAGCCGACATCTGGCACTCACCGCTAAATGCTGCGATAGATATCAATTGCAGTTTTTAGAAGGCAGAGTGAAGGGGCTCCCTCTGGCCTCCAATCAGGGCTCCTGCGATGTCATCGCGAGGGGCAGATCGTTGCCATGGTGACCCGATGTCATCAAGACGACATCTGGGTCACCAGCGCCAGTAAGCTTGTTACACCATGCTCACCGCATGCTGTATCAAGCTTGTATGCGACTGCTTATAAAGTATAGCAATGCACGAGCAGTGCTATGCTTAATAAACGTTCCAAGTGAAAAAAAAACACAAAAAAAGTGAAAGTCCCATAAAGGAACAAAGTAAAAAAAAAAAAAATAAATAAAAATATATTGTAAGCTTAAATCTTTATGAAAAAAAGAAGTACACATATTTGGTATTGCCGCCTCCAGAATGACCCGACCTATAAAACTATCCCACTACTTAACCCCTTCAATGAACATTGTAAAAAAAAACGAGGCAAATATCGATGCATTATTAAACAGCCGTATAAAATGTGGAAAAAAAGCGATCAAAAAGATTGCATGGTGGTCATCAGCAGACAGGGTCACCGATGGGCGGGACTGATGAAGCGCTTCCGGCAGATGTGTGTTAAATCCCTCTGTCGGTGACTGAAAGCGGGATTTAACAGGTTCAGTTGGGGGCACAGCACCGCTCCTTCCGCGGCTGTTAAAGGCACTTGATGGCTGATGAAATAAGACATCAAGTGCGGGGACAGATGTGGGCTCGGCATGCGAGCCCACATGAAATGCGGGGACATATACTTCTAAAGTCTTGAAGGAGTTAACCACAGATCTACTGAGGTTGGTATACAACTCTTGTTTTCTTGCACAAGTGAAGAACAATGCCACAAAGGATGTACACTAAAGGGACAAATTTCTGCCTAAACTGCATATATTTTTCTTAGAAATATAACAACTCAGCTCTTTAGCAGCATTTTTTCATCCACATGTGTCTTTTACATCCATTAGTCACCAGTCTCTGGCCATTGCTTTAGAGCAGTTGTTACATTTGGAACTGCATAAGCTGTAAAATCTCAGTATGACTTTATACGAAAGTAATGCAGAAAAACAGGAAATCCAGAAGAAGTATATTCGTTAACTTTAAGTGGTAAAAAACACACATCAATATTAGAAAGTGAAGCAATTGCAAAGATGTTAAAGGGCCGCAGACATTATCCCCAGAAGTTGGCAGCATCCACACTGCACTTGATATTGAACATGTTCTCACGGCGTTGCTTGGTGCACACGTTTGCTTCACCCTTTTGCAGTCGTCTTCTGATGACAGATTTTTGCTGCTTTGTCAGCTGTCTCTTCACCTTCTGCTTCACCAGTTCCTATGGAGAACAAATAGAACAAAAATCACAAAAAGCAAAGAAGTCTGACACTCAGTGAAACACATCAAACAGGAAAAAAGAGCTTCCTTTTTAACCCCTTAGTGATGTACAATACAAAATAATATTGTTGTACCGTGTTAGCCAGAAAAATCGATGTAAATACTTATGTCCCCAAAAAATGAGAAAAGAATTCAAGGAGAAATTATATTTGCAAGCTTTCAGGGCTCAGGAGGCCCCTTCATCAGGCTACATTACAAGTGAATTAAGGCACTGTCACACTTAGCGATCACACCAGCGATCACGACAACGACACGACCTGGCGAGATCGCTAGTGCGATCGCTATGTGGTCGCTAGTTAGTTTCCAAACACAAAGATCTCATCAGAGATCAGCGATCTGTATAACGACCTCTACGGTCGTTGGGAAAACCTAGTCCCGCCTGCGACGCTGGTAAAGTCGTTCATAAAGGGTGTCACACTCAGCGATTCAGGCTCACCAGCGGGACACCATCGACCTAAAAACGGCTCAGAATGTTCATAAGCGATCAGCGACATCTCAGCAGGGGCCACATCGCCGCTACATGTCACACACAGCGGTGTCGCTAACGAGATTGCTACTGCGTCATAAAATCGGTGACGCAGTAGCGATCTCGTTAGCCATCTCGCTTAGTGTGACTGTACCTTTACTGAGAAGAGATGGCAACATTTAAATAGAAATTACAACAGGACAAAGGACTCAATTTGACACCTGGATTCAAGACTCATTACATGGACACAGTTCACACCTCCACAAGAAGGTCTTCAGATCTCTAATAGAACACTTGCACCTCATCTGCATGTATAACAAAAACCTTAATTTGATTTTGGCCTGTCTCTAGCAAACATCACCTCATGTCCTGTTGTAATTCCTATTTAAATGTTGCCATCTCCTCTCAGTAATTCACTTGTAATATAGCCTGATGAGGGGGCCGCCTGAGCCCTGAAAGCTTGCAAATATAATTTCTCTGGTTAGCCAATAAAGGTATCACTCCTTGAATACTTTTCTCATTTTTTTGGGACATAAGTATCAACCGCTTAGTGACAGCCATTTTGCAGCTTAATGACCGGGCCAATTTTTACAATTCTGACCACTGTCACTTAATAAGGTTATAACTCTGGAACGCTTTAACGGATCCCGCTGATTCTGAAACTGTTTTTTCGTGACATATTGTACTTCATGCTAGTGGTAAATTTCTTTGATATGACTTGTGTTTATTTATGGAAAAAAAAGGAAATATGGTGAAAATTTGTAAAATTTAGCAATTTTCAAACTTTAAATTGTTATGCTCTTAAATCAGAGATATGTCACACAAAATAGTTACTAAATAACATTTCCCACATATCTACTTTACATCAGCACAATTTTGTAAAGAAATTTTTTTTTGTTAGGAAGTTAAGGGTTAAAAGTTGACCAGTGATTTCTTATTTTTGCAACAAAATTTACAAAACAATTTTAGGGACCACATCACATTTAAAGTCACTTTGAGGGGTGTACATGACAGAAAATACCCAAAAGTACACCATTCTAAAAACTGGACCCCTTAAGGTGCTCAAACCCACATTCAAGAAGTTAATTATCCCTTTACATGCTTCACAGGAACTGAAGCAATGTGGAAGGAAAAAATTAACCTTTAACTTTTTTTTTTTTTTTTACAAAAAATTTAATTCAGAACCAATTTTTTTCATTTTCACAAGTGTTAAAAGAGAAAATGAACCACAAAATTTGTTGTGCAATTTCTCCTGAATACGCCGACACCCCATATGTGGGGGTAAACCACTGTTTGGGCGCACGGCAGAGCTCGGAAGGGAAGGAGCGCAGAATTGGCTGAAATTGAGATCGGACGTCACGTTGCCTTTGGAGAGCCCCTGATGTGCCTAAACAGCGGAAACCCCCCACAAGTGACACCATTTTGGAAACTAGACCCCCTAAGGAACTTACCTAGATGTGTGGTGAGCACTTTGAACCCCCAAGTGCTTCACAGAAGATAATAATGTAGAGCCGTGAAAAAAAAAAAAAAAAAAATCTGATTTTTTTTCCACAAAAATGATCTTTTTGCCCCCAAATTTTTATTTTCACAAGGGTAACAGGAGAAAAATAGACCACAGAAGTTGTTGTGCAATTTCTCCTGAACACGCCGACACCCCATATGTGGGGGTAAACCACTGTTTGGGCGCACGGCAGAGCTCGGAAGGGAAGGAGCGCAGAATTGGCTGAAATTGAGATCGGACGTCACGTTGCCTTTGGAGAGCCCCTGATGTGCCTAAACAGCGGAAACCCCCCACAAGTGACACCATTTTGGAAACTAGACCCCCTAAGGAACTTACCTAGATGTGTGGTGAGCACTTTGAACCCCCAAGTGCTTCACAGAAGATAATAATGTAGAGCCGTGAAAAAAAAAAAAAAAAAAAAATCTGAATTTTTTTCCACAAAAATGATCTTTTTGCCCCCAAATTTTTATTTTCACAAGGGTAACAGGAGAAAATAGACCACAGAAGTTGTTGTGCAATTTGTCCGGAGTACGCCTATACCCCATATGTGGGAGTAAATCACTGTTTGGGCGCATGGCAGAGCTCGGAAAGGAAGGAGCGCCATTTTGGAATGCAGACTTTGATGGAATGGCCTGCGGGCGTCATGTTGCGTTTGCAGAGCCCCTGATGTGCCTAAACAGTAGAAACGCCCGACAAGTTACCCCATTTTGGAAACTAGACCCTCTAAGGAGCTTATCTGGATGTGTGGTGAGCACTTTAAACCCCCAAGTGCTTCACAGACGTTTTTAACGCAGATCCGTGAAAATAAAAAAAACATTTTTTTTTTCACCCCAAAATTTTTACTTTCACAAGAATAACAGGAGAAATTGGACCACAAAAGTTGTTGTGAAATTTGTCCTAAGTACGCCGATACCCTAAATGTGAGGGTAAACCACTGTTTGGGCACATGGCAGAGCTCAGAAGGCAGGGAGCGCCGTTTGACTTTTTGAACGCAAAATTGGCTGGAATCAATGGTGGCACCATGTCGCATTTGGAGACCCCCTGATGTAACTAAAAGTGGAAACCTCTTAATTTTAACTCCAACCCTAACCCCAACACACCCCTAACCCTAATCCCAACCCTCACCATAACCCTAATCACAAACCTAACCATAACACACCCCTAACCCTAATCCCAATCCTAACCCAAACCCTAACCCTAAAACTTTAGCCCAACTCTAACCCTAAAAATTTATCCCAACTCACTTTAGCCTAACTCTAACCCTAAAACTTTAGCCCAACTCTAACCCTAAAAACTTACCCTAATGGAAATAAATATATTTTCTTTATTTTATTATTTTTCCCTAACTAAAGAGGTGATAAAAAGGTGGTTTATTTACTATTTTTTTTATTTTGATCACTGGGATAGTTTATCACAGTGACCAAAATGAACCACTAGGAAAAATCTTCCTCTTGTTGCCAGGTGCCGGCCGGCAGATCGTGGCGGACGCACTGCGCCCATCAATTTCTGACCGGAAGATAGCGCCCACCAGAGGCAGGAGGGCCATGGACCCCGGGGGAGGGGGGGTACGAGGGAGGGATTGGGGACCCTATTTCTCTCCTCTGATGTGCGATCACATCAGAGGAGAGAGAAATAAATGGCACATCTGATTTTTTTTTTTTTTTTTTTTGCGGTTGCAGTTATCCGGTTAATAACGGCGATTGCAACCCCAGGGTCGGTAAAAACCGACCCGAATCATGTTCTCTGGGTCTCTGCTACCCCCGGCAGCCGAGACACCGGAAAAAACCCCACTCTGGGGGGAGCTATACACTTTTTCCACAGCGCCGTTAATTAACGGCGCTATAGTTTAAGTACCCTTAACTACCGCCATTAAAAGGCATATCGGCTGTCGTTAAGAGATTAAGAGTAAGCTAATAATGCTTTGTGTTTATTAGTATAGCAGAGGAGAGAAGTTCCTTACATGTATTGTATCCATTTCTATTAAATAATACTGCTTTGTTGCTAGGAAGAGAGATGTGCGTATAGCAGTAAACAGCAGAGATCTGGAGCATTGTCTCACCTCCTCCTACACTATATTTTTCTGAGAACATGGTGAGTTATGAATTCCCAAAGAGACTCATGATATAATGCCTTCCATCCTGCAGACCAGATGCAGGAGAATCCTGGCAGCTATTGCTCAGCTGGAGGAATAAAACTGGCCGGCCACACACTGAGCTGATCTACGTTGTTTTTTTATCCATTTCTTAACTGATCAAGAAAAGCAAGAATGAAGAGCCTTTGCACAGATAAAAATTAAGCTGGCAAATAAGCAAAAAAGGAAAAACAGACCAAAATCTCCACACATACAGAAGAAAGGATCAGTTTGCAGCCAGCTCTCCCCATCATCAGTCTCTTGCAGCATCACTTTCCCGGGCCACTGTTGGGTGCTTTCACACAGTTGATGATTTTGAGGTTCATGATTCAGTGAGCGGTCAGTCAGAAAGGAGGCAGCAGCAGGTGGGGAACAGGGAGAGAGGCAGAAGAGCTGTAAGTCTAGCGCCCATCCCACTGCACTGGAAACTCGATAGATCACAATTTCTTTAGAATGGATTTCTACAAGAAAGCTAAGGAATTCATCAGCATTGAAGATCCATTACATACATGCCAATAGTTTGGGGTATAAAATCCTGATTATGGGTTCCCTTTAAGCAATGTTTACAAACAGGAGAGATTATAAAAGCAATTTTATTTTTTTTTAATCCACTCCTGGTGTAATTTATTAAAGAAACAAGTTAGAGATGATCAAAAAGATTTGCAGGACACTACTCCAACAGGTCAAAATCGATAGTCCATGGCAGCCAGACAAGTCCTGAGAACTGCCTCCAACCTGCTGGCATCCCCGGCGTCTCTACTCGTTAGTATGACCGGGGAGACATCATTGAGACAAAAAGCATGCATTACATCGTTGGCGCATACTAATCAAATAGGCATTGAGGATGCCAACAGGTAGAAGCTCACAGAGCTCTGATCTGGTGGCTACTCCACCAACGTCCTTAAAATCTTTTTGAATGTTTGATTTAAACAAGGAAACAAAAACATTCACAGTACATCCTCTATGCTAGAAAACAGACAAAGCACCTGCAATGTTGGAACTTAGCCTTACCTCAAAAAACATTTTTTCAATCTGTGCCCTTTTCTGCCCAACTATATTGTATTTTTCGGGCCATAAGACGCACCAGACCACAAGACGCACTTAGGTTTTAGAGGAGGAAATTAAGGGAAAAAAAATTCTGTACTTAATATCCCCTATCCTGGTATATATGGTCCCCTCATCCCCATCCTGATTCACATGGCCTTCTCATCCCTATCCTGATATGCATGCCTACCTCATCCCTATCCTGTTATGCATGGCCCTCACCCTCATCCTGGTATGCTTGGCCCCCCTCATACCTACCCTGGTATGCATGGCCCCCCTCATACCTACCCTGGTATGCATAGCCCCCCTCATACCTACCCGGGTATGTATGGCCCCGCTCATACCTACCCTGGTATGCATGGCCCCCCTCATACCTACCCTGGTATGCATGGCCCCCTCATACCTACCCTGGTATGCATGGCCCCCCTTATACCTACCTTGGTATGCATGGCCCCCCTCATACCTACCCTGGTATGCATGGCCCCCCTCATTCCTACCCTGGTATGCATGGCCCCCCTCATTCCTACCCTGGTATGCATGGCCCCCCTCATTCCTACCCTGGTATGCATGGCCCCCTTAGCCCTATCTTGGTGTGCATGGCCCTCATCACCATCTTGGTATGCATGGCCCTCATCACCATCCTGGTATGCATGGCCCCCCTCATCCCAATCCTGGTGTGCATGGTCCCCTCATCCCTATCCTGGTGTGCATGGTCCCCTCATCCCTATCCTGGTATACATGGGTCTACTCATCTCTAGCCTGGTATACATGGGTCTCCTCATCCCCATCCTGGTATGCAAGCAGGGCCTCATCACTATCCTGGTATGCATTGCCCCATCATTATCCTGGTATGATTGGCCCCCACCCTGGTTTGCAACAGGAAGCCGGCGGCAGACACTGAGCGCTAATGAAGAGCAATGAACACTGACTGCTCTGCGCGCACACAGTCCCGGCGTGCAGAGCACTGCGTATTCCCGCAGCTATCCTTCGACTTGCAAAACAGCGCATGACATCGCTGTCATGCACTGCTTACATGCATAAAGCAGCTGTTGGCAATGGAGCAGGACGCTGCGAGGGAGCGCCGGGAAATTAAGTGTAATGGTTTTTTTTTTTTAATGTTTTCTGATGGGGCCATGCATACCAGGATGGGGGTGGGGGCCATGCGTACCAGGATAGGGGTGGAGGCCAATCATACCAGGATGCTAAAGAGAAATTAATATTCATCGCCCTTCCACGCCCATGGGCGAGGAATGTAGTGAATGTTCATTTCTCTTTAGCAGCGGGCACAGGAGTTAGCCGCAGCAGCCGGCTCCTGCCTCTGTGACCCGCTGCTCCGTCGATGACGGTCCCCACCACAGCCAGAGCCAGTACATCCGGACTACAAGACACACCCCCCATTTTCCTCCACAAGAAAAAAGTCTGTGTTATAGTCCGAAAAATATGGTATTTGTTACTCACTAATTAAAATAAGGAAAGTGTCATACTTCAGCCCAATGTAAAGATCAGGCTGATAATGACAAAAAAGCTGGGCAAAATCTGCTGCCACTTATTGGGTTCTCCCAGAAGGAATACACAATTATATTACATTATACACACACACCTCAAAAAAAATAAAGGGAACACTTAACACAATGTAACTCCATGTCAATCACACTTCTATGAAAATCAACCTGTCCAGTTATGAAGCAAGATAGATTGTGAATCAATTTCTCCTGCTGTTGTGCAAATGGAACAGACAACAGGAAGAAATTATAGGCAATTAGCAAGACAACCCCTATAAAAGGAGTGGTTCTGCGGGGGCGACCACAGACCATTTCTCTGCTCTTATCCTTTTTGGCTGTTTTGGTCACTTTTGCATTTTGTCAATGCCCTCATTCCTAAAGGTACTTTACCGTAGCATGAAGCGGTGTCTACTGTACAACACACAGAAGTTAGTACAGCTCATCCAGGATGGCACATTAATGTGAACTGTGGCAAGTAAGGTACCTGTTTCTGTCAGCACAGTGCCCGGAGCATGGAGCAGATACCAGGAGACATGCAAGTACACCAGGATACATGGAGAGGGCCGTAGGAGGGCAACAACTCAGAAGTAGGACCGCTACCACCTCCTTTGAGCAAGGAGGAACAGGAGGAGCAGTGCCATATAGATCCAGGTTCTCTTGCCTTGTCCATGTATTGTTTGTTCCAGTAGCCCATTTATCATCAGATTGTCCTGGTTCCTCAACATCTGACGCGGACATTGTTAAACCAGGCGATGTCGGAGCCGGCATGACTCTCTTTGTTCGTGACACTCATGTTTATTGAGGTAGGTGCTATAGTGTTAGTAGTCTTGCCTTAGTAGCCTTGCCCAAGGACAACTACTGGTATATTATTTCCAACAGAGACGAAATAATGAAACATCAGAGCTGGGATTTGAACCCCAGTCTCCCACATTGGTGGTTGTGCACTTTAACCATTACGCTATAATAGCCACCTTGGGTAGGTATTCTAGTGTTAGGATCCTTGGTATATAATCTATTTTTAATTTATTTTTCTTTACAGAGGGCAGAGCCAGGATTTGAACCCCAGTCTTCCATGTCGTAGGCTCTGCACTTAACCATTACAATATATCAGCCACTATAAGACAAATCTACCACACAAGACAAGATCCAAGGTGCAGACTTTGCAAAAAAAAAAGCCAGAAACCATCCAACACATAGTGGCAAGGTGGCAAAATGCAAGCAGGAACAGCGTATACCGAACGCCACAACCAAGTAGTGGGAATTGTATACAGGAACATCTACACAACATATGGGCTAAGTCCCCCAAGTCCAGGTGGGAGACCCCAGAAAAAGTGGTGGAATATGAAAGAGATAAAATCCTGTGGGACTTCAAGATCCAG
Source organism: Oophaga sylvatica (assembly GCA_033576555.1). Classification (NCBI taxonomy): domain Eukaryota; kingdom Metazoa; phylum Chordata; class Amphibia; order Anura; family Dendrobatidae; genus Oophaga; species Oophaga sylvatica. The sequence goes on from JARQOD010000001.1 coordinate 884,652,333, forward strand.
ATGGATAAGCAGGTGTTGGCTAACCAACGAAACATTGTGATAGTAGACAAGGATCAGAAGACAGCAATGATAATAGATGTGGCAGTGCCAAGTGACCGCAACATCAGAAAGAAGGAATATGAGAAGCTGGAGAAATACCAGGGCCTCACAGAAGAACTGGAGAAGATGTGGAAGGTGAAGGCAACAGTGATTCCAGTGGTGATAGGAACACTTGGAGCAGTGACCCCTAAGTTGGAAGAATGGCTACAACAGATCCCAGGAGCAACATCTGAGCTCTCTGTCCAGAAAAGCGCAATGCTGGGAACAACAAAGATTCTGCGCAGAATCCTCAAGCTCCCAGGCCTCTGGTAGAAGACCCGAGAATGAGAAAGGACGACAGAGACCACCCCCAGTGGGGGTGAGAAGGAAATATTATATGGCCAAATGTTAATTCGTTAAGGAAGCACATTTTGGCACATAATTTATTATTTTTAAATTGTTTTAATTGTGCAAACCTAGGCAACATTCACACATTTGTGTCATGTGGCCTATGATGTACAGACCAGCTGCGAGTCTCCTGACCCAAACTCAACAGCCTCACAGGGGTATATGAAGCTGTTGCGTTTGAATCAGCAGACCTGTAACCGAAGCAAGCCTAATGGTCAGTTCACAGACAAGTGACACATGGATGCGTAAATCTAGCGCAAGGCCTCTTTCACACTTCAGTCGTGTGACGTCTGCCAAAGTGTGAAAATGGCGGATCTGTCTGAAAAGTGTAAAAATGGAAGTAAACTGATCCGTTTTCTGACGGATCCACCAAGTGTTCACCCGGAAATGATGAAATTGAGAGAGAGAGAGATGGTTTTCTATGGAAGCGACGGATCCGCTGGCGGATTCCGTCAAAGACGGATGCCAGCGGATCCTCCGCCCATAGGCGGCCATTATACAAAATGGCGGATGCGGCGTAGTCCGCCATTTTGGCGGAACAAAAAAACGTTGCATTGGAAGTTTTTCTGAGACGGACGCCAAATTTTTGGCAGATCCGTCAAAAAACGGACATAACGGACGACCATCCGTCAATAATGAAAGTCAATGGGAAAAAAACGGATCCGCCAAAAAAAAAAATGGCGGATGCGTTTTTTTCACATTTTGATGGATTTTGACTGACGTCGCATGACTGAAGTGTGAAAGAGGCCTAAGGCTGCATTTATAGGGGTTGTCTACTACTTAGACAACACCTTCTCAATTCCTTAGTTTCCCTCCAGTAAAAAAATAACACTTATATGCCGTCGCTGCTCCAGTGGTGTTGGCACTGTCTATGTGGGATCGCGTGATATTATTGTCACATGATTCCTGTGCCTAATCAGATGCTGCCTACCAGGGCCGGCTCCAGGTTTTTATGGGCCCCGGGCGAAAGAGCCTCAGTGGGCCCCTTTAACACAGACCACGATTCATGATGCACAGATACAGCAGAGAAATATAGGTACAGTACAATGCCAAATACTTCACTTCTTCCATTACATGAGTGATATCTATTGTAAATTGTACAATAGCTCAAAAACCGCCAAATCCTCACAGCGCACAGAACAGACTGGACAGTACAGTCCTCCATACAATATTATGGGCACCACAGTCTCCCCCTCATCACCCATATAATACCCCATGCAGGATGTCACCCCCCATATAATGCTCCATACAGAATACTGGACCCAAAATAATGCTCCATACAGAATACTGGACCCAATATAATGCTCCATACAGGATACTGGTCCCCATATAATGCTCCATACAGGATACTGGTCCCCATATAATGCTCCATACAAAATATGGAGCTCTCCTCTGCGCTGTACTGCGTTCTGCACTGTTACGGCTCAGGAAAGGGCGCTGTGGAAAGACTCCCCATTATCATCATGATTGCCTCCTTATCATCATCATTCATCAACATGGCCTCCCCATCATCATCATGGCCTCCCCATCATCATCATGGCCTCCCCATCATCATCATGGCCTCCCCATTATCATCAATGCCTGCCCATCATCATCATCTCCTCCCCATCATCATCTTCTCCCCATCATCAATGCCTGCCCATTATCATCAATGCCTGCCCATTATCATCATCTTCTCCCCATCATCATCAATGCCTCCCCATTATCAGCAATGCCTGCCCATCATCATCTCCTCCCCATCATCATCAATGCCTGCCCATCATCATTTTTCTCCCCATCATCAATGCCTGCCCATTATCATCAATGCCTGCCCATTATCATCATCTTCTCCCCATCATCATCAATGCCTCCCCATTATCAGCAATGCCTGCCCATCATCACACAACAGCATACAAGCACTCTCTCACATACATACATACATACAACACACACACACACACACACACACACACACACACACACACAAAGCACCGCACTACATACACACACAGAGACACACACACACACGTCTTACCTGTCCGGCATCCCCGCGCTTTCTGCCACAGCCGGCCGCTGAATGATGACGTCATTCAGCGGCGCTGCTGTGAGAGGAAGCGCCGGCGCCCCCTGGAGCCCGGAGCTGCGGCAGCGGAGGCACGGGGGAGGTAAGTATTGTGCCAGCTGATGCCGGGGTCCTGAGCAAGCGGGGGGGAGGGGGCCCAGTGGCGGCGCTGACACCGCTCTCCTCCGCTAACGGGCGCGGGGGTGCCAGACTGCGAGTGGGCCCCCCTGCCTGCTCAGGGCCCCGGCACTTGCCCGTGTGCCGTGCTTACGCCGGCCCTGCTGCCTACAGACGTATCACATACATGCAGAGGAATTGAGAGCAGCACCTTTCACTTTCTCTGGGTGTATATGATTTGTCAGAAGAGAAGAGTGAGGCGGCCACTGATTATGTCACACGATCATTGTGGCCCAATGTCACGCAATATCCAGTGCCGACACTGCTGGAACGGCACCGGCACTGGGTAAAGTATTATCATTTTTCTGGGGGCAAAACAGGATTTTTGGTTGCTTACCGTAAAATCTGTTTCTTGGAGCCTTCATTGGGTGACACAGGAACCATGGGTGTATGCTGCTGCCACTAGGAGACTGACACTATGCACATAAAAATTTTTTAGCTCCTCCTCTGCAGTATACACTCCACTGACTGGCACCAAGCTAATCAGTTAGTGAGAAAGCAGTAGGAGAACATGGTAGAAAGATGATGATAGAAAAACAAACAGACAACTCAACTGTAACAATAGCACACAGAAGAACAAGAGTTGTAAAAAACATGGGAGGGTGCTGTGTCCCCCAATGAAGGCTCGGAGAAACAGATTTTACGGTAAGCAACCAAAAATCCTGTTTTCTCTATCGCTTCGTTGGGGGACACAGGAACAATGGGACATCCCAAAGCAGTCCCTGGGAGGGAAACAGCAGAAAACTCCATTCAGGTCGGAGAACTCACCACTGCTGCTTGCAAGATCCTTTTTCCTAGGTTGGCGTCCGCTGAAGCATAGGTATGGACCTTGTAAAATTTGTCAAACGTGTGGATGGAAGACCAGGTTGCCGCTTTGCAGAGTTGTAGGGTGGATGCCCCATGGTGTCCTGCCCAGGAGGCGTCCACTGCCTGGGTAGAGTGAGCCTTATTCTCAGGGGGAGGCACTCTGTTCTTAACCCGATAAGCCTCTAAGATTGCAGTTCTGATCCAGAGAGCAATCATAGCCTTGGAGGCCGGAAAGCCTCTTCGCGCACCATCTGGAATGGCGAATAGGAGCTCCGTCTTCCTAAAGGAAGCGGTCTTAGCCAGATAGATCATCCCCGCCCTGATCAGGTCTAGCCTGTTCAATGACCACTCCAGAGAATGAGTCTGAGCAGGACAGAAGGAAGGGAGGACAATATCCTCATTCAAGTGAAAAGTGGATACCACCTTGGGAAGGAAAGAAGGCGGAGGCCGCAACACCACCTTATCCTTGTGAAGAACAAAGAAGGTGGGGGGCGACAGGAAAGAGGTGCTAACTCTGAGACGCGCCTAATGGAGGTGATAGCCACAAGAAACACCACTTTCCAGGACAGAACGGACAGGGAGACCTCTGAGAGGTTCAAAGGGAGAACTCATGACCTCCAGAACAAGACTGAGGTCCCACGGTTCTACGCGTTTCTGGTATGGGGGCGCCGAATGCGCCACTCCTGAAGGAAAGTTTTGACCTGAGAATGGGAGGCTAAGGACTTCAGAAAGAGGATGGAGAGGCGGATACCTGCCCCTTTAGAGAACGAAGGGCAAGGCCAGCATCAAGTCCTGCTTGAAGAAAGGCCAAAAAGGAAGGAAGCAACAAAGCCATTAGCGGAATGTTATTGGACTCACACCAGGGAAATAGGCTTTCCAGGTCCGATAATAGACCATGGAAGATGACGGCTTCCTCGCCTGGATCATGGTGCGTATTACCAGATTGGAGAAACCAGACGCTCTCAGAACCGCGGTTTCAACAGCCATGACGTCAAATTGAGTGACCGAGAATGGCAGATCGGTAGTTGTGATAGAGGTCTGGCCTGTCTGGGAGCCTCCAAGGGGCGTCCGCCAGAAGATTGACGATTTTTGCGAACCAAGACCTTCTGGGCCAATCCGGTGCCATCAGAATGACCGGCACCACCTCCGCTTTCATTTTCTTCAACAGCCTGGGAAGAAGGGTGAAGGGGAGGAATCGGGTAAGGAAACCAGGGAATGGCCAGAGCATCGGCGCCCACCACGAGAGGGTCGTGGGACCTGGAAACGAACCGTGGAACTTTCTTGTTCAGCCGGGACGCCATGAGGTCCACATCCGGAGTTCCCCATCGAAGACAAATCTGATGGAAGACCTCCTGATTCGGGGACCCTGTCCTGCCACGAGGCCCTCGTGGCTGAAAAAAATCTGCGGCCCAGTTGTCCACGCCAGGAATATGCATGCGAATATTGCCGGAACTGTCATCTCCGCCCAGTGCAGGATCCAGGATACCTCTGCCATCGCCAGGGGACTCCTGGTCCCGCCCTGATGATTGATGTATGCCACTGCTGTGGCATTGTCCGTGTGAACTCTGACTGGCAGATCCTTAAAAAAATTTTCCCAGTGAAGGAGGGACGGAAGGAAGGCCATTATTTCGAGGATGTTGATCGGTAGAGAGGACTCCTGCGCCGACCAACGCCCTTGAACTGTCAGATGGCGTAAAACCGCCCTCCCAGCCGAGAAGGCTGGCATCCGTCGTCACCACCGGCCAATGGACGGGAAGGAAGGATCGGCCCTGGAGGATGAGAGGGGACGACAACCACCAGGCAAGAGCCGCTTGACTCGGGAAGAGACGAAGCGGACGATCCAGCGGCAGGACAGATCTGTCCCACTGGATGGCCTGCTGAAGTGGTCTCGAGTGGAACTGCGCAAAGGGAATTGATACGATGCGGCCACCATTTTTCCCAAGACCTTCATCGCTGAATGGAAGGAAGCCGGATGCCTTGCAGAGAGCGAAAACCCTTGCCTGTCGGGTGTCGAACAGCATGCCTAAGAAGACAAGGCGCTGAGTCGGAACAAGGAAGGACTTTTTCCTGTTGACTAGCCAACCGAACCGGGCTAGGGAGTCAAGGACGATGGACAGACTGTCCTGGGCCTCAGAGAGAGACGGATCCTTGATGAGGATGTCGTCGAGGTAGGGGATAAGCACTAGACCCCTGATCCTCAAAATGGCCATCAATGCTGCCATGATCTTTGTAAAGACCCGGGGGCGGTCGAGATACCGAACGGCAGGGCGACAAACTGGAAATGGTTCCGCTGCACCGCGAAACCTCTAGTGAGATGGAAAAATTGGAAAGTGGAGGTAGGCGTCTTGGATGTTTATGGAGCACAGGAATTCCTGGAAGCGATTACTGAGCGGAGAGACTCCATCCTGAGATGGCGCAGGCGGATTCTCCTGTTCAGTAACTTCAAATCCAGAATGGGCCGAACCGCGCCGCCTTTCTTTGGCACGACAAACAGGTTTGAATAGAAAACTGTGAAGCGGTCTTGTTCTGGGACGATAACTCCCGAACTGAGGAGGGAGGCGATGGAAACAAAGCAGCCCGAAACCAGAGCAGGGTCTTTTCGAAGAATCGATCTCGGGGACACGAAGCGAATTCTATTTTGCATCCTGAGGATACAATCTCCCTGACCAATGCTTCCTTATGTCCCTGAAAAACATAAGATGACCGCCTAGCCTGGGAGATACGCTGGGATCTGGACACGAGTCATGTCGAGGAAGATCTGCCACGTCAGGGCCTGGTGGACCTACCATGGGAACTTTGAGGACGCCATGAAGGAGTGGGTCTGTGGCCTGAGTGGACTGGAAGAATCCTCCATCGCCGTGAAGCGACGAAAGGACCGGATTTGCCGCTTCCGGGAATGCCGGCGAGATCTGGACTGGGGAAAAAGAGAACTCGTGCCTCCTGTGGCCTCCTTAATAATCTGGTCCAACATGGAACCAAACAGGCGATCTCCTTGAAAGGGGAGGCTGGTAAGCGACTTTGACGATAGGTCTGCTTGCCATGCTTTGAGCCAAATATTCCTCCGGATGGCCACCATATTGCTGGACACCTAAGCAGCACATGACGCGACGTCCAGGGAGGCAAATACCAAATACACTGCTCAAAAAAAATAAAGGGAACACTCAAATAACACATCCTAGATCTAAATGAATGAAATATTCTCATTAAATAATTTGTTGTGTACAAAGTTGAATGTGCTGACAACAAAATCACACAAAAAATCATCAATGGAAATCAAATTTTTGAACCAATGGAGGCCTGGATTTGGAGATCTCGGGACGAGATCTCGTTGCCGAGATTTGAATTTCAGTGTGCGCCGCCATCTTTCTGGAGGCCCCTGGTGGCCATCTTTGCTCCGCGTCTCTGCAACCTCCGCGTCGCCGCAACAGAGCTGTGAGGGGCTTCCAGGCTATGATGAAATGCCAGCGGAGCCCCCCACGCAGTACAGAGGCCGGCTGCCACCACATAACAGAGCCCGGACACCACAGAGCACAGGGAGGCTGCATTGGGACCACCGCCACGGGAGTTGTAAGTATATTGCGACCCCACGGACAGAGCACAGCCACCCCACAGACAGAGCACAGCCACCCCACAGACAGAGCACAGCCACCCCACAGACAGAGCACAGCCACCCCACAGACAGAGCACAGCCACCCCACAGACAGAGCACAGCCACCCCACAGACAGAGCACAGCCACCCCACAGACAGAGCACAGCCACCCCACAGAACAGCACACAGCCCACCCCACAGACAGAGCACAGCCACCCCACAGACAGAGCACAGCCACCCCACAGACAGAGCACAGCCACCCCACAGACAGAGCACAGCCACCCCACAGACAGAGCACAGCCACCCCACAGACAGAGCACAGCCACCCCACAGACAGAGCACAGCCACCCCACAGACAGAGCACAGCCACCCCACAGACAGAGCACAGCCACCCCACAGACAGAGCACAGCCACCCCACAGACAGAGCACAGCCACCCCACAGACAGAGCACAGCCACCCCACAGACAGAGCACAGCCACCCCACAGACAGAGCACAAGCCACCCCACAGACAGAGCACAGCCACCCCACAGACAGAGCACAGCCACCCCACAGACAGAGCACAGCCACCCACAGACAGAGCACAGCCACCCCACAGACAGAGCACAGCCACCCCACAGACAGAGCACAGCCACCCCACAGACCAGAGCACTAGCACTTCCCCACAGGACAGAGACACAGCCACCCCACAGAAGAGCACAGCCACCCCACAGACAGAGACAGCCACCCAAGTCAGAGCACAGCACCACAGACAGAGCACAGCCACCCCACAGACAGAGCACAGCCACCCCACAGACAGAGCACAGCCACCCCACAGACAGAGCACAGCCACCCCACAGACAGAGCACAACCACCCCACAGACAGACACAACCACCCCACAGAGCACAACCACCCCACAGAGCACAGCCAACCCACGGACACAGAGCACCCCACAGAGCACCTCTGCAACACAGAGCACCACCACCGCACCAGCCTGGACCACCAAACGAGCAGTGACCACTCCTCTACCTGTGCTGATCTCTTCGCTTGTAACCTGAATTCGGACTGTAAGACGGACCTCCATTTGACACATTATTTTTTTTTCCCTATTTTCCTTCTGAAAATTTGGGGTGCGTCTTATGGTCCGATGCGTCTTATAGTCCGAAAAATACGGTACCTCCCCATCCATGAAGTTCGGATGTCCGGAATTCGTGTTGCGGGACGTCCACGTCTCCTCAAACAGACAGGCTCTGGTGGGCGAATGGGTAGGGGGACGGAGGCAGGACCGGGTCCGGATCACCTGAACACGCTTCTGTGTTAGGGGTTGGGGCCCTGTCTAACACACGTATGAGGATACGGGGTGGCAGTACACGCCGTACTCACAGTCTGGGAGTACAGTAGTGACTATTCACACTTTATCCCTCTGGAAAACTGAAAAGAAACGATGCACGTTAGGTAGATGTGGGTCTAATGAAAGACCCGTGTCCACCTCCTACTGACAATAAGCTAAAACTGATTAGCTTGGTGCCAGTCGGTGGGGTGTATACTGCAGAGGAGCTAACTTTTTTTTATGTGCATAGTGTCAGCCTCCCAGTGTTAGCAGCATACACCCATGGTTGCTGTGTCCCACAATGAAGTGATAGAGAAATATAAGTATTGAGAAAAAGTTGCCTGAGTAGTGGACAACCCATTTAAATAGGCTTACCATGACCATAATCCGATCATTAGTCAAGTAAAAGCCTGCTTACACACTTCTTTACTTCGCAAAATGACTGTCTTCTTATCAGAAGCACATACAATGGCTTGAGAAAGTATTCACCCTCTTTGGTATTTTTTGCGTTTTGCTACCTCAGAACCTGGAATTTAACTTTTTTTTTTTTTTCATCAGGTCATGTAAAGAACGTCTAAAACTGAACGTAGGAATTTCTTTTTATTGTGAAGCAAACAACAAATAGGACAAAAACTGAAAACCTCAGTGTGCATAACTATTTACCCCTTACAGTCAGTCCTTTTGCGGCAATTACAGCTGCAAGTCACTTTGGATAAGTCTCTGACTTATCTACATCTTGCCACTGGGATTTTTCCTCATTCCCTCGCCTTGGACCATTTTCCCTGTGCCTGCCCAAAAACATCCCCACATTGTGATGCTGCCACCACCATGTTTCACTGTGGGGATGGTGTTCTTGGAGTGATAAGCAGTGTTGGTTTGGCATCAGATATAACATTTACCTTGGTGGCCAAAAGTAAAATTTTGGTCTCATCTGACCACATCACCTTCCTCCATGCATTTCAGGAGTCTCGCACATGTCTTTTGGCAAGTGAAGGCTTTGTTCTGTCCACTCTTCCATAAAGGTAACCTCTATGGAGTGTATGGTTTATTGTGGTCATATGTACAAATAGTCCAGTCTTTGCTTGGAAACTCTGCAGTTGTTTCAGGGACACATTTAATTAATTAATGCCCCATTGACAGGGCAGAGAGTTTTGGTGGGCGGCCGTCTCTTGGCAGGTTTGTTGTGGTTCCATTTGATGATCGTGGATTTGATGGTGCTCAGGGGGATCATCAGAGATTGGGATTTACTTATTTAGTTTTTTTATAACCCAACCCCGCCTTGTACATCTCAACAACTTTGCCCCTGACTTGTTTGGAGAACTCCTTGGTCTTCATGGTGTTTGGTTAGTGGTGCCTCTTGCTTAATGGTGTTGCAGCCGCTGTGGCCTTTCAGAAAAGGTGTGTATATACTGACAGACCATGTGGCACTCAGATTCACACAGGTGGACTTCCTTTCATAGCATGTGATTTATGAAGGCAATCGCTTGCATCAGAATTTTTTAGGGGCGTCATAGCACAAAAAAGGTGAATACATATGCACATGCCAATTTTTAGTTATTTGATACCATAAATTGAATTTATGCCTATATATTTCTCACTTCACCTACTTAGACTATTTAATGCATCACACATAAATTGGATTATAAAAATATTTAAACATATAATGTAACAAAATAGGTAAAAAGTCCAGGGGGTGAATACTTTTGCAAGTCGCTGTATTCCTATTACATAGAACAATGTGCTGATGAAAATAATTTTTAAAGCGAACTTAAAAAATTTGTCAAACAAACTTTTGCTTGTTCATGGGCTGATTACAGTCCTGTCTAAACAGGTGACCAATTAGGTCATGTGCGTTCCTAGGAACTCTAGTTTCCAATTATGGGCCAGTGTAACCCTAGACTAGACAGTATAAAATGTGCCAAAGTGATTACAGTTGCTCCTTTTAATTGATAAATTGTATGCCCATTATGTAGTCTAAGTGTATATAACTTTTGCTATAAAGTGTCAAGTTTTTGGCTACTCCACCCCACAAGCTACAAGCTTATAAAGCAGGTTAAAAAAAAAAAAAAAAAAAAAGGATGATATCTAAAACTTTTTATAGTTGTGGTTAACAGCATCTAAGTCAATAAATCTCCCACACTGCGCCCATGTATGATAGCATGACAACACGAGTTACTGAATTATCCTGATGCATTAATGGAGGGGATACGGCAGCGGCACTACATCTACATTCCCCCTGCATGCTCTCATTACTAGTGATGAGCGAACTTGGTGTTATCTGAGCATGCTCGGGTGCTAACCGAGTGTCTTCACCGTACTGTTAAACAGCCGCAAAACACATGCATGGATTACCTGCTTGTTAGGCAATCCTTGCATGTGTTGCAGCTGTCTAACAGCTACGCAACATGAAGCCACGGGGACTTGAACATATTTTTCAAGCACATCAAAGACACTCGGTTAGCACCCGAGAATGCTTCGATAACGACTTCTCAGAGCACGTTCACTCATCACTAATTATTACCTATTCTTCACTTTTTTCCCCCCCCACAGCAGAGCATGCATTTTTCGTTAGCTCCATTAAAGGAAACTTTGTCTTGAGCTATTTTCTGGGATATGGCTCCCAAAGATCATATCATATCCGGATACATAATATTCAGTGTAATCATCAGTATAACTTTATATCTTCTTTGGCCCTTGCTCAGCGTCCTACACAGTCAGTTCCTGGTACAAGAAAACAATTTAACCTTACTGATATGAGCCAAAATCATCTCCAACATTTAAGACCGCAATTTATTTTAGAATTGTTCTGGGCATCAATTATATCAACTTTGTGGCGCCATCTAGTGGCCATTTGGGTTTAAAAGTTTTTCTGATTAACCAAAGAGGCAGTTCATAAATTTATATTCTCACTTACATGATTTTTGGCTACAATATCTACATTATCACTCTGATACTGTGACTGTCCAGTCTACATGGTCAACTGGTAGAAGAGGACATCACTAGGACCTGTACACTTACTGGTGAAGACTAGGTCACTTAAAAAAGGGAGGTTATAATTGGAACAAATAAAAATTGTTGTGTTGCCTCAAAGAGGAGGCATATACCTGGTCATTAAAAAAAAAAAAAAAAAAAGTGGGCATGCAAAATAGTCAGGTCTTATTTCTGGTCTGAATTGCTATTTATTTTGGTTACACACGACTGGCAGTTTGAGTACCGTACTTCCATTGGTTTTCCCACAAAGTATATTTTAAATTTTGGAATAATAATAATTTCCACAATTGGATGTGTTTAAATAAAATGTTCCTGTGCTGAGATAATCTTATAAATGTGCCCCTGCTGTGTACTGTGTAATGGCCGTGTCTGACCGTACAGGGACATGGTCTGATCATACCACAGGTCCTGGGCCGGCTCGGCTGTGGCGTGGGCCGGCTCGGCTGTGGCGTGGATTAGTGTGGATCGTGTAGATAATAACTTGCGCTACATCTGAGAACAGAAAACACAGGCAAATACAGTCTCCTATAGCCAGGAGATAGTCATGTGTTTTGTTTTGTATGTATTATGATTTATGCCTCATGTAGAAGGACGGCTTCTCTCAGTTCAGATCTTATTTCAGGAATATGGACAATGTAGGAGGTTTCTTCTCGGAAATCATAAATCCAGACTACAAATAACCACCAGCTATGACCCAGTGCCAGCATGGCGTTTTATATACGAGATTTACAATACTTGTGGTTACATTTCGTAAGAGGAGAGAATTGTGCTTCAGACACAAAACTATGGAAGAGAAATATAGTAAATGTTCATTTAATAGAGCGACTATAAAGATCTGTGAGATATGAAGTCACTGACCGGTGGGATTGTGGAGCAGCTTCCGACTGTACCCATGGACGTCACGCTGGTGGTTCGTGTACGGTGCTGGTTAATGTGTTGTAAACTGTCTTCATCCCTAGAAATAAAATACAAAATGAGGAAACCAATGCATAGCGTTCAAGGAAATGCCCCACTATTCTGCCAACACACAGCATGGTTCTAGAGGACCCGTAGGCTCTTCTGACATGACTGTCTTGTATTATCTATGAAACAGCAAGGCCAAACCATTTTTTCTTTCAGAACCTTATGTTGTCCCTTTGCTAATTCTCAAAGAAATATACTAAAATATTGGGAAAAAAGGGTTGTTGCCATTCCCCATGTGGAGTCACATTAGTGAGAATCCAGACAAACTACAATTTATGATTTGTGACGTTGTAAGCGTGCCACATCTAATGGCAAATGCCGTCCAGCCATGGCTGAAAATATCTGGTATCATGAAGTAATATTTCAAGAGATTGTGCAGCATCACGGTCAGCACGGGGATCCAGCGCAGGATGCTCTGGTGGTCTATATGTCAGCACCAAAAGCCATGACATCCATGAAAGGCCCAAGCGCAGAGGAATCGCAGATGGGGCCCAGTTTTTGTCAAGACTACCAGAGTATCTTGTGCTGGATCCATGTTGGTGACAAGGGAGTATAAACCACTTTATTTTTGCCTCATCTCTGGTGTCAGAGTTTTTACTGAGGCTTTATAACCCCCTTATCATTTAAAATGAAACAGGTTCTCAGACACGTAAAAAAAAAATCCTCAGGACCTGGTCCTGCAGCCATATCAATATGGATGGCTGCAGAATGTAAACCTTAACTGCCTTCTGCCATCCTTGGCTCCTGTTTTAAAGGGAACCTGACAGGTCCCCCATGCCCTGCAACGCACCAGCATTTATTGCACAATTCCCTGACTAACCAGCCCTTTATGCTGTCAGCCACCTAAATACATGTTGAAAATAAGTATTTATAAACTGTTTTTCTCATGCAAATTAGTTCTTTGACTAGTCTATGGGGCGTTAAGCTTCCCCACACTAGTCGTCCCTCTTTTCATGTTATCATGCCCACAGGGACCATGATTTGCAAGAGCTGGCGTCATCACCAGCTCTCTGCAAACCTCACGCATGCACGCAGCTTCCTTCAGGCACCTCATTACACCTCTGAAGACGGGTGTACTCTTCCTGGCTTCAAAGGCGCGCTGAGCATGCCTGGAGGTCCAGAAGATGTAAGTGAACACGCGCAAGGTTTGAAGAGAGCTGGCTATTATGTCGGATCTTGTAAACCTTGTTATGTCCCTGTGGGCATGAGAACATCCAGAGGGACGACTAGTCTAGGGAAACTAACACCCATCAACTAGTGAAAGGTTTCATTTGCATAAAAAAAAGCAGCTTATACTTTTTTCAACATATGTTTAGGTGACTAACACCATAAAGGGCTTATTAGGCAAAACATTTAGCAATAAATACACATATGTTGGTGGGCTGGGGATGACAGGTTTCCTTTAAGTCGCCGGCCTGGCACAACAATGATGTTGCCTCGGTCCGGCAGATCAAAACAGCAGCTGGGGACACCCGCAGGTAGGAGGCAATTTGCAGGGCTCCTGTCCAACAGCCAGTGATTATTTATGTGGCTGCTAGACCAGGGTCCTTGCAAATCAATTTGCTGCTCATTTCTAAGTTCCCCTGGACTACTACAGCTTCAATGTCTGCTCACTAAGGTGCAACTTCTGCAATCCCAGGCAACCAGCACGATGAAGGGTATGGCAGGAACAGGACTGGGAATTGCCTTCTTTAGACAAAGCCTTATCACAATAAATCTTGTACATTTGTCTGAATTACCTGAACGGTCTGTACTCTTTGTTTTCCCCGGAAAGATCCACCAGGTCAGGACATTTATCTTCATAATCATCCAGTTCCTCACTTTCCTGACCGTCAGCATCTTCATCGGAGCTTAGCTTTTCATTCCCAAGTCTGCTACCTTCGTCATCACCATGTACACAGATTTCAGGGATTTTCTTGTCAGTCTTTTCAACAGCCTTTCCTTCCAGTTCAGCTAAAGCGTTACTGAACTCTGTCATGTCTAAGCCTGGTCCATGACGATCACTGTTGTGTTTGGTTTCAGAATCTTTAGTAGAAGAGGTGTCTGTGGCGTCTAATAGCCTCGTGTCGTCTTTCCAGTAGTTTTCATTTTCCTGTTCACCACCTCCGTTAGGCGGAGTACAGCTGGTTTCTGGGTTGTCCTCGTCGGTATCATCTGGACCAGCTGGCTGTAGGAGCTCAGTCATCCTGCTGCATTTCTTTGGTATAGCCACTGACTGCAATTTCTACATCAAGGGAGCACTCTTTTCTGAAAAGAAATCATTGCAGACACGTCAAGAGAGAAGCGCTAAACCAAGAAGCGAAACGTGCATCTTAATGTAACATGTTGGCTACTAAAGCAGTGTGTGAAAACAGCCCACGGTAATGTGCACGAAACATGACGGCATGGATGCATCAAACACACTGCGACAGAATTCTGCAGTGAAATGGTTTAAAATGTCACAAAACGACAGCGCTCCAGCTCATGTTTGCATCATAGAAAACTAGCAAGTTTTTGTGAGTAACACTGGTAATATGGTGCACTACCCCAACAAGTTGGAGAGGGTCACAGACGAGCATGTGAAGAGCTACAAGTATTATTGATGGTGTACTTACTCCAGAATGGAGGCCCATCCACCTATAGGAGTGTACATGCAATACAAAGAGCGAAGATTGCCACTACAGAAAAAAAGAGCAAAGTGGCTGTGAAGTGACGAGTATGTCCACCAGTAAGTAGAAGTTTAGCTTCCACAAGAGCCAAGGTGTTCCCACACCGAGGAAGGCTGTGAGTGAAGAGGTTTGCCACCAGAGAAATAGTGAGGAGGTTGGTGCACAAGCGAGGAAATGATATGCAGCAACTAGGCAAAATGGCTGCAGCAGCACACGAGCTGCTGGACAGCTACAGCAAAGAATTGCTGCAAAGACCGAGCAGACAGTGAGAGGGGTGCTACAAGCACTGCGAGTGTGCGCTGCTGCATAACAGTGGAAATACACTGTGCCAAAGCAAAAAAGGAGCTGCTGAACAAGTGGTCATCAAGTGGTGAAAA
This sequence comes from Oophaga sylvatica, assembly GCA_033576555.1. NCBI lineage: Eukaryota > Metazoa > Chordata > Amphibia > Anura > Dendrobatidae > Oophaga > Oophaga sylvatica. The sequence goes on from JARQOD010000001.1 coordinate 884,667,661, forward strand.
GTGGAGCAAGTGCCAGCCCACCAGTTGTCACCTGTATACGGCAGCCATTCTGAGTTGGAACCAACTACCACTTAATACAAGCACACCGGGCTGTGGAGTCGGTAAGCCAAACCTCCGACTCAGACTCCTCAATTTCCATGACACTGACTCCAACTCCACAGCCCTGCACACCACCACCTCTAACAAGCTGGATCCAAGAGAGCTCACCTCTCATCAGGACTGGTCTGTACTGGGAGGCATCTAATCATATAAACAGAATGTTCTCATTCACTGACAGCAAACATCATGGACAAGGTGAGGAATTAACAAACAGTTACATTTACAAAAACACACCTTTGAGGAAAATCAAGAATGTAGCAGATACATGAGCTGACAGCATGGCGTTGTATCTGGTAGAGGATTATACTGCGATCACTTGGTTCTGGATTTAATGGGAACTGGAGAGCACACAGCTCATGTGAAAACGGAAACTTCCTTGGCACAGAAACCACAATTACGGCTCAAGTTCCCATATCCTAATCTACAGTCAAGTAATCTTAAAAAAACTATATATAATAATCCGTCTCAATGAAAAGTAGTGGAGACACAAGAACGCATCTTAATTAGGTATGAAATGTTCCTTCATTTTGGCCAAGCAGAATTCCCCGTGTGTCAGGCCGAGACACAGCACCACTTATGTTTCACCGTCTTGGAGGGCAATTTACATATTCTGCTATATTATTCTTGTAACTCTTCTGTTACAGATTACGGCGGACAGTGAAGGCAGCCAGCATTAAACGATCACTTTGTGCACTCACACACTTCAGCCAATTTAAATGTCAATTACACGTATGTTGGAAGAAAACCACATGGACAGAGGGAACTGGGAGCTCTACGCAGATGTTAGGAAAGATTTTTAGACATCCTCAGAATTCAATAAAATATTTTTATTCTACATTACATTTGACTGTTAATGACCACAGTGTACATGTGCACATACATATATTACACTTCTACTACTGGTCTGTTTTTGGTTTATCCCATATAAAAAAAAAAAAATGTTAAAGCGAACCGGTCATCAAGTTTGGCCGATACGAGTTATGGCTACCGCCTTTCAGGGCTTATCTACAGTATAAGAAAAATAAGTATTATTCTCTCCAGTCCGATGGGTGACGAAGGTCCGGTGCCTCCCATCTTCTTGCGATGCCGCCCTCCTGCTTGCTTCATGGCTCCCCGGTATCACACTCCTGCGCAGGCGTACTTCTCTGTCCTGTTGAGGGCAGAGCAAAATACTGCAGTACGCAGGCACCGGGAAAGGTCAGAGAGGCCCAGCGCCTGCGCACTGCAGGAATTTGCTCCCCGATGCCGGGGAGCCTGTGAAGCAAGCAGGAGGGAGGCATCGCACGAAGATGGGAGGCACCAGGCTCGAACTTGCGACACCCATAGGACCGGACCGCTCCCCTTCTTCCCAGAGCCATAACTTTTTTATTTTTTGGTCAATATGGCCATGTGAGGGCTTCTTTTTTGCGGGATGAGTTGTACTTTTGAACGACACCATTGGTTTTAAAATACTGTGTATTCGAAAAGCGGAAAATAAAATTCCAAGTGCTGAGAAATTGCAAAAAAAGTGCAATTACACAACTGTTTTTTGGATTTTTTTTTTACCATGTTCACTAAATGCTAAAACTGACCTACCATTATGATTCTCCAGGTCATTCCGAGTTCATAGACACCAAACATATCTAGGTTCTTTTTTTATTTAAGTGGTGTAAAAAAACAACAAAGTTTGCTAAAAAAAAATGCGTCATTTTCCGAGTCCTGTAGGGTCTCGTTTTTTCAGGATCTGGGGCCCGGTAAGGGCTTATTTGTTTTGCGTGCCATCTAACGTTTGTAATGATATCATGTTGGTGCAGATACGATCTTTTGATTGCCCGTTATTGCATTTTAATCCAATGCTGTGTCAACCAAAAAACAATAATTCTGGGGTTTTGACTTTTTCGCTATGCCGTTTACCGATCGGATTAATTCTTTTTATAGCTTGATAGATCGGGTGATTCAGAATGCGGCGATACCAAATATGTGTAGGTTTGTTTTTTTTTTTTGTTTTATTTTGAATTGGACAAAGGGGGGTGATTTGAACTTTTGTATTTTTTTTTAAAAACATTTTTTCTTTTCTTACTTTTTGCATGCTTCAATATACATGCCCCCACAGGCCGACCCGGAGCACGAGCATATCATTAACTCAAAAACTGAAAATAAAGATTAAACAACAACCACAAGACGGATTTAATCAAACAAGGTATCATTTTAATCAGTATAACGGCGCCGACCTGACACTGCCTGTAGGTTACTGTGCACAATCCTGTTGACAGGTTCACTTTAAATTTATAATAATCCATCCAAACGGAAAGTAGTGGAATCGCACAGTATCGATAAAGGATGGCAGATCCATAGGGTATATCATAAATGCGGGGAAAATGTTTGCAAAATTAGGCCAGCTGCTCTCTCCTTAGTAAATTAATGGAGCAGAGGCGAAGGTGAAATCTATATGTGTTATGGAAAAAGATGAGGAAGCATCACTATCCCTTCATTAAAGTGTTTCTCCATTACTTGGGCAACTACATCTCAATTGCTATACTACCCAGTGTAAAATACAGTAGCACAGCGTTTTTCTCACCTTTGGTGCCGGCCCTGTTCCAGCTATGTCACCGCCGGGACCTGTGTGACTTTCTATAATGTAAGCCCTGCTGCCCATCAGCGGCCGCTTCACTCACTTCCTTAGGACGAAGCTGACACCAAAAATAAGCGAGAACTGCTGGTGCACTCTGATTTCCTCCGAATGTCAGTTAAGTCCGCAGCAAGCAGGAGAGAGACATGCTGACTGGCTGCAGGGATTGCGTGACATAATGTCACACAAGACTCGGGGAACCAGGCACCAATATTGCTGGAACGGTGCCAACACTGGAGGCGAGCAGAGGCGGTTTTAATTTCACATGATGGAACATCATTGAAAATGAGGAGCATGGCTGAGGAACTCCTTTCTCATGAGAGGTGAAGGGCATGGAGATGACACCTGCACTTATTTACTGTACTCCAGTACCGCTCTTTAAATTGTCATTTAAAGATTATAAGTAAACCTAAATTATCTTAAAGCTAAACTGCATATTTGTTTTATGTAAAAGGCATTTTTATGGCAGAATAATCTCTACTTTTGGATCTGCTGATCACAAATATACTGTAATCTACTAATAAAGAAGTGGTTTCAACCAGTGGCCCTGCTGCAGATGCAAAATTACAATTCCTTGCATGCCCTAATAACCACAGATTGCAGATAGTTTCTCCACGGCCCCTCTGCACGCTACAGCCTCTCCGCGGCCCCTCTGCACGCTACAGCCTCTCCGCGGCCCCTCTGCACGCTACAGCCTCTCCGCGGCCCCTCTGCACGCTACAGCCTCTCCGCGGCCCCTCTGCACGCTACAGCCTCTCCGCGGCCCCTCTGCACGCTACAGCCTCTCCGCGGCCCCTCTGCACGCTACAGCCTCTCCGCGGCCCCTCTGCACGCTACAGCTTCTCCGCGGCCCCTCTGCACGCTACAGCTTCTCCGCGGCCCCTCTGCACGCTACAGCTTCTCCGCGGCCCCTCTGCACGCTACAGCTTCTCCGCGGCCCCTCTGCACGCTTACAGCTTCTCCGCGGCCCCTCTGCACGCTACAGCTTCTCCGCGGCCCCTCTGCACGCTACAGCTTCTCCGCGGCCCCTCTGCACGCTACAGCTTCTCCGCGGCCCCTCTGCAGGCTACAGCTTCTCCACGGCCCCTCTGCATGCTACAGCTTCTCCGCGGCCCCTCTGCATGCTACAGCTTCTAAGCGGCCCCTCTGCACGCTACAGCTTCTCCGCGGCCCCTCTGCACGCTACAGCTTCTCCGCGGCCCCTCTGCAGGCTACAGCTTCTCCGCGGCCCCTCTGCAGGCTACAGCTTCTCCGCGGCCCCTCTGCAGGCTACAGCTTCTCCGCGGCCCCTCTGCAGGCTACAGCTTCTCCGCGGCCCCTCTGCAGGCTACAGCTTCTAAGCGGCCCCTCTGCATGCTACAGCTTCTCCGCGGCCCCTCTGGATGCTACAGCTTCTCCGCGGCCCCTCTGCATGCTACAGCTTCTCCGCGGCCCCTCTGCATGCTACAGCTTCTCCGCGGCCCCTCTGCATGCTACAGCTTCTCCGCGGCCCCTCTGCATGCTACAGCTTCTCCGCGGCCCCTCTGCATGCTACAGCTTCTCCGCGGCCCCTCTGCATGCTACAGCTTCTCCGCGGCCCCTCTGCATGCTACAGCTTCTCCGCGGCCCCTCTGCATGCTACAGCTTCTCCGCGGCCCCTCTGCATGCTACAGCTTCTCCGCGGCCCCTCTGCATGCTACAGCTTCTCTGCGGTCCCTTTGCATGCTACAGCTTCTCCACAGCCCCTCTGCATGCTACAGCTTCTCCACGGCCCCTCTGCATGCTACAGCTACTCCACGGCCCCTCTGCATGCTACAGCTTCTCCACGGCCCTACTGCATACTACAGCTTCTCCACGGCCCTACTGCATACTACAGCTTTTTCATGGCCTCTCTGCATACTACAGCCCATCTGTATACTACAGCTTCTCTACTGCCCCTGTGTATATCAGTTTCTCTACAGCCCATCTGTATACTACAGCTTCTCTATATCATATCTATTTCATCATACAAATCAAGCAGCCGCCACATTGCAGGTCACAAGACATTATCTGTAAGGCATCACTTACTGGATATCATGGAAGGTGGGGAAAAGTTCACTTTCATAGTTGAAGCGTTTTAAGAAAAAATCTCGAATACATTTCACATCTCTGTCAAAATACCTAAAAAACAAGAAAAAAAAAATCAGTTCAGAGCCATTACATGACACTTTTAATACAACATTTGATACAGTGTCTCGGCATCCACCTTCAGCTCTGGGCACATACGCTGCTCAGATATCAGGCCTACTATCTGTGCTGAGATCACACATTAAAATTCTTTCCTGCATTTACAATCTCAACCAATAAATCACTTGAACGTGTTCTTGGCCGCACTTGGTCAATTCATGTCTCTATCAATGTATGAGCAGACGAAGAATGCTGCCATTAGTAGGTAGCTGATGTACGTATGAATAATTCAGCATTAAGGACATTAGGATCGGAGCCAAGATTAGCGCATATGCTATATTAATCAATTCAAGGTTGCGATGTGCATGGGATCACTCTGCAGGGGGATTTACAGCAATAACTGTACAGGACACTTTGGGTAATAGATTGTATTCAGCCTGGAAACCGACCATTCTGCATTTGCGTGAGATGTAGACACCATTTGTGGGAAATCAATCATGGTGACGTGGTCCTCATCATCCAGCATTAGATTGAACTCATTGAAGTCACCGTGGATCAGACCGTGATTGGCAAGCTTGATAATCAGCTCCATTACTTCATTGTAGAGCGCTGCTGGATCTTCGAGATGACGAACCTGGCATCTAAAAAGGCAAGAAAAGAAAAGTGGTTAAAAAAAAGACAAGGAAAAAAAAAAAAACTACTGGGGGAGTTTTTCACAAATTACAATTTGGATATATCAACATGTTGGGAGAACAATCTCTTGATGGGAATCCAGACGGATCTCAGCGCATCACAGTGACTCTCAGACAATGAACGACATCTCACTAGATGGATCACTAAAAATGGATTTGGAGACAGGCTCAGACAGGTAATCAACTAAACCAACACATGAGTGATAACATTACTGGGCAGATAATCTTCCCTCTTTGTATATCAGAAACATGTAGAAAATCCTCAGTGGGGCTTATCAGTACAGTGTTAATCTTTTTGTCCTATGCATACAGAGAAAAGGGGGAGGCTCCTGCTGCAGCTGGCTGTCCCACACAGACACAGGAAAGTGAGTAGGATGAAGTGAAACAAGGCTGATCACCTAAAGGTACTGCCACACTAAGCTATCCCGCTAGCGATCTCGTTAGCGTTGCATACTAATGAGATCGCTAGCGGGATTGTTTCTATATCGCTAAATGCTGCCGCATTTAGTGATATAGTTAACGACGCTATCGCCGTTAGCGATCTCCTTAACGACTTTAGCGGTACAAAAGTACCGCTAAATCGCTAAGAAAAGGTGCCACACTAGCGATATATACTTACCCAGCGGGAGCGCCAGCGATGAAATAGGGTCCGGAACGATTCCAGCGACGAGCGAGATCACAGCAGGAAGCTCGTCGCTGGAAGCTGCCGCACTGAACAACATCGCTAACGGGATCGCTAAATAGTGACGTTTTTTAGCGATCCCGTTAGCGATATTGTTTAGTGTGGCATACCCTTAAGATGTACAGAACATTTTGTTCAAATATTTTACAGTTTAAATTGTAACAAAGCAAAATAGAACGAGTAAATTAATGGAGAAGTTGCTGGGATTTTGTTTAATACATTTTCCATGTTTAGAGTTTCTTTAAAAGGGGTTTGTCTTCTGCTTTAATATTAAATAGGTCAACAATATTAGATCAGTGAGGGTCTACCACCCTGCACCCTCCATTGATAATCAGCTCCTGTAGTGCTGAGATGTATGAATGAATGGGTACAACAATGCTCCGTACACTGTGTATAGAGAACTGCAGCTCAGCTCCTACACAAATCACTGTATACATCCTGACAGCCACTGAAGCTAATTGTGTGGGGCATCTGGTGTCGGATCCCCAGTGATCAAACATTTATGATCAACTCAAGGCTTGTACAGAATATGGACAACCTATTTTTAAACTACAGTAACCAGTTCCCCAGGTAGAATTAAAAAAGAAATATACGTACCTTCCACACCAGCGTCGTTCCAATGTTGTTGGCGCCTGGTCTCCCGCAACGCAATCAGCGGCCATTAATTGGCTGCAGGGCTCACATGGCATAACAATGTCGCCAGAGCCCTGGGAGACCAGGCACGGACATTGTTGGAACAGTGCTCGTTGTAGAGGGGAGTATGATTTTTATTCATTTTTTTAATTTTTACAAGTAGAACTACACAATTTAAAAAGGTGTCGTCAAGATAGTGAATGATCCCTTTAAAGTAATGGACAAACCCCTTTAAATAAGGAAAATGTATGGGATAGGTCATTGGGATAGACTTAACCTTCATAGTTAGATGTCAACCAAATTCTCCAGCTTGTGACTTATAGGAGTTAGCTGTATTTGGTTATCTGGGAAGAGGTATTACCACTTAAAGGGAACCAGTTATGTCTTCGAACGTTATTACCTGAGATATGTAGTTAGTCTGCAGGATATTAGCATTCTAAAGCTGCCCTGCACTAAACGCTCAGGAAATGAGCGCTATTCCTCCCGGCAGCCTCCAGCAGCAGCGCATGCGCAGAGCCGGCTGTCAGTCAGTGCCGGGGCGTAGTTACAGCTTCCGTTCACTGTACACTGAGCGGTGACTGAAGGCTGGAGGTTTCGCCAGGAGGAAAAAAGTTAATTTCTTCCTGGCAGCGGTCCTTTCAGTGTAGCGGCCACACAGCTTTAAAGCGCTATTACCCTGCTGGTTAACCCCCACATAAGCAGGTGAACAGCATTTTATGAACGGGTCCTTTTACCAAGTTATTACCTCTCTCAAAGTGATGTCTTGGTTAATGAACAGAATGGTGGCGCCACACACTATACTGGAATGGGGTATTTCAGTGTCTGCAGTCAGCATCTACTCTGCGGATAGCAGATAACTTGCTCTAGTGAGAATAATCTTTTACACTGATACTCAGAGTACCCATTATTTCAATTTTTATTTCATAAAAGTACACATTAAAATAAGAAACTAATATCTCATCAGAAAAATCTGCTTCTTTCTCCTCCTGGACTGATCGTCCATTTTGAAAATGTTCAAGTCATGGGTAAAATGTGTATTCAGTGAAAACAGATTGTTACATTACTGAGACAGGAGATGGCAGATGCTGCGATGATAAGACTATGCAGAGGGGTGGTGCTAGAGGCAGCTCCTCCCTCCTCTCCCATCTTGTTTGCTTTTGCGGCTGCTGCTTGACATTGAGTACTGCTGCTTATCTTACTGGTAACCAGAATACCCAAGTCCTTCTCCTGTTCCTTAGTCCCAAGTATGGTCCCATTTAATGTATATGCATCAACAGGATTACTCCGTCCTAGGTGCATTACTCTACATTAATTCAGCTGTCCATCATACCATCGCTACAATTGTGTCTTGCTAGAATACAGAAAAATAAGAACATTATACATTTTCAAAGCATATCTTGACCAAGGTCAATAAAGCTCAAAGTTGAGCATTTTAATACAAAATGAATGGACACTCCTCATTCATATTGCACACAGAAAAACAGAGTACAAGTCCAATACTTATTTGTAAAATAACATTTTATTACATCAAAAGGCACATAAATAGACATATAAATATATCAAATTCAACAAAAGAATTTATGAAGAGGGATGGATAAACACAATATAGCTGGGTCTTAGTAAAACATACAGAGGTGGGGGAGCAATCAAGAAAAAATGGGAATTAAATAGATTCCCACATTATATAAAGGTGCTAGTGCATAAGTGCAGGATATTAGGTACCAAATATATCACCAAGTTTTACTCCCAACTGTTGGATCAAAACAGTATCCACAATAGTAAAGAGCGACCTGCACCGTAAATGGTTAATCATATATATATAATAAAGAATAGCTCTTATCCATAGTTCCTCCCTAAGACATCAAGACACGCAGCCCCAACGCGCGTTTCTTCATATATACACTGCTCAAAAAAATAAAGGGAACACTCAAATAACACATCCTAGATCAAAATTAATGAAATATTTTCATTGAATACTTTGTTCTGTACAAAGTTGAATGTGCTGTCAACATAATCACACAAAAATCATCAATGGAAATCAAATTTTTTAACCAATGGAGGCCTGGATTTGGAGAGACCCCAAAAATGAAAGTGGAAACAAGTCAAAATAATGCTCAGTATTGTGTGTGGCCTCCACGTGCCTGTATGACCTCCTTACAATGCCTGGGCATGCTCCTGATGAGGTTGCGGATGTTCTCCTTCGGGATCTCCTCCCAGACGTGGACTAAAGCATCCGTCAACTCCTGGACAGTCTGTGGTGCAACGTGACGTTAGTGGATGGAGCGATACATGATGTTCCAGATGTGCTCAATCGGATTCAGGTCTGGGGAACGGGCAGGCCAGTCCATAGCTTCAATGCCTTCCTCTTGCAGGCTAATGGCAGTCAGGCTACCTCTGGCGAGCACATGGAGGGCTGTGTGGCCCTCCAAAGAAATGCCACCCCACACCATTACTGACCCACTGCCAAACCGGTCATGCTGAAGAATGTTGCAGGCAGCAGGTTCACACTGAGCACATGTGACAGACGTGACAGAGTCTGGAGACGCCGTGGAGAGCGATCTGCTACCTGCAACATCCCTCAGCATGACCGGTTTGGCAGTGGGTCAGTAATGGTGTGGGGTGGCATTTCTTTGGAGGGCCACACATCCCTCCATGTGCTCGCCAGAGGTAGCCTGACTGCCATTAAGTACCAAGATGAGATCCTCAGACCCTTTGTGAGACCATATGCTGGTGCGGTTGGCCCTGGGTTTCTCCTAATGCAGGACAATTCCAGACCTCATGTGGCTGGAGTGTGTCAACAGTTCCTGCAAGATGAAGGCATTGTAGCTATGGACAGGCTTGCCCGTTCCCCAGACCTGAATCCGACTGAGCACATCTGGGACATCATGTCTCGCTCCATCCACCAACGTCACATTGCACCACAGACTGTCCAGGAGTTGACGGATGCTTTAGTCCAGGTCCGAGAGGAGATCCCGAAGGAGAACATCCGCAACCTCATCAGGAGCATGCCCAGGCGTTGTAGGGAGGTCATACAGGCACGTGGAGGCCACACACAATACTGAGCATCATTTTGATTTGTTTTCACTTTAATTTCGTCGTTTTGATTTTCATGTTGACGTGTTTCCACTTTCATTTTGGGGTCTCTCCAAATCTAGGCCTCCATTGGTTCAAAAATTTGATTTCCATTGATGATTTTTGTGTGGTTATGTTGACAGCACATTCAACTTTGTACAGAACAAAGTATTCAATGAGAATATTTCATTCATTTAGATCTAGGATGTGTTGAGTGTTCCCTTTATTTTTTTGAGCAGTGTATATATGAAGAAACGCGCTTTGGGGCTGCATGTCTTGGTTTCTTAGGGAGGAACTATGGGTAAGAGCTATTCTTTATATATATGATTAACCATTTATGGTGCAGGTTGCTCTTTACTATTGTGGATACGGTTTTGATCCAACAGTTGGGAGTAAAACTTGGTGATATATTTGGTACCTAATATCCTGCACTTATGCACTAGCACCTTATTTAATGTGGGAATCTATTTAATTCCCATTTTTTCTTGATTCCCCACCTCTGTAAAGTTTTACTAAGACCCAGATATATTGTGTTTATCCATCCCTCTTCATAAATTCTCTTGTTGATTTTGATATATTTATATGTCTATTTATGTGCCTTTTGATGTAATAAAATGTTATTTTACAAATAAGTATTAAACTGGTACTCTATGTTTTTCTGTGTGCCAATTGTGTCTTGCTAGTGGTATCAGTCAGCAGATGTACTCATTCACTATACAGATGGGTGGGCTATTGCAGAGGTCTCAGACATTAATAATAGCCGTGGCACATTCACCTATCAGACGTATTGGCCGACCTTCTGACAAGTCAATGGATCTGAACTGTTGCATGCAAGGTTTGCTTTCTCAGCCTTGGCTATTACATACAGCAATATGGCTTGCTACAAAGGAGGCCATTGTGCTGGTGGGAGAAGGCAGGGGACATGGCTGCACTGCCACCTTCTGGCAAAAGAAGGAAATATTTTCTAAAATATTCAGTAGTGAAAACTACAATATAAACAAGTGGTTTTCGACAGACATTTGTGAAATCCCATTTATGAATGTTGTAAAATAATTTCACATTAGGTCATAGGTCTACATTACTGAGAAGGACAATTTGTTTAAGGTCTGGTTGGGAGACATATGATAAATAGTTTGTGGGTTTCAGACAGCACAAGGTAAAAAATAATTTAGTAGACAGACAACCCTTCCCATATGTCCCATTAGTGCCAGAGAAGTGAGAGTTCCCTGCATGGGACAAGACTTCGCATGACATGTCCATGTATTCCATGGATAGGCAGATGATCAGTCGTCACTGCAGGGGAATATCACGGCCGCAGCTTCCACCGGCTGACTGCTGGTGGTCTCTGAAGTGCTACCTGCAGTGATCAGGGGATTTTCTGGGCACACGACCACTTTAAAGGACTTATATGCACCATTTTTCTTAAGATGCCAATGATGTTATGACCCCACCAGCAATGACGTGCACGATCAGCAGGTATTCTAATAACTGGACACGTGCATGATTCCTGGCGACCATATAAAAGTCTTGGCAGGTGTGTGGGGTAATAACATCATCAAGACCACTCACTTCTGATGCAGAAAAGAGTGATGCCCGAGGACCCCTTTAAATATTTTACGATGCCTGAAGCCAATTGCAACGTCATCTTTTCAGATGAGCATTAATGGAAAGGAGTAATGTGAAAGAGTAAATCTGACAATGGCAATATTAGTTTTTAAAAAGGACCCTTCCAGTCTCACACGACCCAAATAACTCAGTGTCAGGGTGGGAAGATTGTCCGGTTTTCTCGCTGCCTCACAGCACAGAATTAATCAGCGAGCATTACACTTGCATCAGAGATATTCAATCTACTCGTTACTTACAAGGGATAGCCATTAATGAGCTCCATCACTACAGCATGCCTGTTGTAGTCATAGGGTTTTGGTACGGGGAATCCTGTGTCATACAAGGCCTAGAAAAAAAATAAATGTAGAAATGCTTGTCAGCAAAACGGGTTTCTAAAAGTCAAAAATATTAACCTTGTATATATAGATGGCAGAAATGACTAAAATATTGTAATAGTCTGAAAATTACTTAAAAGGGTCGTCACCCTAACATGCATTCAAAAAGATAATATAAATCTCTGGACCCACCATTCCAGTTGGACAAAGAAGTGATGAAGTTCTGTTAGAAGTGGAACACAAAAGCATAACAATACACACAGCTTTTAATCAGCGCATGATCAACATAAAATTTTAAAATAACAAAAATTGCAAAAAAGATAATGGTCCTGTACAATACAGCTGAAAGTCATAACCCTGGATTCATGCGGATAATGCTTGAGCCAGAATACAGCGAGACGCCCAGCTGATGCCCCAATGTGCAAAGCGCTCATCTACAGTTCAGAATATTAGCGGTTACCAAGACAGAGAAAAGATGGCGGTGCCCGGGATCAGACAGGCTTTGATCTGCAGGCATTTAGTTGATGGATATACAGAAAAGCAATTAGACTGTGGAATTTCCAGCTTAAGGACGACATTCTTCCTTGGGAACAGCAGAAGCAATTTAATACACTTCTTGCAGAGCACGGGCTTTCCATGTGTCTCCGGCCCCCAGAAGGGAATCAGAGATACAGAGAGGAAATAACAAGTCGCCTGTTCTCCACAGAATAACCCAGATATCCAATCTACTGAATAATGGAGAAGGATTTGTTAAGGTCCTGGGGTAATGGCCGCACTCGTGACTTTACTACTTTGGGGCCCTGTATATATTAGTCGACCAGTACTATCCCTGTAACAATATCAGACATTCATGACTGCATAATCCCAAGCTGCCAACAAGTAAAAACATAAGATGAGACATGAATCATCAGGAGTAGAGTTGAGCGATACTTTCCGATATGCTAAAGTATCGGAATCGGAATGGTATCGCCGATATCACTAAAATATCGACGATACCCGATACCGATACCGGAAGTCCCATGTAAGTCTATGGGAACAAAATATCGCAACTAAAAAAACCCCATTCTTTCCTTGTAAACACTAAATATACACACATAGAATACATATATATATATATATACATGTCATTGTGACATATATATATATACATATATGTATAGTTTATACACTTTACATAGTAAAATATCCTTTGATTCAATTGCCGGGTAAAGCCGGCTTCAGTGAAAAGACAGAAGCACCCGACATGAAATGACACTTGGTGTACATAGGGTTAAACATTTCTTTTCATGTCCTTTGCTATCTAATTTGCACAAACAATTAAATCAGACTATGTGTGCAAAATTTCACACCTGTAGGGGTTAATTAAAGGTGTAAATTCGTTGTAAAAAAAACGGACTTTTTTGCTACGAATTTACACCTTTAATTAACCCCTAGAGGTGTGAAATTTTGCACACAGTCTGATTTAATTGTTTGTGCAAATTAGATAGCAAAGGACATGAAAAGACATGGTTAACCCTATGTACACCAAGTGTCATTTCATGTCGGGTGACCCGACATGAAATGACACTTGGTGTACATAGGGTTAAACATTTCTTTTCATGTCCTTTGCTATCTAATTTGCACAAACAATTAAATCAGACTATGTGTGCAAAATTTCACACCTCTAGGGGTTAATTAAAGGTGTAAATTCGTTGTAAAAAAAACGGACTTTTTTGCTACGAATTTACACCTTTAATTAACCCCTAGAGGTGTGAAATTTTGCACACATAGTCTGATTTAATTGTTTGTGCAAATTAGATAGCAAAGGACATGAAAAGACATGGTTAACCCTATGTACACCAAGTGTCATTTCATGTCGGGTTCTGCATTTTCACAAAAGCCGGCAATTGAATTAGCGGCTATTATACTATGTAGAAGTGTATGAACTACAAATATAATATATATATATATATATGTGTCACAAATTCAATGACATGTATATATATATATGAGGTGTAAAATTGCTGAAAAAAAATGCGTGGGCTCCCGCCCTATTTTCGCAACCAGACAGACAAAGCCAGTGAGTGGGGGCAGATAATAATAGCCCAGAGAGGGACCATTATTTTTGCCCCCCCCCGGCTACTAACATCTGCCCCCAGACACCCCAGGAAAGACAAATCTATAATTAGATTCGCCCTTTCTGGCACTTTGCCCGTCTATTCCAATTGCCCTGTAGCGGTGGCGAATGGGTTAATATGGGGTTAAAGCCACCTTGCTATTGAAAGGTGACCTTAAGCCAGGTTAATAATTGAGAGCTGTCAATTAGACAACTATCAATTATTAATCCTATTGCATGAAATAAAAATAAAACACACACACTTTAATTAAAAATCATTTTAATGAAATAAAGACACATGTTTTTGACCATCTTTTATTTTACTGCAAAAACCATTTCCTGTAATAAAAATAAAATAAAAAAGCAAAATTATTCTTACCTATCCCATGCACAGTCAGGTCCCACGGTGTAATCCTTCAGAAAGGGTTAATGTTTACTGCAGGGACCGCAGCTAATGCTGCAGCCTCACAGTAAACCCCAAATGAATGAGTTCCTCTCCTGCCTGACAGGAGAGTAAAGGCTGGGTGTCACATAACGATACACCAGCGATCCCGACAACGATATGCACTTGTCAGGATCGCTGGTGTATCGCTACATGATCGCTGCTGAGCTGCCAAACAGGCAGCTCAGGCAGCGATCTGGGACAGCGACACTGCGGGTAACATCGCTTAAGGGCCCGTCTCACATAGCGATATCGCTACCGAGATCGCTGCTGAGTCACTAGTTTTGTGACGCAGCAGCGAGCTCACCAGCGATATCGCTGTGTGTGACATTCAGCGACGATCAGCCCCCCTGCCGGGTATCGCTGATCGTCGCTGAAATGTCAGGACCTTTGATCGCTGGTTTCCCCCTGTCACACGCACGATGCTGCTGTCAGAGGGAAACCAGCGATCAAAAAAGGTCCTGACATTTCAGCGACGATCAGCGATACCCGGCAGGGGGGCTGATCGTCGCTGAATGTCACA
>JARQOD010000001.1:884682691-884697909 GCA_033576555.1 Oophaga sylvatica
CCCAAGACCTCCTTCTCTCCTCCACACTTATTCGCTCCTCACCCAACCCACCTCAAAGACTTCTCCCGAATAGCCCCCATCCTCTGGAATTCTTTGCCACAACATGTCCGACTATCAACCACACTCGGATCCTTCAGAAGGAACCTGAAAACCCATCTCTTCAGGAAAGCCTACAGCCTGCAATGATCCCTGCTGCCTCCTCACCACTACTGGAGCTACCACCTCACAATCACTGGAGCTGCTGCAACCCCCCAACCACTGTCTCCTTCCCATCATCCTGTAGAATGTAAGCCCGCAAGGGCAGGGTTCTCTCTCCCCCCCTATATCAGTCTCTGATTGTTAGTTTGTTTACTGTAAGTGATATCTGTAATTTGTATGTAACCCCTTCTCATGTACAGCACCATGAAATCAATGGCGCTATATAAATAACTAATAATACTAGGGAAGACTATTACATAGTGTAGATTGGCTATTTAGAACCTTTGTGTAGAAGAATATAAAATAAATTTCTCAACACCAGTGTAAGAATCTCATGTGTTTGTCTGATCTCAAGAACATTGACCTTAGCTACTAATGGCCTTAAGAATGTGACATATTCTTACAGCAAAATAGACTTGCTACTGATTTTGTTAAAAGGGTGTTCCAAAACTAAATTTTATTTTATCCCTAAATGCCTATCTATTTAATGTCATATTCTAATCTATTTTCTAATATAGTTTATCTAACTAACTAGCTATCAAACTGCTTTTTTTTAAATACTTCCTCTTTGATGACCCTTTTTTGAGTCTCCCAGTGCATGCTGAATCTGCCCCCTCCCCAAAATGAAGTGTTATCTGTGATGTCAGTTGTGGGGCTGCGCTGCTCTCTGCTTTTCCTTCACAAAGGGTTTTCTTCCTACAACGCGCACTAATAGTGTGATCTCTTGGTAACTCGTTACCACTGATCAAAGAATGCTAGAGAGTGCACTGTCCACTTTCCTTAGTGACAAGAATCTACTGAGCATCCATCCGAATTTACATCTGACGTATACTCTGTAAGACCGGGGTCACACTTGCGAGAAACTCGCACGAGTCTCGCACCTCAATACCCAGCACTGCCGTCGGCACTCAGGACTGGAGTGTGCGACTGCATGTATTTCTATGCAGCCACACACTCCGGTCTGAGTGCTGGCGGTAGTGCCGGGTATTGAGGTGCAAGACTCGTGCGAGTTTCTCTCAAGTGTGACCCTGTCCTAAAGCAGGGACTAGTTCTGCCCCTGAAACAGGCGATACTGATGATGCTTTGTTTCAGGGTGGGGGCAGAGGCTGCGACAGTGACCACAGCATCTGCTTCCTGATGACTCATTTGACTATCCCAGCATGAGCTGAGGATTCTCAAATGAAGCGTCAGCAAAAAGCTCGTATTAAAAGAACATAAAACAGTTATATAGTGTAGTTAGTGAAGGACAGGGAATTTTAAATCAAAGTATATTATAAAAAAGATTAGATTATGTGATTAACCCCTTCAACACCCAAGCTTGTTTTTACCTTCAAGACTAGGTCAAATATTACAATCTAACCAGTGTCATTTTATGAGATAAATCTGGAATGCGTTAATGGATCCCACAGATTCTGAGATTGTTTTTTCATGACATATTGTACTTTATGATGGTGGTAAAATTTATTTGATATGACTTGCGTTTTTGTGAAAAATTGTAAATTTGGCAAAAATTATGAAATTTTAGCAATTTTCAAACAGTTTTGTGCCCTTAAATTAGAGAGTGGTGTCACACAACATAGTTAATAAATAACATTTACCATGTCTACTTTACATTACACAATTTTTGAAACATATGGTTTTTTTGTTCCGAAGTTAGAAAGGCTAAAATTTGACCGGCGATTTCTCCAACAAAATTTGCAAAACCATTTTTTTAGGTACCACATCACATTTGAAATGACTTTGAGGGGCCTATATGACAGAAAATACCTAAAAGTGACACCATTCTAAAAACTGCACCCCTCAAAGTGCTCAAAACCACATTCAAGAAGTTTATTAACCCTTCAGGTGCTTCACAGGAATTAATGGATGTTGAAGGAAAAAATGAACCTTTTAACTTTTTCTCATAAAAATTTTACTTCAGATGCCATTTTTTTTTGTTTTCAAAAGGGTGGCAGGCAGGGGCGTACATAGAAATCATGGGGCCTCATAGCAAAAGTCTGAATGGGGCCCCCCCCAAAAAAAAATCAACAGGTGCTCTTAACTCCAGGCATTGATTCCAGACAAATTTGCGTTCAAAAAGTCAAACGGTGCCCCCTCCCTTTGAGTCCTGCCATGTGCCCAAACAGTGGCCTTCCCCCACATATGAGGTATTGGCGCACTCAGGAAAATTGCATAACAAATTTTTGTGGTCCATTTTCTAATGATACCCTTGTGAAAATAAAAAAGTTTAGTTCCAAAGTAAATTTTTTTGTGAAAAAAAGTAAGTTTTTAGAATGGTGTCACTTTTGGGTATTTTCTGTCATATTGACTCCCCAAACTTACTTCAAATGTGAAGTGGTCCCTAAAAAAATGGTTTTGTAAATTTTGTTGGAAAATGAGAAATCGCTGTCCTAACAAAAAAAAAATTATGTTTACAAAATTGTGCTGATGTAGACATGTGGGAAATGTTATTTATTAACTATTTTACGTGATATGACTCTCTGATTTAAGGGCACAAAAATTAAAAGTTTCAAAATTGCAAAATTTTCACCAAATTTCCATTTTTTTTCATAAATAAATTAAAGTCATATCGAAGAAATTTTACCACTAGCATGAAGTACAATATGTCCCGAAAAAACAGTCTCAAAGTCAGTGGGATCCGTTGAAGCGTTGCAGAGCTATAACCTCATAAATTGACAATGGTCAAAACTGTAAAAATTGGCTTGGTCTTTAAGTGCCAAATTGGCTGTCACTAAGGGGTTAATAAAGTTAGCTTTATTTACAAAATAATGAAGCAAAAACAAAGTAGAACATGCTTTCTGCATTTTGCAGCATTTTTGTTCTCTCATTGCTTTTTTATGAATGAAAAAAATGCTGCAAAAACACAAAGAAATGACACGCTGCAGATTCAAAAACTGTGAAGTTCTCAAATTCAGTCTGGAAAAACCAAACGTGCAATGAGATTGCTGAAATGTCAGATTTTGCTGGTACTGAAAAAACATGGGGTTTCTTATTTGCATAAAAAACAGCTGCAATAAAATTCTAGGTGTGAACATAGCCTAAAACATTTCTATAGGAAAGTTGTTGAGGAGAAATAAAAAAAAGAGATTAAAAAAATGCACAAAACAAATTACTCCAGAAAAGTGGATAAACAGAGATGATGAATAGGGGCCAAAATATGTTCTTGTGGCTGACTCACGGTCTGGCATCTTAGTACAGCGCTGACATGGAGGAGAACTTACCTGATGAGTCTTGTGTCTGCTCACTGGTGGGTTATTCCATGGTCTCCACACTGTCCCACACCTAGCAAACACACAACTGCTCTTAGCATGTGATAGCCATGTCCTCCTGTCCCACGCACCGCGTACAGACCTGTCCCACGCACCGCATACAGACCTGTCCCACATACTGCGTACAGACCTGTCCCACACACAGACCTGTCCCACGCACCACGTACAGACCTGTCCCACGCACCGCTTACAGACCTGTCCCACGCACCGCGCACAGACCTGTCCCACGCTCCGCGTACAGACCTGTCCCATGCTCGCGTACAGACCTGTCCCACGCTCCGCGTACAAAGCTGTCCCACACACCGCGTACAGACCTGTCCCACACACCGCGTACAGACCTGTCCCACACTCCGTGTACAGACCTGTCCCACACTCCGCGTACAGACCTGTCCCACACACCGCGTACAGACCTGTCCCACACACCGCGTACAGACCTGTCCCACACACAGTGTACAGACCTGTCCCACACACCGTATACAGACCTGTCCCACACACAACGTACAGACCTGTCCCACACACAGTGTACAGACCTGTCCCACATACAGTGTACAGACCTGTCCCACACACAGTGTACAGACCTGTCCCACACACACAGTGTACAGACCTGTCCCACACACACAGTGTACAGACTGTCCCACACACAGTGTACAGACCTGTCCCACACACAGTGTACAGACGTGTCCCACACACCGTATACAGACCTGTCCCACACATAGTGTACAGACCTGTCCCACACACACAGTGTACAGAACTGTCCCACACAGTGTACAGACCTGTCCCACACACACAGTGTACAGACCTGTCCCATACACAGAGTGTACAGACCTGTCCCACACATAGTGTACAGCATACCTCCCAACTTTTGAAGATGGGAAAGAGGGACAAAGGTTGCGACAAAGGAGAGAGAGAAAGAAAGAGGGGAAAGCAAGAAAGAACAGAGAGAAAGTAGAGAGAAAGAAATAAACAAAGGGGAAAGAAAGAACAGAGACAGAGAAAGAAAGAGGGGAAAGAAAGAACAAGAGAGGGAGGGAGAAAGAAAGAGGGGAAAGAGAACAGAAAAAAAGAAAGACGGGAAAGAAAGAAAACAGAGAAAAAAGGGACAGAAAAAAGAACAGAGAAAAAAGAAAGGGGAAAGAAAGAACAGAGGGAGAGAGAAAGAAAGAGGGGAAAGAAAGAACAGAGAGAAAGAAAGACAGATGGGAAGGAAAGAATAGAGAAATAAAGAGAGGAAAGAAAGAACAGAGAGAAAGAAAGAACAGAGAGGGAGAGAGAAAGAGGGAAAGAAAGAACAGAGAAAGAAAGACAGAGGGGGAAAGAAAGAACAGAGAGAAAAAGAAAGAAAGAAAGAATAGAGAGAGAAAGAAAGAGGGGAAAGAAAGAACAAAGAAAGAAAGAAAGTACAGAGAGAGAAAAAAAGAAAGAACAGAGAGAGAAAGAAAGAGGGGAAAGAACAGAGAGAGATAAAGAAAGAAAGAGGGGAAGGAAAGAAAGAACAGAGAAAGAAAGAACAGAGAGGGAGAGAGAAGGAAAGAACAGAGAAAGAAAGACAAAGGGGGGGAAAGAACAGAGAAAAAGAAGGAAAGAAAGAAAGAATAGAGAGAGAAAGAAAGGGGAAAGAAAGAACAGAAAGAAAGAAAGAGGGGAAAGAAAGAACAGAGAGAGAAAGAAAAAGAACAGAGAGAAAGAAAGAAAAAGAACAGAGAGAGAGAAAGAAAAAAGAACAAAGAAAGAAAGAGGGGAAAAATAGAGAGAGAAAGAAAAAAAAGGGGAAGAAAGAACAGAGAGATAGAGAAAAAAGAAAGAAACAGAGAAAGAAAGAGGGGACAGAAAAAAAGAACAGATAGAAAAAAAGAAAGAGGGTAAAGAAAGAAACAACAGAGGGAGAGAGAGAAAGAAGGGAAAGAAAGAACAAAGAAAGAAAGAACAGAGAGATAGAAAGATGAGAAAGAAAGAAAGAACAGAGAGAGAGGAAGAAAGAGAAAGAAAGAAAGAACAGAGAGAGAGAGAAAGAACAGAAAGAAAGAAAGGGGAAAGAAACAGAAAGAAAGAAAGAACAGAGAAAGAAAGAAAAAGAACAGAGAGAAAGAAAGAAAAAGAACAGAAAGAAATAAAGATGGGAAAGAAAGAAAGAACAGAGAGAAAGAAAGAGGGAAAAGAAAGAACAGAGAGAAAGAGAAAGAAAGAGGGGGAAGAAAGAAGAGAGAGAAAGAAAGAGAAAAAGAAAGGGGAAAGAAAGAACAGAGATAAAAAGAACAGAGAGAAAGAAAGATGGGAAAGAAAGAACAGAGAGAGAGAAAGAAAGAGGGAAAGAAAGAGGGGAAAGAGAGAGAGAAAGAAAAAAGAACAGAAAGAAAGAGGGGAAAGAACAGAGAGCGAAAAAGAAAGAGGGGAAAGAAAGAACAGAGAGATAGAGAAAAAGAAAGAAACAGGGAGAGAAAGAAAGGAAAGAAAGAACAGAGATAGAAAGAAAGAGGGGAAAGAAAGAGGGGAAAGAAAGAACAGAGAGAAAGAAAGAAAAAGAACAGAGAGAAAGAAAGATGAGAAAGAAAGATGGGAAAGAAAGAACAGAGAGAAAGAAAGAAAGAAAGAACAGAGAGAGAGAAAGAAACAGAGAGAGAAAGAAATAAAGATTCTATAAAGATACTATAGCAGCCTGGCTCCCATTGTAGTGCCCACCTGAGCCTCCCAGTGCAGGACATATCATGATCCACTCACATGGCCGACACCCCGATTCCAAGGCAAGGACACGGTGATGGATCTGAAGCATTCCCTGAAGTGCCTCCATGGTTCCTTCACAATCTTCTCCCGAAATTACCTCATTTCCGGTCAGCTTCCAGCACGTCACTTCTGGTGGAACATCACGTGCGAGTTTTAAAGTGCTCCTCGGGGCTCCGGCATGTACTCCTGTGTCCACGGGAAAAGCTCCCGGCCGTGACAGCTGGGCAGACTCCCAAAATCGGGAGTGTCCCGCTGAATTCAGGACAGTTGGGAGGTATGAATGCTCCCCACCATACACCTTGCACACGCACGGCTCTGCACACCTCATACACACAAGGTTCCAATTTGTATGCCTCGTACACACATGGCTCCGCTCCGTCCACCTTGCACACACAAGGCTCCACTCCGTACACCTTGTACACACGCAGCCACACTTTGTACACCTTGTACACACACGACTCAACTCCGTAAACCTTGTACACATGCGGCTTTGCAGCATACACCTCGTACACACGCAGTTCTGCTCCGTACATCTCGTACACACGTGGCTCCGCTACATACACACAAAGCTCCACTCCATACACACACGGCTCCGCTCTGTACACACACGGCTCAAGCACGGACCACTGTGTGTACAGAGCTGAGAGGCTCAGCTCCGTACACTTCACACACACAGGGCTCCGTTTCGTACACACACAGCACTGCTACATCCACCTCGTTCACACGGCTCCGCTCCGTAAACCTTGTACACGCGCAGCGCGGCTCAGCTCCGTAAACCTCATACACGCGCGGAATGGCTCCGTGCACCTTGTACACGCGCGGCTCGGCTCCGTGCACCTCGTACAGACACACGGCTCCTCTCCATCCAACTCGTACAGACACGGTTCTGCTACATCCAACTCGTAAACACAAGGCTCCGCTCCGTACACCTCGTACACGCGCGGCTCCACTCCGTGCACCTCGTACACGCGCGGCTCCGCTCCGTGCACCTCATACATGCGCGGCTCCGCTCCGTGCACCTCGTACACGCGCGGCTCCGCTCCATGCACCTCGTATATGCGCGGCTCCGCTCCGTGCTCCTCGTACATGTTCGGCTTAGCTCCGTGCACCTCATACACGCGCGGCTCCGCTCCATCCAACTCGTACACGCATGGCTCCCCTACATCCAACTCGTACACACACACGGCTCTGCTCTGTACACCTCGTACACACTACAGCACTGCTACATCCACCTCGTACACACACGGCTCCGCTCCATACACCTCGTACACACACACGGCTCCACTCCGAACACCTCGTACACACACACGGCTCCGCTCCGTACACCTCGTACACACTGCATCACTGCTACATCCACCTCGTACACACACACTGCTCCGCTCCAAACACCTTGTACACACACACACGGCTCAGCTCCGTACACCTCGTACACACACGGCTCCGCTCCGTACACCTTGTACACACACGGCTCTGCTCCGTACACCTCGTACACACACGGCTCCGCTCCGTACACCTCGTACACACACGGCTCTGCTACATCCAACTTGTACACACTACAGCACTGCTACATCCACACTGTAAACCCGAGTCCCGACCCCCACACACACTTACCCTCAACCAGCACCATGGCAACCATCACAGCAGAGTCCTGCACACAAAGAGGACACTGATCATGTGACCCCTGACTCCTCCCCCTTGTGACCTCATCACAGGTACTGTGGGCACAGAAGAGGACAGCAATAGCAGCGTCATTGCTAGCTGCTGTGAGGCTGAGCTGTAGAGACAGTTAGGGCAGGAAGGGGTGCATGGGGGCATGGCGGCTCATCTTACTGTGGGACACAGTGTCCTCAGCGGGACGGGGGGTCAGAATCGGGACTGTCCTGCTCAATCCAGGACGGTTGGGAGGTATGGTGTACAGACCTGTCCCACACACACAGTGTACAGACCTGTCCCACACACAGTATACAGACCTGTCCCACACACACAGTGTACAGACCTGTCCCACACACAGTATACAGACCTGTCCCACACACGCAGTGTACAGACCTGTCCCACACACGCAGTGTACAGACCTGTCCCACACACGCAGTGTACAGACCTGTCCCACACACGCAGTGTACAGACCTGTCCCACACACACAGTGTACAGACCTGTCCGCAGTGTTCTCGTTGCTGGCTGCTGCTGACACTCTCTGCTCTGCTGACTGCTGGGAGTCCATTGCTTCCTCCTATAACTCTGTAGTGTACTGCTCATGGCCCTGTCATTATATCCTGACGCCTGTCTGCTGCAGCCCCCTCCCTCCAGGCCCTGGGGAGCAGGTACACATGGCCGGGTGTGAATGTGCACACCGGAAAATGCCGGACATGTGCTGAGGCATATGGTGTGGGGAGAGCTGCCCTCCTGCTGAGGCTGACAAGGGGGTATACAGCGGCCGACGGCCGTCGCTTACATTTAAAAGAGATAGACTGATAGTACTGTGTCAGCACAGCACAGCTGCCAAACCGCAGTGGCCGTCGCGGGCCCCCTCACCTGTCCGGGCCCCATAGCAGCTGCGTGGTCTGCTACTATCGACGGTACGCCACTGGTGGCAGGAGAAAATGGACCCCAAACTTTGTTGTGCAATTTCTTCTGAGCATGCCGATAACCCATATGTGGTGGAAAACTATTTTTTGGGTGCATTGCAGGGCTTGGAAGGGAAGGAGCGACGCTTGACTTTTTAGGCCGGGGTCAGACACAACTACAAAAAATCGGACCGTTTTAGTCGGTCGATTATCGGACCAAAATGAAAACATCACACATCCGCCTGGCATCCGATTTTCCTTCAAAGATGCGATTTAGTCGCATGTGTGTGTAGCTTGTAACATCCGATTTTCATCCGACCACCGTTTTTTTGTTGCAGCTTACCAAAAAGGACCAATAACGGTTTTGAGGCCTGATACTCATTTAAATCATCAGGCAGAGCTATATTTAAGTGCTCTGCTACAGGTGTGACCCTCCCACCTTTGCACTGGTGTCATTTTGTTCCTTGTGCTTAGTGCTTGCTAGCTGCTTTATCCAAACATGAGCGACACACTCAGATTTACTCCCACTGAGCGTGTGCTGTTCCATTGGGTTATATCCAGACGTTTTGGGGAGCCATATCCTGTAATAGCAGATCCCAGAAGACGCAGAAGAATGTGGGTACATCCACTTTTGACAAGAAGGATAACTAAAGGCCATTTTTACCGGCTATATTTGTCACTGCGTAGGCATGGAGATAAGTTTTTCCAATATTGTCGAATGAGCATAGCTACCTTTGATACGTTGCTTGACATTGTGCGCCCTGGGATCACATTTCAGGACACCAGGATGAGAAAAGCAATTTCTGCAGAGGAACACGTTCTCCTAACAATAAGGTATGTGTGCAACGATATGTTGATGATGTTTTCCTCGACATAGTCACTTTGGAAGTGTTGGAGCACACTTCTTGGAAAGTTATAATGTGAGTAATGTATTTCTCAAGCTTACCTATCTAAATTATTGCCTTTGGTATATTCCACAGAAGCCATGGCTTGTAATCTAATTTCCAGCATGTGTGGTCTAACAAACTCAAGTATTGTAAGTGTTGTGCATGCTGTGTTTGTTGTTTTTTGTGCTGATTTCTCCATGTTCTATGTGTGTTACAGGTTCCTTTCTACTGGCATGTCCTACGCTGCTCTGCACTTAGAGTTCTTAATAGGCCGATCAACAATTTCAGGCATTGTGCGGTCAACTTGTGTTGAAATTTGGAACAGACTACATGAAGACGTGATGCCTGAGCCAAAAATGAGTGACTGGTTGAGGATAGCACAGGGTTTTGCCAAAAATTGCCAGTTTCCACACTGTATAGGAGCCCTGGACGGCAAGCACATACGTGTTCGTAAACCTCCTAACTCAGGCTCCCAATTCTTCAATTACAAACAATATTTTTCAGTAGTTTTGTTGGCCTTGGTCGACACAAACTACATGTTTATAATTGTAGACATTGGGGCCTATGGAAGGACTGGAGACTCAAGAGTCTTCAATACTTCCATAATGGGTAGGCGGATACGCAATAACCAACTGGACCTACCACCAGCAAGTCAACTTACAGACTCTATTCCAGAACATGTGCCTTATGTTATAGTAGCGGATGAGGCATTTCAATTAAGCCGTAATGTAATGAGGCCATATCCCCGTCGTTATCTCACCCATCGGCGTAGAATATTTAATTGTCGCCTGTCACGTGCTCGGCGGCTGGTGGAGTGCACATTTGGAATTCTTTGTGCTAAATGGCGGGTACTTCAATCTGCAATTCAACTCAGTGAAAAATGTTAATGTGGTCCTCAAAGCATGTGTGGTCCTACATAATTTTTGTAGAATCCATGAATGCTCCTCACAACATGTGGGTGACTTAGCCTCTGTGAATGTGTCTATGGCTATGTCACCACCCATCCATCCCCATCGTCCCCCTTCAGGCCTAAAAGTACGTGATGTGTTGACTCAATATTTTGTGTCCCCTGAGGGTGCTACTGCCTGGCAAGAGGAGGCATTATTACACATGTAGTGTGCCTATGTTGCTGTGTCATAAAGATATTTTGCTCACTTAATTGTATATGTTGTGTTTGTTTTTGTGTCATATTGTGTGTAAGTTAGGCACACCATAACATATTTAACTAAACAGCTACATATTTAAATAATCACATACAATTAATGCGAGTACAAACAATTTTTTATGTAGTAGATCATGTTTTGTCGCTGTAAACATAATGAACAATTACAACTGGCTCATAAACTATTTTAAACATATTTCCTGAGAAAATTGAAGGACTATAACAAACTATAATGTTCATAACTTAAAACAAATAGAACAAAAATACATTACACCTATAACTGGTGGTAGGTGTGGGGTGGTGAAGGTGGAGGGCCAGATTGTGAGGGCTGCCTTGACTGCTCTCCAGCCACTGTGTCACCATGAGTGGTGGCTGACTGTGTAGTTTGCTGTCTGCTTGTTGCTGGCTCTGTATGTGGGTTTGGGTAAGGGAAGGTTGGGAACTGTTGTGGGTAGTCATAATATGACTGCCCACTTACACTGTAGCCCCCAAAATGCCCATGTCGACCATACCCATGTTGTGGCCAGCATTGAACATTGGGTATGGTCGAGTGGGCATATTGTGAATGGGCACTCTGTCCCATGGCTTGGAGCTGGGGAGCTCTGTATAAAGAAGGAGCTGCAGTAGGATGAGGAGGAGGAGTTGGGTTCTGTTGGACACAAGGAGGAGGTGGAGGAGGAGGATGATGATGAGGAGAAGGATCAGAGGCTGAAGCAGATTGTGATGGATTTGGTCCAAACAACCTTAAGACATTTTCCGTACCAACCAGCCATCTTTCTAGATAATCTAGTAGGTTGCTTGGATCATTAGGCGCTGTTCCAGCATCCAAAACAATCTGCAGTCCGCTTCTGATCCGCAGTCTGTGCTGTCTTGGAATAGCCCGGAGGTAACGGGCCAGACTGCGGCAAAATCCCTCCTCCCCATCATCATTTGCTACACTGGACAAATAGTCCAGAACTCCTCGGTCCACCTGCCTCCTTGTGCCAGAACCAACTCCTTCTCTTCTACGCCTGGCTCGCCGTGCCACAACTGCAGGAGGCGAAGCCACATCCAGGGGCCTACCAGGGCTGCTGCTGAGGGGAGGGTCTTGGGACTCAAGAGGCAAGCTCTCTGACTCCACTGCTGGTGGTGGTGGTGGTGATGCTGCTGCTGCACTTGCTGCTGATGACGGCCCAGCCTCCTCAACATCCCCCACGGGGTCGATCACTGCCTCAGAGTCAGAAGCTGGGTCTCTCTCAGTAAGGTTTGACTCGGTGCTAGAGAATAAAAAAATTGTATTACAATTTATTCTTAAAAATAGCAATACACTTTGTACAGACATTAACTTACGGTCGCAAATCCATAGCTGGAGCCAGAAAATTCAGTCTATCATAATAGACATATTTGCGTTTACTGGTTGCTGCTGCCCCACTGCGCCCCCTCAGCTGTCTCTCTCGCCTGTAGCAGTCTCTACAGCTGCGCCAACGCCTTGTAACATCTGAGACTGAAAAAGTAACGGATAAAATAAGTAATTATACTTATCTGCCCTTGTTATGTATTTTAAAAATAAATACCGTACAACAGCAATATTATATTTTTTGGCGTGTTAGGGGTACAGAACACCACAACATATTGTATGTAGATAAAATAACAACTTAATATTACAAGGGGTCATACATACAAAGCTCTATGACATATGTGTCACAATAATGAGCATTTATTTGTGACACAGCGATGGGATTAACAAAAGGGACACATATTAAGTACTTCACCTAGGCATTTATTGCGTAGGCACACATTTTTAACTTGAAACTTGGCGACCATTGCAGTTGGAGCTAAATATCACACCACCACTGACGCACCTGAACCTTCATCCTAGCAGGACCTTCAGTTCGTCCCTGCCCTGTGGGATTCCCGTATATATGGGCTGGAGCCTTTTAAAGTTCTCATATCCCACAGTGGCCTCCTCTGTTCCTTTTGTGGTATCTTCCTTAAGGTTTGAGAAAGACCCATAGCAGGGTCGAAACGTTACCTCTACACCTTGTTGATGCTGTGCTGTTTTCAATTTAAACTTTTTGCACTTACATTTAAAGATCGTTGAAGTGCGGCTGTTTTTCAAATTACAGGAGCTAAATATTAGATGTGCTTGGAGTACTCAACTAGCACTGGGGGTTCAACAGGCATAAGTGTTTTTTTGGCACATTTATGTTTTACATATAAGGGTACAGGGACATTATAACACATTGTTGTTGGTACATACTGAGTAGTAATACAGTATTTTAAGCGTTTTCAAGACGTTACTTACTAATGCGTTCTTGGTCCTCCATAGACCTGTCGCCAAAATCTGGAAACATCTGTCCACATATTCTCTGCCACGCCGCGTCCTTCCGCGAGCGGTTTGAATAATTTTGATCCCGCTGGTCCCAAAGTTCTGGTCTCTTCTGGACCAGAACGATCAACATCTCAACATTGATGTGACTGGCCATGGTTCTGGACTCTGTGGAGGCGGTTTCCTGTTTGGGTTTGAATTTTCGTAGCCTAATTAGCATGTCAGCCCTTCCTGGCAATTATCCTGATGCAATTTCCTGACACCTGGGATAGTGGTGCGATTTAATCGGAAGTCACACGTGCGGTCTGTTTGTAATTCGATTTTTCATCGCTCCCATAGATTTGCATTGGCGATAGTCGACCCACAATCGGTGACAATCGCAGCATGCTGCGATTGCACTCGGACGATTAAAACGGACCACTAAAAATCGGATACTGGGAGCTGATCCATAGATCAACATAGGGCAGACTGCAATACGATATTTCATCGTATTGCAGTCGTCCGATTCTGTCGCCAGTGTGACGCCGGCCTTAAACGCAAAATTGGCTGGAATTTAGAGCCCCTGATGTGCCTAAACAGTAGACATATGCCACAAGTGACCCCATTTTGGAAACTGGACCTCTCAAGGAATTTATACAGATGTGTGGTGAGCACCTTGGACTGACAGAGGTTTCACAGAAGAGTATAACATTGAGTTGGGAAAATAAAGAAATCACATTATTCTTTTAGCCCCAATTCTTTTATTTTCACAAGGCTAACTGGAAAAATTGCACTATACAATTTGTTGTGCAATGTCTCACTGATACCTCATATGTGGTGGAAAGCTACTTTTGAGACGCAGTGCAAAGAACAATGAAACACTATATTGGAGTTCAGATTTTGCTTGACTGGTTTGAGGGTGCCATGTCACATTGGGTGAGCCCCTGGGGTGCCAGCACCGCAGAACCCTCCCATAAGAGACCCCATTTTACAAACAACACCTCTAAATTAATTCATCTAAGGGTGCAGTGATCATATCACCTGAACATATTTATACGTTCATGGTCAGGAAGTACTTCCCCACTTTGACGTATGGATACATCTAAGGTCATGAAGGGGTTAAATAGATAGGCATTTAGTATTAAAATAATTTAAGTTTTGAACCGCACCTTTACCATGTTTACTTGGTCTTCATGCTATTTTGTGAGAAAATATATTTTTATGGTGGAAGTAAATACATGTTATCTACTTTGTGAACTCTGTGATTCATCATCCACATTTCACATTTGCTGTCAGTGTGCTGTCAGCATTGTGGTAACTTTGTCAGCAGTAGATAACATGATCACTGAATGTGAGTCACGTGCCGAGTGACTCTATATGTAAATAATTCCTTATGGTTTGTGTACAAAGCATTAGAGTTATCTATAGTATGTAACCCCATTCCTTCACAACAGCATAGTTGTCAAAGTTTAAAGAGGACCTTTCACTAATGTTTGTAATGTGACTCAGGTAAACTCAGCTGCACTGCCCCTCCCTCCACACCGACTAATGCAGGAGGTTAGGCCAGGAGATCAGGGCAGTATCATCACATCTCACACATTGAGAAATCTGTTCTAAGCTATTGTGGAGTGTGATATTCTTTCCTTTGACTGTTGCTGCCTGCTTATGATTGTTCATCATACAGGAAGAAGAAGTACACGTCCCAGTGAAAACTGTCTGATAACACCTACTTAGACTTAAAAAAAAGTTATCAGAGAGTTTCCACGGTCGGACGTCTGAATGCTTTGCTATTATTTTTTTTATAGCTGACGGATAAAGATGAAATAGCAGCCCCATAGGCAATGAATGGAAGGCAGATTGCACATGTCACTTCATTCTAATGAATCAGTGCGGGCCCCAACTCATTGACCCCCACCAATTAATAACTGATCACCTATTCCATGTATAGCATATAACGTGTTTTCATTGGATAACCCCTTCAAAAGGGGCATCTGTCAGTAGGATCAACCCTCCTAAGCCTTCTACGTACATGGGCATGTAAGTCATAAGAAGTTGAATAAAATGATACTTGAGATCCAATGTTTTATGAAAAATCCACATTGTTCACAATATGTAAACTAGCTGTTAAGTTCCATG
>JARQOD010000001.1:884698009-884778559 GCA_033576555.1 Oophaga sylvatica
AGGTCTGTACACGGAGTGTGTGGAAAGGTCTGAAAGCGGTGGTGGGAAGGTCTGTACGGGGTTTGTGTGGGGAAGGTTTGTAACGCGGGCGGGGACAGGTCTGTACGCGGAGCGTGGGCAGGTCTGTGCGCGGGCTGGGACAGGCTGTAAGCGGTGCGTGGGACGATCTGTAGGGGGGTGGTGGACAGGTCTGTGTGTGGGAAAGGTCTGTTTGCAGATGTGGGACATGGTCTGATGCGGTGCGTGGGACAGGTCTGTACGCGGGTGCGTGGGACAGGAGGACAGGCTATCACATGCTAAGGCAGTGTGTGTTTGATAGGTTGGGACAGTGGGGAGCAGGAATAACCCACCATGGCAACACAAACCCCATCAGGTAAAGTTCTCCCCATGTCAGCGCGTATAAGATGCCAAAACGTGAGTCAGCCACAAAACATATTTTGGCCCTATTCATCAACTTGTTTTTTCCACTTTTCTGGGTAATTTTTTTTTGGTGCTTTTTTTAATTTCTTTTTTTTATTTCTCCTCAACAACTTTCCTATAGAAAAGTTTTAGGCAATGTTCACACCTAGAATTTTTTTTGCAGTTTTGTTTTTTTTTTGAAATAAGAAACCCCATGTTTTTTCAGTACCAGCAAAATCTGACATTTCAGCAATCTCATTGCACGTTTGGTTTATTTCCAGACTGAATTTTGAGAACTTCACAGTTTTTGAAATCTGCAGTGTGTAGTGTTGAGCGATACGATAATGTAAAAATCGCTAATCGCCGATATTAGCTCTATCGGCCTTTCGATAATCGTTTCGATGTTTTCGTCTTATCGAATACCGGAATCGGATTTGTCACGGTCACTGGTGAGTGTCCTGTCGTCGGGTCTGTCAGGAGTCAGCGGCAACTTACCTGGCAGAAAGATCTTCCGGCGGTCACGGCCTGGACTGCTTCATGGCCAACATCATCTTTCCCCGGCGGTCACATGCAGTTTCTCGCGATAACTGCGTGACTGCTGGGTAATCCCGGCCGTAAAGCAGTCAGTCCGATGACGTCAACCCGCCGGGGAAGTAGGTAATCACTGTGCTGGCGCCGGGATGACAGGCTCTGCCCTGTCATTCTGATGTAGCAGAGCTGGATCGTCGTGGGACACTCGTTACTATGGATGGCTGCGTCGGTCAGGTTGGTATACTTTTTTTTTTTTTTTCATTTTTTTACAGGAGATCGATGGCGTCGCAGGATGAGACTGTAAAAAAGTAATGAAAAACTGTTTTTTTGTTTTTTTTTTTATTAAATTAAAAAACTTTTTATGAACATTCACCCGTCCGGGTACATAAACAATTTAACTATTTACATACAGTGACCCTGTCCGGGTTATTTATAATTCTTTGGCAGGGGTGTTCCAGGTACCACCTGGTACTCTTCTGATGTTTTGCCAAACATCCGAGGCACCAAGGCCCAAACCAGGAAACCTGATGACGTTGTGTGGCCTGTACAGTCAAGTCGTGACCCGCTATCTGGGTCTGTGTGGCCACCTCTTTCATCTCCCTCCGGTCTGGAACCTATGTCCCGGACTGTACGAACCCCAGGGGGCCTAACAGGCGCCGGGTATGGGCCAGCTATAGTTATCATGTCCAAAAGCTGGGGCTGCTGAGGAGACCACTGAGGGAGGCTGGGGAGATTTACGGCGTGGGGTGGGCACTTTTGCAGAGGCCTGGATGTGGAGGCTGAAGGCTCCGAGGGTCTCACGGGTCCTGACACTCTGGGGAGTAGGGGTCGCACCTGGTAACATTTAGGGCGTACCATCCATTGTAACCCCAGTGTCGGGTTAAGTCACCAAGTCTCCTGGCAACAGGTCCCCCCCGGGTGTCCCTTCTGGGGGGTGAGCCTCCACTCCCGCCGGTTCACAAAAACTTCTAAATAAAGTCCAGCTCCTGGATGAAGCCCCAACCACCTTTCAATTTAAAGCTCCGTACTGCACCCTTACGCCGCGGCTCCCCTCACCGTACTTTTATCTTTTTTCATCCGGTCCTTATCTGCCCGGTCCTTCTCCAGCTGATTTGGTGAAGTTTTGGGATTCTCCTGCTCCCTTTGTCGCTCTCTTCCCTTTCCCCAGCGACTCCACTCTTTCCCCCTGACGCCGTTGAAATTCCCTCCACCAGCACCCATGTCTCCACCATCAAACTGCAGCTTACAGTTCCTTTGCGGCAGCCTCCTGGCGCCCCCCAGTCCTTTGGGGGCGCTCACCTGCGGAGGAAGCAGCCGGCTCTGGAACAGATGACAGTCGGGGCTCCGGTAACAGGCAGGTAGTGCTCTGGTGCCTGCGCGGCCTCCTCCATGAGGACGGGTGTCGCTTCTTCTGTCTCAGCGACGGGGGCAGACAGCGGGATCTGGGGGGCTGCCGGTGCAGCGATTTTTGCACGAACGGGTGCCTCCACTGCGACAACGTCAACCGGATCACATTGCAAGGGCTGGGTGCCCGCACGGACTCCTCTACTAGAACGGGTGCCCTGACCATCCGTTACAGACACTTCAGGTAAGAGGGGTTGGCGCCCGCTCCAAGTTTAGTTTTAGGACACGCCAGCTGGGTTCCATCCTGGGGACCTCCTCCGGTGCCGGGCCAGGCCTCTTAGGGTATACCTCCGCTTCTTGCAGCGTAGGAGGGTTTCCAGGCCGGGTGCCCAATGGTGGTTCCGTGGCAATCGGGTCGCTTCCGTGGGGGGAGAGCTCTGACTGCCCCCATCCCTTCACACTTCTGCTCGTGTCCATTAGCCATCTCTGCCAAGTCACATGTGTCATTAGCATCTGGAGAGGGCCCTCTTTTGTAGTGAGGCGGGGCCTTCGTGTTAGTTTCCGCACACTGAGGAAGATGAGGAGGCGGAAAATCAAGAGCTGTGGGGCACGATCTTACATTGCAGTACCATTTAGAGCCATCGTTTTCGCGTCACTGAGTGAGTGTGTACACCATGAATGAGCACGCCCTTTTCTTCACCAGTGCCTCGTCGTGACGCAGATATGGCGGAAAAATGGCAAATACATTCTCTGATTATTTTAGCAATTCTCAAGCACAAAACCAGTTCAATTCAGGGACACAGGACTCGCTTATAGCGAGCTACAGAATCCTGTTCGTGACGCCCAAGTTGAGTCGCACAGAGCCAGAGGTTTTTGGGGTACTCGGCACCGAGCCCGTCGACTTCTAAGGGGTATGTCAAGGCTTTACCCCCGGGAATTGAATCAGAGTCTATTTTACTATGTAGAAGTGTATAACTATAAATATAATGTATATATATATGTCACAATGACATGTATATTATATATGTATTCTATGTGTGTATATTTAGTGTTTACAAGGAAATAAAGGTTTTTTTTAGTTGCGATATTTTGTTCCCATAGACTTACATTGGACTTCCGGTATCGAAATCGGATATCGACGATATTTATGCTATCGGGGATACAATTTCGATACAATATTTTTAGATATCGAGCACTATCGCTCAACACTAGCAGTGTGTCATTTCTTTGTGTTTTTGCAGCATTTTTTTCATTCATAAAAAAGCAATGAGAGAACAAAAATGCTGCAAAATGCAGAAAGCATGTTCTACTTTGTTTTTGCTTCATTATTTTGTAAATAAAGCTAACTTTATTAACCCCTTAGTGACAGCCAATTTGGCACTTAAAGACCAAGCCAATTTTTACAGTTTTGACCATTGTCAATTTATGAGGTTATAGCTCTGCAACGCTTCAACGGATCCCACTGACTTTGAGACTGTTTTTTCGGGACATATTGTACTTCATGCTAGTGGTAAAATTTCTTCGATATGACTTTAATTTATTTATGAAAAAAAATGGAAATTTGGTGAAAATTTTGCAATTTTGAAACTTTTAATTTTTGTGCCCTTAAATCAGAGAGTCATATCACGTAAAATAGTTAATAAATAACATTTCCCACATGTCTACATCAGCACAATTTTGTAAACATAATTTTTTTTTTTTTAGGACAGCGATTTCTCATTTTCCAACAAAATTTACAAAACCATTTTTTTAGGGACCACTTCACATTTGAAGTAAGTTTGGGGAGTCAATATGACAGAAAATACCCAAAAGTTACACCATTCTAAAAACTTACTTTTTTCACAAAAAATTTACTTTGGAACTAAACTTTTTTATTTTCACAAGGGTATCATTAGAAAATGGACCACAAAAATTTGTTATGCAATTTTCCTGAGTGCGCCAATACCTCATATGTGGGGGAAGGCCACTGTTTGGGCACATGGCAGGACTCAAAGGGAGGGGGCACCGTTTGACTTTTTGAACGCAAATTTGTCTGGAATCAATGCCTGGAGTTAAGAGCACCTGTTGATTTTTTTTTGGGGGGGGCCCCATTCAGACTTTTGCTATGCGGCCCCATGATTTCTATGTACGCCCCTGCCTGCCACCCTTTTGAAAACAAAAAAAAATGGCATCTGAAGTAAAATTTTTATGAGAAAAAGTTAAAAGGTTCATTTTTTTCCTTCAACATCCATTAATTCCTGTGAAGCACCTGAAGGGTTAATAAACTTCTTGAATGTGGTTTTGAGCACTTTGAGGATTCAGTTTTTAGAATGGTGTCACTTTTAGGTATTTTCTGTCATATAGGCCCCTCAAAGTCATTTCAAATGTGATGTGGTACCTAAAAAAATGGTTTTGCAAATTTTGTTGGAGAAATCGCCGGTCAAATTTTAGCCTTTCTAACTTCGGAACAAAAAAACCATATGTTTCAAAAATTGTGCTAATGTAAAGTAGACATGGTAAATGTTATTTATTAACTATGTTGTGTGACACCACTCTCTAATTTAAGGGCACAAAACTGTTTAAAAATTGCTAAAATTTCATAATTTTTGCCAAATTTACAATTTTTCACAAAAACGCAAGTCATATCAAATAAATTTTACCACCATCATAAAGTACAATATGTCATGAAAAAACAATCTCAGAATCTGTGGGATCCATTAACGCATTCCAGAGTTATCTCATAAAATGACACTGGTTAGATTGTAATATTTGACCTAGTCTTGAAGGTAAAAACAAGCTTGGGTGTTGAAGGGGTTAATCACATAATCTAATCTTTTTTATAATATACTTTGATTTAAAATTCCCTGTCCTTCACTAACTACACTATATAACTGTTTTATGTTCTTTTAATACGAGCTTTTTGCTGACGCTTCATTTGAGAATCCTCAGCTCATGCTGGGATAGTCAAATGAGTCATCAGGAAGCAGATGCTGTGGTCACTGT
Organism: Oophaga sylvatica; assembly: GCA_033576555.1. NCBI lineage: Eukaryota > Metazoa > Chordata > Amphibia > Anura > Dendrobatidae > Oophaga > Oophaga sylvatica. Next base: position 884,703,266 of record JARQOD010000001.1, read on the forward strand.
CGCAGCCTCTGCCCCCACCCTGAAACAAAGCATCATCAGTATCGCCTGTTTCAGGGGCAGAACTAGTCCCTGCTTTAGGACAGGGTCACACTTGAGAGAAACTCGCACGACTCTTGCACCTCAATACCCGGCACTACCGCCAGCACTCAGACCAGAGTGTGTGGCTGCATAGAAATACATGCAGTCGCACACTCCAGTCCTGAGTGCCGACAGCAGTGCTGGGTATTGAGGTGCGAGACTCTGCGAGTTTCTCGCAAGTGTGACCCCGTCTTACAGAGTATACGTCAGATGTAAATTCGGATGGATGCTCAGTAGATTCTTGTCACTAAGGAAAGTGGACAGTGCACTCTCTAGCATTCTTTGATCAGTGGTAACGAGTTACCAAGAGATCACACTATTAGTGCGCGTTGTAGGAAGAAAACCCTTTGTGAAGGAAAAGCAGAGAGCAGCGCAGCCCCACAACTGACATCACAGATAACACTTCATTTTGGGGAGGGGGCAGATTCAGCATGCACTGGGAGACTCAAAAAAGGGTCATCAAAGAGGAAGTATTTAAAAAAAAGCAGTTTGATAGCTAGTTAGTTAGATAAACTATATTAGAAAATAGATTAGAATATGACATTAAATAGATAGGCATTTAGGGATGAAATAAAATTTAGTTTTGGAACACCCTTTTAACAAAATCACTAGCAAGTCTATTTTGCTGTAAGAATATGTCACATTCTTAAGGCCATTAGTAGCTAAAGGTCAATGTTCTTGAGATCAGACAAACACATGAGATTCTTACACTGGTGTTGAGAAATTTATTTTATATTCTTCTACACAAAGGTTCTAAATAGCCAATCTACACTATGTAATAGTCTTCCCTAGTATTATTAGTTATTTATATAGCACCATTGATTTCATGGTGCTGTACATGAGAAGGGGTTACATACAAATTACAGATATCACTTACAGTAAACAAACTAACAATCAGAGACTGATATAGGGGGGGAGAGAGAACCCTGCCCTTGCGGGCTTACATTCTACAGGATGGTGGGGAAGGAGACAGTAGGTTGGGGGGTTGCAGCAGCTCCAGTGATTGTGAGGTGGTAGCTCCAGTAGTGGTGAGGAGGCAGCAGGGATCATTGCAGGCTGTAGGCTTTCCTGAAGAGATGGGTTTTCAGGTTCCTTCTGAAGGATCCGAGTGTGGTTGATAGTCGGACATGTTGGGGCAAAGAATTCCAGAGGATGGGGGCTATTCGGGAGAAGTCTTTGAGGTGGGTTGGGTGAGGAGCGAATAAGTGTGCAGGAGAGAAGGAGGTCTTGGGAGGATCGGAGATTACGTGAAGGAAGGTATCGGGAGATTAGTTCGAAACGGGAGATGATGAGGGCATGCACAAGCATTTTAGTAGAGTCAGGGTTAAAGAAGGGATGGATTCTGGAAATATTTTTGAGCTGGAGGCGGCAGGAGGTGGAGAGAGCTTGGATGTGCGGTTTGAAGGACAGAGCAGAGTCAAGGGTTACTCTGAGGCAGTGGACCTCCGGTATGGGGAAAGCATGATGTCAATTGTTATAGATAGGTCAGGTAAGGAAGATCTGTGAGATGGGGAAAGATGAACAGTTCAGATTTGTCCACATTCAGTTTGAGGAAGCGGGAGGAGAAGAAGGAGATAAGGCTGATAGACACTCTGGGATTTTGGAGAGCAGAGAGGTGACATCTGGGCCAGAGAGAAGATCTGAATATCATCGGCATAAAGGTGGTACTGGAATCCGTGGGACTTTATGAGTTGCCCCAGGCCAAGTGTATAGATTGAGAAGAGTAGGGGTCCTAGAACAGAGCCTTGGGGGACTCCAACAGAGAGAGGGTGGGATGAGGAGGTAGTGTGGGAGTGGGAGACGCTGAATGTGCGGTTGGAGAGGTATGAGGAGATCCAAGATTGGGCGAGGTCTTTGATGTCAAAGGAAGAGAGGATCTGTAGTAGGAGGCAGTGGTCAACTGTGTCGAAGGCAGAGGACAGGTCTAGAAGGAGGAGTATAGAGTATTGTCCGTTCGCTTTGGCTGTAAGTAGGTCGTTAGTAATTTTGGTCAGGGCTGTCTCAGTGGAGTGATGGGGACAGAAACCAGATTGTAGATTGTCAAAGAGCAGGTTAGATGAGAGATGGGAGGAAAGTTCAGCGTGGAAGTGCTGCTCAAGGAGTTTGGAAGCGAATGGGAGCAGCGATATTGGGCGATAGCTGGACATAGCGGTTGGGTTGAGGGTTGGCTTTTTGAGGATAGGCGTGATTGTGGCATGTTTGAAAGCAGAAGGGAAGGTACTGGAAGTTAGTGATAGGTTGAAGAGGTGGGTTAGTGATGGGATGAGAGTGGTGGCGAGGTTGGGGAGGAGGTGGTATGGGGTCGAGTGCAAAAGTGTTGAGGTGTGATTTGGGGAGATGAGCAAGCTCCCCTTCGTGATGTTGGATAAGGAGGTTATGGGGTTTGGGCATTGGTCAGGTTTACAAAGGGGTTGTGGTGATTGAATAATAAAGACTTGCCGTGTTTGGTCTAACCTGTTTTTGAAGTGCGTGGCGAAGTCCTCAGCAGAGATTAGGGAAATTGGAGGGGGCAGTGGTGGGTTGAAGAGGGAGTTAAAAGTATTGAACAACTGTTTGGGGTTGTGGGATAAGGAAGATGCAAGGGATGTAAAGTAGGCCTGTTTAGCAGAGGTGAGGGCAGATTTGAATGCAAGTGTTGCTTGTTTGAGTGCAGTGAAGTCGTCTTGTGAATGCATTTTCTTCCAGCGCCGTTCAGCAATGCTTGCTGAAGTTTTTTAGTGGTGTTATTGTGCCAGGGTTGTCTATTGATTCGTCGCACTCTGTTATGCATGACAGGGGCGACCAAGTTGATGGCTGATGCAAGAGTAGCATTGTAGAAACTACTGTAGTGGCAGTGTCTGTCGTGGAGTGAAGATATGGAGGACAGTGGTAGGATAGTCAGAGTGTGAGAGTAGTATCCATACAGGCATTCTTATTCTATCCGGAATATTAATATACAGTGGATACGGAAAGTATTCAGACCCCTTTAAATTTTTCACACTATGTTTCGCTGCAGCAATTTGGTAAATCAAAAAAGTTTTTTTTTCTTATTAATGTACTCTCTGCACTCCATCTTGACTGAAAAAAACCCAGAAATGTAGAAATTTTTGCAAATTTATTAAAAAAGAAATACTGAAATATCACATGGTCATAAGTATTCAGACCATTTGCTCAGACACTCATATTTAAGTCACATGCTGTCCATTTCCTTCTGATCCTTTTTAAGATGGTTCTGCTCCTTCACTGGGGTCCAGCTGTGTTTAATTAAACTGACAGGACTTGATTTGTAAAGGCACATACCTGTCTATATAAGACCTCACAGCTCACAGTGCATGTCAGACCAAATGAGAATCATGAGGCCAAAGGAACTGGCCAAGGAGCTCAGAGACAGAATTATGGCAAGGCACAGATCTGGCCAAGGTTACAAAAGAATTTCTGCAGTACTCAAGGTTCATAAAAGCACAGTGGCGTCCATAATCCTTAAATGGAAGAAGTTAGGGACCACCAGAAGTCTTCCTAGATCTGCCTGTCCAGCCAAACTGAGCATTTGTGGGAGAAGAGCCTTGATGAGAGGGGTAGAAGAACCCCGAGATCACTGTGGCTTAGGTCCACAGATGCAGTAGGGAGATGGGAGAAAGTTCCACAAAGTCAACTATCACTGCAGCCCTCCAACAGTCGGGCCTTTATGGCAGAGTGACCCGACAGAAGCCTCTCCTCAGTGCCAGACATATGAAAGCCCACATACAATTTTCTAAAAAACACATGAAGGACTCCCAGACTATGAATAATAAGATTCTCTGGTCTGATGAGATGAAGATAGAACTTTTTGGTGATGTATATATTCTTGTCTATATGGTTAATGTTGTCTTGTAATGCTGCTATGTATATATACTGTTGTGTATATTATTGCATATAGGGAAAGCATAGTACATTTGCTAGTCCACTAGATGGGGACATATTAGTACACTGTAGTATACTTAGTCTTAGATAAGTAAAGGTTAATTTTAGGAGGAGGTAACCGTAGTTAAGCTAGAAGAATTTCCTGTTTTCTAGTGAGTGACGCCAGGGAGGAGAGACAGGTTAGTGGGGCCTGTGAACTCTGTAAGGACCTAGTGCCCGTGTAGGGCGGTAAGCTCCGCAACGTTGCAAGCAAGGTGCAGCTGAAGAAGCAGTGCGACGACAGTTGGGAGCAGAAGCTTATGAAGTGGTCCTACATCAGTACAGGGATGCAGGTCGCTCATCATGTGGCAGATCATTGCAAGGGCTTATGCTCTCAGATCCAGGATAAAACGGATGAGGGACCTCAAACGTAGTGAGTCTGGACAGGGAGGACGCTGTGTTACCACAAGAGGTGGTCCGTCCTCATATATACTGAAGGATGTAGAGAGGAGTGCAATAGAAGTGTTTAATGTGAACTGTGTGGAACCATATGCTGATGTTGTTACTGACAAGGATGTGCTGTGAAATAAAGCAAGTAAAGTTCTGCGTTTTAAGTTTGAAGTGGATTCTGTCTCTTTGTGCTCAACAACACCAGTGGCAGAACTTCAGCAAGCCCGATGGGACCCCGACGGTGCAGAAGGCAAAACAGAAGGTATGCTGACAATGGGACATTATTTTCATGTGATGGGGGCCAGGGCACACCAGAGCCAATAGCCTCAGCCATGACTACGGCACTGGCTCTGCCTGTCACACCTACCCAATACAATCCCAACAGTGAATCATGGTGGTTGCAGCATCATGCTATGTGGGTGTTTTTTAGCTGCAGGGACAGGACAACTGGTTGCAATTGAAGGAAACATGAATTTGGCCAAGTACAGAGACATCCTGGATGAAAACCTCTTCCAGAGTGCTGTGGACCTCAGACTTGGCCAAAGGTTCACCATCCAACCTGACAATGACCCTAAGCACACAGCTAAAATAACAAAGGAGTGGCTTCAGAACAACTCTGTGACCATTCTTGACTGGCCCAGCCTGAGCCCTGGCCTAAAACCAATTGAGCATCTCTGGAGAGACCTGAAAATGGCTGTCCACCAACGTTTCACATCCAACCTGATGGAACTGGAGAGGATCTGCAAGGAAAAAATGGCAGAGGATCCCCAAATCCAGGTGTGAAAAACTTGTTTCATCATTCCCAAGAAGACTCATGGCTGTACTAGCTCAAAAGGGTGCTTCTACTCAATGCTGAGCAAAGGGTCTGAATACTTATGACCATGTGATATTTCAGTTTTTCTTTTTTAATAAATTTGCAAAAATTTCTACATTTGTTTTTTTTTCAGTCAAGATGGGGTGCAGTGTACATTAATGAGAAAAAAATTAACTGTTTTGAATTTACCAAATGGCTGCAATGAAACAAAGAGTGAAAAATGTAAAGGGGTCTGAATACTTTCCGTACCCACTGTATATATTAACTTATAGCAAAGTAAAAGGCACAAGAACAGCAGACACAGATGTAGTATTCCCTACATCCCTACACACTAATATCAAAATACAGAATATCTTGATGCAGAAAACTAATTCATCACTTAAAATGTTACTCCGGAGAGATAAAAATAAGTGTATGACTTTTACAAATACAGGCTGCGATCCACTGCAGAACCAGCCATGTGTGATTCAGCACTCTGCCTCTGCCTGACACAGGACAATACACATTATGCAGTCATGGCTTGTTCTGCAGTTGAGTGCAGCCTGTATTTGCAGCTTCTTTATGTCTAGGAGTGTGGAGGGAGCTATGGTGCAATAAAGAGGCTGTGAAATTAGCAGGCATGGATCCAGACTGTAGTAGATTGGCAGGGGCTGCTCACACACCCTTATCTGAACTGACTGGATGGAGATGTCATTAGGAGGTTGACTTATTAGAAGCCTGAAGTAGGCTATGTCCCCTCATCTATAACAATGTCCTGCAAAGGAGTGGGAGCGCACAGGGAACCAGATCCACCATCACATTCAGTAGCAGGTACTAACAGGATCACACACCGCTATATTCTTGTTAGCTTTATAGTTTATAAAGGCATATCCATTGAAATGCTTTTTCATTTCCCCAGAGTAACCCCACAACAAGTTCCTTGACTTGTGCTGTTAAGTGACCAGTTACAGTTTTTGCATCAAGATATTTTCTGCATACAGTATAGTTAACACAGTGAGTGTTAGGTTAAAGAGGACCTTTCATCAATTTTTGTCTTATCAACTGTACATTCCTCCATATAATGGCAGGATTGTACCTTTTTTTTATTTTCTCCACTTCGTTGTTGAGCGATTACTGGTGCCTAATGTATTAAAAAAAATTAGCATTCAACTGGGTGTTTCATTTTATTCAGCTCCGTGAGCATTTACAGTACTTTAATCACACTAAGATGCTGTCCATTCATAAAAAGTAGACAACCTCAGTTCTAACCTAAATAAATCACCCATTGAGGTCAAGAACTGTGACAGCGTGACTTTGTGTCATGTGATCAAGCTGACAATGCCACCATTTTTTCCCTAAGGGCTTGTGCAGACAAACATATACTGTAACTCAGATATCTGCTATCTTGTCTTTTTGACAAATAGCACTCATCCCCATGTTATTCTATGGGACTGTGCACATGTCCGATTTTTCCGTTGGACCAGTTTGGTGTGATGAAAAAAATTGCAGCGTGCACAATTTGCCTCCGAGAATTACATGGCACTCACTGATTCAACTCTGTTGGTCTGTGGACTGACAAAATGGAGAAGATGGAGAAATTATTTTTTTTATTCTCGACATCCGAGAAAATCGAATCCCACTCTGATCAGAGACTAATCAGAGTGTGATTACCATAATCGTATTGATTTTTTAGAATGGAGAACATACGGCCATGTGACAATAACGTAACAGCAATACCATTGGTTTTCGAAGGCTCCTACGACGCTCCTCACTCTGCTGCTAAGCCGAAAGAAATGAACTATACATGCAATGTGTAGCAGCACGTTCACACTGGCCATTAAACAGACAATACCGAAATATAGAAAAAAAAGAACATATACCTTGCTATATGTACGTAAAAACAATATAACAAATAACATAGGGTACTTGGTAAACACTATTTTGTGGAAATAAAAAAAAAATTGGGGCTAAAAACATTTTTGTGGGACAAATTTTTTTTTATTTTCACGGTTCAACATTATAAACTTCTGTGAAGCACCTGGAGGTTCAAGGTTCTCACTACACATCTAGATAAGTTCCTTGAGGGGTTTAGTTTCCAAAATGGGGTCACTTGTGAGGGTTTTCCACTGTTTAGGCACATCAGGGTGTCTCCAAATCGCGACAAGTCACCAGCTAATTATTCCAGCAAATTTTGCATTACAAAAGTCAAATGGCGCTCCTTCCCTTCCAAGCCCTGCTGTGCACCCAAACAGTAGTTTCCCCCCATATATGGGGAATTGTTGTGCTCAGGAGAAATTGCACAACAAATTTTGGATTCCATTTTCTCCTGTTACCTGTTGTGAACGTGTTGGAGACAATTTCTGAGTTGAGGCTCCCTCTGGTGGTTGCTGATGGTACTGAGGCTGTATCGAATGACAGGGCCTCCTCACCTGCCAGCGACGACTGGCAATCAGGAGTGACTGACTGGGCTGATATAAGGGAGCTGCCTTCCCATGATCCTCGCCGGTGATCAATTGTTGTTTCCTGGTTCATTTGGAAGTCTGCTGGCGTCTTGCCTTCGTCTGCTACCTTCAGATAAGATATTTTCTGCTTGTTTCTATTGTGTTTGCTATTTCCATTTTTGTCTGCACCTTTGTGGAGGTTAGCCGGGTCCCCTCCTGGGGCCTGTGCTACTCTCTGTTTTCCAGTAGCCACTGTTATTTGTTCAATTGCTCTTTCCCTGCTTTTCGAGTGGCTGCGGGTTAGCCTTGTTTACACAGATCTGATTTAGTGGGTAACGAGATCGTGTGATCTCTGCATTTTTGAAACCAGAAGTGTTGGTAGGGTTTTGCTAGGGTTTTGCTGTGTTGCAGATAGTATTCTGTCCTGTCCTATTTAGGCAGTGTTTGGCCCCAGCGTTTGCTCACTCTATTTTCTGCCTGTGTTTGTGTTTCATCTTGTCTAACTGCCAGAATATGTTTGGGGGCTGCCTATTCCTTTGGGGCTCTACTCCGGGGCAGTTAGCTTTCCTGTTTCTCTCTTTATGTGTAGCTAGCTATCTGGCTGTGCCGAGGCGTCTAAGACCACTGTAGGTACGCTCTACGGCTGCTTCCAGTTGTGCAGTTAGTTTAGGGATCTGCAACCCATTAGTTTCCAAGCTCTCAGGTGTTTGGCTGCCTTGCTGTTTTGCTCCTGTCCTCCTCAGTTACCAAATCATAACAGAATCACCGGCCTTACTGAGAATTCTAGGGTACTCAACAGAAGGGAAAAATAGTAAAAAAAAAAAAAGTCAGAAAAAAAAAGTCAGAATTATATATACATTTTTCCCTCTTTTTCTCTGGGGGCTGAGGAGGAATTTTTTCTCAATGGAAATCAAGCATTTGTCCGAGCGTGTGAAGCAGCTTGCTGCTGAAGTTCAGAGTATGGTAATCTATCTCACTCGGATGCCTGTTGTAGAGCCTAAGATTCCTACCCCAGAGTTGTTTTTTGGGGAGCGCTCTAAATTTTTGAATTTTAAAAATAACTGTAAGTTGTTTTTTGCATTGAGGCCTACGTCCTCGGGGAACGTTGCACAGCAGGTTCAAATTGTCATCTCCCTGTTGCGCAGCGACCCTCAGGATTGGGCCTTTTCCCTGACACCTGTGGATCCTGTCTTGACTGATGTTGATGTGTTTTTTCAGGCTCTGGGGTTGTTGTATGATGAACCTAATGTTACTGATCAAGCTGAGAAAACCTTGTTGGCATTGAAACAGGGTCAGGAAGCTGCAGAGCTATACTGTCAGAAATTCCGAAAGTGGGCCGTCCTTACTAAATGGAATGACGATGCCCTGGCACCTCTTTTTCGGAAGGGTCTGGCAGAGACTGTAAAGGACATTATGGTGGGATTTCCTGTTCCCTCTGGGCTCAATGACTCTATGGCATTGGCCATTCAAATTGACAGACGTCTACGTGAGTGTAGAAATATGCGGGAGGTGGTGACACCTTGTGAGCCAGCCCCTGAGCCTATGCAGTGTGATGGAGTGGCTTCTGGGGCTCAGCGTCATGAGTTTTGTAAGCGTAATAAGTTGTGCTTCTACTGTGGAAACGCTTCTCATGCTATTTCCGTCTGCTCCATGCGGGGAAGACATTTTGCGCGCTCAGTTGTTTTGGGTAGTGTTCAGACTAAATTTCTTTTGACTGTTACCTTGATTTGCTCCCTGTCCACATTTTCGTCTCAGGCTTTTGTTGATTCAGGAGCAGCTATAAACCTGATGGATTTTGATTTTGCCAAACGTGGTTTTCCCATGATACCCCTGCGGAGGTCTATTCCTTTGGCATTCTACCCCTTTGGCAGAGAATAAACCCCAGTTTTCGACCCAGGTGATAATGCAGGTTGACCCGGACCACCAAGAGAATTGCAAATTTTTGGTGTTACATAATTTACATGACATTATTGTACTGGGTTTTCCTTGGTTACAGAGTCATAATCATGTTTTGGATTGGAAGTCTGTGTCTGTGACCAGTTGGGGTTGTCAATGTGTTCGTAGTGACTTTCCTGTTTTTTCTACCTCTCCCCAGTCGGAAGATGTCCCCGACTATTTGGCTGATTTTTCTGATGTATTTAGTTAGAGTAAACCTGCGTCCTTGCCTCCGCATAGGAGTTATGATTGTGCGATTGAGTTGGTACCCGGCTGTAAATTTCCCAAGGGTCAGCTCTTAATTTATCTGTACCCGAGCATGAGGCTATGCGATCATATATCAAAGAGTCTTTGGAAAAGGGTCATATCAGATCATCCTCTTCACCCTTGGGCGCCGGCTTTTTCTTTGTGGCCAAGAAGGATGGTTCATTGAAGTCATGTATTGACTATCGTCTCCTTACTAAGATCACGGTTAAATATCAATATCCGTTACCCTTGATTTCTGATTTGTTTTCCAGAGTGAAAGGTGCCAGTTGGTTTACCAAGCTTGACCTTAGGGGGCGTATAATCTTATTCGCATCAAGAACGGAGATGAATGGAAGATGGCTTTTAATACTCCTGAGGGGCCTTTTGAGTACCTAGTGATGCCTTTTGGGCTCACTAATGCCCTTTCCGTCTTCCAGTCTTTCATGAACGATATTTTGCGGGACTTGGTGGATAAGTTTCTGATCGTTTATTTGGACGATATTTTGATATTTTCCAACGACTGGGATTCTCATGTGGAACTTGTTCGGAGGGTATTCCGGATTTTGAGACAATGCTTTGTATGTTAACGGATCAAAATGTCTCTTTGGAGTACAGAAGGTTTCATTTTTGGGATTCATTTTGTCCCCGTCTGCTATTGAAATGGGCCCGGTCAAGGTTCAGGCCTTTTGTGATTGGGTTCAGCCCACTTCATTGAAGGCTCTTCAGAGATTTTGGGTTTTGCTCATTTCTACCGTAAATTTATAAGTAATTTCTCTGGTATTGTGAAACCACTGACTGAGTTGACCAAAAGGGGTTCTGATGTGGTGAATTGGTCTCCTGAGGCAGTTTCTGCATTTCAGGAGCTTAAGCGCAGATTCACTTCTGCTCCTGTTCTACGGCAACCTGATGTTTCTCTACCATTTCAGGTGGAGATAGATGCGTCTGAGATTGGTGCAGGTGTCGTTTTGTCCCAAAGAGATCCTGTAACCGCTAAGATTAACCCTTGTGCCTTCTTCTCCCAAAAGTTTTCCCCAGCTGAACGTTATTATGATGTGGGGAATCAGGAATTATTGGCTATGAAGTGGGTGTTCGAAGAGTGGAGACATTGGTTAGAGGGAGCCAAACATCAAGTTGTGGTCCTCACTGATCACAAAAACTTGATCTATCTCGAATCAGCCAAACGATTGAATTCCAGACAGGCCAGGTGGGCCTCGTTTTTCACACGTTTTAACTTTGTGGTCTCCTTCCTCCCGGGTAATGTTAAGGCGGATGCACTCTCTAGGAGTTTACTTGCGGATTCTATTGATGTGGCTGAGCCTACTGCCATTCTGAAGGAGGGTGTCGTTCTTTCCGCTATCTCGCCCGATTTGAGACTGGCCCTAGAGCAATTTCAGGGGGATAAACCTGAGCGTTGCCCTGCGGGGAAATTGTATGTCCCAGACCAATGGAGAGAAAAAGTTATGTCTGAAGTTCATTACTCTGCGTTGACTGGTCATCCTGGTATTTTTGGTACTAGAGATTTGGTGAGTCGGTCCTTTTGGTGGCCCACTTTATCTCGCGATGTCAGGAATTTTGTGCAGTCCTGTGGGACTTGTTCTTGTTCCAAGCCCTGTTCTCGCTCTAGTGGATTATTGATGCCATTGCCGGTGCCCAGGAGGCCATGGACCCATATCTCTATGGATTTTATCTCCGACCTCCCTGTCTCTCAGAGAATGACTGTCATTTGTGTGATCTGTGATAGCTTCTCCAAGATGATCCATCTTGTGCCACTGCCTAAGTTGCCATCCTCTTCTGAGTTGGTACCCTTGTTTTTTCAGCATGTGGTTTGTTTGCACGGCATTCCGGAGAACATTGTGTCTGACAGGGGAGTCCAGTTTGTTTCCAGATTTTGAAGGACATTCTGTTCTAAACTGGGAGTTCAGCTGTCTTTCTCCTCTGCGTTTCATCCTCAGACCAATGGGCAGACTGAGAGAACAAACCAGACCTTGGAGACTTATTTGAGATGTTTTATGTCTGCGGATTAGGATGACTGGGTCTCTTTTTTGCCCCTGGCTGAATTCGCTTTGAATAATAGGGCCATTCTGCCACTCTGATGTCCCCTTTCTTCTGCAATTCCGGGTTTCATCCTCGATTTTCTTCGGAGCAGGTGGAAGCTTCTGTCTGTCCAGGTGTTGACTCTGTGGTAGAGAGAATGGAAGGCCCAACGGTTTGCCAACCTGCATAGGACTGATGGTCCTCGGTTTAAAGTGGGTGACTTGGTTTGGTTATCCTCAAAGAATATCCGTATGAAGGTTGCGTCTCCAAAGTTTAAGCCAAGGTTCATTGGACCTTATAGGATCTTGAAAGTCCTTAATCTAGTTTCTTTTCGCTTGGCTCTTCCAGGGACGTTTAAGATTCATAACGTCTTCCACAAATCTTTATTGAAAAGGTTTGTCGAGCCAGTGGTTCCTATGGCTTCGCCTCCTGAGCCTGTTTTGGCTGAGGGCAATCTGGAGTATGAAGTGGAGAAGATATTGGATTCTCATTTCGCTAGACAGAGACTCCAGTACTTGGTTAAGTGGAGAGGTTACAGTCAGGAGGACAATTCTTGGGTGTTTGCTTCTGACATTCATGCGGAGAGACTGGTTCGTGCCTATCACCAAGCTCATCCTGATCGGCCTGGTGGCGCAGGTGAGGGTTCGGTGACCCCTCCTCAAGGGGGGGGTACTGTTGTGAACGTGTTGGAGACAATTTCTGAGCTGAGGCTCCCTCTGGTGGTTGCTAACGGTACTGAGGCTGTATCGAATGACAGAGCCTTCTCACCTGCCAACGACGACTGGCAATCAGGAGTCACTGACTGGGCTGATATAAGGGAGCTGCCTTCCCATGATCCTCACCGGTGATCAATTGTTGTTTCCTGGTTCATTTGAAAGTCTGCTACCTTCAAATAAGATATTTTCTGCTTGTTTCTATTGTGTTTGCAATTTCCATTTTTGTCTGCACCTTTGTGGAGGTTAGCCGGGTCCCCTCCTGGGGCCTGTGCTACTCTGTTTTCCAGTAGCCACTGTTATTTGTTCAATTGCTCTTTCCCTGCTTTTTGAGTGGCTGCGGGTTAGCCTTGTTCACACTGAGATCTGATTTAGTGGGTGGCGAGATCGTGTGATCTCAGCATTTTTGAAATCAGAAGTGTTGGAAGTTTTGCTAGGGTTTTGCTGGGTTGCAGATAGTATTCTGTCCTGTCCTATTTAGGCAGTGTTTGGCCCCAGCGTTTGCTCACTCTATTTTCTGCCTGTTTGTTTTATCTTGTCTAACCGACATTATATGCTTGGGGGCTGCCTATTCCTTTGGGGCTCTACTCCGGGGCAGTTAGCTTTCCTGTTTCTATCTTTAGGTGCAGCTAGCTCTCCGCTGTGCCGAGGCATCTACGACCACCGTAGGTACGCTCCATGGCTGCTTCTAGTTGTGCGGTTAGTTTAGGGATCTGCAACCCATTAGTTTCCAAGCTCTCAGGTGTTCGACTGCCTTGCTGTTTTGCTCCTGTCCTCCTCAGTTACCAAATCATAACAGTTACCCTTGCGAAAATAAAAAAAATTAAAAAAAAGGGTCTAAACTAAAATTTTTGTGAAAAAAAGTTAAACGTTCATTTTTTTTCTTCTATATTCCATTAATTCCTGTGAAGACCTGAAGGGTTAATAATTCTTGGATGTGGTTTTGAGCACATTGACAGATGCAGTTTTTAGAATGGTGTCACTTTTAGGAATTTTGTCATATAGCCCCCTCAGTGTCATTTCAAATGTGATGTGGTCCAAAAAAAATGGTTTTGCAAATTTTATGGTAAAAAATGAGAAATTGCTGGTCAACTTTTAACCCTTCTAACTTCTGAACAAAAACTAAAATTATTTCAAAAATTGTGCTGATGTAATGTAGACATGGTAAATGTTATTTATTAACTGTTTTGTGTGACGTAACTCTGATGTAAGGGCATAAAAATTAAAAGTTTAAAAACTGCAACATTTTTTCCCAAATTTACGATTTTTCTACAATAAAAAGCAAGTCATATCGAAAAAATTTTACCACTATCATGAAGTACAATATGTCATGAAAAAGCAGTCTCAGAATCTGTGGGATCCATTGAAGCGTTCTAGAGTTAGTAGTACGTAAAGTGACACTGGTCAGAATTGTAGAATTTGACCTGGTCATGAAGGTGAAAACAAGCTTGGGGTGAAGGGGTTAATAGAGTTCTGATACAGTGTGGTGCTGGCTCTGAGAGCCCCACTGCCGGCAGGAAATTAACTCCCACCCCCCATCCCCTGACAGTATTCAGCTTCCAGTCACAGAAGTGGTGCTGGTTACAGTCACATATAGAGCGTTAGCTGTCACCGTGCCCCCGGCACTGACCGACAACCAGCGCTAATGATGAGCGAGCTGTCAGTCAGTGCCGGGAGCACTCTATATTTATAGAATAGTGATTGAAACAGCCGGCGCCACCCCTATGACTGGAAGCCGAACACTACCAGGGAGGAGAAAGTTCAATTTGCCCTGGGCTATCAGCACTGGTGCCGAATGGTGTTGAAATGCTATTAATCCCATTTCTGCAGGTTGATAGCGTTATTTTACTTGACAGGTTCTCTTTAAAAGTATCTGGTAGCATTCAAAAGAAGACATTTTTACCTGGAAAAGCCAGTTCACCAAGAAAACCTTCTTATGTTAAGAGAGCAAAGGATTGAGTAAGTGTAAATCCTATAACTACTTCCAATGTAATGCCTTGTAGCTGCACTTAGTGGGGACGATCTACAAGGGACCGATCACTAGAGAAGCATACAGTTAATATGACAACTCCCCATCAGCACCAGGGACTCACAAATGTTAGTGGCCCAGAGCCATGCAATTCATTTATTTTCAATGCTTCATTAATATCTTAAACATGTCAGCGAGTCCTGAAAACCACTCTCCAGAAAGCAGATGTGTGTGCGGCACCCTGGGGTAAAGACACCTGCTCTGGAAATGTGTACAAGCAGCACCATGATCATATTAAATGCATCATAAAATGGTTTTATGTGAACTATACTTGTTTCCGTGCCAGACAAATGCACCATATGCAACCAATGTAATGATATTGCTTTCAAGATGTTATGTTCTGTCCTGTGAAATGACTTCAGAACACAGGAAGTTATGGATATGAAACGGATTTTTTTATGTCACATGTGACACTGGATCCTCAGAGTTAAAGCAGTTTCCTCCTTATTAACATGGTGTGTTGTTAAGGTGGGATTGCTGGGGGACTGACTGCAAGAACTCCCACTGAGCACCAGAATGAGGTTGCAGACCATGCATCTATTTTGGAGAAAGTCATAGCAAAGCAAATGGCAATCCTAAGGGCTCATATCCATCACTGTTAAAAAAAAAAAAGTCCGATATTGGTCCTGAAAAGTGGGACAAGTGTCATGTGAGTACAATGAGATTTTTATCACCTAGCATCCAAATGACATCCTATTTACATGCAAACGCGATCCGAATGCAAATCAAATTTTACATGAGCTTTTACATAGAGCAATTCTTTGTCATTTACACATCGTTTTGCAAGTAAATATTCTTCAAGATTAGATAGATATACGATAGAAACAAAAAATAGGTATTAGACCTACCGGTAATTATGTTTCCAGGAGTCCATACTGACCGCACCATGGAGGTCGTCCTCCTCCTCCTTACAGGGATAGGAAACACACGAGAAGTTAAAAGGCCCCTCGCCACTCACCTACTCAGTGTTTTAACAAGTACCACATCATGATTGATGCAACGTAACAAATTTATTTCAACCGATATCATATCAAGACATCATGAAACAACACAAACTGGGAGGGAACTAACCGTGCTGTCAGGATGGACTCCGGGAAATATAATTACCGGTAGGTCTAATACCCATTTTCCAGGACATCCCTCCTGACAGCACCATGGAGAATACCAAAGTACCTCCTCAGGGTGGGACCACTGCCTGGAGAACCTTTTCCCAAAGGCAGTTTGTTGACTCGATAATACGTCTAATTTATAATGCTTACAAAAAATTTCTAGCCTGGCCCAGGTTGCAGCCACACAGATTTGCTCAACTGGTGCCGCCGCTCGCTCAGCCCAGGAGGTGGAGAGTGCTCTAGTCGAGTGGGCTCTCAATCCTGTGGGGGGAATGACACCTTCTGACTGGTAGGCTAGGGAAATTGTCGAGGTGATCAATCTTGCGATGGTGGTTTTAGAGGCTTTTTTTACCCCAAACAAGACAAAAAAGTTAAGATCCTGTCTCCAACTATGCGTGACCTCGAGATAGTCGATGACTCCTGCCTAACGTCCAACGCATGCAAGGCTTGCTCTGATTTGATGAATTTTCACAGGAGGGTAAGATAATCTCCTGGTTAGGTTCTGTGAGGACACCACCTTAGGGTAATGCGATATATGCAATATGAGATGGACATCTTTTCCCCAGCTATACAAGGGTCTTTACAGAGGGCTTTAAGGACCAGATTCAAGTCCCAAGGGGGTACCGACCGCCTTATAGTAGGACGCAATCTCTGGATTGCCCTGATGAACCTAGCCACCCATAGTCAAAGAAAGTACTTAATGCCGATATCTGGACTTTTAGGGTGCTAGGTCTGAGCCACTTATTAAAACTCGTCAGGAGAAAATCTAGGATCCTATGAATATTGGGTCTGCCCGGAACAACAGCGGACCGGACACCTTTCAAATAGAACCGTTTCCAGATTTTGTTATGTATCGCTGCTGTGACCGGCTTCCTACTAGCCTGAATCGTGGTTGTAACTTGGTCTGATAAAACATGAGCTCTCAGTATGTCCTGCTCAGACATATGAAGTCTCCTGGGTTCTGATGAAAAACTGGACCCTAATGGATTATATCCTCTCTCTGAGGAAGCATAACCGGATTCTCTAACGCCATGGCTCTTAGCAGTGGGAACTGTTATGTTTCGGTAGCTGAGGAGAAATAGCAAAAATAGCCAAAGTAGCAATACACCAGAGAGGCTGGAACCTAGTGGGTTGCAGGACCCTAAACTAACCGCAACAATAGAAGTAGCCGTGGAGCGTACCTACGGTGAACCTAAATGCCTCGTCACAGCCGGAGAGATAGCTACACCTAAAGGCAGAAAGATGAAAGCTAACTGCCCCGTAGCAGAACCCCCAAAGAAATAGGAAGCCCCCAAACATGTAATGGCAGTTAGACAAGAAGAAAATACGAACACAGACAGAAAATAGAATGAGCAAACGCTGGGGCCCAATTCTGTCTAGATAGAAAAGTATAGGAAAGAATTCTGACTGCAACCCAAAAAAACCCTGACAAAAATACCAACACTTCTGATTAACAAAAAACCTGAGATCACACGATCTCTACCACCTAAATCAGATCTCTGGTGTAACACACAGCAATTCAGCAAATAAAAAGTGACACAGGAACAGAGCAAAAGTGCAAACACAAATTGAGCACAATTGTAGCGCCAGGCCCCAAAGGGGACCAGGCTGAAGTCCACTGCAAGGCAGCAAACCAGCAAGGAAAATCCAACCAGAGGAAAAAAAAAACAGCAAATCACTTATCTGAATGAAAGCAGGAATGCAAGCTGAGCTCCAAGCAAGACCTGGAAGAACAATTGATTACCAGCAAGGCTGATGGGAGTTCAGGTCACTAATATCAGACCATTCAGACCCAGCTGAAAGCCATTCAGCAATTGGTTCATTACCCTCAGCAACCACCGGAGGGAGCCCCAGCTCCGAAGTCGCCTCCAGCGTGTTCACAACAGTACCCCACCTTGAGGAGGGGTCACCGAACCCTCACCTGCACAACCAGGCCGATCAGGATGAGCTCGATGATAGGCACGGATCAGTCTCCTAGCATGGATGTCCGAAGCAAACACCCAAGAATTGTCCTCCTGACCGTAACCTCTCCACTTAACCAAATACTGGAGTTTCCATTTAGCAAAACGAAAATCCAATATTTTCTCAACCACATTCTCCAAATTGCCCTCAACCAAAACAGGGTCAGGAGGCGCAGCCATAGGAACCACTGGCTCGACAAACCTCTTCAATAAGGACTCGTGGAACACGTTATGGATCTTAAATGTCCCTGGAAGAAGCAAACGGAAGGAAACCGGATTAAGAATTTCCATGATCTTATAAGGTCCAATGAACCTTGGCTTACATTTTGGAGATGCAACCTTCACAGGGATATTTCTTGAGGACAACCAAACCAAGTCCCCCACTTTAAAACGAGGACCATCAGTCCTATGCCGGTTGGCAAACCGCTGGGCCTTCTCTTGAGAGAGAGACAACCTCTCCACTACCTGGTCCCAAATCTGCTGCATACGCTCCACAACAGAGTCAACACCCTGACAGACAGAAGCCTGCGCCTCTCCCGAAGAAAATCGAGGGTGAAACCCAGAATTGCAGAAAAACGGAGACATCAAGGTGGCAGAGCTAGCCCTATTATTAAGAGCAAACTCAGCCAAAGGCAAAAAAGAGACCCAATCATCTTGATCAGCAGACACAAAACATCTCAAATAAGTCTCCAAGGTCTGGTTTGTTCTCTCGGTTTGTCCATTGGTCTGAGGGTGAAATGCAGAGGAGAAAGATAATTGAACACCAAGTTTAGAACAAAATGTCCTCCAAAATCTGGAAACAAACTGGACTCCTCTGTCAGACACAATGTTCTCCGGAATGCCATGTAACTGAACCACGTGCTGAAAGAACAAAGGCACCAATTCGGAGGAGGAAGTCAACTTAGGTAATGGCACAAGATGTATCATCTTGGAAAACCTATCACAGATTACCCAGATAACGGTCATTCTCTGAGAGACAGGGAGGTCGGAAATAAAATCCAAAGAAATATGGGTCCATGGTCTCTTGGGCACAGGTAATGGCATTAACAAACCACTAGAGCGAGAGCAAGGCTTGGAACGAGAGCAAGTCCCACAGGACTGCACAAAGTCCCTGACGTCACGAGACAAAGTAGGCCACCAAAAGGACCGACTCACCAAGTCTCTGGTACCAAAAATCCCGGGATGACCAGCCAACGTGGAACAATGAATCTCAGACTTCACACTCTTCTTCCACTGGTCTGGGACAAACAATTTCCCAACAGGGCAGCGTTCAGGTTTATCCTCCTGACACCCCTCCAGAGCCAGTCTCAAATTGGGCGAGATGGCAGAAAGTACTACACCCTCTTTCAAAATAACAGCAGGATCAGATAACTCAGGAGAGTCCACAAAGAAACTCCTCGAGAGGGCATCCGCCTTAACATTTTTAGTGCCAGGAAGAAAAGAAACCACAAAATTAAAACGTGTGAAAAACAAGGCCCACCTGGCCTGTCTAGGATTAAGTCGTTTGGCTGATTCGAGATAAACCAGGTTCTTATGGTCCGTGAGGACCACCACCTGATGTTTGGCTCCTTCCAGCCAATGTCTCCACTCTTCAAAGGCCCACTTCATGGCCAACAACTCCCGATTACCCACGTCATAATTACGTTCAGTTGGAGAAAATTTTCGAGAGAAGGCACAAGGGTTACTCTTAGAGGTCTCTGGATCCCATTGGGACAAAACGGCACCTGCTCAATCTCAGAAGCATCAACCCTTACCTGAAAGGCAGAGAAACATCAGGCTGCCGTAGAACAGGAGCAGAAATGAATCTCTGCTTAAGTTCCTGAAATGCAGAAACTGCCTCAGGAGGCCAATTCACCACATCAGAACCCTTTTTGGTCAATGGTTTAACAATACCGGAGAAATTACCAATAAATTTATGATAAAAATTGGCAAAACCCAAAAATCTCTGAAGAGCCTTCAATGTAGTAGGTTGAACCCAATCACAGATGGCCTGAACCTTGACCAGGTCCATTTCAATAACAGACGGAGACAAAATGAATCCCAGAAATAAGACCTTCTGTACGCCAAAAAGATACTTTGATCCCTTCACATACAGTGCATTCTCTCTCAAAATCTGGAAAACAGTCCGAACATGTTTCACATGAGAGTCCCAGTCGTTGGAAAAAATCAAGATATCATCCAAATAAGCTATCAGAAATTTATCCACAAAATTCCTGAAAATATCATTCATGAAGGATTGGAAGACGGAAGGAGCATTAGTAAGCCCAAAAGGCATCACTAGGTACTCAAAATGCCCCTCTGGGGTATTAAACGCCATCTTCCATTCATCCCCATGCTTAATGCGAATAAGGTTATATGCCCCCCTGAGGTCAAGCTTGGTAAACCAACTAGCACTTTTCACTCTGGAAAATAGGTCAGAAATCAAGGGTAACGGATATTGATATTTAACAGTGATTTTATTCAGGAGGCGATAGTCAATACACGGCCTCAATGAACCATCCTTTTTGGCCACAAAGAAAAAAACCCGGCGCCCAAGGGTGAAGAGGATGGTCTGATATGACCCTTCTCCAAAGACTCCTTGATAAAAGATCGCATAGCATCGTGTTCAGGTACAGATAAATTAAAAAGGCGACCTTTAGGAAATTTACCACCAGGCACTAACTCAATAGCGCAATTATAGCTCCTGTGAGGAGATAAGGATGCAGATTTACTCTCACTAAACACATCCGAAAAATCAGTCAAAAAATCAGGGACATCCTGAGACTGGGGAGAGGCAGAAAAAACAGGAGTGTCAGTATTAACACATTGGCAGCCCCAACTGGTCACAGACACAGATTTCCAATCCAAAACAGGATTATGAGTCTGTAACCAAGGGAAACCCAGTACAATGATGTCATGCAGATTATGCAACACCAGAAATTTGCAACTCTCCTGATGATCTGGTTCAACCCTCATTATTACCTGAGTTGAAAACTGGGGTTTATTCTCTGCCAAAGGGGTAGAATCAATGCCCAGTAAAGGAATAGACTTCTGCAGGGGTATCATGGGAAACCCACAACGTTTGGCAAAGTCAAAATCCATCAGGTTAATAGCTGCTCCTGAATCAACAAAAGCCTGAGTCGAAAATGTGGACAGGGAGCAAATCAGGGTAACAGTCAACAGAAATTTAGTCTGAACACTACCCAAGACAACTGAGCGCACAAAACGTCTTCCCCGCTTAGGGCAGACGGAAGTAGCAAGAGAAGCGTCACCACAGTAGAAACATAGCCCATTGCGCTTTCGAAACTCATGACGCTGAGCCCCAGAAGTCACTCCATCACACCGCATGGGCTCAGGAACTGGCTCACAAGGCAACACTATCTCACGCATACTTCTGCGCTCACGCAAACGTCTGTCAATTTGAATAGCCAAAGACATAGAATCATTGAGACCAGAGGGAACAGGGAATCCCACCATAACGTCCTTTACATTTTCTGACAGACCCTTCCGAAAAAGGGCTGCCAAAGCATCATCATTCTATTTGGTCAGGACTGCCCACTTTTGGAATTTCTGACAGTACAGCTCAGCGTCTTCAAGACCCTGATTTAAAGCCAACAAGGTCTTTTCAGCTTGATCAGTGACATTAGGTTCATTGTACAATAACCCCAGAGCCTGAAAAAATACATCAACATCATTCAAAACAGGATCCCCAGGTGTCAGGGAAAAAAGCCCAATCCTGAGGATCGCCGCGCAGCAGAGAGATGACAATTTGAACCTGCTGTGCTGCGTTCCCTGAGGACTTAGGCTTTAAGGCAAAAAACAACTTACAGTTATTTTTGAAACTCAGAAATTTAGACCGATCCCCCAAAAATAAATCTGGCATGGGGATCCTAGGTTCCACAACCGCAACCTAGCAAGATAGGCAGCAATACTCTGAACCTTAGCGGCAAGCCGCTCCACACGGCCAGACAACTGTGCAAACTTCATTGAGGAAAAAAAAAATTCTCCTCAGCACCCAGAGAAAGAGGGAAAAAATGCAACAAATAGAAAAAAAAAATTTCTGACAACTCCCTTTTTTCTTTTTTATTATTTTTCCCTTCTGTTGAGTACCATATAATTTTCAGTTTGGCAGGTAATACTGTTATGTTTCGGTAGCTGAGGAGAAATATCAAAAATAGCCAAAGTAGCAATACACCAGAGAGGCTGGAACCTATTGGGTTGCAGGACCCTAAACTAACCACAACACTAGAAGTAGCCGTGGAGCGTACCTACGGGGATCCTAGATGCCTCGTCACAGCCAGAGAGATAGCTACACATAAAGGCAGAAAGATGAAAGCTAACTGCCCCGTAGCAGAACCCCCAAAGAAATAGGAAGCCCCCAAACATGTAATGGCGGTTAGACAAAAAGAAAATACGAACACAGACAGAAAATAGAATGAGCAAACGCTGGGGCCCAATTCTGTCTAGATAGAAAAGTATAGGAAAGAATTCTGACTGCAACCCAAAAAAAACCCTGTGTAAGGTTCTGTGTACATGTTCCTGAAACTCAGTTGTTCCGTCAGCCATTTTACTTTCTGTCTTGCTGCAGTGGTCTTGCCCTCAGTCAATATGGAGTTTCCAGCTTGCATGTTCCGCCCTGATTCTCTCCCTCTTGCTTCTTAAGCAGCCACAGCTGAGCAATCAGTGCTTCAGAAACAAGCCTGCAGTGAACCTGTGACCTGACTCCTGGAAGCCTTGGACCTTGTACTCCAGTTATTTCCTATTGTGGAACTTTGGAACACTCGTGGACTTTGGAACCTTGCTATTTGATAAATCCACGTTTGCATGGACTTATGGTAACAGAGAAGAGATCCTGAACCTGTGTTGGAGAGAGATTGCTGAGCTTAAGTTACTCTGGCCTGCTGTGTCTCCTGCTTTTGTATCTGCAAACTATGTGACTATTATTGCCACTTGTATGAAGTAATACAAGACCTTCTATATCAAACCTGTGACTTCTGTGTTTTCATCGCACCCAAGCACAAGACACTATATGAACTGTACTCCTTACATTACAAGATTCTGAAGCCAAACGTTAGTGTCTGCTGGGTCTGGAAAGGCTGTGTCTGCTGTAACTGTGGATATCAGACGTCCGGTTGTACTTTCTGTGATGACAGTGGTTGTGACTTCTCACAACCATTCCAGGTGAGCAATTCCCTTAAGTTTTTTTTTTCTGCAGTGTTACCACAGTGTTACCACAGGTAAACACTATTGTTTTTTTTTTCTTCTCCTCTCCTTCCAGTACTCCTGTCTTAAAAGATCTGGAAAATGGAGGCCCGCATAAAGGAACTTTGCGGAGTGACTGATAATATCCTTGCAGATTTGCAGACTATAAAGACCCGTTTTACAAACCTACAGGACCTCATAAATCACAATTTGCAAGTGTTTGGATAGACTGCCCAGGATTTGCGAGCCAGGATTGAGGTTCTAGAGGAGCGAGTCCAGGCTCCTGCCGTAGCCCCGAGTTCTGGGATTCCCAAGTTGCCCCCTTTTCGTTTTGGCGGTGAACGTGAGAAATTCAGGGGATTTATTAATCAATGCAATCTTTTTTTTTCTGCACATGCTTCACAATTTCCCACTGAACGATCTAAAGTGCTTACTATAATTATGTTGCTTACCAACAAGGCTTTGATGTGGGCAAACCCTCTGATTGAGACTGAGGATGAATGTTTGGATCATCTTGATGCTTTCATTTCAGCCATGGGACAGGTGTTTGATGACCCCAATCGAGGTGCAACAGCTGAAGCAGCCATGTTAGCTTTGCGCCAAGGTAAGCACTCGGTAGCTGAATATGCCTTGGATTTCAGGAGATGGGCCCTTGATACCACCTGGGACAGTTCCGCCAAAAAATCTATTTTTCGAAAAGGGTTATCTCCACTGATTAAGGATGAACTTGCTCGTGCCGACCCTCCCACTGCGTTAGGTGACTTTATTAACTACTGCATCCGTATTGATACTCGTCTGACTGAACGCAGGCAAGAGAGATGGTTCGAAAGCAATCGCACTAACCTTTTCCTACCTTCCTCTCCAGCTAAGGAACCTTTGAGTAGGATCACACGGGAAACCTGAACCCATGCAGGTAGACTCTTTACAACGACGGGTTAGTGATGCACGCAAGGAACATCGTTTTAAGGAGAATCTATGTTTCTATTGTGGTAAGTCAGGGCACTTCATTATAAACTGCCCCAGCCGTTCTCGTAAGACTACTGCAGCACTCATTCACTGTGAGTGTTGCGAGAGGGGATCTGTCAGGTCCGAGCCTCAGGCTCCAGAGAGATCTGCAGCAACAGATCTTGATTTCTCGGACTTAAACTCCGTTACTTCTGAGGACGTTGACTGTGTAAACGCTGCAATTTTTCAAGTTTCCTCAGCGGTGTCCCAGCTGAGTTGTAAGAAAAACATTCTCATTGCTTTCTTTCCATCAAGCTCTGGGTTGACTCAGCTTGGGTGTCTAGCTCTGCTATGATCGACTCAGGGGCAAGTGGAAACTTTATGGATGTCTCCTTTGCTCTGAAACAGGGGATACGTTCAGTGAAGAAGGCTACTCCAGTACAGATGGAAACTGTGGATGGCTCCCTGCTGACCTCTGGACCAGTGGATCAGGAAACAGAGCCTTTGAGGGTTCTTATGGGTAAAGATCATCAAGAGAAACTGTCCTTTATGCTTATCTCTTCTCCCCACTTTCCCATTATTCTAGGGCTACCATGGCTGCAGGCTCAGAATCCTACCATTAACTGGGAGACCAAGGAATTACACTTTCCAGAGAAACAGATGAGTCCAAAAGTTTCAGCTTGCTCTGTTCCTAAAGGAACCATGTCAGTCCCTGAATTACCAGCTGTATACCAGGACTATGTGGATTTATGTGACAAGAAGAACGCTGACCAGCTTCCCCCTCACCGTCCATATGATTGTCCAATTGAATTATTGCCTGGAGCAGAGATACCTTTTGGTAAGATCTACCCCCTGGCGGGGCCCGAGCTAAAGGCTTTAAAGGATTACATAGACGAAAATCTAGCCAAGGGCTTTATACGCCCCTCTTCATCTCCTGCAGGTGCACCCATCTTCTTTGTAAAGAAGAAAGATGGATCTCTGAGACCTGCGTAGACTATAGGGAACTCAATAAGGTTACTATTAGAAACCGTTATCCATTGCCTTTAATCCCTGAGTTATTGGAGAGAGTGCGACATGCCAAAATTTTCTCTAAACTAGATCTCCGTGGGGCCTATAACTTAGTCCGTATTAGACCTGGGGATGAATGGAAGACTGCATTCAGGTCACGCTATGGACACTTTGAATATCTAGT
Organism: Oophaga sylvatica; assembly: GCA_033576555.1. Taxonomy (NCBI): domain Eukaryota; kingdom Metazoa; phylum Chordata; class Amphibia; order Anura; family Dendrobatidae; genus Oophaga; species Oophaga sylvatica. The sequence continues at coordinate 884,728,231 of JARQOD010000001.1, forward strand.
TATGCCTTTTGGTCTGAGTACCGCCCCAGCCACTTTCCAACACTTGGTGAATGACATCTTCAGGGATCTCCTAGATACATTCGTGGTGATTTATTTGGATGATATTCTAATTTTTTCTAACTCCACAGAGGAACATCATGGACATGTGAGAATGGTCTTGGAACGTCAAGACAAAATCATCTTTACATCAAACTTGAAAAGTGTGAATTCCATAGGACCGAAATTCAATTTCTGGGGTATGTACTGTCTACACAAGGAATTAGTATGGATGGAAGCAAGACCCAAGCCATCAAGGATTGGCCAAGTCCTAGAAATGTGAAGGAGGTGCAGCGCTTCATCGGGTTTGCCAACTTCTATAGACGTTTCATTAGGAATTTCTCGGAGGTAGTGTCACCTATCACCCAACTTACCCGGAAAGAGTCTAGGTTCTCCTGGACTCCCCAAGCCCAGGAAGCATTTTCCCGTCTAAAAGATAAATTTACCACTGCACCTATCTTAGTACATCCCAACCCCGAACTTGCCTTCATAATAGAGGTGGATGCTTCAGACTGTGCCATTGGAGCTATACTCTCTCAGAGAACAGGTGAGAAGAATGTGTTGCATCCCTGTGCCTTCTTTTCCCAGCAGTTGTCTTCGGCTGAGAGGAACTACGATGTGGGCAATAGAGAGTTGTTGGCCATTATTGCCGCCTTCAAAGAATGGAGACACCTTCTTCAGGGAGCTGCACAGCAAATAGTCGTCCTGACAGACCACCGTAACCTTGAATTTATCAGGTCGGCTAAGTGCCTGACTCCTCGCCAGGCTCGCTGGAATCTTTTCTTAAACCAATTTAATTTTATCATTTCTTATAGACCAGGATCGCGCAATGGAAAGGCTGATGCACTCTCTAGGATTTATTCAGCAGAGACACGTCCACTTACTCCTCCTAAGACTATTCTTCCTGACTCTAGATTCCTGGGAGTGATTCATAATCAAGACCTACTTAAGGACATCAAGGAAGCATACCATGCGGATTCCTTTTTGGCACAACCCCCAAGGGACGTAAGTCTTGTCTTTAAGAATGGTGTGTGGATTCAGGGACAACGTCTGTATATTCCTGAAACAGTCAGATTAAGAGTATTGCAACTCATTCACGATTCCAAGATAGCTGGGCATAGAGGAATTCTAAAGACACAGGAATTTCTTTCTCGTTTCTTTTGGTGGCCCACTTGCAGGAAGGTGTTTTAAACTATGTCACTTCATGTGAAGTCTGTGCAAGATGCAAAACACCTCGCTCCTCACCAACTGGTCTGTTGCAACCCCTTCCCACCCCGTCCCGCCCGTGGGGATCCATTTCTATGGACTTCATTGTGGAGTTACCAACCTCTCAAGGGAAGAACACCATTCTAGTGGTGGTTGATCGTTTAACAAAAGCAGCTCATTTTATCCCTTGTGTCGGCTTACCCACTGCAAGACAGACATCAGATTTGATGATTAAAAATGTGTTTCGTTTACATGGAGTACCAGATGAGGTTATTTCGGATCGAGGGGTGCAATTCACTTCAAGGTTTTGGCAAAATTTCTGTGCAGCATTGGACATTAAAGTAAACCTTTCTTCTGCTTTTCATCCTCAGACTAATGGACAGACGGAACGTACCAATCAGACCCTGGAGCAGTATCTTCGCTGCTTTATCTGCCACCTACAGGATGATTGGGTGGATCTACTTCCACTGGCTGAGTTCTCTTATAACAACTCTCAGAGCGCCTCCACTAAGCAGTCTCCTTTTTTCTCCAATTTAGGTTATCATCCTAATATACTTCCTCGATTTCCCATAGAAACGCCTTTGCCAGCAGTGGCTGAAAGAATCACGTCTTTACAAAAGAATATGGATCTTCTAAAGGGAAATCTGGAATTGGCTCAGGAAAGGTACAAGAAAGCCGCAGATAAATTTCGTAAACCTGCACCAGCTTTCAAGGTAGGAGACCTGGTCTGGCTGTCAACCAGAAATCTTAAGTTAAGAATTCCATCATCTAAGTTGGGACATAAATACATTGGACCTTATAAAATCAGTAAAATTATAAGTGCTGTCGCTTGTCGTCTTCAACTGCCCAGAACTATGAGAATCCACCCTGTCTTTCATGTATCTCTACTAAAGGCTGCGACACCCAATACGTTTCCTGGGCGTTCTTCTCCTTGCCCTGACCCAGTGCTAGTCGATGGTCAGGAAGAATTTGTGGTGGAAAGGATTCTAGATTCCAGGTTGTATAGAAATCAGTTACAATATTTGATTAAATGGCAGGGCTACCCAGTGGAGGACAACTCATGGGAACCAGTCAATAACGTTAATGCTCCTCGCTTGCTCCGCCAGTTTCATCAGAGGTACCCACACAAGCCTGGTCTGAGGTCATCCGGAGGTTGTCCCTAAGGGGGGAGTAATGTAAGGTTCTGTGTACATGTTCCTGAAACTCAGTTGTTCCGTCAGCCATTTTACTTTCTGTCTTGCTGCAGTGGTCTTGCCCTCAGTCAATATGGAGTTTCCAGCTTGCATGTTCCCGCCCTGATTCTCTCCCTCTTGCTTCTTAAGCAGCCACAGCTGAGCAATCAGTGCTTCAGAAACAAGCCTGCAGTGAACCTGTGACCTGACTCCTGGAAGCATTGGACCTTGTACTCCAGTTATTTCCTATTGTGGAACTTTGGAACACTCATGGACTTTGGAACCTTGCTATTTGATAAATCCACGTTTGCATGGACTTATGGTAACAGAGAAGAGATCCTGAACCTGTGTTGGAGAGAGATTGCTGAGCTTAAGTTACTCTGGCCTGCTGTGTCTCCTGCTTTTGTATCTGCAAACTATGTGACTATTATTGCCACTTGTATGAAGTAATACAAGACCTTCTATATCAAACCTGTGACTTCTGTGTTTTCATCGCACCCAAGCACAAGACACTATATGAACTGTACTCCTTACATTACACCCTGACAAAAATACCAACACTTCTGATTAACAAAAAACCTGAGATCACATGATCTCTACCACCTAAATCAGATCTCTGGTGTAACACACAGCAATTCAGCAAATAAAAAGTGACACAGGAACAGAGCAAAAGTGCAAACACAAACTGAGCACAATTGCAGCGCCAGGCCCCAAAGGGGACCAGGCTGAAGTCCACTGCAAGGCAGCAAACCAGCAAGGAAAATCCAACCAGAGGAAAAAAAACAGCAAATCACTTATCTGAATGAAAGCAGGAATGCAAGCTGAGCTCCAAGCAAGACTTGGAAGAACAATTGATTACCGGCAAGACTGATGAGAGCTCAGGTCACTTATATCAGACCATTCAGACCCAGCTGAAAGCCATTCAGCAATTGGTTCATTACCCTCAGCAACTACCGGAGGGAGCCCCAGCTCTGAAGTCGCCTCCAGCGTGTTCACAACAGGGAACCAACTTATCTTAAGGGTATGTCACACTAAGCGAGATCGCTAGCGAGATCGCACAAGCGACAGCGATTTTATGACGCAGCAGCGACATCGTTAGCGACGTCGCTGTGTGTGATATGTAGCTGCGATGTCGCTGATCATGCACGAATGGTTTGGGCCGTATTTTGATCATTGGCGTCCCGCTGGTGAGCCTGAATTGCTGTGTGTCACCTTTTATGAACGATGTACGACCTTGTTGACGACTCATATGTCAGCGGCGTAGGCGGGACTAGGTTTTCTTTAGTAACGCCCTTCAGCTCCGATTGGTGGCCACAACATCACCTCAGCAATAAATGAAAACGTAACTGTGCCCCCATCCATTGTTCCAGAGCGCTTTGTGGATGACTCCAACATTGTCCTTTGTGCGTTGTTGCGAGGATAGTATCATGTGTGGGGGTTTTGCGATCCTGTCAGAGTCGCTACAGTGCTTAATCTTTGCCATTTGTATCTTCTGGATATTTGGATTTCACTTGCAATGTACATATTGTTTGTGATGTTGTGTTATGCGTTTTTTGGTTACACCTTTTCTTTTTGTCTGCTTACCTCCAATATATATACAGACATGTTGCCGTGATTATTTTTTTTTTCCGCGCCCACCACTGCAATTTTAAGAACTTTGTTGCTTTTTGAGGTAATTATTTTTTGTTATATTTGATCCTCCATAACATTGGATAACCTAGCAATCTTTTGACAGCCGCGCCCACCCCCCGCCATTTTAGGCTTTTGTAAGCTGTTTTTTCAATGTTAACTGAAATGTTAACAATATACAATTACTTTTTTTTTATTTTTTATTTTTTTAAACACTTTAGTAATAGTAATGAACTTTTCTCTTTGTTACCAGACAGGTTGCACATAATGAATCTGACCACCGCGGAGCGTGTGATTGTGGCAGCTGCATTACTGATGGAGAAAGATCGACAAGAAGAGGCGTGGGTGGAAGAGAAGCGCTCCAAACGAAAGCGTCGCATGTGGACCAGAGAATGGCTGGAGCAGAGGTCCAAATTCACCCACATGCATCTAGTGAGGGAGTTGCAGGAGAAGAATCCGCAGGATTTCCGAAATTATCTATTGATGTCGGAGGATTCATTCAAGCTCCTACTGGAATGTGTGAGGCCACTCATTGAATGGCAGGACACACGGATGCGTGCAGCTGTTTCAGCAGAGGAACGTTTGGCAGTAACGCTGTGATTTCTGGCAACCGGACGTTCAATGAAAGACTTGCAATTTTTTGCTGTTTCTCGATCGCTCATTAGCATATTAATTCCAGAGACATGCAACGTCATCGTCCGCAGTTTACGGAGCTACATGCCTTTTCCAAAATCAGTGGCGGAATGGCAAATAATTGCCTCTGATTTTGAACGGATTTGGCAGTTCCCAAACTGTGGTGGTGCCTTGGATGGCAAACATGTGCGGATCACGCAACCAGCCAACAGCGGAATCCTATTTCTAAAACTACAAGGGCTACTTCAGCATGATCTCATGGCCCTTGTTAATGCCAATTATGAATTTACAAACGTTGATGTTGGCATGAACGAAAGGGTTTCTGACGGTGGCGTTTTGGAGCACACTATTTTTGGTGAACGGTTGAATAATAATAAACTGCACTTGCCAACAAACATGGACACCACCGCCAACTTTAACTTTGTTTTGTGGGCGATGAAGCCTTCCCCCTTCATGCGCATCTTGTTAAACCGTACCCACAAAAGACTTTGACAGGGGAAAGGCGTATTTTTAACTACAGACTGTCTAGGGCACGGCGCATTGTTGAGAATGCCTTCGGCATAATGGCCAACCACTTCAGGGTTTTCCACACTCCAATCAACATGAAGCTGGAATCTATAGCCTCTGTGGTGTTGGCCTGTTGCGTGCTGCACAATTTTCTTCGAAAACGCGATGCTGTTACTTACAGTCCGCCAGGCTTCATGGACTCGGACAGCAATGGTGCCGTGGTGCTCAGAGAATGGCGTGAGAATGATCCCGCTATTGCAGGCCTTCAACCTGTCAATCAAGGCAGGAGCAAGAACGTTGCGAAGGCCTGCCGAGACAAGTACTGCCAATACTTTAACGGGCCTGGTGCAGTGAGTTGGCAGCATCAGATATAGTTTGCATCTGAGAATGTTTTAGTTTTGCCTTTTTTTTAACTTTCGGTTAATAAAATAATGTTTATTTTAAAAATGCCTTCGTGTTCTTTCAATTATTTGACCAATATAGGAGAAGGGCTAATGATGGATGAGATGTGGGGAGGGGAGTAATGGGGATAAGGCAAAATGAGGGGTGTGTTTGGGGAGGTGGGAGTTATGGGTGGAAGGAAAAATAATGGAGAGACGGATAATGATTACAGTAATTGGGATCAAGGATTAATATTAATGATGGTCAGGGCGTAACTCAAGCTCAAGATGCCCGGATATAATAGGTGTGTTTTCTATTGTGTATTTTTTTCCAGCATCACCCCCATGCATAACTCCCATAGTTGCGGTCATCGCTGACATCAGCCGCCTGTGCGATGCTAACTGGTCCTGAGCAGTGGGGATTTCTTTGGAGGTAATGGTAAAAATTAACCAGGGAACCCTTTGTGTCGCACTTGCGTGCTCGAATCTGACGCAAGACGCCACTGCGATCGCAAAGTGACGGTTCTCAGCATGGTGCCCCTGCCACGCACAGACATGTGACGCCATTGGGTTCGCAAAGTGACGGTTCTCAGCATGGTGCCCCTGCTACGCACAGACATGAGACGCCATTGCGATCGCAAAGTGATGGTTCTCAGCATGGTGCCCCTGCTACGCACAGACATGAGACGCCATTGCGATCGCAAAGTGACGGTTCTCAGCATGGTGCCCCTGCCACGCACAGACATGAGATGCCATTGCGATCGCAAAGTGACGGTTCCTAAAATGACACTTTATTACTGAAGTAATTACAATGAATGAAAACATTTGTAAACATGGTAAAAAAGTAAACAATGCGGTCTGTAGCCCACTAGATCTGATGCTGCCAAGTAGGCCAGTTAATCGCATCGACCTTGCTCATGCCTTGATAGGCAGGGGCGCCTAGCTGGGAACCATCATCTAGCGATCGCAACAGCGTCTCATATCTGTGCGTGGCTGGGGCGCATGGCTGGTACCGGTCACTTTGCGATCGCAATAGCGTCTTGCGTCGCAAGTGCGACTGCACGTACGCTGTGACGTCATTACGCTGGCGTCGTTCATGCAGCGTTGTTTATATGAGAATGGTGGCGAGACAGCGTTGTGCCCCGTGAGGTGACACAGAGGTGGTTACCTCATCCGCAAGTCTGACAAATGGGACTATGCATGCAGGCTACCTGTGGCGCATCCCATGCGCCACAAGAAGGTAGTCATGCGGAAAAATCCGGAGAGGCCTGGCGAGACACTTCGGGGTGGAGCGGACCGCAACCCAAATCCGCAAAAAGCTGGCCAACCTTCGATACCGGTCCAGCGAGAGGGTCACCAGCATCCGGGCCCAGTTCCGCAGGCATCTGAGTGAGTGTTGATGAGGGTATCTGGAGAGGTTATGTTTTGTGGGTTATCTACCTATATCAATGCACCCGCAGTGACGGGAGTACCACCAGTGACGGGAGTAGCGGCAGTCATGGGAGTACCGGCAGTGATGGGAGTACCAATAGTGAGGGGGTTACAGGCATTGACGGAAGTACTGGCAGTGACGGGAGTACCGGCAGTGATGGGGTTACAGGCAGTGATGGGAGTACCAGTAGTGAGGGGGTTACAGGCATTGACGGAAGTACTGGCAGTGACGGGAGTACCAGCAGTGATGGGAGTACAGCAGTGACGGGGTTAGTAGGTTAATTTCACTGAATTGTATTTTTTATTTGCAGCACCACCTTCATCAGCTGCACCACCGTCCCCCGCAGCGCCATCACCACATGCAGCACCATCCCCAGCTACCCTTCATCGGCAGCTACCCCCCCTCCACTTTTGGGGTCATCTAGCCAGTCAGAATATGGCTTCTCTCCAGCGTCACTCCGTGACATGTATGCAGGCTCGCCTTCAGGTAATTTACGCACATAATATAAGCTTCCAACAAGTTTGACAACATTGTTAGGTCTTAAAATGTGTAATAATAAAGAGAGAACTCGGCACTCAACTTAATGAAAAGGATAAATATTTATTGTAGTCCACGGTAGTGAAACGTTTCGGTCCTAAATTTCGGACCTTCATCAACCACATTAAGTACCGGGAGAGGGTAGAAATACCCAATTCAAAGGTAAGCAATAGATACTTGTGGGATCAGGTAGATCTCCAAAGTAAGCCCTGATGTAGGGGTTAAAGGTGAGTATCTGGGTGGCACGAGGACTAGCGGCGGATACCGCGTCCCTCCCACGGCATACAGTGGAGACCAGACTTAGAACTCTCACCCAGATACTCACCTTTAACCCCTACATCAGGGCTTACTTTGGAGATCTACCTGATCCCACCAGTATCTACTGCTTACCTTTGAATTGGGTATTTCTACCCTCTCCCGGTACTTAATGTGGCTGATGAAGGTCCGAAATTTAGGACCGAAATGTTTCACTACCGTGGACTACAATAAATATTTACCCTTTCGTTGAGTGCCGAGTTCTCTCTTTATTATTTTCACGGTGTAGGAACCTACTCTGGCACCTTTCAGGCTGTGCACACGATTTATCTTTCTACTTTAAAATGTGTAATGGCTGTTGTGATATATATATTTTTCTGTTTCCCTAGCCGGTGGTGCCACAGGTTCTGGGTGGGCGGTAAGCGGCTCTTCAGGGGAACCGCAGTCAGCCGAAAACCATAAGTGTTAAACAGCAAACATGTACATGTTGATGTTGCAACAGAATTCCCTGGTTAACTTTTACCATTACCTCCACAGAAATCCCCACTGCCCAGGACCTGTTTGCATCACACAGGCGGCTGATGGCAGCAATGGTAGACCACGGGGTGATGTTGGAGAGGTTTATGGCTGGCCTCCAAAGGGGGGGCAGTTAGTATTTTTTTTTTTTTTATTAGTATTTTTATTCTTGTATTGTTTTTTTTTTCCTATGATATATATGACTCCAAATATATATTATATATTTTAAATTAATATACGCAGCTGTGGTGTATTATTTATTATTTTTTATTATAAGGTTTTAGCGCTAGTGTGACCAGGGCCTTTAAAAGAAATGTTGTAAATTTTTGAAATTTTTTGCATTTTATTTTTTTACCAATGCTGGAACTCCTATGACTGCTGGTACTCCCATGACCCCGTGTGTGACAAGTAGATAAAAGTATATGGAATAAAAATACAACATTTTAATAGTTGTCACAATATTGTTGACATCAATAACAAACATAAGAATAAAAAACCACAATTCAGTAGATAAATAAGATTTTTATAAAAAAAAAATGTAACAATGTAAAAAAATATATAGACAACAAAAAACTTTTGAAAAAATTTTAAAAACTACAGCTGCTGGTAACATGTCTTGTTGCCATTACCACATTGCCTCGGCGGTGTATAAAAAAAAGGTGGTGTAACGTTTGGGTTCGGCGGATTTATCCCAATTGGGTTCGGCACAGGATTGTGCAGCCATGAGTACTCCGGGTAGTGCTGTCTGGCCGTGACAACAGACGTGTCATTAAGTTTTCCTAATGCCGCTTGACTCAAGACCTCAAACATGAGTCTCTCAGCATGAACCCGCTGTATTGGATCCAGTGTTGGTAGCTTCTCAGCATAGTAAGCAAACCTTGTGATTTGTGGTTGGTTTTTTTCCGCCGTAAGGACTTTTTTGGCTATTTCAATAAATTCTGGAGTAGCTGAGGTGGGAGCCTTCCTTTTTCTACCTGAAAATGTAAGTCGGCTCCGCACAGATGAGGATGGTGGCTCAACTGCTTCGTCCTCTTGGACCAATGCCATGCGGTCTTCTTCAGTCGGAGGTGTGGAGACAGCCTCTTCTGTGTCCTGCATGAACAAAAAACGAATGTTAAACCACAAAGAAAAAGAAATTTATCTTCACACTATAACACCCAAATACAGCAAAAATGTGAAAACGGGACTTGTAAATGGATAGGCCTCAACCGTTGAGCTAGATAAACTATCAGTACATGAAGGGATAAATTCAGCCATTTTATCTACATTTCACAAATATATTTTTAATTTCAAGTCCACTTTGGCATGTACATTAAAATGTGTTTTAATACAAAAGGTACTTACATGTACGACAGGGGAGTCCTGCTGGATCACTGGGTCTGGTGCCAACATGGAAGTCGTTTGTCTGGGTACTTCTTGGTCCCTTGTGAAAGAAAAAAGCTCAAAGTACCACAATTTGGGGACATACACATCTTCAGACCCGGCTCCAGACTTGCTAGAATTCTCTACTTTATTTAGTTCCTTCTTGTAAACTGTGCGGAGGGCCTGAATCCGTTTTTTGACCGATGAATCATCACTGGTTCATCGGGATAACGTTTTTGCTAAGCTCCACCAGTTTTTCGTACGCCTCCTTTTTCAGCCTGTTGCTGCAATCCGCCGACTTTATTTTCCACAGGCAAGGCATCGAGCGGTACATCTCGATGAATTCCCGCAGAAAATCAAGCTTATCGGCCATCTGTAATAAAAAAAGCATTATGTGAGAACGGCAGAATGGTTAAATAAAATGCTTACATAGCCTACAACATAGAACACAGCTAGGATCATAAAATGGTGGTGGTGGTCGCGGCAGGACAAAACAATGGCAGACCTAAATTAAAGTCATAGATGGACAACTACGGTATAAACAGCAGGGATCATAAAATGGTGGTGGTGAGCGCGGCAGGAGAAAACAATGGCAGACCTAAATAAAAGTCATAGATGGACAACTACGGTAAAAACAGCAGGGATCATAAAATGGTGGTGGTGGGTGCGACAGGACCAAACAATGGCAGACCAAAATAAAAATCATAGATGGACAACTTATGTTTCGGTAGCTGAGGAGAAAAAGCAAAAACGGCAATACACCAGAGAGGCTGGAACCTATTGGATTGCAGTAACCTGAACTAACCACACAACTAGAGGTAGCCGTGGAGCGTTCCTACGTTGATCCTAGACGCCTCGTCACAGCCTGAGAGATAACTACACCTAAAGGCAGAAAGATGAAAGCTATCTGCCCCGGAGCAGATCCCCAAAGAAAATAGGAAGCCCCCAAACATGTAATGGCGGTTAGACAAGAAGAAGCACGGACACAGACAGAAAATAGAATGAGCAAACGCTGGGGCCCAATCTGTCTAGACAGAAAAGTACAGGAAAGAATTGACTGCAATCCAACAAAAAACCCTAAAAATACCAACTCTTCTGATTGCAAAAACACCTGAGATCACACGATCTCCACCACCTAAATCAGATCTCTGGTGTAACAAAACTAAGCCGCAGCCACTGAAAAAACAGGAAAAAGCAAATGAACAAATAACAGTGACTACAGATAAACTGAGAGGAGCACAGGCCCCAGGAGGGGACTCGGCTGACCTCCACAAAAGTGCAGAAATATATGCAAAAAGCAAGCACAAAAAGAAAGGCAGAAAATATCTTATCTGAAAGCAGCAGATGCATGCAAGACTCCAGCAGGCTTCCAAATGAACCAGGAACCACAATTGAGACAAGAACAATTGATCACAGGCGACCATCATGGGAGGGAACCTCCCTTATATCAGTCAGTCAGTGAACCCAGATTGCCATTCCTCGCTGTAAGGTTCAGTACTGTCTGCAACCACCAGAGGGAGCCTCTGCTCAGAAACCATCTCCAGCAAATTCATAACAGTACCCCCACCCTCACTTGTGCAATCAGGCCGGTCAGGATGAGCTCGGTGATAGGCACGGATCAGTCTCCTAGCATGGATGTCCGAAGCAAACACCCAAGAATTGTCCTCCTGACCATAACCTCTCCACTTAACCAAATACTGGAGTTTCTGTCTAGAAAAACGAGAATCCAATATTTTCTCAACCACATACTCCAGATTGCCCTCAACCAAAACAAGGTCAGGAGGCGCAGCCATAGGAACCACTGGCTCGACAAACCTCTTCAATAAGGACTTGTGGAACACGTTATGGATCTTAAATGTCCCTGGAAGAAGCAAACGGAAGGAAACAGGATTAAGAATCTCCATGATCTTATAAGGTCCAATGAACCTTGGCTTAAACTTAGGAGAAGCAACCCTCATAGGGATATTTCTTGAGGACAACCAAACCAAGCCCCCACTTTAAACCGAGGACCATCAGTCCTATGCCGGTTGGCAAACCGTTGGGCCTTCTCCTGAGAGAGAGACAACCTTTCCACTACCTGGTCCCAAATCTGCTGCATACGCTCCACAACAGAGTCAACACCCGGACAGACAGAAGCCTCCACCTGTCCCGAAGAAAATCGAGGGTGAAACCCAGAATTGCAGAAAAATGGAGACATCAAGGTGGCAGAGCTAGCCCTATTATTAAGAGCAAACTCAGCCAAAGGCAAAAAAGAGACCCAGTCATCTTGATCAGCAAACACAAAACATCTCAAATAAGTCTCCAAGGTCTGGTTTGTTCTCTCGGTTTGTCCATTGGTCTGAGGATAAAATGCAGAGGAGAAAGATAATTGAACACCAAGTTTAGAACAAAATGTCCTCCAAAATCTGGAAACAAACTGGACTCCTCTGTCAGACACATGTTCTCCGGAATGCCATGTAACCAAACCAAGTGCTGAAGGAACAAAGGCACCAATTCGGAGGAGGAAGGCAACTTAGGTAATGGCACAATATGTATCATCTTGGAAAACCTATCACAGATTACCCAGATAACGGTCATTTTCTGAGAAACAGAGAGGTCGGAAATAAAATCCATAGAGATATGGGTCCATGGCCTCTTGGGCACAGGTAATGGCATTAACAAACCACTAGAGTGAGAGCAAGGCTTGGAACAAGAGCAAGTCCCACAGGACTGCACAAATTCCCTGACGTCACGAGACAAAGTAGGCCACCAAAAGGACCAACTCACCAAGTCTCTGGTACCAAAAATCCCGGGATGACCAGCCAATGCGGAACAATGAATCTCAGACATCACACTCTTCTTCCACTGGTCTGGGACAAACAATTTCCCAATAGGGCAGCGCTCAGGTTTATCCTCCTGACACCCTTCCAGAGCCAGTCTCAAATTGGGCGAGATGGCGGAAAGTACTACACCCTCTTTCAAAATAACAGCAGGATCAGATAACTCAGGAGAGTCCACAAAGAAACTCCTCGAGAGGGCATCCGCCTTAACATTTTTAGTGCCAGGAAGAAAAGAAACCACAAAATTAAAACGTGTGAAAAACAAGGCCCACCTGGCCTGTCTAGGATTAAGTCGCTTGGCTGATTCGAGATAAACCAGGTTCTTATGGTCCGTGAGGACCACCACCTGATGTTTGGCTCCTTCCAGCCAATGTCTCCACTCTTCAAAGGCCCACTTCTTGGCCAATAACTCCCGATTACCCACGTCATAATTACGTTCAGTTGGAGAAAATTTTCGAGAGAAAAAGGCACAAGGGTTACTCTTAGAGGTCTCTTGATCTCTTTGGGACAAAACGGCACCTGCCCCAATTTCAGAGGCATCAACCTCCACCTGAAACGGTACAGAAACATCAGGCTGCCGTAGAACAGGAGCAGAAATGAATCTCTGCTTAAGTTCCTGAAATGCAGAAACTGCCTCAGGAGGCCAATTCACAACATCAGAACCCTGTTTGGTCAAATCAGTCAATGGTTTAACAATACCGGAGAAATTCCCAATAAATTTACGATAAAAATTGGCAAATCCCAAAAATCTCTGAAGAGCCTTTAATGAAGTAGGTTGGACCCAATCACAGATGGCCTGAACTTTGACCGGGTGCATTTCAATAACAGATGGAGACAAAATGAATCCCAGAAATGAGACCTTCTGTACGCCAAAAAGACACTTTGATCCCTTCACATACAGTGCATTCTCTCTCAAAATCTGGAACACAGTCCGAACATGTTTCACATGAGAGTCCCAGTCATTGGAAAAAAATCAAGATATCATCCAAGTAAACAATAAGAAATGTATCCACAAAATCCCTGAAAATATCATTCATGAAGGATTGGAAGACAGAAGGAGCATTAGTGAGCCCAAAGGGCATCACTAGGTACTCAAAATGCCTCTCTGGGGTATTAAACGCCGTCTTTCATTCATCCCCGTGCTTAATGCGAATAAGGTTATACGCCCCCTGAGGTCAAGCTTGGTAAACCAACTAGCACTTTTCACTCTGGAAAACAGGTCAGAAATCAAGGGTAACGGATATTGATACTTCACAGTGATCTTATTCAAGAGACGATAATCAATACATGGCCTCAATGAACCATCCTTTTTGGCCACAAAGAAAAAAACGGCGCCCAAGGGTGAAGAGGATGGTCTGATATGACCCTTCTCCAATGACTCCTTGATATAAGATCGCATAGCCTCGTGTTCAGGTACAGACAAGTTAAAAAGGCGACCTTTAGGAAATTTACCACCAGGCACTAATTCAATAGCGCAATCATAGCTCCTGTGAGGGTGCAAGGATGCAGATTTATTTTCACTAAATACATCCGAAAAATCAGTCAAAAAGTCAGGGACATCCTGAGACTGGGGAGAGGCAGAAAAAACAGGAGTGTCAGTATTAACACATTGGCAGCCCCAACTGGTCACAGACACAGATTTCCAATCCAAAACAGGATTATGAGACTGTAACCAAGGGAAACCCAGTACAATAATGTCATGCAGATTATGCAGCACCAGAAATTTGCAACTCTCCTGATGATCTGGTTCAACCCTCATTATCACCTGAGTTGAAAACTGGGGTTTATTCTCCGCCAAAGGGGTAGAATCAATGCCCAGTAGGGAAATAGACTTTCACAGGGATATCATGGGAAACCCACAACGTTTGGCAAAGTCAAAATCCATCAGGTTAATAGCTGCTCCTAAATCAACAAAAGCCTGAGCAGAAAATGTGGACAGGGAGCAAATCAGGGTAACAGTCAACAGAAATTTAGTCTGAACACTACCCAAGACAACTGAGCGTGCAAAACGTCTTCCCCGCTTAGGGCAGACGGAAAGAGCATGAGAGGCGTCATCACAGTAGAAACATAACCCATTGCGCTTTCGAAACTCATGACGCTGAGCCCCAGAAGTCACTCCATCACACTGCATGGGCCAGGAGCTGGCTCACAAGGCAACACCATCTCACGCATACCTCTGCGCTCACGCAAACGTCTGTCAATTTGAATAGTCAATGACATAGAATCATTGGGACCAGAGGGGACAGGGAATCCCACCATAGCATCCTTTACATTCTGACAGCCCCTTCCGAAAAAGGGCTGCCAAAGCATCATCATTCCATTTGGTCAGGACTGCCCACTTTCGAATTTCTGACAGTACAACTCAGCGTCTTCAAGACCCTGATTTAATGCCAACAAGGTTTTTTCAGCTTGATCAGTGACATTAGGTTCATCGTACCATAACCCCAGAGCCAGAAAAAGTACATAAATATCATTCAAAACAGGATCCCCAGGTGTCAGGGAAAAAGCCCAATCCTGAGGGTCGCCGCGCAGCAGAGAGATGACAATTTGAACTGCTGTGCTGCGCTCCCTGAGGACTTAGGTTTTAAGGCAAAAAAACAACTTACAGTTATTTTTGAAATTCAGAAATTTAGCCCGATCCCCCAAAAACAAATCTGGCATGGGAATCCTAGGTTCCACAACCGGCAACCCAGCAAGATAGGTAGTAATACTCCGAACCTCAGTGGCAAGCTGATCCACACGGCCAGACAACTGTGCAAACTCCATTGAGAGAAAAAAAATTCCTCCTCAGCACCCAGAGAAAAAGAGGGAAAAAATGCAACAGAAAAAAAAAAATCTCTAACAACTCTGACAACTTTTTTTTCTTTCCACACTGTTTTCCCCTTCTGTGAGTACCATATAATTTTCAGTTTGGGCCGGTGATACTGTTATGTTTCGGTAGCTGAGGAGAAAAAGCAAAAAGGGCAATACACCAGAGAGGCTGGAACCTATTGGATTGCAGTAACCTGAACTAACCACACAACTAGAGGTAGCCGTGGAGCGTTCCTACGTTGATCCTAGACGCCTCGTTACAGCCTGAGAGATAACTACACCTAAAGGCAGAAAGATGAAAGCTATCTGCCCCGGAGCAGATCCCCAAAGAAAATAGGAAGCCTACAAACATGAAATGGCGGTTAGACAAGAAGCACGGACACAGACAGAAAATAGAATGAGCAAACGCTGGGGCCCAATCTGTCTAGACAGAAAAGTACAGAAAGAATTCTGACTGCAATCCAACAAAAAACCCTAAAAATACCAACTCTTCTGATTGCAAAAACACCTGAGATCACACGATCTCCACCACCTAAATCAGATCTCTGGTGTAACAAAACTAAGCCGCAGCCACTGAAAAAACAGGAAAAAGCAAATGAACAAATAACAGTGACTACAGATAAACTGAGAGGAGCACAGGCCCCAGGAGGGGACCCGGCTGACCTCCGCAAAAGTGCAGAAAATTATGCAAAAAGCAAGCACAAAAAGAAAAGCAGAAAATATCTTATCTGAAAGCAGCAGATGCATGCAAGACTCCAGCAGGCTTCCAAATGAACCAGGAACCACAATTGAGACAAGAACAATTGATCACCGGCGACCATCATGGGGGGGAACCTCCCTTATATCAGTCCAGTCCGTGATCCCAGATTGCCATTCCTCGCTGTAAGGTTCAGTACTGTCTGCAACCAACAGAGGGAGCCTCTGCTCAGAAACCATCTCCAGCACATTCATAACAGACAACTACGGTAAAAACAGCAAGGATCATAAAATGGTGGTGGTGGACGCGGCAGGACCAAACAATGGCAGACCAAAATGAAAATCATAGATGGACAACTACGGTAAAAACAGCAGGGATCATAAAATGGTGGTGGTGGGCACAGCAGGACAAAACAATGGCAGACCAAAATAAAAATCATAAATGGACAACTACGGTAAAAACAGCAGGGATCATAAAATGGTGGTGTGGGCGCAGCAGGAGAAAATAATGGCAGATCAAAAAAAAAAAAATTGATGGACGACAACGGTTAACAGCTGGGATCTTAAAATGGATCTGTAAAATTAAATGTGACAAAAAAAAAACCTACCTTACAAGACATGTTTGTGATCCTGAAAAACTAAATCCGTGGGAAACGCAATAGCGGCACAGATTGGATCGCAGCAAAATGCAATACCGGCACAGACTGGATCGCAGCAAACGCAATAGTGGCACAGACTGGATCGCAGTAGCTGCAAAGAAGGCTAGCAGGATGCAGTATGGAACGATGCTGGAGATTCGAATGTACCGCTCGAGTGCAATGGAAAGGAGCGCTAATACGTCGTCTTTTATGACACGGTCGTCCAATCACAAAGCGAGAGAGCTGTGACAAACAGTCATGACATACAGTGACCACCAATCTGTGCTGAGGGGCGTGGAAAAGGTTGCACTCAATCACGCCTATCGAGGTCGTGATCTTTAACAATACATGCTGTGTGACACGTCCCAAAGTCCGCTGAGGTCGTTATACAGATCGCTGATGTGTCGTTGATGAGATCTTCCTGTTTGGAAGCTACTGGCGACCTTATAGCGATCACACCAACTATCTCGTCAGCTTGTGTCGTTGTCGTGATCGCTGGTGCGATCGCTTAGTGTGATAGTACCTTTAGGCCAGTATGGAAAGATCAGATGTACGTTTGCCCGATTCTCTTGAATTTTCCTGAGGATTCCTGGAATAAGCGGCATCAGGGGAAAGGCATAAGACAGGGACCTGTCCCACCTCTGACTCAAAGTGTCGACAGCACCTGGATTGTCCACAGAATTTAGTGAGTAGAATCTGGTGACCTTTGCATTTTCTGGTTGCTAAAAAAGTCTATTTGAGGTGTTCCCCAGAGATAACACAAGTACTGGAAAACCTCTTCATTTAGCTCCCATTCCGTTGGCGAGACCTTCTGCCTGCTCAGATAATCCGCCACTGTATTCTGGGATCCCTCTAGATAGACGGCAGCCAAAGAAAGTACCATTTTCTCAGCACAAGAAAAGATTCTGAACGCCAGGTCTTGGAGTGCCCAGTGTCTGGGCCCCCTTGGTGTCGTAGGAAAGATACCGTCGTTACATTGTCCGATAAGATCTTTACGTGTCGATTCTTTAGATATGACCGATTTCATCTTAGGCCCTCCCACACAGGTAGAGTTCCGTGTAGTTGGACGACATGGACTGGATCTCTGAAGGCCATCTGCCCTGAAGAATCTTTCCTTCCATGTGTGATGTGTGCTCCCATCCCCATTTGCTGGCGTCTGTAGTCATCACCACGCACGATGAGGAGATCCAAAGAATGCCTAACTGCAGATTTTTTGTTTGAGTCCACCAAAGTGATCTTTTCACAGTCGGGGATAAGGACATTCCTGTCGAGTGATGACTGGCATCGATCCCACATGGACAGGACTTCCCTCTGCAAGGCTCTCGAGTGGAACTGGGCCCACCGGACACAAGTGATGCAAGCCGTCAGGAGGCCTAAGATTTCATTGCCGACCTGATTGAAGCTCGACCTCTCAGGAACTCTCGGATTCTGTTCCGCTCTATCTCCTGCTTCTCCTCCAGTAAGAAGGAAGTTCTGCAACTGGAACCCAAATAGTACGCCCAGAAAAATCTTCCTGTTTTCCGGCACCAGGTTCAACTTCTGCAGGTTGAGGATCCATCCCAGATACTCTATTGTGGATATAGTCTTTTCTCTGTGAAGTCGAACTTCTTCCACTGAATTTGCCACTAGGAGGAAATCGTCTAAGTATGGTACTATGATTATCCCTTTGTTCCTTAAGTAAGCTACCATTTCTGATACCAATTTGGTAAACACCCAGGGAGCCGATGCAAGGCCAAATGGAACGCATTGGAACTGGAAGTGACAGGTTTGATTCTGGATCTTTACCGCAAATCTCAAAAACGTTTGGGATGCCGGGTGAATCGGGACCTGGTAACATGCACTTTTTAGATCCAGGGTGCACATAAATGCGTCCCTGTCTATAAGGGGAACCGTAGATCTTATCAACTCCATCCTGAACCTTTTGTACTTTACCCAAAGGTTTCAGATTTATTATAGTGCGTGATTCTTCGGATGGCTTTATGATGGAGAACAGCCCAGAATAGTGACCTCTGCCCTCCTCCACCTGGGGAACTGGGATTATAACAGCAGTGACAACCAGCTCAAGTCTGCTACCATGGGACAATCTGTCGATAAGGTACGGGGAAGAATGAATCTTTGGGGGGGAGGTGCAGTGAATTCTATCACATAACCCTCTGTTATGGTTCTGATCCCGGGTAATGTGTTGCCAATTTGCGCAAACCGTCTGAGTCGCCCCCTGACCCGAATGGCAGCATTGTCTTCTAGATCTCGAACCTGACTCAAATAGGGATCCCTTGTTCTTCTCTCCTTTGTGGTAGGTTCCTCTACTATGCTTCCCTTGGCCCCTATAGTCAGACTGTCTCTGAAACGGACCTGGTTTGTGAAAGGACTGGGTCTTTCTAAACCTATCCTTGGGAAACCCCTTTTTGTCCGATGCTTTCTCCGGGATGTCGTATAATGCTGGTCCAAACACCCTTAACCCTGAGAAGGGAATAGAACAGGAGAAGTCCCAGAAGACTGGAGAAGAGCAAATGTTGTTCCTATCTTCAAAAAGGGGAAGAAGGTGGACCCAGGGAACTACAGGCCGGTGAGTCTGACTTCTATACCAGGAAAGATCTTTGAACAAATTATTAAAGAACATGTATGCAAGTACCTGGATAAGAATGAAGTGATTAAACAGAGTCAGCATGGGTTTGTAACTAATAAGTCATGTCAGACTAACTTAATTTCCTTCTATGACAGAATCACTGACTGGGTGGATCAGGGAAATGCTGTAGATATAGTATATCTTGACTTCAGCAAAGCATTTGACAAAGTATCTCACACAATCCTTATTGAAAAAATGACTAAGTATGGAATGGACAAGGCAACTGTTAGGTGGATTCATAACTGGCTTAGTGATCGGACCCAAAGAGTGGTTGTAAATGGCTGCACATCCAGTTGGAAGAATGTCTCAAGTGGGGTACCACAAGGCTCTGTTTTGGGCCCTGTATTGTTCAACATCTTTATCAATGATTTAGATGAAGGAATTGAGGGTAAACTGATCAAATTTGCTGATGACACAAAGCTAGGAGGGGTAGCTAATACTAGAGAAGAGAGAGAGAGGATTCAAAAAGATATACATAAACTGGAGCAGTGGGCAGCAACTAACAGAATGGATTTTAACAGGGAAAAATGCAAAGTACTACATCTGGGCAATAAAAATGAAAAAAGCATATACAAAATGGGAGGAATAGGGCTAAGTAACAGCACATGTGAAAAAGACTTGGGTATACTAATTGATCACAGACTTAACATGAGTCAACAGTGTGATGCAGCAGCAAAAAAGGCAAATGCAATTCTAGGATGTATCAACAGAAGCATACAGTCTAGATCACGTGAGGTCATTATTGCCCTCTACTCCTCTTTGGTCAGACCTCATCTGGAATACTGTGTCCAGTTTTGGGCACCACATTTTAAAAAAGACATCAACAAACTGGAGCAAGTTCAGAGAAGAGCCACCAGAATGGTGACCGGTCTGCAAACCATGTCCTATGAGGAACGGTTGCAGGATTTGGGAATGTTTAGCTTGCAAAAAAGAAGACTGAGAGGAGACTTAATAGCTGTCTACAAATATCTCAAGGGCTGTCACATTGTAGAAGGATCATCTTTATTCTCATTTGCACAAGGAAAGACTAGAAGCAATGGGATGAAACTGAATGGGAGGAGACACAGATTAGATATTAGAAAAAACTTTTTGACAGTTAGGGTGATCAATGAGTGGAACAGGCTGCCACAAGAGGTGGTGAGTTCTCCTTCAATGGAAGTCTTCAAACAGAGGCTGGATAGACATCTGTCTGGGATGATTTAGATAATCCTGCTTTGAGCAGGGGGTTGGACCAGAAGGCCCAGGAGGTCCCTTCCAACTCTACCATTCTATGATTCTATGAGCACAACTTATTTTTAGAGGCATTGTCCCCCGACCAGGTTTTCATCCATATAGCTCTATGGGCCACATTAGACAATGAGCTATTTCTGGCAGAGAACCGTACAGCTGTAGCAGACTTCATTAGAAGGAGGAAGGCTATATCTTCCCTTGGAGTTTTGTTATTTAAGTGCTCCTCCAGTTGCCCCATCCATAGAAACATGGACCTGGCCACTGAAGTGGCTGCTATATTGGTTTTTATCAAATCTGCAGGCGTCTCCCAAGCCCGTTTAAGTTATCAGCCTTTCTGTCCATTGGGTCTTTTAGACTGGAAGAGTCTTCAAAGGGAATAGATGTTTTCTTAGTGACATTGGCGACCGGTACATCTATCTTGGGAACCTCCTCCCAGATCTTAATAATCTCTGGATCAAATGGCAAACGATTCATAAGGTCCCGTGGAACCACCAAGCGTTTCTCCGCATCCTCCCATTCCTCCAGGACCATGGCCCGGATATGGCCATTCACTGGGAACACCCGCTGTTTCTGAGGTCTGAGTCCACCAAACATCTCATCCTGTCTGGACTGTGGTTTTAGGACCTCTTGCATCGTATTTCTGATAGCCTGGACTAGGTCATCGGTATCCTCTGAGGCAAATAAGTATCTCCTTCCCCGTTCTGGAATTTCCGACACTACTTCACCCTCTTCTTCCTGGTCTGACCCCGGAAGCTGGGGTTCCTCGTCCGAGCTTAGCTCCATCTTCCACAGAGGCCTCTTAGCTCTCGGTCCCAGACTGGGAGGTTGCAAGTGGATAAGGGTAGATAAAGATGCTTGGACTTCTTCCTGGATTAGAGACCTCATTTCAGACAATAGGGAAGGTTGTTCTTCCCTTACAACTCTGGCAGTGCATATGTCACAGAGCATTCTCTGGTAACTTTATATTTCATACAGGGCACAGTCTGGATTTTGACAAAGCTTTGCCAGACCATTTGGGCATAGGTAGGGGCATAGTTGGGGTTCCCTTATCCTATATGATGTAGAAAAGGGGAATAGTCACAGGCTGTACTACGGCCGAATGGACTGCACAAAGTGCACTTACACCGCAGTCCTGGTCACTTTTGCCGATTTATCCATAGCGCTTTGTGCATGCCCTGTGAGATCCAGGTAACAGTCTTATTACCTATCTCGCATCATTTCCGCGTTCCAACGTGGAACGCACGCCGACCTCATGTCCCGGCGCATCCCGACGTCACCGGAAATGCGACAGTTCTTTCCACTGCGCGACTTCCGGAAGTAGCAGCACCCCGTCAGCCGGCGTCAGAGCCGAGAGCCCCCAATTGCGAAGAAGCGGCTCTACCCATGAGGGACTCCCCATCGGAGAGTGTCAGCCCTGGGCATTCTTGACAGAGGGAAGGATTGGCTGCGCCGCACGATCCCCTGAGTTCTCTGGTAAGCTCCAGCCATTGTCTCAGGAATCCCTCCATGCAGGGACAGGAAAAACACTGGGGAGGTGGGTGGGGAGGGGCCTTTTAACCTCTCGTGCTTCCTGTCCCTGTAAGGAGGAGGACGACCTTCATGGTGCTGTCGGGAGGGACATCCTGGAAAGATAGATATAAATCTGTGAGTGAGCTATATAATCAGTGCTTTGCATGTGTAGTTTACTGTACACGTAATAGCCATGGAGCTTCACAGGATATTAATCTTAGCTCACAGGATCCTCCTATAATTAATAATCAGCAAAAGCTAGTCAGACAGCTGTGGGCTGATATTAATAGCCTAGGAAGGGGCCGTGGATATTGGCCCCCTCCCAGACTAAAAACATTAGGTCTCAGCTGCCCCAGAATTAGCACATCCATAAGATGTGGCAATTCTGGCACTTAGCCTCGCGCTTCTCACTTTCCCTGATGCGGTGGCAAGTGTGGTGATAGTAACCCATTTTTGTGGTGGGTTAACAGCAATTGAATTACAAAGATTTTTGATCTCTAAAGTTTTGATGACTTTGGGAAGACAAGTAGACATACACATGGCATGCGCTGTGCACATATTACGCTTTTATAAGGAGGTGTTGTGCTTTGGTCAGACTCTTAAGCAGAAACATTCATGATACCGCTTGATGCAAAATTGTATGAAGGCGCCTATTAGTGTAAAATACTGGGTGTCATTTTCAGAAAACGTATGATTATGGAGGTATATTAGTTTTGTCTTTTTGACTTCAGGTTTTATCTATGTAAAGTGAAAATGTGTGAATTGTCCTGGTAGCGAGAGGCGTTAAAACCCAAATCTGGTGGCAATATATATATATTTTTTTCACATTTTTTCATTAATACCGCAAATCGATTACCTACAGTGTACACATGAAAACAACTCTTCCACATAGTCATTTGAAAGCTCATTTAATAATAAACAGATTTATTGAGAACGTCCTAAATTTCATTAACCCTTCACTGACCTGGTTATATATTGCAGCACTTCTTCCAAAGTGAGTGAAATCATACAATTAGCGGGAGCTTATTTAATTAGCATTTACAGCAGGTCATGTCGAGGAAGTGCAAATATCAAAAAACACAAGCCTGGTATAAAACATTGTGTATCTCAGCAGACAGTCTTGAAACAATCATATCTATTGCCTACTACAAAGTCTGAGAATTTCATCATTCTCTATTATGTTATTATTTTAATCTGCAAACATTAATGATTACTTTTTATAAAAAGGAGAAGTGATACGCCATGTACAGCATTGCAGTCTTACATTTTTTTTCACAAGCTAAATCGAAAACCTGAGGGGTAAAGGCAGCGAGACGCTAACGGATTCTTATCAGTCGTCAAACAAAAGACCATCCAGTGTTAAAATGTAACAAACGATAACAGAAGTTCTTGTCCTAGAAGTAGAAATCCCGTGCTCCGTGGATGTATTTATTATGTACATAGTCTACAAATCCACATTCTCACACAATTTGTGCTGCTGACACACGCATACAATTTCCAAGCCAAATTTTTACAGACAGGTAAAGCACAGTGGTCATAGAAATTGCTTCACCTTGGATGCCGCTCTCGGCACATTGCCGTAAGGGGTAATAACATTGTGATTGTCACAACCCTGTAATAAATACAGTCTTTCTCCATATGACCAGTCACTCATACAAATGGATTTTTTATTTTTTTTTGCCCTGAGCTGTCAAGAACCCTCCAAAAGTTCACACCACATTGCAGGATGCCTGTTATACGAGCTGTGCTTTTATGGCCTGAAAGTGTGGTCACCCGACACAAATTTTGAAGGGTGATCTATAGCCAGGTAAGGTTGTCACGGTTTTTGTTAATCCACTGGATGTTGAGCTTTATGGTTTCAATGGCCTCTTTCACGCACCACATCTCTCGGCTTTTGCCTTTAGTAGAATTGAAGAAATTTATTACCTGTATTTAAAGAAAAAAAAAAAAATTATGCATGAAATGTCCAGCAAAAGTGTAAGCAAGCCACATATGGGAAAGTCTCAAAAACTCACAATGCCAACTTTCAACATGTACGACTTCACTTATTTTACCTAGTGTTTTATGGGTTAGTAATAACAAATAGTAGTTTTGGTCTATGTTAAAAGAGATTCATATCCACAGTAGTAGACCGAGATGGCTATTTTTCATTTAACTCAATGGGAAATTTTTCTATTTCTATTTGTGGCGGCAAAAGGATATAAACGTTGGTACTTCCCTTATTTGTGCTAAAAGCTACAAGTCTAAAAAGTTGTGTTGGGGGAAAGAGGAAGGGATATGACTGGATGTGGCGTGGCCAACAATGACCTAACATATTAAAAGGGGTTGACCAGTGAAAACAAGTTATCACCCATTCACAAGGACCCACACTGATCGGCAGAATGAGAAACTTTCATCCATGTTAGAATGAAACGGGAGTGTGTATGGGCGATTTGTGCTCCATTCATTCCCTATGGAGGCGGTCTTGGCTTTTTTGGCAGCCCTATAGAAAACGAAAGGAGAACCGGTTGGTCGCCCAACCTGCCACATCATTACCTAACATGGATAAAACTCCCTGTTCCAATGATCGGTGCGGATCCCATCGATCAACAAGTTGATAACTTGTTTTCACTGGTCAACGCCTTTAAGTTTTAAATCACACTGGTGATCTTTAGTATCTTGGAGTAAGAAACGCCACTAGGTAATCTCCCCCAAAGTATTCTAGTGATATACAGTACAGAGCAAAAGTTTGGACACACCTTCTCATTTAAAGATTTTTCTGTATTTTAAATTGTAAATTCACTCTGAAGGCATCAAAACTATGAATTAACACATGTGGAATTATATACTTAACAAAAAAGTGTGAAACAACTGAAATTATGTCTTATATACTAGATTCTTCAAAGTAACCACCTTTTTCTTTGATGACTGCTTTGCACACTCTTGGCATTCTCTTGATGAGCTTCAAGAGTAGTCATCGGAAATGGTTTTCACTTCACAGGTGTGCCCTGTCAGGTTTAATAAGTGGGATTTCTGGCCTTATAAATGGGGTTGGGACCATCAGTTGTGTTGTGCAGAAGTCTGGTGGACACACAGCTGATAGTCCTACTGAATAGACTGTTAGAATTTGTATTATAGCAAGAAAAAAGCAGCTAAGTAAAGAAAAACGAGTGGCCATAATTACTTTAAGAAATGAAGGTCAGTCAGTCCGAAAAATTGGGAAAACTTTGAAAGTGTCCCCAAGTGCAGTTGCAAAAACCATCAAACGCTACAAAGAAACTGGCTCACATGAGGACCGCCCCAGGAAAGGAAGACCAAGAGTCACCTCTGCTTCTGAGGATGTTTATCCGAGTCACCAGCCTCAGAAATCGCAGGTTTACAGCAACTCAGATTAGAGACCAGGTCAATGCCACACAGAGTTCTAGCAGCAGACACATCTCTACAACAATTGTTAAGAGGATACTTTGTGCAGCAGGCCTTCATTATAAAATAGCTGCTAGGAATCCACTGCTAAGGACAGGCAACAATCAGAAGAGACTTGTTTGGGCTAAAGAACACAAGGAATGGACATTAGACCAGTGGAAATCTGTGCTTTTGTCTGATGAGTCCAAATTTGAGATCTTTGGTTCCAACCACCGTGTCTTTGTGTGACGCAGAAAAGGTGAACGGATGGACTCTACATGCCTGGTTCCCACCGTGCAGCATGGAGGAGGAGGTGTGATGGTGTGGGGGTGCTTTGCTGGTGACACTGTTGGGGATTTACTAAAATTGAAGGCATACTGAACCAGCATGGCTACCACAGCATCTTGCAGCGGCATGCTATTCCATCCGGTTTGTGTTTAGTTGGACCATCATTTATTTTTCAACAGGACAATAACCCCAAACACACCTCCAAGCTGTGTAAGGGATATTTGACCAAGAAGGAGAGTGATTGGGTGCTACGCCAGATGACCTGGCCTCCACAGTCACCAGACCTGAACCCAATCGAGATGGTTTGGGGTGAGCTTGACCGCAGAGTGACGGCAAAAGGGCCAACAAGTGCTAAGCATCTCTGCGAACTCCTTCAAGATTGTTGGAAGACCATTTCCGGTGACTACCACTTGAAGCTCATCAAGAGAATGTCAAGAG
This sequence comes from Oophaga sylvatica, assembly GCA_033576555.1. Taxonomy (NCBI): domain Eukaryota; kingdom Metazoa; phylum Chordata; class Amphibia; order Anura; family Dendrobatidae; genus Oophaga; species Oophaga sylvatica. The sequence goes on from JARQOD010000001.1 coordinate 884,754,332, forward strand.
TGTGCAAAGCAGTCATCAAAGCAAAAGGTGGCTACTTTGAAGAACCTAGAATATAAGATATATTTTCAGTTGTTTCACACTTTTTTGTTAAGTGTATAATTCCACATGTGTTAATTCATAGTTTTGATGTCTTCAGTGTGAATGTACAATTTTCATAGTCATGAAAATACAGAAAAATCTTTAAATGAGACGGTGTGCCCAAACTTTTGGTCTGTACTATACTCACAGGCAGGTATCCAATTAAAAGGAAAGCAACTGAAGTTTTCTATTCCTTGATATGTTAAAACCTCATTATATGAAACATCTGGGAGAGTATCAAAAAAACAGAAACGTTATACAGAGATACAAGTTAGATCACAGTCTAGCAATGCTTGAAAAGAAATTCACAAAAGTAATAACTTCTCCAAAATAGAGGTCGCTATCGCTACAGAAATACCATAGAGTTCTGAGTGTTGCATCTAAACATGATGTTATTGAATGTTGGGAAACCACAAGTGTAATATATAGAACATATTTACCCAAGAATCATAAGGATGACAGCACCCCGACATTACACTTGTGATTGTGTCTATAATATTATTATTGTTGTGATATACAGGGGTATAATATATGCATCATTGAATGATACACACTAACCCAATTTAGTATCCATCATTATTTAGCTCTCATCCTTGTGCTCATAATTTGACACCTTTACCCACGGATGTCTGTTTGTATATATTGTATGTATTACCTTGATTCTTTTGAATATTTATGATATATTGATGATAAACTTTAAAAAACTATTAGTAAAATTACTGTATTTTAATTCTTGATGGTGTGACATATTTGTAAGTCAGAAAAACTGAATAAATAAATATATTTTAAGTATTCTCCGTTTTGATGGCTCCCTCATCAATATGTTTTTCCTTTTCTTTTTCATTTAAGATACAATCCATGATCCACAGGGAATGAGAATGTTCTTGTAGCCCCCCGCTATGCCCTCTCTACTAAACTTATCTGAACCCAACAGTCGAAAATGGACACACAACTGAGATTACCATTATCATAAAACATGAATATTTAGACAAATGTTTTTATAGGTAAGTAACTAACCTCATTTAAGTAAACCTCAGTTCCAAAATGAGAAGTGGTCTTGGTCACAATGGACTGTATGGGGAACGAACCCGGAAGGAATCTAAAGAAGAAAATCATTTCATATTATTGATAAATCTGTAAGTATAAACCAAAGAAAAAGAAACTTGTGTTTCCCTCTTTCGATGCAGAATATATCATGCACTGGTGACGTGGTGTTATATTTGTACAGAAGTACTATAAAGTAAAATAACACTATATCCCCACATCCGTGTGACACAACCATGCCCTGTCCATTCTTTTCTCAGATAACACAGGACCCATAGCTTCATTGATCAATACTCGCACTCTTTTGAAAAATGGATCGGTAAGACTCCGAGTATATCCGATTAGCCTCCATTTTGCAATCAGACTTTTACATTAGTCTATGTGGACCCATTAAAAACAGATGAAAACTAGAGGACGCACTTTTAAACTTCAGTGTTCCTGCTGTTTTGAACGGATCCATTAAGACTTCATTTTACAAGGATGCAAAAAAAAAAATAAGATACACGTGTGAATGTTGCAAAGGTCTACATTCACACGTCTGCGAGACTCATCGGTGTACAGTCCGTTTTTTTTTTTTTTTTAACTTGTAGAGCACAAAAACCCATGGAGTTTCCCACTTACTAGTTATAATATTCGTGTCTTAAAAGGAACCTGTCACCCCCCAGGGCCTACTAAAGTAAAATAGCCACCTTCAGCAGCACTAAGGCTGCATTCTGTGTAGGTGGCTCTTATGTTTCTTATCACTAGGATCGCTGAAATAATAATTTTTATAATTTTCCCGCCATAGCTCTATTGAGTCAGGGAGGTATGTCTTCTCCCCTAACTCTAAGGCCTCGCAGCCGTCCATCATAACCCTCTTGGCTCCGTCCAACGACTCCTCTCTTTGTTTTAACGTCACCGGCGCCTGTGCTGTCCAATTAGTTCTCGGGCATGCACCGTGCGTGCTGCCTGGGAACTTACATCAGGTGATGTAATGATATCGCACCTGTGTGTAGCGGCGTCCCAGGTCCCGCCCCACAGTGTGTTATGATGTATTCACACTGCGGGGCTGGGAATCTGGCGCCTGTGCACTGAGGATCTCTGCACCTGTCCCTCATCTCCCTCCGCCGCTTTCCTCACTGCGCAGGCGCCAGATTCCCAGCCCCGCAGTGTGAATACATCATAACACACTGTGGGGCGGGACCTGGGCCGCCGCTACACACAGGCGCGATATCATTACATCACCTGATGTAAGTTCCCAGGCAGCGCGCACGGTGCACGCCCGAGAACTGATTGGACAGCGCAGGTACCGGTGACGTCACAACAAAGAGAGGAGGCGTTGGACGGAGCCAAGAGGGGGATGATAGACGGCTGCGAAGATGTAGAGTCAGGGGGAGAATACATACCTCCCTGATTCAATAGAGGTATGATGGGAAAATTATAAAAATTATTATTTCAGTGATCCTAGTGATAAGAAGCATAAGAGCCACCTTCACAGAATGCAGCCTTAGTGCTGCTGAAGGTGGCTCTTTTACTTCAAAAAAGGCCCTGGGGGGGTGACAGGTTCCCTTTAAGTGATAGGGGGCTTTTGGGCTCCATAGGCACCAGGGACAGGGTGACTTCTCCCTCGGCACCAAATAAACTTATGTAACTGCATATGGACCAATCTAACCCATGAATGTGAGTTAACTCCAGCTTAGGGGTGGGCAAATGATTTGGGGGGTCCGCAAAAGAGACCAGGACTGTTGTAGAAGACTGAACCAATAGGCCAAGCTTAATTCTGATTGTTATTGTTGTTTTATATTAATCTAAATAACCTAATATTCAACAAAATTGGGTATGTTGACTAGTTGCTACTGGTAATACATGTTACAATATGGCTTATTGTAATGCGTATTCTTATCAGTAGCAGATAATCAAAGCCATATAATTAATTGCTTTTTATAAAGTTTATAATCATACTGCTTTTGTCAGCCTTTTTGCCTTGATCAACAGCTCCCAACAAAACATGATGCTCTCGCAGAATATGATGTCCCTACACAGACCCTCAACATTATGTCCTGCAAAAGCATATCGCACGATATGATGTCTCAAAAAAATCCCCTCACGCAGTATCATGTACCCACAACCCCTATGTAGTATGATGTCTCCACATAGCACCCCAAAGCATCTCCTAACAAAGCCCTTTTTTGCAGTATAATGTCCCAACAAAGCCCCCTACAGTATGATGTAAACACAGTCAATCACAGTATGTCCCTGCAAAGCCTCTTATACAGTCATGGACAAAAGTTTTGAGAATTACACAAATATTAATTTTTACAAAGTCTACTGCTTCACTTTTTCTAATGGCAATTTGCATATACTCCAGAATGTTATAAAGAGTGATCAGCTTGACAGCAATTACTTGCAAAGTCAATATTTGGCTAGAAAATGAACTTTATCCCCCAAAACACATTTCAACATCATTGCAGCCCTGCCTTAAAAGGACCAGCTAACCTCTTTTCAGTGATTGCTCCATTAACACAGGTGTGGGTGTTGATGAGGACATGGCTGGAGATCAATCTGTCATGATTAAGTAAGAATGACACCACTGAACACTTTAAAAGCAGGCTGGTGCTTGGCATCATTGTTTCTCTTCTGTTAACCATGGTTATCTCTAAAGAAACACGTGCAGTCATCATTGCAATGCACAAAAATGGCCTAACAGGGAAGAGTATCGCAGCTAGAAAGATTGCACCTCAGTCAACAATCTATCGCATCATCAAGAACTTCAAGGAGAGAGGTTCCATTGTTGCCAAAAAGGCTCCAGGGCGCCCAAGAAAGACCAGCAAGCGCCAGGACCGTCTCTTAAAAGTGTTTCAGCTGCGGGATCGGGCTACCAGCAGTGCAGAGCTGCTCTGCTCAGGCAGGTGTGAGTGCATCTGCACGCACTGTGAGGCGGAGACTCTTGGAGCAAGGCCTGGTCTCAAGGAGGGCAGCAAAGAAGCCACTTCTCTCCAGAAAAAACATCATGGACAGACTGATATTCTGCAAAAGGTACAGGCAGTGGACTGCTGAGGACTGGGGTAAAGTTATTTTCTCTGATGAATCCCCTTTTCGATTGTTTGGGACATCAGGAAAACGCCTCATTCGGAGAAGACAAGGTGAGCGCTACCACCAGTCTTGTCTCATGCCAACTGTTAAGCATCCTGAAACCATTCATGTGTGGGGTTGCTTCTCAGCCAAGGTAATCGGCTCTCTCACAGTCTTGCCTAAAAACACAGCCATGAATAAAGAATGGTACCAGAATGTCCTCCAAGAGCAACTTCTCCCAACCTTCCAAGAGCAGTTTGGCGATCAACAATGCCTTTTCCAGCATGATGGAGCACCTTGCCATAAAGCAAAGGTGATAACTAAATGGCTCAGGAAACAAAACATAGAAATTTTGGGTCCATGGCCTGGAAACTCCCCAGATCTTAATCCCATTGAGAACTTGTGGTCAATCATCAAGAGACGGGTGGACAAACAAAAACCTAAAAATTCTGACAAAATGAAAGCATTGATTGTGCAAGAATGGACTGCTATCAGTCAGGCTTTGGTCCAGAAGTTGATTGAGAGCATGCCAGGGAGAATTGCAGAGGTCCTGAAGAAGAAGGGTCAACACTGCAAATATTGACTTCCTGCATTAACTCATTCTAACTGTCAATATAAGCTTTTGTTACTCATATGTTTGCAATTATATTTCTGTCTGTGATAAAAACATCTGTCAAACACACATAAAAACCAGAGGGCAGCAGATCATGTGAAAATATAATAATATTTGTGTCATTCTCAAAACTTTTGGCCATGACTGTACAATATGACCCCACAAAACACTCACATAGTATGTTGTCCCCATTTAACCCTCTTTCAGTATGATGTCCCAACACCATCCACCCCACAAACCCCAGTATGATGCTCCTACAGCTTCCCAGAAATAATGACGATTTAAAAAAAAAAAAAAAATACTACTCGCCCAACCCAGTTTCCCCTATGCGCTGCTCCGGTCTGTGCAGTGTACACAGTTGGCACACTGTAATGATGTAATTTCGACTGCTGCGTTCTCATATTTATAAGCTCAATGGCAGAAGAGGAAGCTGATGGCTCCCTGTGCCGTCATTGTATTCACTGGAATCTGCTTCCTGAGAATGCAGGATGAAATGGAGATGCCATGAGGAGGCTACAGTGTGGTGAAAAACGGCACTCTTTTCAGTCTCTGGGCTGTCCTGGTACGCTGTCGGCACAGAAACAACCGAAGGGCCGCACTTTGCCCATGTCTGCTCTAGCTGGTTGGTAGATCACTCTTGCTGTACTGCAATCTACAGTAACTATTCGGCTACAATATTTGCAATAGACTAGTTCACACTTACTTCTGAGTAATCTCATTCCAGTTTTGCTTTACAAAATTCCAAGCCAGCAGAAACCCGGGCACATTCTTGCTGATGAGATGAATGACGATGGGAAAGTCCTGTGATTTTATACCTTCTCCATGAAGACTGGTGTACATCAACCTGGTGTACAGAATAACAGAAACATTCAGAGATGTAAGGCAATACAATTATTCCTACACAGTGTCACAGTCTAATAATATACACAGGACAGTTCGTTAGCATCTCACAATGACACATTGAGTCCTGCTGTATCTGTACAAAGGCTGAAATAAATATTGTGTAAGAATTGGAATTTAGTAAAGATGTAGGTACAGAACCATTCCAGTGTCCTTCTCCACCTGAAAGTGGAAAAGGGCAACTATAGTGAGATCAGATTAAATACAAATTAGAAAAAAGCTATTCACCATTGGCAGTCTGTAGTTTGGCCAATATGATGTCCGCAGTCTAGGCTCTTAGGCCACATGGCAATGACTTGGCCAGTTAAGGTATGAATGGTGGAACTGGATGCAATCCAATTCTGTAATATTTAGGATAATGTTGGGAGCTGGAACATCACATCTCAATCCCACCGTGTAGTGGCCGCTTTGCTGATGGCTGGGGTGACATTTTGGGACTTCAGAATAAGTTAGTAGTTTCCATAAAATTATAGTTTCCAGTCATAAGTTGCAATGTAATTTGAGAGAGCACTGTAGTATGATTGGAACCATCTCTTGTTTGAGGTCATCATCCCAAGAGATAACAGTGAGAGCTTATCTCCTCCGATCCCTCGTATGGTAATACAGAGAGAAGCCTGCATAAGAAAAACTGGAAGAAAGCAAACCTGAGCTTAGGCCTCGGGCCCCCATTCAGCTTCATAGTAGCCCCCACAGCAGTGTTCCCCAACCTGTCCTGTGGCTTGGGAGCCACAAATATCTCATGGTCCAATGATGTCTAGCTTGCGTCCATCTGCCAACTTGGTGTATTAGCACCAGGTCTAACAACCAGGTATGAAGACAAGGTCTCCAGATAGTGACTTTTGTGAGTAACCCTGAACAGAAGAGCAGATATGGATGTGCGTATGTGTAGCCCTGGTGGTAGGCACACGCAGTACCCTGGAGAGTGTGTGGCGAGACAGCAGTTTAATGCTAAATATTCATTCACTCGACATATACTAGACACACCCTTAGGGTAGTGGAGTTTACTCTTGAGGGAGTGGTCAAGGTAGTATGTGTTGGAGTGATTTAGTCAGTCTAGTTCCTGTCTTCGGACAGTGAGGACGTGTGGAGTGAGTGTCTAGACTTCAGAGAGAGAAGACGTCTGGAGGGAGGAAGGAGTCTAGCCTGCTTTATCATCAGTTCATATCGTGGAGTCTGGTATAGGTGTTTGAATTCACCTTAGTCTAGTCAGAGCTGTATCACCTCCTCAGCATACACTGAAGGAAAGAAGAAGTTTTAGTACAGAAAGTCTTCAGCATCCCTGTCTAAAGGACGGTATCAGGTTCAGAGACGTGCTCCTGCCTGTTGATAACTGAGCATCTGTAGCTAACTTTGAAGGAAGGAATAGAAAGAAGTGACTGCTCGACCCTTGGCTAGTTTGAGTGCTTATGTTACCAGCGTGGACAAGGCGAAAGGCAAAGTGGATTTATTGGATTAGTGCTTACGGATTGAAGAAGTCCAGCACATTGCACCCGGTCACTGGGGACCGAAGGGTCACTGTTGTTTCAAGCACAGTGATAAGAAAACCAGGAATCTACCGGACCCTAGGTCGCGGCAGACAGCCCCTTATAGTCAGTACGTAACTGGGGTCAGGGGGAGTGAAGACTTTGGAGTTTCTGCAGGACAAAATAAGAATTCAGCTCCTTCACAGGAAGGCCCCTAACACAAAGCTGACTGGGCAGGTACAGCTATAGATTAGCTGGAGATTTTGAGGGAACTACGCTTCAGGCTGGTTGTACTCGTTGTATTGGAAGTAAAGGAGGCCCCTAACTTGTCCAGCTGCTGTCTCAAGATACACTCTCCTTGGATCAGCCTCCCTGGGACCTGCCTGAACATCTTACAAGTAAAGGTATGGAAAGACGCTGACCGTGTGAGACTGTGTTCTTTATCTGCACTCGACTTCACAAATCCCATAGACTTTGAGGGACCAGTCCCACCTGTAGGGGACCCGACATCTAGCTGCCTCACCATCCCCTCAGAGATCTACAGCAGCGCTGGTACTAATTACCAGAATACTACAGGTGGCGTCACGAACTGTATATAAACCTATCCCCTGTAAATATATCCCCAACAAACGCCAGACCGCCCGGGCCACAGACCGAGCCACAGCTACCTGTGACAAAACCCCCATAGACTTCTACGGGCTCGGCTCTGAGTACCCCATTGCCCTGGTAATCCACAATTGTGGTGGCGGGTCGACACACGTAGACTGAGGGGGAATATGGTTACCTGTAGATAGTATCATCCTATCAGAGGATGGCTTAAAGCTGGATGCAATAGTATGGCGAGTGTACTAGATGCGAGAATATCAAATGGGAGTAGAATGGGATCCCCTGGGTGTAAGTATACTGCCTAAAAAGAACAGGGCACAAGATTTTGGGGTTCCGTGAGAAAGCTTTGTCTGTCATTATAGGAGTAATGGGGGGCCTCTGGGTGTCACTAATGTTTGATGGATGGGTGTTGGATGCATCTCTCTGACATGCATGTGGCTCTTCTGTATAGAATAAACATATAGAATAGAATTCAAAAAGATAAAATCTTTGAATGAAAAAAAATGATAAAAAAAAATGTATAGGGCTTTTCCAGTTTCAAACAGTCCCTGTCGCCAAGCATAGTTTGATTTAAAAAAAAAAAAAAAACAATGCGTTTCTCTCACTCTGAGTATCTGCTGACACTTCGTATCTGCGATTACTCCCAGTGTCTGTTATTGTCTGCAGCACTGAAATCACACAGACCGGACTGAGCGCAGCAGCTGATGGCATAAGCCACGCCAAGCCGCTGAGCTCACTAATGGGACGCAGCGCTGTCAACATAACTGGGAGCAGAGGTGGAGACGCGGGACCCAGGGATGGGGAGTAAAGCACTTTTTTATTCAAAAACAAACTGCGCCTGGGGACAGGGATTTTCCAAAACCGGAAACAGTCAAACATTCTACCCAGATATTCTAACAGAATATGGTCTGTCCTTCTACCAAACGTCACCCCTTTAAGGAAGGTGCTGTTTAATTATCCTTCATTGCCAGCTACATCTCCATTGGTAATATGCCCTCTATTGTGCATAGTTTACAAAGAAGAAAATAAAAACCTTGTCTTTAAAAATGGCATTAGTATAATACATACCACTGTAGCTTTTTGCCATTTTCTGTGCAGGTAAGACCTTCCAGCATTTTGATTTTCTCCGATTCAGACGGCGATGTAGAGTACATATAGTACAGATAATTCCAGCCGTCATCTGTCTGGGCTCCAACTTTAAATACAATTTTCTCGACAGCTGTTGGGAGACTAAGGAGACAAACATAGTATTTAAAGAGTAACATCGTATACATTTTTATTTCATAAATCAATAGTAATTATGGAAATAAGCACCTGTGTAATATATATTATCAGAGAGCTCGGCTTCTTCTCCACCAGGACGGATCAATCATTTTCAGAAGTCTCAATTCTTGGGTAAAATCTGTATCTTGTTAAAAGGAACCTGTCACCTCCTTTTTCGGCTATAAGATGCGGCCACCACTTTTAGGGGCTTGTCTACAGCATTCTGTAATGCTGTAGATAAGCCCCGATGTAACCTGAAAGATAAGAAAAACGAGTTATACTATACTCACCTGGGAGGGTGGTTCGGTCCGATGGGCGTCGCAGGTCCGGCGCCTCCCATCTTCTAGCGATGACGTCCTCCTCCTTGCTTCCTGTCGCGGCTCCTGCACAAACGTACTGATTTGCCCTGTTGAGGGCAGAGCAAAGAACGGCAGTGCGCAGGAGCTTGGAAAGGTCAGAGAGGTCCAGCGCCTGCGCACTGCAGTACTTTGCTCTGCCCTCAACAGGGCAAATCAGTACGTTTGTGCAGGAGCTGCGACAGGAAGCAAGGAGGAGGACGTCATCACATGAAGATTTCAAGTGCCGGACTTGGACCTGCGACGCCCATCGAACTGGACTGCCCCCAGGTGAGTATAATATAACTTGTTTTTCTTATCTTTCAGGTTACATCGGGGGCTTATCTATAGCATTCCAGAATGCAGTAGATAAGCCCCTAAAGGCGGTGGCAGCATCTTATATCCGAAAAAATAGGTGACAAGTTCCCTTTAAGACTGATCTTTATATTACTAAGATAGAAGATGACTGCTGCTACTACATCCTTTGTGGCCTGTCTCAGTCTCCACCTTCCTCCTACACCCCCCTCTGGCTTTTCCTTATTTCAACCACTAGCAGTCTGTCTCTAGCTGCCAATTATAAGTGAGATTTCACCTAGTTTATACTAACTACTGTTACCTGCTCTGATTTATCTTGCTTGAGTTCCATTACATTACTAATCTCAACATCCTCCTGACCATGTCCCGGACTTCGGATTGTCTCTGACTGATACGACCAAGCTTGATGACCCTGCTTTCTGCTAGCTCATCCAACCAGCAAGCAGCCACTCATTGGTTGTAACCGAGGGGTCCTAGCACAAGTTCAGGTCCCTGTATAAGGGTTAAAGGAATAAGGCCAGGGTTCCCCTGGGACCTACTCAGTGCAGTGGCTTGTGCAAAGCCTGTCCATGGAAGCCTTATTAAGACTTGCCAACCTTCCTCTGAACTGTTACACCAGTACATAGAGAGCCTTATAACACACTTTTAAAATCTAAATCTAGAAATACATAATACTGTTAAGTAGGCGGGTGCTACTGTGGATGAAAATTGAAAGGGGCCACAGCGATCCATACAGCAGTTAATCAATGTGCATTTTAAGGATAGTACTGACACTGATCCTATACTGGTGGCTTAGCCTAAGGTTAGGTCACCAATGTGCATTCCCTACATTACTCAGTTTAAAGGGAATCTGTCACCCCATTTTTCGACCATCAGCTGTAGCCACCGCCATCAGGGGCTTATCTACAGCATTCTGTAATGCTGTAGATAAGCCCCCAATGGCACCTGAAAGAGAAGAAAAAGGAGTTATATTATACTCACCCAGGGGCGGTCCGCGGTTTGGTCTGATGGGAGTCGCGGTCCAGTGCCTCCCATCTTCTAGCGAAGCCCTGCTCTTCTTAGCTTCCCGTCGCGGCTCCGGCGCACTGCTCTGCCCTGGTGAAGGCAGAGCAGAGTACTGCAGTGCGCAGGCGCCGGACCTTCCTGACCTTTCCCGGCGCCTGCGCACTGCAGTACTCTGCTCTGCCCTCAACAGGGCAGAGCAGTGCGCCGGAGTAGCGACGGGAAGCTAAGAAGAAGCCGGCTTCGCTAGAAGATGGGAGGCACTGGACCGCGACGCCCATCGGACCGGACCGCGGACCGCCCCTGGGTGAGTATAATATAACTCGTTTTTCCTCTTTCAGGTGACATCGGGGGCTTATCTACAGCATTACAGAATGCTGTAGATAAGCTCCTGACGGCGGTGGCTGCAGCTGATGGTCGAAAACTGGGGTGACAGATTCCCTTTAAATCTTCTTTTAATGGGATGTATATTATTGTTAGATGGTCCTTTCTACATTACAGTCAACCTTGGCAACCCAATTCCTGACTAACCTTTTTTTCTGGCCTGAGTTACAAACCACTAGCCTCTTGGACTATATCATAGAGTCCTCAGCTCACCCTCCTACACTTTATACTATGTTCTAAAGCAACTAGCTTGTTGTCATTTTGTACAGTAACTACTGTACATTGGCATGTAAAAGTTTGGTTGTCCCTGGTCCAAATTACTGTTGCGAACAGTTAGGCAAGTTGAAGATGAAATGATCTCTAAAAGGGCAAAAGATAAAGATGACATTTCCTGTATGTATTTATGTATGTGTATATGTATGTATGTGTATATGCTTGTATGTGTATACACTGCTCAAAAAAATAAAGGGAACACTAAAATCCCACATCCTATGTATCACTGAATTGAATATTCCAGTTGCAAATCTTTATTCATTACATAGTGGGAACAATAGAACACAAAAATGATCATCGTAAATCAAAATTAATATCCCATGAAGGTCTGGATTTGGAATGATACTCAAAATCAAAGTGGTAAATCAAATTACAGGCTGATCCAATTTAAGTGGAAATCACAAGACAATGAAATGATGCTCAGCAGTGTGTGTGTCCTCCACGGACGTGTATGACCTCCCTATAACGCCTGGGCAATTCTCCTGATGAGGCGGCGGATGTTCTTCTGAGGATCTCTTCCCAGACCTGGATTAAAGCATCAGTCAACTCCTGGACAGTCTGTGGTGCAATTTTGCGTTGTGGATGGAACAAGTCATGATGCCCCAGATGTGCTTGATTGGGATCAAGTCTGGGGAACAGGCAAGCCAGTCCATAGCATCATTGCTTTCATCATGCAGGAACTGCTGACACACTTCAGCCACATGAGGCCTAGCATTGTCATGCATCAGAAGGAACCGAAGTCCCACTCTACCTGCATATGGTCTCACTACGGGTTTGAGAATCTCATCCCAGTACCTAATGGCAGTCAGGGTACCTCTGGCTAGCACATGAAGGGCTGTGCGGCCTTCCAAAGAAATTCTTCCCCACACCATTACTGATCCATTGCCAAACCCATCATGGTGGATGTTGCAGGCAGCAGAACGTTGTCCACAGCATCTCCAGACTCTGTCACATGTGCTCAGTGTGAACCTGCTCTCATCCGTGAAGAGAACAGGGTGCCAATGTAAAATCAGCCAATCTTGGTGTTCTCTGACAAATGCCAATTGCCCTGCACAGTGTTGGGCTGTGAGCACAACCCTCATATCTGTGGACGTAGGGATCTCAGACCATCCTCATGGAGTCGGTTTCTAACCGTTTGTGCAGACACATGCACATTTGTGGCCTGCGGGATGTCATTTTGCAGGGCTCTGGCAGTGCTCATCCTGTTCCTCCTTGCACAAAGGCAGAGGTAGCGGTCCTGCTGCTGGGTTGTTGCCCTCCTAGGGCCCCCTCCACGTCACCTGGTGTACTGACCTGTCTCCTGGTAGCGCCTCCAGCCTCTGGACACTACGCTGACAGATACAGCAAACCTTCTTGCCACAGCTCGCATTGATGTGCCATCATGGATGAGCTACACTACCTGAGCCACTTGTGTGGTTTGTAGAGTCCGTCTCATGCTACCACGAGTGTGAAAGCACAACCAACTTTCAAAAGTGACCAAAACATCAGCCAGAAAGCATTGGTACTGAGATGTGGTCTGTGGTCCCCACATGCAGAACCACTCCTCAGATTTCACAGAAGTGTGATTGACTTGGAGTTACATTGTGTTGTGTCAGTGTTCCCTTTATTTATTTGAGCAGTGTATGTATGTATGTATTGTATGTGTGTGTATATGTACATCTGATGTGAACATCATTGAAAATCTGTGGCTAGACCACAAACTAGAAGTGCATGCAAGATGACCCAGGAATCTCACATAACTGGAAGAATTCAAACAAGAAATTGTAAGACTTGGCTGGCTACAAAAAGCATTTACAAGCTGTGATACTTGCAAAAGGGGGTGCTAAATCTGACCATTTTCCTTTTTGTAATCTTTAACATGCAATAAATGACTATATGTGTATAAAATATAAAGGAAATGTGTCATCTTTAACTTTAGGCCTTTTAGAGATCATTTCATCTTCAACTTGCTTAACTGTTCACAACAACAGTAATTTTGACCAGGGGTGCCCAAACTTTTACATGCCACTGTATATCTTCAACTCATTCCCACTGTGTCCGATTTAATGCCTTGTAGATATTATCCACAAAATTAATGACTGAACTAGTTAAGGGCGCCTAAATCCTGCATGTGACTAGCAGAGAACCTCAACCCTAACTCAATTTGTGGCAAATGGGGTTCTACAAAGTAAATTGTGCCATCCAGTCGATTCTTTCCCTGCTTATTACAGTCTTAATTAAATTAATCATTTCATAGAAGTAGAGTAAGACGACCTTGCACCCCCAAATGGTCTGATTAGCCCATCATTTGAGCTCTGCAGACAACATTCATGTGGCATATATGCATGCTCAGTAGGACAAGAACCTCACCGTGTTCCATTGGCACGCCAGGTACCAAACAGCTCAGTAGCAGTGCTAATGCAGGTAACATCGCCTTTTGTACATGCCAAATCTAAGAGCAATGATCTCCGTTCCTGATCAGACACTGTTCCATCATCAGTCCACTCCTGTTTTATTATTTGCTTGCTCAAAAGGTCAAACGTACGCCTCTAAAATAAAACATAAAAGTCAATTAATTCTAGCCATCTATATTCAAAAACATGACTGTGAAGAAGCAGAGTTGAGATAGATAGTTAATTTCAGCATAAGTGTCCCCTACACATGGTGAGACAGACATTATCTTAGTCTTTCTGGTGAGACCCAGGCTTTCACCTTCCACAGACAGTCCACTGATATTAATAGCTACCGTGGAATGCTCAATTTATCATGCAGGGGTGCTGTAGGGAAATTACACATTGCTTGCCAGGGTCTACTACTACTGATAGGTTATTTTTTTAACCCCTTCACGACACTGGGATTTTCCTTCTTCGCTTTTTGCTCCACTTCTTACCAGAGCCGTAACTTTTTTATTTTTTTCCGTCAATATGTGAGGGCTTGTTTTTTTGTGGGACGAGTTGCACTTTTGAATGACATCATTGATTTTACCATATAGTGTACTGGCGGGAAAAAAGGGAAAAAAAAAAATTCAAGAGCGGTGAAATTGCAAAAAAAAGTGCAATTCCATAACTTTTGTTTACCATGTTCACTATGTGGTAAAAAGAGACCTGCCATTATGATTCTCCAGGTCATTATGAGTTTTCAGATACCAAACATGTGTATGTTCTTTTTTTATGTGGCGAAAGAAAAATCCAGAAGGTTGGGAAAAAAAATGGCGCCATCTTCCGAGACCCGTAGTGTCTTTCATTGTTTGGAATCTGGGTGAGGGCTTTTTTTTGCGTGTAGAGTTGATGTTTTTATTGATACCAATTTGGGGTAGATATGGTGTTTTGATTGCCTGTTATTGCATTGTTGCGGTGGCCAAAAAAAAGGGAATTCTGGCGTTTATTTTTTTTTCTTGTTACGCAGCTTACCAATCGGATTAATTATTTTTATATTTTTATAGACTGCACATTTCTGAACACAGCAATACCAAATATGTGTACTTTTTGTTTTTTATGGTTCTATTTTGAATGGGGAAAAAGGGGGCGATTTGAATTTTTATAGTTTGTTAATTATTTTAATATTTTTATAAACTTTATTTTCTACTTTTTACTTGCTTCAAAAGTCTCCTTAGGAGACTTGAAGCTGCGATCCTCTGTCTTCTGACATATGTCATGTCATCAAAACAGCTGTCATGTGCCAGAAAAGTCAGGGTCAGCGCCGAGCCTGCATCAAAGGTAGATACACGACCTATGATGTACCATATGTCATAGGTCATGAAGGTTAAGGCATAGAATAGGACACCCTATCAATTTACAATGCTGACCAGCTGGCTACCAGGAGATGAACTTCATTGTCCGGAGATCCGTTTCAGTCACAGATGCCGCAACTACCGTATACGAGTGCAGCACCCCCCCCCCCCCCGGCACATTGATTGATAGTGCACTCTTCAACACAAATATGTGTAGAGTGAGCCGTCAATCAAAGTGACAAGACCTGCTGAGAGTCGCCACTCGGTATAGTGAGCGGTGACTATAGCTGCTCCAAGTGCCTCCATGACTGAGAGCCAGAAACTCTCAGGAGGAATGAACTTCATTTAGTTCCTACAGCCACACTTTCAGTAAAGCAGCCGACAGCTTTGTAACGATATTAACCTGCAGATGATCCCAATATATCTGCATGTTAATAGAGTTTGGGGACAGGACAGGTTCCCATAAAGGATTTTAAAACTTTATGTAGAGGCAAGGTAAACTTTAAATAAATATATATATATATATATATATATACAAAAAAAAAAATATACCTGTAATTGCGCCGCTGGAAAATCAAATCCTTGTTTAGCTAGGAGGCTCTGAATGTTGCGGATCTGATGCAGCGCCTGTCTGATGGGGGCAGTGTCCATTTCATTTTCAATATAGGTCAGAAGGTCAAATGCCTTTGACAGCGAGACCTTTCCAACACTGGTAAAACAAAGCAGCAATACAGTACAGTGGAAGGACATACACATTCATAGTAATCAATAGCACATAAGGACACCCAGAATAAAAATATACTCAGAACTGTAACATAATACGCTTCACATGTAAGCAGCAAATCATTGCAGCAATCACGTGCAAAGTGCTGGATCTTAATTCCCCTTAAGGAATACTGAAAAATGTGTAACCATTCTAAGTAAAAAGTACAATATTCTCAAGTAATAGGGCTGTATTTCACTTAAAGGGAATCTGTCACCCTAAATTGGCGGGATATTTAAATGATGGCAGTCAGGTCAGATGGGCGGTGTTTTGGGTACTTGCCTTAACATGTTGTTCGCCGCTGTCTCCATTATTTCTGGGAATTGTAGTCGTTGCCCTCCATATAATGCGCCTGCACATTGCAATCTGCGGGCAAAGCATACTGGCATGCGCAATTCAAGATTGCAATGCGTAGGCGAGTTATATGGAGGGCAACGACTACAATTCCCAGAAATAATGGAGACAGCGGCGAACAACATGTTAAGGCAAGTACCCAAAACACCGCCCATCTGAGCTGACTGCCATCATTTAAATATCCCGCCAATTTAGGGTGACAGATTCCCTTTAAGGGGGTGTTCACTGGAAATAAGTCACCACCAATCGGCTGAACGGGGAACTTTTGTCCCCATTGCAAAATAAAACGGCAGATCGGTTACTCAACTGCTGCTACATTCATTCTCTATATGGTGGGGGTGGGGGAGGAAAAAAAGCTGAGTGCAGCATTTGGCAGCCCCACAGGGAATGAATGGAGCATAGGTCGAGCATGCACACCACTCTCTCTTCTAACGGGAAGTTTTCCATCCCTCCTTTGTGAGCCATGCACATAAAAGCCGCTCTATGCTGCGTGTCCAGATTGGACATTACTTTTCTGAATCCTGCTCATACAGGTATTATACATATGACCAGGTTTTTAAATACATCAGATAGGGATGACATTCATTAGCCAGGGACTGCTCTGATACGGGTATACCTTGACGTTTGGTAGAGCGTCTTAATATACATTTTTTGCAAAAAACTATTAACCAAATACCCTGTGTTTTTCCATCTTTTTATTAGCACTTGCTGTTACTGTTATTTTTTTGCAACAGAGTATTTTTTGATTTTACTGTATTCTTTTCACTGAGCATATTATATATTATTTTCTTTATTGTTTGTGCCCATATAGATTGTTGATTTGCCCTCGTTATGGGTGGAAATCTACTAGCTAAGATGCAACTTTAATCATCGGGTGTCTACAATCCAAAAGTCTACGAGTTGACAAATGTTTCTCTATCATGATTGGCCAGTCATTAAAATGTTGTTTAGCAAGTATTGAGATAATTACACCTAATACAAATTTGGGTCAGTAAGGGTCAGTCTCCACTAAACTTCGGTTACCGATATAAAGAGCAAAAGCCAGCAAGAATTAGTTTCTGTGTAATCTTTCTCCTCTACTCTGCACTTTTCTAGTTGCTTTTGGTAACATCCAACATCCCTGAATGTATAACACTGGTACAATAGCTACATTGTTCCCCTAAAATTGCGGCTGAGCAGGTATTTATCTAAAAAGGAACAAGTGATGCGAATCAGAATTTGAGTTGCTCGAAATGTGTACCTAGTAAAAACCACAAGATGCTGAGATTTGTTCACTTAGCAATGTCAATAAATCAGCCGCAAGCCGAAACATCCAGAGCAATTCTGAGGTCAGGGAATATTTCCTGTCCAGCATGAAAAACAAACAGCATTCCAATAAAACACAGTGCAGGCAGGGGGAGAGAGCCGAAAATACACCAGCACACTGACAATAAATCAGCTCTTATCTTGGGGTTAAAGAAAAACTACACGCTCACTATATTAAAAGCAGCCTCTGCCTTCCTGACAAAATAAAGAAGCCAAAAAAAAAAATCAGTAATTTACCCCGAAAGAATGAATATATCATGGATCAGGTTGGCTCGATCACTAGCAGTGAAGACCGTGTGATTGCTTCGGAGCTGCTTAATGAGAGCATCCCACCCTTCTGTACCGTAATCCACTACGTAGTATCCAGTCATCTTCACATTAAACTTCAGCCAGGCGGGCTCGCTTGGCAAAACTATTGTATCTAAAGAGAAAACAGAATATTATCCTAAACCACATTTTCTTTTCTTACAATGACATACTGTACTATGACACTGTTCACACACAGTTTGTTTTTTAAAGAATTTTATGGAGTGAATCCAAAATCCTCCTTCCAACACTTCTTGGAAAATTATTTCTATTCATTTCTATGGGAAATCCACTTTTCTGCTCAACCGAGTAATTTTTTTTGAGCGTGACATTTCTTTAAAGTGGATCCTTCTGGAATCTGCTCTTCATAAACGACTTCAGGAAAAGAAAAACTCTGTAAGGCCTCCTTCACACGTCAGTGTTTCCGGTACGTGTGGTGACACTTACACCCGCATACCCATTATAATCTACGGGACTGAGCACATGGCCATATGTCCGTGTGACCCACATGTGGACATGTCCATTTTTTTCTGAAGGAACGGATGTCAATACGTCCCGCACATGTGCACATGGATGACCAAGTGTGACACGTACCGGAATAGAACGCAGAAAAGAAACTACAGATGTTTAGGTGTTAAACACGTGTAAAGGCGGACGAATGGACATACAGATATTGGGAAGATAGATATGGTGCAGATAAATAGCCAGACAGATATCCGTGATATCCTTGTGATATATAGTTAATGATTTGCATGTGTAGTTTACTGTATTTGTATTAAGCTAATAAACAGATGATGAAAAAAAAAAAAACACTGGTCTCGCTGAGTGCAGAGGGAGCCAGTGATGCTGATGAGAGTTGCTGAGTACCCGGTGACAGTGAATAGCAGGAACTTTACTGCTGTTCACAGTCGCCAGATTCGGGGAGTGATGGATTACGTAGGAGCCACTGGAGAAATTTTTTTTTTAGAATAATCTGGTGAACTTGGGACAGTCTTATTTCTCGCTTTTTACGTTTCCATTTTTGGACTACATTGGATTCCCAGAACTACGGCGGACCTCCATGGGATGTTTTTTTTTTACCAATAAATTGGTTAACCAGAGAAAGTGTGGGGGAGTGTTTACTCAAATAAACTATTGGATGGTTATCAAAAATAGGGGGCAAACGTCATTTTTTTTTCATTTATTTATTAGCTTAACACTAGCACACACGCAAAGCACTAATTATATATCTCACGGATATCTATCTAGCCATTTAACTACTCCATTTCTATCGATCTCTTTGCACATCTAACAGCTAAACATCTGTCATTTTTATTCTGGAATCTTTTCCAGAACGTGTCACCCTGATGGTGCACACGGACAGCACACGGATGATACACAAGTACACACGGACAATGCCAGTACTGGTTTTTCCATTACCAAAAATATCAGTAGGTGTGAAGGAGGCGTAAGAAAGGAGTACCGTATTTTTCGGACTATTAGACGCACCGGACCATAAGACGCACCCCAAATATAATGTGTCAAATGGGGGTCCGTCTTTCAGTCCGAATTCAGCTTACCAGCGAAGGCATCAGCACAGGTAGAGGAGTGGTCACTGGGGTCGTTCGGTGGTCCAGGCTGGTGCGGTGGTGGTGCTCTGTGGGGTGGCTGTGCTCTGTGGGGTGGCTGTGTTCTGTGGGGTGGCTGTGCTCTGTGGGGTGGCAATATACTCACAAATCCGGTGGCTTGGGTCTCAATGTAGCCTCCTGTGCTCTGTGGTGCGGTGGTCTCGGGGCTCTGTGCTGCGTGGGTGGCTCCCCTGGCATTTCGTCCTAGCTCGAAAGACCCCGAAGCTCCGCTGCTGCGACGCGGTGCCCTCCTGAAAGATGGCCGCCAGGGGCCGTCCCGATGCAGCCTCCCTGTGGTGCGGTGGTGTCGGGGCAGCAGCGGGGCTCTGTGTTGCGTGGGGGCTCCGCCGGCATTTCGTCCTAGCTGGAAAGCCCCCCGCAGCTCCGCTGCTGCGACGCGGTGGCCTCCTGAAAGATGGCCGCCGCGGGCCTCCGGAAAGATGGCCGCTGCATACTCAAATTCAAATCTCGGCAACGAGATCTTGTCCTGAGATCTTGGGAGACGAGATCTCGGGAAGAGATCTCGTTGCCGAGATTTGAATTTGAGTATGCGGCAGCCATCTTTCCAGAGGCCCCTGCTGGCCATCTATCAGGAGGCCACTGCGTCGCAGCAGCGGAGCTGCGGGGGACTTTCCGGCTAGGACGAAATTCCGGCGGAGCCCCCCACGCAGCACAGAGCCCCGCTGCTGCCCCGACACCACAGCACCACAGTGAGGCTGCATAGGGACCGCCGCCACCGGATTTTTAGGTATATTACGACCATAAGACGCACCCCCATTCTCCCCCAAAATTTGGGGGGAAAAAAGTGCGTCTTATGGTCCGAGAAATACGGTATCTCCTAAAGGGATTTCCACTTTAAAAACTCATCTGATTTGTCCACTTCAAAAAACTCACTAGGTTTTTATAAAGCTGGGAAATTTCCATCATCTGGCCTTTCCTAATGATGAAAGTGAACGCGCCATAACCCTAAGGGTGAGTTTCCACGGTCAGGATACGCTGCGTGTTTGGCGCTGTGCGCTGGCGCAGCGCCAAACACGCAGCGTCCAGATGTTACAGCATAGTGGAGGGGATTTCAAGAAATCCCGTCTCCACTATGCGTAACAATACGCAGGTGGCAAACCTGCGTAAACGGACATGCGGCGCGTCTTTTTAGACCGCAGCATGTCCTCGCGTATTGCGGCGACGGTGCGTCGCCGCAACAGAATTTCACACAGGGCTATGTAGCCCTGCGCTCTTTCCGGAGGTGTTCCGGAGGTGTCCTGAACACCTCCGGAAAGTGCGCGCGTCAGAAAGGGGGCGGGGCTTAGACGGAGCGGAATTTCCGCTCCGTCCAAAGCGCTATGGTTCCGGACCGTGGAACCATAGCCTCACAGGCTAACTAAGTTCTGAAACCTTGGTCAAAGATATCCAAGCACAAAAATTTTCCTTTTTGTAATTTTTAAAATGTAAAAAATACAAATTATTTCTTTGGCTAAAATACAAAAACAAATGTGCCATCTTTAACTTTATGTCTTTTAGAGATCATTTCATCTTCAACTTGCTTAACAATAACAATAATTTTGACCACATGCCAGTGTAACAAATCTGCCACAGAATGAGCATGCTGTAGAGTTTGGTTTTTTTTGCAAAATGTTGGTTCATGTGTGACCTCTGAATTCTACTCTTTAAGATGTGTAGGGACTTAGATATGAGCGAATATTGTCTAATCCCTCCTTATTCGGCTCGCTAATAGAGCTTACAGAGTAGCTGCAGCGGGAACCCGGCTACCTGGATCGATCCCGATAATCAGCTGTTCAGCGCCGCAGCTGCATGTGTCGCGAATGTGTGACAGGCACAACACATGCATGGAGAGACTGTTTGTTGTGCTCCATACAACTGTTGTGACTGTCACACAGCCGCGACACAAGCAGCTGCGGCGCTGAACAGCTGATTATCGGGAGCGATCTAGGTATCCGGGTTCCTGCAGCAGGTACTCGGTAAGCTCTATTAGCGAGCCGAATAAGGAGAGATCCGACGATATTCGCTCATGTCTAGTAGGGACTAAAAAAAAAAAATAACTATCATCTAGGTACTGCCCTAGTCAAGGAATGAAGTCAACTCATGTGGGGGCAAGGTAAGTGTTGCCTGGGCTAGTCACAACAGACATTCTCTTTACTCTCCTGACGCTATTGAGCGGCATCACTGGATCCTAGACACACGCTAAAGATCGCATGGTGAAGACCGGTGAAACCTTTCCTTATTGAATATGATACAGTGAAATATTTTCATCTCAGCACAATGATTTATTTGCTTTAGTAAAAGTAATAACTTGAGGAATTCACTGGTTACTGTATTTTTCGGACTATAAGAGGCACTTTTTTCCCCAAAAATTTTTTGGGGAAAATGGTGGTGCATCTTATAGTCGGAATATACTTACAAGTAGTGTGGCTGCAGCAGGAGTCGGGCGATTCTGCGGCGGTCCGACGCTGCAGGGCGATGACCACACTTCCTTCCCAGGCTGGTGCGTCAGTATTCGGCGGTGCGCAGTGGTGATGAGATCTCAATCTGCGCATGCGCCGACTCGGCAGCCATTTTCAGTAGGGATGTGCGGGGCTCCGGGCTTTCACACAATGTCGGCGGAGCCCCCGCACCCCTGAGCACCGACGAATCTGCCGCACCAGCCTGGGATGGGATTTCCCAGAGGCCACTATTTCACAGCAATGGATGTGCGGGGGCTCTGGGCTTTCAGAAAATGTCTGCAGAGCCCCCGCACCAAGAACACTGCAGAACCTGCCGCACCAGTCTGGGATGGGAGTAATATCATCGCCGGACCACCGAACTCCCCCTGTGACCACACTCCACCAGCGCTACTGATTTCACCCGGTAAACTGAATTCGGACTGCAAGATGGACCCCCATTTTACGCATTAATTTTTTTTCCCCATTTTCCTTCTGAAAATTTGGGGTGCGTCTTATGGTCCGAAAAATACGATACATGCATGAACTCAGTCTGAAAAGTAAATTTGTCTCCATACTATGCTTTATGAAGGCAGGTCCAATTTCCTACTAGCCCTAATAAGTGTGAGACTACCGCATTTCTTAAAGGGAACCTGTCAGCAGAATTGTGCTTAGTAACCTACAGACAGGGTCAGGTCGGCGCTGTTATTATGATAAACATGATTCCTTGGTTGATGAAATCCGTTTTGTGGTTGTTGTTTAATCTTTATTTTCAGTTTTGAGTTAATGATATGCTCGTGCTCCGGGACGACCTGTGGAGGGTCTTCATGTGGTGCTCTGATTAGCTATTCGTAATAAAGACTGCGTAGGTCACTGATCTCTCACTAACCTGCCCCCTATTTTACATACTGAATCGCCGTTGGCTGCTACTGCGCAGGTGTGACCGGCGCTTTTTTGAGACTTTTTTTAAATTTATTTATACAAGCAAATTAAAGAGTGAAATACACATTATACATGCGATCATGCTGCAGCACCGATGCTTGCCTGCTGAAGGTAAATTTTTTTTACTATAATATGCATTATGTAAAATAGGAGGCAGGTCAGTGAGGGATCAGTGACCTGTCAGAATCCATACAGATGAATAGCTAAGCAGAGCACCACATGAAGACCCCCCCCCCACAGGCCACCCCGGAGCACGAGAATCTCATTAAAGGGAATCTGTCACCACATTTGACCTATCTAAACTATTGATATGGGCATATAGGCTATAAACTGCTGAAAACAGCCCTTCCTGTGTGCCTCATATCAACTGTGTTGTTGCTGAGAAATCATCTTTTATCACTTTATACAAATGACCTCTTCCAGGCTCCAGGGCAGATGGTGACTGGAGATAACTCTGCCTCCAGAGATTATTTTAAATATAACGGGCGTTACCGGGGTGATGTGACATGGTTACCACTGTTACCAGGGTGATGTGACATGGTTACCACTGTTACCAGGGTGATGTGACATGGTTACCACTGTTACCAGGGTGATGTGACATGGTTACCACTGTTACCGGGTGATGTGTAATGGCAGCTCTCTGCTCTCCTGAGAACTGATATCTTGCAGGTTCCTCTCAGCTTCAGCTTCCTTCTCACAGGCAGACAGGGCTGCAATATTGTAGCAATACAACAGAGCCGAGAGAGAAGCAAAACTATGTTTGCAAGAAGACAAATGTAATTTCTACTGTTCTGTTTTGGTTACTTGTCTCACACTGGTAACTCCCCTTCATGTAAAACAAGCTCTGGGGCAGAGTTATCTCCAGGCACCATCCGCCCCAGAGCTTGGAAGAGGTAACTTATATAAAGTGATAAAAAATGATTTCTCAGCAACAACACATCTGATATGAGACACACATGGAGGACTGTTTTCGGCATTCTATCACCTGTATGGCCTTATTAATAGTTTAGATAGGTCAAATATGGTGACAGATTCCCCTCAACTGAAAAGATTAAACAACAACTACAAGATAGATTTCATCATCCAAGGTATTATTTTAATCAGTATAACGGCGCCGACCTGACACTGTCGGTAGGTAACTGTGCACAATCCTGCTGTCAGGTTCCCTTTAAAAGCTGCTAAATGGAGCTGTTGGCCTGTATCATTTTTTTCTGTACCATAGCAAAAATAAACAAATTTGTCTCTATAATGACATTACTTACGTTGCGTTTGATTGAGCAAGAAGACTGAAAAACAGGTGGGTCCTTCACAAGGTCCGAATGTGTAAGAAAGAGGCACTTGCCACAACGTGCTGCTATGAAAAACAAGGTGATAGGCTTGGATTCCATCAAACATATAGAACTTACACAACACGCTAAACTTTTAATGAATACTCCAAATTTTTTAAACCATGACTGGGAAAACCTTTCCTATGTCAATA
>JARQOD010000001.1:884784500-884866893 GCA_033576555.1 Oophaga sylvatica
CCCATTCAGACAATGGCTGTGATCAGCAGTAAAAAAAAATAAAAATACAGAACATACAGTATATACATATAACATACAACACATAACAGAGTACATACTTACCAAACACCTGGTCCCCGACGCCCTCGTCTCCTTTAATAAAAATAAAATAAAAAAACAACCTATACATTACCTTTTCGCCGTAGTCCAGTTAATAACAAGTGTCCCACGACGATCTCCGGTGTAGAACACGGACATCGGGTGATGTCAGCGCTCTACAGGGGCCCCGCAATGAACTGACAGTGGAGGTAATCCTCCGTCATGTATATCCCTCCGCCGCTGCCGGGAGAGAGGTCACTTAAGTTCATTCTCTCACCTGGCAACGCTGTGTAAGAAAATTCCCACGCAGCATTGCCGGAAAGTGAATGAACTCAGGTAACCTCTTCAGTGATGCACTGCAGGAGGATTATCTCCTGTCAGTTCATCACTGGGAGGCCCTATAGAGCAGTGACATCACCCGATGTCACTGTACTATAGGGGAGATCGTCGTGTGACACTCGTTATTAATTGGAATGCGTCGGACAGGGAGTATAAGGTTGGTTTATTATTTTACTTTTTATTATTATAGGAGACCGAGGGCGTCGCATGGATTAGGCGTGCAATAAAAATATGAAAACAGTTTGTGTTTTATTTCATTAAAATACTTTATTCTTATGTGTGTGTTTTTTTTAACCCTTTCATACTATAAGATTACTAATGGATAGGTGTCTTATTGATGTCTCTCCATTATTAACCAGGCTTAATGTCACCTTAAAATACAAAGGTGACATTAACCCCTTATTAGCCCATATGCCACCGCTACACGGCAGTGGAAAGAGAGGGGCTTAGTGCCGGAATTGGCGCATCTTACAGATGTGCCATTTCTGGGGTGGCTGCGGGCTGGTGTTTGAAGCCAGGGAGGGGCAAATATCCATGGCCCCTTCCTAGGCTATGAATATCGCCTGCAGCTATATGCGTAGCCTTTCTGGCTATTATAGAGGGACCCCACGTAATTTTTTTTGGGGGGCCCTCCTATTTTAATAGCCAGTAAAGGCTAGGCAGACAACTGCGGGCTTGAGAAAGATCCACACTTGGGACCGAAATGTCTCATATGGGCCAATAAACCACATTTCATATTTTCTACTGGAGTGCTGCCTTCATTTTTTCTGGATCCTATCTATCTATAGATATACCTATCTATCTATAGGTAGATATATATGGGATAGATAGACAGATATGGGATAGACAGATAGAAGGAATGAGATAGATCGATATATCTATCCCATATCTATCGATTATCATCTATCTATCTATCTGTGTGTGTAATGGAGTGTGGGTTGGACAAATGTAAAAGAGGAGGATGGACAAGAAATGACATCACACATCTTTTTTTTGTTAAATAACATATCTTTATTTAGCTTACAAAAACGCATACAAATCCGCATGAAAAAAACGCATGAAAACCCGCATTTGCATTTTCTGCCAAGAGGTGCAGAAAATTCTTCAGGCAAATCTGCAACGTGTGCACATTCCCTGAAGAACTCGGCACTGGTAATATGTAATAGATGAAAATGGTTTATTCATGTTTCAGTCCACAATCTGGTCCTTGATCAGACCACATGGACAGCAGATAACAGAAGAAATGAAGATAGTTATAGACCCAAGTAACATTATGGATGGCGCGAGATCCAACAGAGAGACCGGCACCTGGCGGGGACCGGCACTCTATCCATAGTGCTGGCTACCAAGTTCTATAACTATCTTCATTTCTGTTGTTATCGGTGTTTGGTCTGACGAAGGTCCAGATTGTAGACTGAAACGTCACATAATTTATATATATTCTTCATCTACTATATGTTGGGAGTGCCGATGTCTTATTCTTTACTTACATACACAGCACCCAAACACAGACCGGAGTGCTGTATAACCTCACTATTCATAGTAATAATGAAGGAGACCCTACACTCAGAGGAGCGATCCGGCAACTTCAAATAGCTGATCAGCGGAGGTGCCTAGGGTGCACGTCCCACCGTGATATATTGCTGGCCATTGTATGTTAGACATAGGCCACCAATTTTAAAGCATCTGAAAACCCTTTAAGCATTTGCACTACTTATAAGGAATCAACACTACAAGATGGGCTAGATTACCTTCGGCATGTTTGATAGCGCAACATGTGCTGCACTTCTTCTGATCTTCAGTCGGAAGGTGGATTTAAAAGCTGGTTCATCAAAGCAAGGAAAAGCTTTTCTTGCTGCCAGGGGCTCAAACTGTGTCGCTGCGAGCCACGTGCTGTACGGGACATGGAAGGAAACATTAGCATAATGCAAATATCACGGTAACTATTTCCATATTATCACCGTCAGGAAAAGATGATGATGCCGGTAGAACAATAAAGAGTCTGAAGTCTTGTCCCATCCCTTCCCCCACACAATTATACAGGGGAATGAAGATCTCCAAAGCCTGATCAACTCAGATTCTAACTTGTTCACATTTGTCCCTCAATAAAAGTCGAGCTCTCAAGTTCTTAAATTAGTCAGGGTCAGGGTGGTCGGTTACCCTGTCAAAGAGCATGCGCTGCGTGCAACCTCTATGTTTTACAGCCTGCTCACGTTACTATGACCCTGGCTGGATCGCTGGCGATACACACACATTGCAATACACAGGGATCAAAGCTACAATCCAAAAAGACACTATCATTGTGGTCCTAGACACATGTGATCAGCAAAGGTGTATGCTGGTTTTACCAAGCGGTCATCTATGAAGGTCTATGGGAAAATGCAGGTAGTGGTGTAGCAGGCCATCTCCTTCAGTCCAAAAGACTTTGAATAGACAAGAAGCCCACATTCACCACACCTGCTCCAGTCAGACACGGGACATGCAAGCCCTGCTAATTTAGCTGTTATTACCTATTCTGGTTGGTGATTATTTTACAACAGGCATACCCCTTTAATGTTATGTAGGCCTAAAGCAATATTCCCCAACCAATAGCTCGTGGAGCCACATATGACTTGTGTGTCCCCCACGTTTGCCTCTAGAGTAAATACACCGTACGTACGCCCTAAACAATTTTCGCAGATCAGCTGTTCTCTGTGCTGGTGGGGGCTAGAAGTGCTCAGTTATGGAGCAGCTTCATCTACTGATAGTGGTCGCGGCCGGGTACTGCACATACGCCCGCTACTCAAACCAGTAGGGGACAACCTCTTTAAAGGGAACCTGTCAGCAGGATTGTGCACAGTATCCTACAGAGAGTGTCAGGTTGGCGCCATTATACGGATTAAAATGATCTCTGGATTGATAAAATCCATCTTGTGGTTGTTGTTTAATCTTTAATTTTCAGTTTTCAGACAATAAGATTCTAGTGTTCCAGGGCGGGTCTGTGGTGGGGCCGGTTTCATGTGGTGCTCTGCTTACATATGCATCCTTATGGCTTATGGCAGGTCACTGATCCCTCACTGACCTGCCCCCTATTTTACATGTTGCATATCATATTGTGTGGAAAAAAAATTTCATCAAAAATGGCGGCGCGCCTGTGCTGCAGCATGATACAATGGCTAATATGCACTTATTCTAGGTACCCTGGATATTAAATCACTCTATACTGTTATCAATCACCAAAAGAGGTGTGAAGCGGCAGAATATTTTCTTAGGAAACTTGGAACGTACACCGAAGCCCAGGTTCTGTTCATTGTTGAAAGTATACTATTTATTCTGCAACATAACTATTTTATTTATGAGGGGCAATTTTATTTACAAACCTGGGGAACGGCAATGGGTACCCGCTTCGCACCCAGTTATGCAAACCTGTACATAGCCAAATGGGAGGAGTCACATATATTCCAGTCAGGGCGGCTGCATCCTGGCCTAATTATGTGGCGACAATTTATTGATGACGTGTCGTTCATTTGGGATGGGCCGCAAGAGGACCTTAAGGGTTTTATTTCTAACCTCAATAATAACACATTTGGCCTTGAATTCACGTCAACTACTAGTACGAGTAGCATCAATTTCTTGGACTTGGAAATCGATATGGAGGAGGATGCTATTCACACTAGATGCCATCGCAAGGATGTTGATGCTAACAGCTATATTGACATCCATAGCTGCCACCTTCCTATATGGCTGACTAACATCCCCAAAGGTCAATATACACGGGTGAGGCGTAATTGCTCTAAAGTTCAGGACTACACCAAAGAAGCGGACTATTTAACTCAACAGTTCCTGGAAAAAGGGTATCCTGAGTCTCTACTACAAACAGCAAAACGGGAAGTTGGAATATTGTCCAGACAGACTCTAGTCCACAAAACTCAAACCAATTTGACTACTTTACCCACTATTATGGAACAAATCCGTGATTTACCTATCACCCAGTACCATCACAACCATAAACAGTTTATGAATATTATCCGTAAACACTGGTTTATTTTTCAGGGTGATAAAAAAATTGGCAAGCTCCTACCAGACAGCACCAAGTTTGTATTTAGGAAAGCCCAAACACTGGGCAACCTGGTAGCCCCGACTATTAGAAAAGGTACAACAGTATTCTCAGGTGCCAGATCCATGGGTTTTACACCATGTGGCACATGCTCATGTTGCATTCGGACAAATTTCCGTAAAGTCAAGCAAACTATGTTTATGATGCGCATAATAAACATCACTTTTACATTAAGGATTCTATCTCCTGTTTTACCACTGGGGTAATTTATCTAATACAGTGCCCCTGCAGTAAGATCTATGTAGGGCGCACCAAATGGAAACTGGTGGACCGCATAAAGGAACATTTTAATAATATTGAAAAAGGCTTCAACGGCCACCCACTTTCCAGGCACTTTTTAGAGTATCACAATAAATCCGCACAGGGTGTGCATTTTTGTGGGATACAGGTGGTTCGAAAAAACAGTAGGGGGGCTGACTACCTTAAACAAATGTCACGGATGGAATCCCGCTGGTTTTTTACCCTGGATAGTTTGGCCACCACAGGGTTGAATCAAGAGATAGAACTCTACGCCTTTTCATGAGTTTTCCATAGGTGCCAGTTATTCTACACATTTTATCAAGGAAAATGCGCACACTCTTATTGGTGTATGCTAATAAGTATTATTATATTATTATACATTTTTATAGCGCCATTTATTCCATGGCGCTTTACATGTGAAGAGGGGCAAATATAGACAAGTACAGTAAACATGAGCAATACAAGGCACACACAAGTACAGAAGGAGAGAGGACCCTGCCCGCAAGGGCTCACAGTCTACAGGGATGGGTGAGGACACTCTAGGAGAGGGTAGAGCTGGTCGTGCAGTGGTTCAGTAGACTGATGATCACTGCAGGTTTTAGGCTTGTCGGAAGAGGTGGGTCTTCAGGTTCTTTTTGAAGGTTTCTATGGTAGATGCGAGTCTGATGTGTTGGGGTAGAGAGTTCCAGAGTATGGGAGAGGCACGGGAGAAGCTTTGTATGCGGTTGTGGGAAGAAGAGATAAGAGGGGAGTAGAGGAGAAGATCTTGAGAGGATCGAAGGTTGCGTGTGGGTATGTACCGGGAGACCATGTCACAGATGTATGGAGGAGACAGGTTGTGGATGGCTTTGTATGTCATAGTTAGCGTTTTGAACTGGAGCCTCTGGACGATAGGAAGCCAATGAAGGGCTTGGCAGAGAGGAGAGGCTGGGGAATAACGGGGAGACAGGTGTATTAGTCGGGCAGCAGAGTGCAGGATGGATTGGAGTGGTGCCAGAGTGCTAGAGGGAAGGCCAGAGAGTAGGAGGTTGCAGTAGTCGAGGCGGGAGATGATTAGGGCATGCACTAGTGTTTTTTTAGTTTCATGGTCAAGGAATGCACGGATCCAGGAAATATTTTAGAATTTTAGACGGCAGGAGGCGTTGAATATGTGCTTGACAGAGAGAGCAGAGTCGAGGATCACTCCGAGGCACCGAGCATGCGGGACTGGGGAAAGTGAGCAGCCATTGACGTTGATGGACAGGTCTGGTAGGGGGGGTAGAGTGAGATGGGGGAAAGATGATGAATTCTGTTTTGTTCATGTTCAGTTTTAGAAAGAGAGCAGAGAAGAAAGCAGAAATAGCAGACAGACATTGTGGGATTTTGGTCAGTAAGGAGGTGAGGTCAGGTCCAGATAGGTAGATCTGCGTGTCGTCGGCGTAGAGATGATACTGGAAACCATGG
This sequence comes from Oophaga sylvatica, assembly GCA_033576555.1. Lineage (NCBI taxonomy): Eukaryota > Metazoa > Chordata > Amphibia > Anura > Dendrobatidae > Oophaga > Oophaga sylvatica. Next base: position 884,790,697 of record JARQOD010000001.1, read on the forward strand.
GATTCTATGAGCTGTCCCAGGCCGAGGGTGTAGATGGAGAAGAGTAGGGGTCCTAGAACTGAGCCTTGGGAACACCGACGACAGGGGGCGAGGTGAGGAGGTGGTGTGGGAGAGGGAGACACTGAATGTTCGGTTTGTTAGATATGATGAGAAGTCACTACTATTTCCCACTACAACGGGTAATGAGCATATTCTACATTTCATATTTTATATACCATTTACGCATATATATATATATATATATATATATATATATATATATATATATATATATATATAGTGTATATGAGTTATATCTTTTGCGTATATACACTTTTATAAGAATTTTTAAGTTCATGTGTTTTGTGCATATTTATCATTCTTTATGGTTTATTACGCAGTTTTTAGCCACATTATTGGTGGCTTCGGCCCCATGTAATTTTATCTATTTATAGGTTCACAAGGACCATTTTTTATCACATAGACACAATTCATTTTTAATTAATTTATTGAATAAAGGTTTTTATTTTATCAGCATTAAGTTTTTAATGTTGGACACACTAGCTAGCACGTGCTGTTTTTTTACTCTCTGGGTCTCCCGGTAAATAAAACTACACATAAAACGGAATTGCAATAAAACCGCAATAGACAGTTCTTATTTACTGTAGTCTTTCTATATGGGTGAGGGGCTTGGAACACCTGTAGGTACATAAGACCGGGTATACAGCAGGTCTCTATCCCTGATGAAAAAGGTCCGAGAGCCTTTGAAACGCGTCGATGAATACTGACCCTTCCCGGTCCCTGTCCTGTGGTGACGTCACCCTATCACTATCCCACCCCCCGCCCAGCCTGCTTCCTCTCAGCGGCGCCTCTCGGCCGGAGGACGCCGCCGCTTACCAACTTAGCTGCACGGCGGCTCAGGAGGCACTCTGACGTACTGGGAGGACTGTTGTGAACGTTTTGGAGACGACTTCGGAGCTAAAGCTCCCTCTGGTGGTTGCTGAGGGTATTGAACCTATGTTGAACACCAAGAGTCCTACAACTGCAGATAACGAGTGGTTGTCAGGTGGTACTGACTGGCCTGATATAAGTGAGCTGACCTCCATGATCCTCGCCCGTGATCGATTGTTCTTCCTGGTCTAGGTTGGAATTCAGCTTGTTTTCCTGCTGTCTCCTGCTTGCTTTCAGATAAGTCTTTCAGTTTTTTTTACTGTGGTTTGAATTCCTTGCTTTTTTTCTGCATTGCTTTTTGTCTTCATCCGGGTCCCCTTTGGGGGGCTTTGGCTGGTCTCCGTTCGTTTTTTGTATCTGTTCATTTGCTCAGTTCTTGTGATATTTTACTGCTGGGTTGCTACGTGTCCACACCAGAGATCTGATATAGGTGGTCGAGACCATGTGGTCTCAGTATTTTTGGATTCAGAAGTGTTGGAGTTTTTCCTAGGGTTTTTTGGGTTGCAGACAGTATTTGCTGTCCTATCTAGACAGTTTTGGGCCCCAGCGTTTGCTCAATCTATTTTCTGTCTGTGTTCGTATTTTCATCTTGTCTAACCGCCATTATATGTCTGGGGGCTTCCTATTCTTTTGGGGTCTACTCCGGGGCAGTTAGCTTTCCTCTTTCCATCATCAGGGATAGCTATCTTTCCGGCTGTGACAAGGCGTCTAGGGCACCGTAGGAACGTCCCACGGCTACTTCTAGTTGTGCGGTTAGTTTAGGGGTCTGCAACATATTAGTTTCCAACCTCTCTGGTGTTCGGCTGCCTATGCAGTTTTTTGCTCCTGCCTCCTCAGCTACCTAAACATAACAGAGGATGCTCCCTTGCATCACCGCCATCTTGCCTCCCCTATCACCCGCGCAGTCTGCGTCCGTGACCACTTTTGTGAGGAGCAGGCTTTCCCCCATTCAATTCATCAGCCACAGCTCAAGCCCTCAGGAACAAAGTCCTTATTTGCCTACACCAGGTTTCATACAGGCACCGAACTACGGTCCCGTTACCTAGGCTGATTCAGACCTTCGGGTATCCAGTTTTACTTTCACTTTGTGTTTGAGGTCATTTTAGTTGCCTCCTCTCACTAATTCCTATTGGGGGCGCAGGGGTTTATTGTTTGTTATAATCATTTAATCTCCTTCAGTCAGCAGCCGCACAGTAGCTGGCATAACTTCAGCAGCCTCCCAATCACTATCTATATATGTGTGTACATTTGCTCACACGTGTCTGTGTATATATATATATATATATATAATATATATATATATATCCCCAACAGTGTTACCAGCAAAGCACCCCCACACCATCACACCACCTCCTCCATGCTTCACGGTGGTAACTAGGCATGAAGAGTCCAGCCGTTCACCTTTTCTGCGTGCAAAGCAGTATCAAAGGAAAAAGGTGGCTACTTTGAAGAACCCACGCCAGAGCTAGATATAAGACAATTCATTGCTTCCCACTTTTAAAGTGTAATGATAATTCCCACATGTGTGATTCCCAGTTTTGATGCCTCTTGATACAATTTCATAGCCAGAAAAAGCAGAAAAATCTTTGAATGAGAGGTGTTCCAAACTTTTGTCTGTACAAATATACTGTCTAATCATATATATATATATGATTTGTATATATTATATACATATATATCACACACATATACATACTATACACATACATCACATTTACACACACACACACTTTTTTCATCCCCTCATCTCTAGAAGCGCCGGTGATTACTTTATAATAGAGTACAAGTCCTCTTTGTTTGAAGAGGCAATTTGCATATTAAAATTTCCCAGAGGAGCATTGCACGGCGAATAAGCCTCCTTACCTCGACACGCCAGAGCTGGTATGTCACTCTCCACAAAGAGAAACCTTACCCCCAGACCCAGCAGAGCCTCTCATCTAGCCAAATCAGATCTCTCCTACTTTGCACTGACGAGGACCAACAGTCCGAAACACCGTGTCTGCAAATGGAGATTCTGATTTGGCTTTTATCCTAAGTCATATTACAAGACTCGTTAAAGGGTTGATTGTGACTTGTAGGATCGCTACTTCCAATAGGTGGCGCTATAGAGTACAAGTCCTCTTTGTTTGAAGAGGCAATTTGCTTTTTATAATATGCATTTATGCTTTAGTTAGATAGTACTGTGGGGAGGGAAAAAAAATTATCTTCATTAAAATGCGTTCTGATAGTTGCAAGGGCACAAGCGCCACCACCATTTTCATGGAGCCAAATTTTTTTTCTCTAGCAAAATGGCGGCGGCGGTGCCTGCGCAGGAGCATCTATCAGAACGTGATAGGTGCCACCGCCATTTTGATAATCATTTTTTTTCTCTCCACAATACTATATGACTAAATCATAAATGCATATATGCATATTAGCCATGGTATCATGCTACAGGGCAGGCGCCGCCTGCGTGATGAATGTTAATTTTTTTTCCAAACAATATGATATGTCGTATGTAAAATAGGGGGCAGGTCAGTGAGGGATCAGCGACCTGTCAGAAGCCATACAGATGAATAACTAATCAGAGCACCACATAAAGACCCACCCCCCCACAGACCACCCCGGAGCACGAGCATATCATTGACTGAAAACTGAAAAGACGGATTTTGGTAAGAACTTACCTGTAAAATCCTTTTCAGCGAAGGAAGGAAAGGAGACACACTAGTCATTACTAGTGGGTAGGCGGAGCCCAGATGGGATAGACACCTCAGATTAAAAAGAGTGTTGACCGGCCCCTCCAGCTCGGGCTCCTCCTACTCAGCTCTCCAGTCGTACACAAGCTAAGGAAGAGCAAATATCACCAGCGGAGCAACATAACCCCTTCTGAAGGACTTCAGAGAAAAGACAATAATACAGGTTATGCATGCAACAGGAAAAAAAACACACAGTTCCAGGTACTACTCACTGAACCTGACCACTGCGATGAGCTGGCGATGCTGGAACAGAGCCTTAGCGCATCGACCTCAGCCCAGATAATCGCTATCAGAGAAGGGTCACGCCGCATCTGCAAATACAACAACACACTTCTGCCATGGGAGGGAGCTGTGTCTCCTTTCCTTCCTTCGCTGAAAAGGATTTTACAGGTAAGTTCTTACCAAAATCCATCTTTCAGCAGCAGAACGGAAGGAAAGGAGACACACTAGTCATTACTAGTGGGACGTCCCAAAGCAGTCCAAAAATTAAGGGTGGGAAAAAAACAGAAAATGGCAGAACCCAACAACCTAAGTAAATGCGCAACTAGCGCTAAACACAAGTTAACGAGAACTTTAAACTACAGCCACCTGCAGGACCCTACGTCCTAAGGCTGCATCAGCGGAAGCACTAATGTCCACCTTATAAAATTTTGTAAAGGTATGGACGGAGCGCCAGGTCGCAGCCCGGCAGAGCTGAGCTGCCGAGGCCCCTTGATGAAAGGCCCACGATGAAACCACAGCCCTCGTGGAGTGAGCTCGAATCTTAATCAGGCAAGGTTCGCCCTTAAGTCGGTAAGCCTCTAAAATGGCCGACCGGATCCAACGAGCTATAGAGTCCTTGGAAGCTCGTTGACCACGCCGACGACCTGCTGGAATCACAAACAGAGAGTCCGACTTCCGAAAACCTTGGGTAACAGACAAATAGAACTTCAAAGCCCGCACCAAATCCAATGTGTGCAAGGCCCTTTCCTTCGCATTCCTCGGCCCCGGACAGAGCGAGGGCAACACAATATACTGGTTAACATGAAATTGTGACACCACCTTAGGTAGGAAGTCACCCCGTGTGCGAAGTACTACGCGATCCGGGTGAAACTCCAGAAAAGGAGGCGAGCAAGAAAGAGCCGTCAACTCAGACACCCTTCTCAAGGAGGTGACCGCCACTAGGAAGTCAACCTTCCAAGAGAGCAACGAAAGGTTAACGGAGTCCATAGGCTCAAAAGGCCCGTGTTGAAGAGCCTCCAAGACAAGATTGAGCCGCCAAGGAGACACAGGCGCCTTCCGCGGCGGAAACTGACGGGTTACTCCGCGAAAAAAGGAACGTACGTCCCTACGCGAGGCGATAGCCTTCCGAAAAGCAAAGACAGGGCAGAAACCTGACTCTTCAGAGTGCTAACTGCCAAACCCTTGTCCAGCCCGTACTGCAAAAGGCCAACAAATTGGGAATGGAAAGAATCCTCGGGTTCCTTGAAGAACCCAAACACCACAAAAAGAAGGCTTCCCAAGACTTGTGATAAATCCTAGTAGTAGCCGGACCTCTGGCAGCCCGCAAAGTGGCAATGAATTTGGCTGAAAAACCTTGACGGTCAATATTTCGGTCTCAAGAGCCACGCCGTCAAACGCAGAGACTTCAGGTCCGATGACGAACGGGCCCTTGGGTTAACAGGTCCGGCGAAGAGAAAGTGGAAAAGGAGGCGCTGCCAGAAACTACACCAGTGTCGAGAACCACGTCCTCCTTGGCCAATCTGGGGCTATCAACATAGCCGGGATTCTCTCCAGTCTGATCCGACGCAACCCCAGAGGAAGTAAGGGTATCGGCGGGAACACATAGATTAGCTCGAATTGGTCCAACGGAGCCACCAGAGCATCCACCGTCACAGCCTTCGGGTCCTTGTACCTGGACATGAAAGTCGGTAACTTGGCATTGAACCTGGATGCCATCAAATCCACTTGGGAAATTCCCCAACGGGAGCACAGCAGTGCAAAATCTCCGGATGAAGACTCCATTCTCCGGGATCCATCTTCTCGCGACTGAGAAAGTCTGCCGTGATATTCTGAACTCCTGAAATGTGGATCGCAGAGATGGCTGGCACTCTGGTCTCAGCCCATACCAGGATCCGAGATACCTCCACCATGAGCCTGGAACTTCTTGTCCCGCCTAGATGTTCGATATACGCGACCGCCGTCGCGTTGTCTGTCTGCACTCGGACTGGCAGACCGCTTAAAGGGACCGTCCAGTGTTGGAGGCAAAGGAAAATTTCCCTCAATTCCAGGATGTTGATCGGCAGGACAGCCGAACGACAATACTCCCTGAATCCAGAGATCGTTCCAGACACCTCCCCAGCCCGTCAGGCTGGCATCGGTGGTTATGACCGACCACCTCGGAGAGAGGAAGGACTTCCCCAGGCTCGCACCCTGTGGGAGATGATGACACTGCAATCCAGCGAAGCCTGCGATCGCCAACGGCTCAGAATGAGCCTCTAGAGGGCCCTGGAATGAAACTGAGCAAACGGAAGTGCCTCCATGGACGCCAGAAGGCGCATACACCTTTGAAGGGACATCGCTGTCGAAGACTTCATAACCTGTACTGTTGTGAATGGGTTTGAGATGAGTTCTGAGCAGAGGCTCCCTCTGGTGGTTACAAGCGGTACTAGTGAGGATTGTATGGACTGGGAATCAGGTGTTACTGATTGGTCTTATTTAAGGGAATCATTTTCCCATCAGGGTTGCCGGTGATCAATTGTTCTGGTCTGAATCCTTCTTTCCAGTTTCCCTTGTAGCCTGCTGTGTCGTGTCTGCATCTCCTGCTATCAGATAAGACAATTTCTTTTTGTGTTTTTGCTATATTTTTGCATTTGGTCCTGCACTTCTGTGGGGGCCTTCTGGGTCCCCTCCGGGGGCTTTTGCCCTCTCAGTTTAGTCCAGCCACTGTGTTTTGTACTTTTGCTTTTTCCAGTTTTTTTTCAGTGGCTGCTGTTTTGATTTTTGTTACACCAGAGAACTAATTTAGGTGGTAGAGGTCGTGTGATCTCAGGTGATTTTGAAATTAGTAGAGTTGGTGTTTTTCAGGGTTTTCGGGGATTGCAGTAAGTACCCTTCCTGTCCTTTTCTATTTAGATAGTTTGGGCCCCAGCGTTTGCTCATACTATTTTCTTTCTGTGTCAGTATTTCCTCTTGTCTAACCACCATTACATGTTTGGGGGCTTTCTATTATCTTTGGGGTTCTGCTACGGGGCAGATAGCTTTCCTATTTCTATCTTTAGGTGTAGTTAGTTTCTCAGGCTGTGACGAGGCGTCTAGGACCAACGTAGGAACGCTCCACGGCTGCCTCTAGTTGCGGTGGTTAGTCAGGGTACTGCAATCTCATAGATTCCAACTGCTCTGGTGTATTTCCTTTTTTGCCTGCACTCCTCAGCTACCGAAACATAACAGTATCACCGGCCATAAAAATTGTATGGTACTCACAGAAGGGAAAAAATATTTTGAAGGAAGAAAAGTTGTCAGAGATATTTTCTGTTTGTTGCATTTTTTTTTATTTTTTTTTTTTTTCCCTCTGTATCTCTGGGTGCTGGGGAGGATCTTTTCTCCCAATGGAGTTTGCACAGTTGTCTGGCCGTGTGGATCAGCTTGCCACTGAGGTTCGGAGTATTGCTGCCTATCTTGCTGGGTTGCCTGTTGTGTAACCTAGGATCCCCATGCCAGATTTGTTTTTAGGGGATCGAGCTAAGTTTCAGAATTTCAAAAATAATTGTAAATTGTTTCTTGCCTTAAAATCTAAGTCTTCAGGAAACGCAGCGCAGCAGGTTCAAATTATCATCTCTCTCCTGCGCGGCGATCCTCAGGATTGGGCTTTTTCCCTGATACCTGGGGATCCTGTTTTGAGTGATGTTGATGCGTTTTTTCAGGCTTTGGGGTTATTGTACGATGAGCCTAATGTCACTGATCAAGCTGAAAAAGCCTTGTTGGCATTAAATCAGGGGCTTGATGACGCTGAGTTATACTGTCAGAGATTCCGTAGGTGGGCAGTCCTGACCAAATGGAATGACGACGCTTTGGCGGCCCTTTTCCGGAAGGGTCTGTCGGATAATGTAAAGGATGTTATGGTGGGATTCCCTGTCCCCTCTGGTCTCAATGATTCTATGTCATTAGCGATTCAAATTGACAGACGTTTGCGTGAGCGGAGAAGTATGCGTGGAGTGGTGTTGCCTTGTGAGCCAGCTGCTGAGCCCATGCAGTGTGATGGAGTGGTGTCTGGGGCACAGCGTCATGAGTTTCGAAAGCGCAATGGGTTATGTTTCTACTGTGGTGATGCCTCTCATGCTATTTCAGTCTGCCCTAAGCGGGGAAGACATTTTGCACGCTCAGTTGTCTTGGGTAGTGTTCAGACTAAGTTTTTATTAACTGTCACTCTGATATGCTCTCTGTCCTCATTTTCTGCTCAGGCTTTCGTTGATTCTGGAGCAGCTATTAACCTGATGGATTATGATTTTGCTAAACGTTGTGGGTTTTCCTTGATACCCCTACAGAAGTCTATTCCTTTACTGGGGATCGATTCTACCCCTTTGGCTGAGAATAAACCCCAGTTTTCTACTCAGGTGATAATGAGGGTTGAACCTGATCACCAGGAGTGCTGCAAATTTTTGGTTCTATATAATCTGCATGACATTATAGTGCTGGGTTTCCCTTGGTTACAGTCTCATAATCCTGTTTTGGATTGGAAATCTGTGTCTGTAACCAGTTGGGGCTGCCAATGTGTTAGTGCCAACACTCCTGTTTTTTCTGCCTCCCCCCAGGCTGAGGATGTTCCTGACTTTTTGTTTGATTTTTCTGATGTGTTTAGCGAAAGTAACTCTGCATCCTTACCTCCCCATAGGAGCTATGACTGCGCTATTGAATTACTGCCAGGTAGTAAATTCCCTAAAGGTCGCCTTTTTAACTTGTCTGTACCTGAACATGACGCTATGCGGTCTTATATCAAGGAATCATTGGAGAAGGGTCATATCAGACCATCCTCTTCACCCTTAGGTGCCGGTTTTTTCTTTGTGGCCAAAAAGATGGTTCATTAAGGCCGTGTATTGATTATCGTCTCTTGAACAATATTACTGTGAAATATCAATACCCGTTACCCTTGATTTCTGACCTGTTTTCCAGGGTGAAAAACGCTACTTGGTTTACCAAGCTTGACCTCAGGGGGCGTATAACCTTATTCGCATTAAGCACGGGGATGAATGGAAGACGGCATTTAACACCCCTGAAGGGCATTTTGAGTACCTTGTGATGCCCTTTGGGCTCACTAATGCTCCTTCCGTCTTCCAGTCCTTCATGAATGACATTTTCAGGGATTTTGTGGGACAAGTTTCTGATTGTTTATTTGGATGATATCTTGATTTTTTCTAATGACTGGGACTCTCATGTGAAACATGTTCGAACTGTATTCCAGATTTTGAGAGAGAATGCTCTGTATGTGAAGGGATCAAAGTGTCTTTTTGGCGTACAGAAGATCTCATTTCTGGGATTCATTTTGTCCCCATCTGTTATTGAAATGGACCCGGTCAAGGTTCAGGCCATCTGTGATTGGGTCCAACCTACTTCATTAAAGGCTCTTCAGAGATTTTTGGGTTTTGCCAATTTTTATCGTAAATTTATTGGTAATTTCTCTGTTATTGTTAAACCATTAACTGATTTGACCAGAAAGGGTTCTGATGTGGTGAATTGGCCTCCTGAGGCAGTCTCTGCGTTTCAGGAACTTAAGCAGAGATTCACTTCTGCTCCTGTTCTAACGGCAGCCTGATGTTTCTCTGCCATTTCAGGTGGAGGTTGATGCCTCTGAAATTGGGGCAGGTGCCGTTTTGTCCCAAAAAGATCCAGAGACCTCTAAAAGTAACCCTTGTGCCTTTTTCTCTCGAAAATTTTCTCCTACTGAACGTAATTATGACGTGGGTAATCGGGAGTTATTGGCCATGAAGTGGGCTTTTGAAGAGTGGAGACATTGGCTGGAGGGAGCCAAACATCAGGTGGTGGTCCTTACGGACCATAAGAATCTGGTCTATCTGGAATCTGCCAAGCGACTCAATCCTAGACAGGCCAGGTGGCCTTGTTTTTCACACGTTTTAATTTTGTGGTTTCCTTTCTTCCTGGCACTAAGAATGTTAAGGCGGATGCCCTCTCGAGGAGTTTCCTTGCGGACTCTCCTGAGCTATCTGATCCCTCTGTTATTTTGAAGGAGGGTGTAGTTCTTTCCGCCATCTCGCCCAATTTGAGACTTGCTCTGGAGGGGTGTCAGGAGGATAGGCCCGAGCGCTGCCCTGTTGGAAAATTGTTTGTCCCGGACCAATGGAAAAAGAGTGTGATGTCTGAGATTCATTGTTCCGCATTGGCTGGGCATCCCGGAATTTTTGGTACCAGAGACTTGGTTAGTCGGTCCTTTTGGTGGCCTACCTTGTCTCGCGATGTCAGGGAATTTGTGCAGTCCTGCGGGACTTGCTCTCGCTCCAAGCCTTGCTCTCGCTCTAGTGGTTTGTTGATGCCATTGCCTGTGCCCAAGAGACCATGGACCCATATCTCTATGGATTTCATTTCCGATCTTCCTGTTTCTCAGAGAATGACCACCATCTGGGTAATTTGTGATAGGTTTTCCAAAATGATACATCTTGTGCCATTAGCCTAGTTGCCTTCCTCCTCTGAATTGGTGTCGTTGTTCCTTCAGCACGTGGTTCGTTTACACGGCATTCCTGAGAACATTGTGTCTGACAGAGGAGTCCAGTTTGTTTCCAGATTTTGGAGGACTTTTTGTTCTAAACTGGGTGTTCAATTGTCTTTCTCCTCGGCATTTCATCCTCAGACCAATGGTCAAACTGAGAGAAAACCAGACATTGGAGACTTATCTAAGATGCTTTGTGTCTGCTGATCAGGATGACTGGGTCTCTTTTTTGCCTTTGGCTGAGTTTGCTCTTAATAATAGGGCTAGCTCTGCCACTTTGATGTCTCCGTTTTTCTGTAATTCTGGGTTTCACCCTCGATTTTCTTCAGGACAGACGGAGGCTTCTGTCTGTCCAGGTGTTGACTCTGTTGTTGAGCGTATGCAGCAGATTTGGGACCAGGTAGTGGAGAGGTTGTCCCTCTCCAGGAGAAGGCCCAGCGGTTTGCTAACCGGCATAGGACTGATGGTCCTCGGTTTAAAGTGGGGGACTTGGTCTGGTTGTCCTCAAAGAATATTCCTATGAGAGTAGCATCTCCTAAATTTAAGCCTAGGTTCATTGGACCTTATAAGATCATGGAGATTATTAATCCTGTTTCTTTTCGTTTGCTTCTTCCAGGGACATTTAAGATCCATAACGTGTTCCACAAGTCCTTGTTGAAGAGGTTTGTTGAGCCAGTGGTTCCTGCTGCTGTGCCTCCTGACCCTGTTTTGGTTGAGGGCAATCTGGAGTATGTGGTTGAGAAAATATTGGATTCTCGTTTTTCTAGACGAAGACTCCAGTATTTGGTTAAATGGAGAGGTTATGGTCAGGAAGATAATTCTTGGGTGTTTGCTTCGGACATCCATGCTAGGAGACTTATCCGTGCGTATCATAGAACTCATCCTGACCGACCTGGTTGCTCAAATGAGGGTTCGGTGACCCCTCCTCAAGGGGGGGGTACTGTTGTGAATGGGTTTGAGATGAGTTCTGAGCAGAGGCTCCCTCTGGTGGTTACAAGCGGTACTAGTGAGGATTGTAGGACTGGGAATCAGGTGTTACTGATTGGTCTTATTTAAGGGAATCATTTTCCCATCAGGGTTGCCGGTGATCGATTGTTCTGGTCTGAATCCTTCTTTCCAGTTTCCCTTGTAGCCTGCTGTGTCGTGTCTGCATCGCCTGCTATCAGATAAGACAATTTCTTATTTTGTGTTTTTGCTATATTTTTGCATTTGGTCCTGCACTTCTGTGGGGGCCTTCTGGGTCCCCTCCGGGGGCTTTTGCCCTCTCAGTTTAGTCCAGCCACTGTGTTTTGTACTTTTGCTTTTTCCAGTTTTTTTTTCAGTGGCTGCTGTTTTGATTTTTGTTACACCAGAGAACTAATTTAGGTGGTAGAGGTCGTGTGATCTCAGGTGATTTTGAAATTAGTAGAGTTGGTGTTTTTCAGGGTTTTCTGGATTGCAGTAAGTACCCTTCCTGTCCTTTTCTATTTAGATAGTTTGGGCCCCAGCGTTTGCTCATACTATTTTCTTTCTGTGTCAGTATTTCCTCTTGTCTAACCACCATTACATGTTTGGGGGCTTTCTATTATCTTTGGGGTTCTGCTACGGGGCAGATAGCTTTCCTATTTCTATCTTTAGGTGTAGTTAGTTTCTCAGGCTGTGACGAGGCGTCTAGGACCAACGTAGGAACGCTCCACGGCTGCCTCTAGTTGCGGTGGTTAGTCAGGGTACTGCAATCTCATAGATTCCAACTGCTCTGGTGTATTTCCTTTTTGCCTGCACTCCTCAGCTACCGAAACATAACACTGTACATGTCGAAGGAGACATGCTTGCTTGTCTGGAGGCAGAGACACCACTGCTCGTACCGCGTCGAAATGCATCCCCAAAAACAGGATTGACTGCGACGGTTCCAGAGACGACTCCTCCCAACTGACCAGCCACCCGAAGTCCTCCAGGAGCTGAAGGGATAGATTGTGAGCAGTCACTGCCTCCTCCTTTAAGGACGCCACAATCAAAAGGTCGTCCAGGTAGGGAAGAATCGAAACCCCCTGTCTTCGAAGAATTGCCATGAGAGGTGCCAGAATTTTCGTAAAAACTCTGGGTGCTGAGGCCAACCCGAATGGCAGGGCCACAAACTGGTAATGGTCCTGGCCTATGGCAAAACGAAGGAAGCGTTGGTGGGCCCTTCCGACGGGAACATGCAAAAAAGCGTCCCGAATGTCGATTCGTTATGCGACAGGGCCGCCACAACGGAGCGAAGTGACTCCATGCGGACTTTCCGGGTACGGACATGCCAATTCAATCTTTTGAGATCCAGAATGGGGCGAAATTTGTCCTCCTTTTTGGGGACCACAAAGAGGTTGGAATAAAAACCCTCTTCCCCGGTCCTCCGGCGGAACCGGTACCATCACACCCTTCTGCAGAAGGGAATCGACCTCCCGCAGTAGAGCGGCAAATAGCTCGGGCTCTGACGGAATGCGAGAGTGGCAAAAACTGTCTGGGAGTCGAGAAACTCTATGAAGTAGCCTGCCAACACAACCTGTGTCACCCAGGCGTCCGACACGCGGGAAGCCCAAGTCGGTTTGAATTGGAGTAAACGACCCCCCACTCGAGAGCGCTCGAGTGAGACCCAGGCGTCAGTCCGCCTTAGCGGCTTTTTGCCAGCTTCCCGCTTGTCTTAACGGAAGTTCTGTTTCCAGGGAATGCGGAATTTCTGAGAATTTTTTTTTTTTTTTTTTTTTAAAAAGAGAGGGACAACCCGAACCCCCAGAGGGCTGACCGAATCATCCCCTGGACCGAAAGGACCGCCGACAACTACCGGCACTAGTCCTGCCAGACGCAGAAGTCACAGCTCTGCGCTGCGGTAAAGCTGCTTCTTTTGCCTTGCCTATCAGCTCCGTGAGGTCAGATCCAAAGGCTGACCACCTTGTAAGCTAAAGATAGCATACCCTGCTTGGAAACCGCGTCCCCAGTCCACTGTCTAAGCCACAGTGCTCTTCTGACTGTGACTGCCGAGGATTGCGCCCTGGATAGCAGTGACGTAGTATCCTGAAAAGCCCATCTACCTCGATAGAGGGGATCCATCTTGCCACGCCGTCCGTAGACGGTCCAACCGGCTCAGGGAAGCTTTACAAGCACACATGGATCCTTAGTACTGAATCCATGACCCGCGGCCTCGCAGATGGATATTGCTGCCATCTCCGTTTTTCTGTCCAGCGGGTCCTGCAGACTCGCCTTCCCTTTAACAGGAAAATTTGCTAAGCTGGGATAAAGGGACATCCACTTCAGGAGAAGGATCCAATTATCAATCAACTCCGTAGAACACGGATACAGTGCCTGAAAACGTTGTAAAGCTGATCGCGACCTATGCGTGAAACATCCGGGCCGACTTACCAGGACGTCTAGTTACCTCCTCCGGTAACTAACGCCCTCATGGCTTCAATAAAAGCCTCTGTACGGCCCAAAAGAGAGGCAGAGTGTCCCTGCCGATCCTCCTTGTCCGAATCGGACATCTTCGTTACGCGGGAAGGAAGGCAACGGCTTGTGTCGCTTCCTTGAGAGGATCTAGCTGACACCCAATAACCTAGAAGGTCAGACCGGCCATCATAGAAACTAGCGAGGGCCTCCATTTTGACACCACTGGAACCTCCGACCGCTGCGCATGACGCCGTCGAGGTCTGCGTGTCAGATACGCGAGACTGATCCTGTAGCGGATCTGGGAGACGGTCCGCATCTGACATGTCCTTGCACAGTATATGGCAGGTTAAACCTGTCAGTAACTAGAACAGTGAGTTTCTTAAAGAAAAAACGAACGCTGAAGGGTTAAAGCTCTTAAAGAAAGAGCTACCCCAGCTGTCCCCCATTAAGAGTCAACCGCCTAAGAAGGGGTTAAAGTAGCAGACTCCCCACAACCTTGATAATGAAAAGGGTGTGCGAGCCCCAAGTGCCTCTTATAAGGCAGCAGCTGCAGGGCAACTATGCCACACTAAACAAGAACGTTCAACGAGATCGCTAAAAAATTGTGCTGTTTTGTACATCGCAATGACCGCCAAATTCGTAAAGGAGATCGCTAACCGCTTATGCGTCGTTAATGAGATCGCCCAGATTGGCAGCTACTAGCGACATTAAAACGATCACACAAATGATCGCATTAGTATGTGTCGTTATCGGGATCGTTAGCGGGAACGTATAGTGGCATTAATGTCGCAGACTCCCCACAACCTCTTTAATGAAAAGGGTGTGTGAGCCCTCTTATGGGATAAAAGCTGCAGGACAGCGCTGTCTGCCACTCATTTGTGCTTCAGAAAGGCGCCCGTGCTGCGGGGTGAGGGGGTTAAGCTTCTGCCCAGACGGGTAGAAGCGACTCACCCAGCTGGTCACGGTGTAGTGCCGGGAGGAGAGGAATGAAAGGTCCGAGGAAGCTTTCAGCCTGCTTCAGTAATGGCCGCCGTGCTGTGCCTCCGATGTGCTCCACGAGAGAAGCCGGAAAAGGAGACAGCAGTAAAGCGCGCGCTCAGAGCGGCGCGAAAATTCAAATAAAAAGGCGCACAACTCCTCTCTCCCCCGCTCCTATGTCCTGCAGGCATCTACCTGCGGACAAAAAACACCAGTCACCGTCATGTATACATGTAACAGCGACTGCCGCAGCAGTCGCTGAAGCACTCAAAACACATTAACATGTTGAGTACTCACCCCGCTGAGCGCCACAGGGACCCCTTGGGATTTGTGGCGCTATGCCCATTGCTTCCCCCCAGGGCGGGGAACGCAGTGACCCCTGCAGCGCGGTTTGCGTCCCCGCCAGGGAAGCCATCCTCATCCCCCCGGGCCGGCAGGGTTCTGCAGGGACCACCATACAGGGTAATACAGATCCGCCAAGGGAGAGGTGGGGGTCCAGCAGCGCTGAGACCCCTGAGACCTCAAGACCCTGAGTCCAAGTCTCTGTCCGATAAAAATAAGAAAATCTTCTGAGGAGCTGCTTCCAGCAGCGACTATCCTCTGAGACCTCAAATTTTAGACTGGAGAGCTGAGTAGGAGGAGCCCGAGCTGGAGGGGCCGGTCAACACTCTTTTTAATCTGAGGTGTCTATCCCATCTGGGCTCCGCCTACCCACTAGTAATGACTAGTGTGTCTCCTTTCCTTCCGTTCTGCTGCTGAAATAAAGATTAAACAATAACCACAAAAAGGATTTCATCACCCCAGGTATCATTTTAATCAGTATAATGGCGCCGACCTGACACTGTCTGTAGGTTATGCTGCACAATCCTGCTGACATGTTCACTTTCAGTGCACCTTCCCACCTACCGTTTTTTCCCTTCTCTCTCTATTCTGACTCAATAAAGCCATAGATGTCAATCAAGAAATGAGGGTGGTGGAGCTAGGGGGATCCAAATAGACGAGAAGGTGCACTTACATGTTTGGCTATGCCAAGGGTGCACTGAGCGCCAGTCCTTGGTTTGAAGTCATTCTGTCCCTTTAGTGTGCATGGTAAACAGACGCCTAAACATGTGAACAGAGCCATAATCACATAAATTGATACACATTTTTAGTTACCTGTTATCATGTTCATCCGTATATGAGATTTGATAAAATCCATAAAAAGAACTTGAAAGGTTTGCATGGTATTCAATGGAGAGCAAGTATTCAGCTCCTTTCACCAATGCTTCAGGCAAAACCATAGCAATCATCTCAAAAGTTGGATATTCCAAAACGGGAAGGTTATGAACGCTGCCGCCCGGTAGAGTGACATTTGCCTGTATGTCGTGAAGACCTGAGCTATGAAGTACAATTGCATTAGTGGTCCCAATAATATTTAGCTTTATATGAACTTTGCCAGAAAATGTCATTGTGGTGAGATTGGGAAAAAGAGTAATGTCATATTCCACTGGTTTTATGTAGTTGGGAAGTCTACTTTTTGTCCATGGGAAGAGTTGTCCATTAGTAGCAATGGGGTACACCAGTTCCATTGGATGAGTTTTATTATGGCATCCTTCTTTGGTAAATGTACACTTTGGAAGTAAGTAAATGACTGTCACTATGGAAACTAAAATCACAACGAGCACGACGCTCACAATTACAGTTCTCGCGGAAGGAGTCGGGCAAAGTCCCTCTTGAACCTGTCTGTAGTTCCCTGCATTGTTTCGAAGACCTGAACTTCTGTTCATGAAGGACATGCCCAACAGTTTAGCAGAAGATTCATAATCTTCTTCATCTTCATCCAGCTCGTGTTCTCCTAAACCTCGCACAAGTAGACGAGAGCTTCTTGGTTCATATTCTATGTCTTCAGATTCCAAGGGATTTAGGGTAGGTTCTTTAGCAAGATCAACCACATCCGGTTCATCCTCAAACATACTGTTTTCTATCATATTTCTAGGCAACTGGGCCCGATCTGTAGAAAAAAAAATGGAATTATTTCCTTTTTCTATTAAAAGCAAAATATAATTGCCATAATTCTTCATTATGCATTCTGAGTACTCGTGGAGGACCTTTACAATTTAATTTGGATTTCATTGATTTACTATGGCACCACTACAATAATACAGTTATCAAAGAAATTTATCACCTCAGAAAAGCAGCCATTTTCTAGAAATGGCGCCATTCTTCTGCTCTTCATAGGCCTCAACAAATGAATGGAGTAAAAATGTAATTCCATACACACCATGAACGTGAAATGTGCGCTTTTAGAAAAAGCAGCCATGTTTTCTAAGCTCATTAAGTTGAAAGAGAATTCACCTCACAATTTGGCATAACATAGTCTCTACGATAGGACACAAACAAGTGCAACGCAGTCTATGGACTTTTATGCATCAAATGATGCTACCTCAAGGATATCTAGCCTCCAATCTAGCCTAAGTAGCATACAACCTACCAGACACAACATGGATATCACGTAGAGGCCACCATACACATTGGACTAATGTCGCCAGAGCTCACCAATATCAACGGGTTCAGCTGACAGTTTAATGTGTATGAAGGCCACGGAAAACCTATTGTCGGTGGAGATAATGATCCGGCATATCCAATTTTGGACCACAGATCCTTTTGTTCTCTAACAGATAAGCCACTAAAAGATGTCAGCTCTCTAATAGAGAGCACGGAAGCACGCAGCCAAGGAAGCGCTCCCGTGAAAGGCAGAATAGGGTGAAGGCCAAACCATCAAACACTATCTGACGTGTACTAACCTAAAGGACTAAGCTGCGGTTTCAAAAACAACGGCAGGTCATTTCTATCATTCAGCTCTAGTGGACCAATCTTATCAGACTTTATTACTATTCTGAATCCTGAATTATCACAATTTGAAGCAAGAATGGTAATGAGGTCTGATGCACTTAGTCCATTAAGACTAAGATCCTGATTCATCAAGACCGCCGTTGTTCACAGCAGTCTTGATGACAGGGCGTAGTCGAGTTGTAATAATAATAAAATAATAATATTAGCAAATACCTCTAATTAGAAATGTAGTACAGTTTTTCTGATTCAATATGTCTCTTTCCTCATGTGCAGGTATTGCAGGACCTTAGGTATCCATGGTTACAACCTCTAGCAACTAGCTAAATAACTGTCACTATATCAGTGGTAGTAACCATGGATATCCAAGGTCCTGCAATGCCTGCACATGAGGAAAGAACAGCGAATCAGAAAAACTATACATTTCTAATTGGAGGTATTCGCTAATATTGGTGTTGTAGAAATGAGAAATCGCTGGTCAACTTTTAACCCTTATAACTTCCTAACAAAAAAAATGTTGGTTCCAAAATTGTGCTGATGTAAAGTAGACATGTGGGAAATGTTATTTAGTAACTATTTTGTGTGACAAATCTCTCCAATTTAAGGGCATAAAAATTAAGTTTGAAAATTGCGAAATTTTTTAAATTTTCGCCAAATTTCCGTTTTTTTTCACAAATAAATATAAGTTATATCGAAGAAATTTTACCACTAACGTGAAGTACAATATGGCACAAAAAAACAATCTCAGAATCGCGAAGATCCATTGAAGCGTTCCAGAGTTATAACCTCAAAGGGACAGAGGTATAATTGTAAAAATTGGCCCGGTCATTATTGTGCAAACCACCCTCGGGTGTAAAGGCATTAAGTGTCCTTGCACAATTTACCTTTAGGACCAGTGGAAGAATTGCACAAAATGGTCCGTTGGCCGCATTGCATGTGTTCATGTCCCGACACGGGTTTTGCTCTGCAGCTTCTGAACTGGATGGTTTTGTGCTATCCTATTATACCGAGCACCACTGCTGTGGCAGCACTTAGCGCTAAGTATTCCAGTATGGACGCGTTGGGTATGCTGTAACATCAGCCTGTGCATGTATTGGGGTAGTGCCACAAATACCATTTATCGCCAATTCATCAAATAGGGAATAAAAGTATGATCATGGGGAGTTTAACTGAAGGGCACACCACTGATTGAAAACAGGTGATCCCATGATCCCCATGGGAATGGTCATGTTAGGTTCGCCAAAATGATTTTGTATTTTTTTCTGGACAATTTCTGAAAAAATCATGAACAGTAAACTTTTTTTTTGACAAACACATTAAATGGCCGTAATAAATCATTAAGATTAGAAGGGATACCTGTCTGCAGACCATAAACCCTATATGAAGACATGAGCTGCATTCACGGTGAACTGTAAAAGGGTGATCTATACAGTCATAAAAAACAGTTCAAGTCTTTCGAGCTTGTAAAAATTCCCGGACATACTAATTTTTTTTTTTTTATGGACAGGGGTTAAAGGGGTATTCCCATCTCCAAGATCCTATCCCAATATGTAGTAGGTGTAATAAGAATAGTAGCAAATAACTCCAATTAGAAATTTAGCATAGTTCTTCAGATTGCTATGTCGCTTACCTCGTGCAGGGCATTGCAGCAGCTTAGGTATCCGTGGTTATGTCCACTCTTCTAGTGACAGTTAGACAGCTCTTAGTGGTCGTAACCATGGATACCTAAGTAAGGTAAGCAACATAGCAAATCTGAAGAACTATATTAAATTTCAAATTGGAGGTATTTGCTATTATTACACCTACGGCATATTGGGATAAGATCTTGGAGATGGGAATAAAGCTTTAAGCTCCCACCATGGGTTTTTGGTGCTGCGGATTTTTCCTGTGCAAAAAATGCAGCATCTCACAGCTCTAGCAAAGTGGATGGAATAGATAGAAATATCATCATCCTTTGTGTTTTTTTTTTAAACTGTGTAAATGGACTAGCGTTGCGCATTTCAAATCTGCAACATGTCAATTTCTCTTGCGGGTACGAAAATTGCATTAAATGCGGAAAATCCTAAAAGGTAAAAAATACATTTAATCCACATATGACTATATTAATATAGTTTGTTAAAAGGCAAATATCAGGCGGTATCAAAAACAAACCAGCTTTATTTATAGCATGACACGCAAAAAAAGAGACAAAACACGCAGAAAAAAATGCACCAATAGGTGCAGAAATGCTGCGACGTGAAAAACTCAAATACTCAATGTAAGAACGTAGCCTTATATTTAAAGTGTGAGATTAGTAAAACCACAGCTGGTTATTTACAGAAACAGCGCCACTTCTTTCCTGGGGCTGGATCTAGTATTGCAGCCAATGCTGTCAATATCAGTTCTAGTAATTTTGATAGTCTGCTAGCTGCTGTGATTAATTGCCAAACTTTTATCTCATTTCAAACACAAAGGTACATGTTTTACGGAGAAAACAATGCAAATTAGAATAATCCAAGCCGGAAAATGACAATAAGCGGTTTACATCACCTGAGGATGAGACTCAGAGTCCAGCATGAACAGATGGAGAGAGACGGTTGCTCCTTGCATTAAAATAAAAATGGATGCCTATATGGAAAGTTTTTTCGGGTAATAACTCTAACCCACAGGAGGCTTTGGAAAAATAACCAAAATTAAAGAATAAATGCAAAATACTGATGGATGTGTCCACTGGGGATCAAAGAGTCAAAAGGAAACAAATTATTACTTATTACTAATGTGCTCTCTAAACTGACAGTAAAAACTGCACATAGTAATGTAGGGGGTATAGCCCCTATAAAATGTGCTCCTATAGGGCTCTAATCGCAGACTCAGTTTTGCAGAATCTGAAGTTGAATTTAATCGCTAATTAGGGAGCTTAGTGCACCCCAGGAGTGGCCAAGGGGCTCAGGGAACTGCCTCCCTCACTGGTGACTGACAGCTCAGGCGAGTAAGCACTGTATCACCAGTAGAGATGAGCAAATATTTCAATATTCAGTTTGGATTACGATCACCATATTCGCAATAGTCGCAGAACGCCATTGGAGTCAATGGGAATACAGATGAGCGAATATGTTCGGAAACGATCGTCAAAAGTAAAATCGGCACGAATATGGCAAATTTGGATTCAGCAATTGTTTTCCGAACATATTTGTTCACCTATAATCACCAGTGAGGGAGGCTGGATGTGCAAAACCATAGGGCAGAAATGTGCGCTGAGCTGTTTAGCCATGCCAAGGATGAACCCAGGCCAAAAGAAAGACGCCATCCTTGGCCACGATGATACAGACACTGAGGCTGCAGCCCGGTCATGGTCACTAGGTCTACACACATTAAACATTCCCCTTCTACACCTTCTCCTACTCTAAAGCCTGGGTCTCACAAAGCGATACACCAGCGATCCCGACAACGATATGCACTTGTCAGGATCGCTGGTGTATCGCTATATGATTGCTGCTGAGCTGTCAAACAGGCAGATCAGGCAGCGATCTGGGACAGCGACACTGCAGGTAACATCGCTTAGTTACCCGCAGTGTACATTGGATACCAGCTCCCTGCATCAGGGCGCTGGTATCCAAGGTACACAGCGGGTTTCTAGGCACAGCCCCGCGCCTGGAAACCCGCTGTGTACCTTGGTTACCAGCGGATCGCTGGTCTCCCGCCTGTCACACGCAGCGATGCGTGCCTGTCAGCGGGAGACCAGCGATCAAAAAAATGTCCTGACATTTCAGCGACGATCAGCGATACCCGGCAGGGGGGCTGATCGTCGCTGAATGTCACACACAGCGATATCGCTGGTGAGATCGCTGCTGCGTCACAAAACTAGTGACTCAGCAGCGATCTCGGTAGCGAGATCGCTATGTGAGACGGGCCCTTAAGAGACTTAGGCTATGTTTCCATGCTGCGTGCTGGCAGCGCTTTGGACGCAGCGGATACCCCGCTCCACCCAAAGCACTGCCAGCTTCTGTATATGCGGTGATTCCGCATGTGTTCATTGAATCCATATACCGTTATATATCTTGAGGAGATTCTCCGTCTCCGCAAGATAAATAGACATGCTGCGGTCTAGAAAGACGCGCCGCATGTCCGGATACGTAGGGCCGCCGGATGCGGCTCTGTATGCATAGTGGAGACAGGATTTCATAAAATCCCCTCCACTATGCTGTAACATCTGGACGGTACGGCTGTACGCAGCATCCATTCCGCAGCAAATCCTGATGGTTTCCTGACCGTGGAAACAGCCTACAAATGCCATATAAGATGACACGTAGGACCATGATTGCAAAAAGACCTACGGAGAGAATAAGAAGTCCTCCAAACAAAAAGGTAGATAGAACGAACAATTTTATTCAAACAGTTAAAAGTTTTTTTTTAAATTTAGAGATGTTGGCAGACCATACAAAAATAAAAAACTGAGCAAACAAAGATAACATATAGGTTGCATCTGGACTTGTATACTTCGCGAAACTTGAAAGTCAAGCTTACATCAAAAAGCAGATAAATGCATCAGATAGCAATATTATCAAAGGGAGTTCATCCTTAATAAAGTACAAGGTGAACGTGACAAGTCCATAGAAAGTACAGACGCAGGCAAGGAATACTGGATGTGCTGGAGTTGGTCTCTGGTAACTCCTATGAAAAAGTGTGCTTAGTACACAATAAATTATGCCAGTGGCAAAGAGTAAGTAATTCGTAGGAGAATCCAGAGACGGCGTCAAAAGGTATAGGAAGGACTGACGAAACGCGTGTTAAGGGGATACACTGGAGCCTCCTGGAATCAGGGTATTTATATCGTGTTACTGGTCAGAAAGTATAAACTCCATAGCCAGGATTTAGCCATGTATTGCTCTAGGACATTATTTGGACTCACTTGTCTGACCTCTTCCTATACCTTCTGATGCCGTCTCTGGACTCTCCTATGAATTACTTACTCTTTGCCATTGCCACTGGCATCATTTATTATGTGTACTAAGCACACTTTTTCATAGGCAGAGACCAGCTCCAGCACATCTAGTATTTCTTGCCTGAGTCTGTTTGCACTTTCTATGAACTTGTCAGGCAATTCCAGACGCAACCTATAAACTATGTTTGCTCAGTGTTTTTTTTTTTTCATTTTTGTATGGTCGGCTATAACATCATCTGTTTTGTTTCAATAAAATTGTTCATTCTATACACCTTTTGTTTGGAGGACGTCTTATTCTCCCCGCAGACCTTCTCATACTCTAGGAAGAGAGGTCGCCTGTGTGAATCAGGCGTACAGGATCCCTCAACAGCCATAACAGACAACGTGAAATTTAAGAGAATATAAAGATATTTACATTATTTTATCTGGATATAGACCTAATTACACAAGGCAATAATCATCAAACAAGAGTCCAAAATCAACGACTGTTCCCAATCACTGGCCCATGTAATTGTGTCGCCTCTCAGCTGACAAATGAGCAAAATGCCTTTTTGTCATCTGATTGGATTGTTCATGCAGGCCATTAAATCCTCACTGTCAACAGGACATTGCCCCTTTAAACAGAGGATGTCAACAACATGACTTCTGTATGAGGACAGAATAAATTTATAGTACTATAATAAAAATGCCATCTGCTCCTACATGTAGAAAGTGATATCTAGATAAATATATTTGTACAATACTCAACTACACGGCTGACCTCCGCCCATAAGTGTGTGAGAAGTTCTCTGCACACCTGTCAATTATTCACGTCACTCATAGCTCCCCTGTGATTGGCTGCGTTAGATTACAATGGTCTCATTGTAATCTATCCATTCTATGCTATAATTAAGGGCGTTCAGGATGCCAGAAACGCGTTGGTTTTTCATCTTCGCATGTCCAGTTTTATGGTTTGAAAACTAAAGATACCGTTTTTATCTATCCGTTAGAAATGCCGCTCTCTTCACCCCTTCTAATAATCAATCTCTGTTTACACGAGCCAACACAACTATATATACAGGTAACACGTCTCCAATAGCTGTACGGATTCTTGGACTAGTGCAAGGCTTCCAACGCTTTTTAGAATCAATGGTTTCCTTCCTTCCCTCAGAACAGAAGCCGCTGTTTCTGAAACACTTAGGAAGCCTTCCGATTAGTACAAGCGTCCGTACCTGTATCAGTGGCGCCACTGGAAAACAGAAGAGACTAGTGAAAGTCAGTGATGAGCGCTACCAGTAAGAGCGCCCCAACCTACGCACCAAGCCCAGTACCCTGGGGTCATCCCTGGTCAGACACGGATGTGAATTATGGTGCACAGATCTAAGGACCCCCGCAACAAGCAGATGAGGACATTGAGTGATGCAAGCAGCAACCTATGCAGTGTTATAAGTAGATTTTTGTAACATCATGCTGTAATTGTAATTGTGCTGCCTTTGCTTGGAAAGTTTACTTATACTTTCTATGGAGTGATTATTGCCCTATATGCGTTTTTTGGCTCAAAATGCAGGTGTAAACTTGGAAAGTTTTAAAGAAACACTCCTCCCATCAAAGGTTTTGTCCTCTTAATATATTGCAATAATTATATTATATAGCACTGTGTACTTACAATTGCTCATTTTGCCTTTCTACACAGCTAATTCTTCTCTTTCCTCTGCTCTTTGTAGAAACAGGAAGTCTCTTGTCCCTGAATTTACCATCCCCCTCTTCATATCCTGACCCAGCTGCTCCCTCCCCCTCGGATTGACTTTTGCAGTGACTTATGACTCATGCAGGGAAAATTGACCTCCTGTTTCTATTTAGAAGGATTAAGGCTGGCTTCACACTTGCGTTTGAGCGTCCTGCGCCTGTCTGCGCACGGTCGCCGCTAAGCTCTGCCCCGGCCACGCCTCCTCCCGGCGGCTCCGACTATGGGCGCATGACGCCGCATGCGACCTGCGTACCCTATCTTTAGCATTGGGTACACAGGCCGTGCACAGGTATGCGTTTGGCGGCGCATGCGTCCTTTTGACTGGTGCGCCGAGCGCATCAAAAAGCAACATGCAACATTTGGTGCAGAGCTTAGCGGCAGTGCGCAGGCGCCGGGAAAGGTCAGAGAAGTCCGGCGCCTGTGCACTGCAGTACTCTGCTCTGCCCTCACCAGGGCAGAGCAGTGGGCCTGCGCAGGAGCCGTGACGGGACGAAAAGAAGAGGCCGGCTTCGCTACAAGATGGGAGGCACCAGGACCGCGACTCCCTCTGGACCGGACGGCGGACCGCCCCTGGGTGAGTATTTTGTAACTCGTTTTTCTTCACTTTCAGGTGACATCGGGGCTTATCTACAGCATTCCAGAATGGCCGCAGCTTATAGGGCAAAAATGGGGTGACAGATTCCCTTTAAATCGCTTGATATCATAGACCTAATGGAAAAGAGAAGAATTAGCTGAGTAAAAAGGCAAAATGAGGAGTTGTAAGTGCACAGTGCTATATAATATGATGACTGCAATATATCAAAAGGGTAAAAATTCTGACGGGAGCAGTGTTTTGTTAACTTCTGAATTAGTGGCAACTCCATGCCAATTATACCAGAGATTGCCGACACAACAAGGCTTCTCTGCTGAAGGACAGATTGTAGAGAGATGAAAGGATAAAGCTTCTACATATTTAATGGAATAAAAATGTGCACAGCTTTATAATCTTGTACAACAGACCGCCAATTACATCTCTCCCAGGTAGTAACAGGCTTTCAAAGACCCTCATTTCGTCTAGCATAGTACATTTTGCAGCGGATTTTGTTTTTATATGGGAGGAATTTCATAATTTAAAAAAAAAAAAATGAATAAAAAATAAATAAAAGATCAGTGTGTTAGGTTATAATGTACGGAAGAGAAAACTCAGTATAAGCGCTCTGCGTCTAGTCCACAGCTACTGGGAATGTGCACTAATACTGGGCATGGTTTCATTTGTGTTGATTAAAATGCAATAGTCAATAGTTAAAGGGCTGTGTCCTTTGGGACATTTATGGCATATCGTTAGGATACGGCAAGTATGTCCAATACCTGTAGGTCCCACATCTCCATCAAGAAGGGGGTCCTATGAATAATGGAGAGGTGGCTATGCACGCCAACTCTGGGACCCACATAAATCTAAATTGGCATATCCTGTCGATTTGTCATACAATTCAGGATAACAATAATAACAATGAGGATGACGATTGATTATCTTCTTCTTTATTTATTTTGTTAATATAGCACTAACATATTCCGCAGCGCTTTACAGTTTGCGCACATTATCATCGCTGTCCCCGATGGGTCTCAATCTAAAATGATAATAAATTTAATGATAAATTGATGATCATACAGCAATTTAACAAGCACAAACAATATAGTCACTGCCACTTTAGACAGCATGACCTGCAAGAAACAGAGCTCTGCTGACTATTCCTGTTTGGCATTGCAAAGTAAACGAGTCTGCATAATGCTCCTAAATATAGGATCCATCAGATATTATGGACTGCCCTGATCGGGACATCCCAACCCTTTCCATGAAGACTATATGCTCTAATATTTTATGGAAAAAGTGGCTGATGAAAAATGGCAATATTTCAAAATGCATCTAATGTTGGCCTCCAGCAGAGCACATATACACACCTTGCAGTTCTAGCAGTCACATAGATGGCAGCGCTGACGGAGCTTGTACAGTGAAGGAAGTATTTGATCCCTTCCTGATTTTGTAAGTTTGCCCACTGACAAAGGCATGAACAGTCTATAATAAGAGTAGGTTAATTTTAACATTGAGAGATAGAATATCAAAAATAAAACCCAGAAAATCACATTGTATAAATTATATACATTTATTTGCATTTTGCAGTGAGAATAAGTATTTGATCCCATACCAACCATTTAGGCTATGTGCACACTTTGCGGATTGTTAGCGTTTATGCCGCATTTTTTCGCGGAAAAAAACGCTTAGACAACGCAACCCATTATATTCTATGGGTGTCACGCTGTATAGCAGATATATATATATGTGATGACAGTAATCTATATCAAAAGGGCAACATACAATATAACATGCGCATAGATATATGATAACATAGAATTACCTGACAGAAAGTCCAGTGGGTCAATACGGAATCCGTTATACGCTGTCTCCGGCTAGAGGGTGACCGGGGTCTATGCTGACCCTAAACTGGGGTCCTAACTAATCCCTCTACCTGGAGGTACTGTTAAAGGTACAGAGGTCCAGGCCACCAGCGTAAACCCTGTCTCCTATCAATCCCTGCCAACTGTAATCTAGTCCTAAGAAGGACCCTGATTACCACCAAAGGGAATGAACAGGTAACGGTTAATGAACAGAAAGACATACAAGAAAGACAAGAAATAAAGTAAATAAAGTCTTACATACAACACTCACACACAGTAGGAACACCTAAGGTCTCAGAGATAAACTATAAGCTATAAGAGTAAAAACAATAAGGAGCTCTTAGCTTAAGTATTCTCAGAACCGATCCAGTCTGCTAGACTACATAAAGGCTTTCACCGGCATCTAACAAGCAGACTGGCAGGTATATGAAGGAATCTAATTAGAACATAATCAAAAGCAGCCGGGCGAGGCTGGACCTAGTCTTAGCAAAGAGCTAGGTAAAATTAACTCCCTCATTACCAAACACAAAGAAACAGCAACTCAGCTGTGAGAAGTCAGAGTGTGTAATCGCGACGATCCTTGTGGCGATACACCCATGACAGTGGGATTCCGCAATGCTGTCCTAATGCTGCATATTTTTCAGCGGCGAAATCGCATCGCAGAAAAATCCGCAGCATGCTCATTCTTTTTCCGGAATCCCAGCGATTCCGCGGCCAAAGGAATGGATTGAACCGCTTACTTTCCGCATGTGGCTATGCCTACCATGCGCAAAGTGAGCGGTTCATGTGCGGATGGTACCCAGGGTCTGGAGGAGAGGAGACTCTCCTCCAGGCCCTGGGTACCATATCCATGTAAAAACAATAATTAAAATAATAAATAGTGATATTCTCACCTTCCGGCGGCCCCCGCAGCTTTCCTGCTCCTCAGAGACTCTCCCAACAACTCCCGTTCCCAGGGATGCCTTGCGACAATGACCCAGATGACGTAGCGGTCTCACATGATGCTACGTCATCTGGGGTCATTATCGCCAGGCATCACTGGGAACGGGAGTTGCCGGGAGCGTCGCGAGGACCAGGAAGGCTGCGGGGGGCGCCGGAAGGTGAAAAATCACGATTTTTTATTATTTTTAACATTATATCGCTTTACTATTAATGCGGCATAGGCAGCATCAATAGTAAAAAGTTGGTCACACTTGTCAAGCACTATGTGTGACAAGTGTGACCAACCTGTCAATCAGTTTTCCAAGCGATGCTACAGGTCGCTTGGAAAACGCTAGCATTCTGCAAGCTAATTACGCTTGCAAAACGCTAGTTTTAAGCGGGAATACGCATACCAATAAAAATGCGTATTTCCCGCGGCAGGGAGTTGCAGGATTGCCGCGGAAATTTCCGCGGCAATTCCGAACGTGGGCACACAGCCTATGAGTTCTGGCTCCTACAGACCAGTTAGAAGCTCCTAATCAACTCGTTACCTGCATTAAATACAGCTGTCTTACATAGTCACCTTTATAAAATACTCCTGTCCACAGACTCATTTAATCAGTCAACTCTAACCTCTACAACATGGGCAAAACCAAAGAGCTTTATAAGAATGTCAGGGACACGATCATAGCCCTGTACAAAGCTGGAATGGGCTACAAAACCATAAGTAAGACGCTGGGTGAGAAGGAGATATCGGTTGGTGCAATAGTAAGAAAATGGAAGATATACAAAATGACTGTCAATTGACATCGATCTGGGGCACCATGCAAAATCTCACCTCGTGGGGTATCCTTGATCATGAGGAAGGTGAGAGATCTGCCTAAAAACTACAGGGTGGGAACTTGTTAAGGCAGCTGGACCACAGTCACCAAGAAAACCATTGCTAACACATTACGCCGTAAAGGTTTAAAATCCTGCAAAGCCCGCAAGGTCCCCCTGCTCAAGAAGGCACATGTGCAGTCCCATCTGAAGTTTACCAATGAACACCTGGATGATTGTGTGAGTGATTGGGAGAAGGTGCTGTTGTCAGATGAGACAAAAATTGAGCTCTTTGACATTAACTCAACTTGCTGTGTTTGGAGGAAGAGAAATGCTGCCTATGACTCAAAGAACATCCTCCCCACTGTCAAGCATGGAGGTGGAAACATTATGTTTTGGGGGTGTTTCCCTGATAAGGGCACAGGACTACTTCACCGCATCAATGAGAGAATGGATGGAGCCATGTACCGTCAAATACTGAGTGACAACCTCCCTCCGCCAGGACATTAAAAATGGGTCGTGGCTGGGTCTTCCAGTAAGACAATGACCCAAAACATACAGCCAAGGCAACAAAAGAGTGGCTCAAAATGAAGCACATTAAGTGTCATGGAGTAGCCAAGAGTCTCCAGACCTTAATCCCATAGAAACCTTATGAAGGGAGTTGAAGCTCCGAGCTAACAAGCGGCAGCCTCAAAATCTTAATGATTTAGATGTGACCTGCAAAGAGGAGTGGACCAAAATTCCTCCTGACATGTGCACAAACTTCATCATCACCTACAAAAAACGTCTGACTGCTGTGCTTGCCAACAAGGGTTTTGCCACCAAGTATTAAGTCTTATTTGCCAGAGGGATCAAATACTTATTTCTGACTGAAAAATGTAAATAAATTTATATACATTTATACAATGTGATTTTCTGGATTTTATTTTTGGAATTCTATCTCTCAATGTTAAAATTAACCTTCCCTTAAAATTCTAGACTGTTCATGTTTTTGTCAGTGGGTAAACTTACAAACTCAGCAAGGGATCAAATACTTATTTCCTTCACTGTAGCTAGTGGGCCTTATGCAAGTTCTCCAAAAGGGCCCCCCCAATTACCGCAGCTTTTTAACAGTAATGCTCATTTTATCGGCAAAAGAGTCTCCTAAGCTCCAGAGCCCGATGCAATTGCAACCCCTGCCCCCAATATAGTCACACCCCTACAGTCCAGCCTGATTTTATTTAGGTTTATTTGGATAATTATATGGCACAGTACATGTACATATGATTAATGTTTGAGGGTAAAAAAGAATATGGTATATGTAGGTATTTTACACACATTGGCATATGACATTTATAAACGCATATTGCTAATTCTGTACGGCGCACCGCTGCTCTTTCTAGAACACAGATGCCTGATCGTCTGTATCAGGGTTCTTACAACATGGGGTCTATAATCTGAATTTCTATTAGAGGGTCTGTCATAATGTGATGATGATCCAAAAATAAGCAGCTTACAATCTGTAAAAATCTGTAAAAATCTGTAAAAATTGATAATAAATGATCACTGTAGCTTCAGATTTCATTTGACAATGTGCTAAATAGGATCCGCAAATCACTATCTTTATAAATGCAGGATCTTAGTCTCTGCCCCCGCTCTCAAACTGAACACTAACAACAGCGAGGCAGGCTTAGATTGGGACAGGTAAGACATAGGACATTGGTAGGGGTAAAGCATGCTGGCAGGGGAGGAAAAGGCAGTTCTTGCACTCATAGTTCTGTCAGAATGAATAAACGCAAAGTGGATTACAAGTTGCAGAATCAGGCTATGTGCACACTAAGCGGAATGTTTGCAGAAATTTCCTGAGAAAAAAAACGGAATTTTTCCCAGGAAATCGGCCAAGTTTTTTTTTTGCGTTTTTTTTTGCGCATTTTTCACGCTTTTTTCCTGAACATCCTAGGGTCAATAATATAGAGGGAAATCAGCAAATTTTCCGCAAAATTAATGAACATGCTGCGTTTTTTTGCGGAAAAAAAACGCACCATGTGCACAAAAATTGCGGAATTCATTCTAAATAATAGGATGCTTCATGCATGCGTTTTTTAAACGTTTTTGCCGTGAAAAAAATACGAAATATCCTGAACATGTGCACATAGCCTCAGGGATATTCCTAATATATGTAGGGATGAAGGGAGCAAGTATTGTGTGAAATCACAAGTACGCTTGGTTTGGCATGTAGATACATTTTCAAAACCAAAAGTGAACCACCGTACAGATTTATGCTACAAATGACAATAATACATATTGAGGCTAATGTAAGACAATGGTCTACAGTAAAATAAAATGGAATAATTACAGCCCGGGAAGAAAACTAATCGCTTTGTACACAAAACCAAAGCCCTCGGTGACATCCTTATTACCGAGAAGGACTTGGCAGCCATAATTCATCTACATTATTAGTTGTGTTGCTGGAGACGTGCAGAGGGACACAAAAATCATGTCTAAGCTTGGGCCGGTCACTGTAAGGACCTTTAGACGTGGATTGCACGTCCTTCCGTGTTTACCAGGGAAGATGTAATTAGAAAACATTATGTTCCCATCATTACTGGCATAAAGACTCCGGCCTCAAAGTCAGAACACCGAGTCTCAAAGGATCACAGTCTCCTATTTCAACACCAGCAATTAGCCACAGGATCAACACCAATCTATGTCACCGGCACAGAGAATCAACCAGTCAAATAGCAAAATACTAGATCTAGACGTTTCCTGATGTGTAACATAACAAAATCCTATAGTACTCACCCTCCCCAGGTCCAGGGCCAGTTCTCCAGCGCTGCTCTGGTCTCCATGTTTTGATGGTGACGTCCCTTTAACAGCTCAGTTCACCACTGCAGCCAGCTCTGAGTTCAGCCTTACCTCAGTCCAAACCGCTGAGCTCAGCGATTGACTGCAGTGGTGATGCGAGATATTGACATGATGCCATCGTTGCAACAGTGAGGAACCAGCCCTTAACCCCAGGAGAGCGAGTCCCGTCTGATTCTGTTATGTTACATGACCGGAAACATTTTGAGGTCCATTTTTCGCAAAGTGGAAGCCCCGGAGGAGTGGAAAGGAACTGCAGCTAGCTGAATCCAGTGATCTGGCCATCTTCAGAGCAGTGCTTGTAGGCTCTACAGCAAAAGTGTGCTCCGTGCCTTGGAAACTGTCCATCTCTGCAATTTTACCCAATTAATAACATGAGACAACCCCTAGTCTTTTTTTCGCAAAGATGGTGTCTCAGTGGCTACCATCAACGTCTTCCCCCCCCCCCCCAATTCCTGGACAGTATCCACGGACAACAGCAGCTGAGCCCACTCTTCCCACCACCCCTCTCATAATTAGCCATTTTCCATTTAAGAGCAGAGGAGGAGAAAGTAGGACTTAAACGGGTATTCCCACCTTCAATATCCTATCCCAAAATGTACTAGGTGTAATTATATTAGCAAATACTTCCAATTAGAAATGTAGTATAGTTTTTCTGATTCACTTTGTCTCTTTCCTCACGTGCAGGCATTGCAGGACCTTGGGTATCCATGGTTATGACCATTAGCAACTTGCTGTCATTTCATCAGTGAAGTTACCTTGGATACCCAAGGTCCTGCAATGCCTGCACATGAGGAAAGAGACAAAGTGAATCAGAAAAACTATACTACATTTCTAATTGGAGGTATTTGGTAAAATTATTATAATTAGACCTACTAGTCCAGGGCTGTGGAGTCGGTAAGCCAAACCTCCGACTCCAACTCCTCAATTTCCATGACACCGACTCCAACTCCATCAAAATGGGCTCCGACTCCACAACCCTGCCTACTACATAAGGGGATGGGATCTTGGAGTGGGAATACCCCTTTAAACTTAGAGCTCCTATCATATACATAGAATGTACAGACGGACATACTGGCAGACAGAGGCGGTACATAGAGAGGCAGGACACAGTCTACAGCGCTACCGTTTCTGACTTCAAAGACCAACGTGGCCTTAAAAAAAAAAAAAAAAAAAACGGTCAATCGGGGTCCAGAGGTGCACGTTTTAGACTCCATTTGATTAATGAAGTTTATGTTCTGTCAGCAGCATATCCACATCCCAATGTGGGTTGAAACATGATGATAACCGGAGATTTTAAGAGTACCATTAGTTGTTGCCCATCAGAAAAAGGCAGATTCAGATTAATAAGAAAATATGAAAAAAGCTTTGTGGAGTTTTCTTTATGTTTTGAAATAAAAAAAAAATAAGCTGAAAATAGTGGCAACGATGAAAAGCTGATAAGGGGGACTTTCCATGAATTCTCTCCGGCAGGCGGCTCCCAGAACAAAGCTGATACTGGGTCCTGAAAGCAAAGAAAAAGGAACACTTGTCCCCTGTTGTGAAATGTGAAAACACCTCTACCCTAAAAGAAATGCAGAGGTGACAACTTGGGGACGTGGGCGTTTTGGGGAAATAACAGTCTGTATGATATGAGCAGACGCGGGTGCTGTTGGGCAATCCCGCAATGAATCCCTGGAGGTGTAGGAATATTAGTCATCATTCACCATTCTGTACGTTCCTCAGTTAGGTTGGTGTCACACACAGCATGTTGGCTGTAGGTCAACAGGGAAACATTACAAACTACAAAACACGGCATTTCTAAATCGCAGTTCACATTTCTGTTGTGATTTTAAACAGCAGTGGTTTTTTTTCATGAGGCTTCCCATAGGAATCTCTGTAGGAAAAAAACAAAAAAAGAACTGCATGCGTAAATTGTTTGTTAAAAACACATGTAAAGTTATGTTAACTCAGCGTGTGTCATGTGTGCATCGCCACGAAGATCGTCGCGGTTGCACATTCTGACTTCTCACAGCTGAGTTGCTGTTTCTTTGTGTTTGGCAGTTAGGGAGTTAATTCTGTCTGTGCTCAGTTCTGGGACTGGGTGCAGTTTCTCCCGGCTGCAATTAATTATTTGTTGATTGGTTTCCTTTAAATCTCTGGTTGTCTGTGTTGGGAGTTGCCAGTGAAATTCTTCATGCAGACCACAGATAGGATTGTATCTGTATAGACTTAAGTTAAAGAGCTCCTTAGTTGTTTTAAGCTCACCTTGCTTAGAGTTTAATATCCCAGATCATTTATGTTCCTTCTGTGTTTGAGTGTGTATGCAAGTCTGTGTTTTCTCCAGTCTGTCTTATATGTCTAATCTGTGTATTTAGCAGAGATCAGCCCATATCCCTTTGGTGGTAATCAGTATCCTTCTTAGGACTGATTACAGGGTTCAGGGACTGATAGGAGACAGGGTTAGGCTGGAGACTTGGACCTCTGAACCATTATCAGTACCTCCAAGGTGAGGGATTAGTTAGGACCCCAGTTTAGGGTCAGGTTAGACCCCCGGTCCTCCTCTTTCCTGTGACAGTGTATCAAGTCCTCAAGATTTACCCTGAGTTCAACGGATATCGTGTCAGGTAAATCTATTCTATATTTACATGCTGATGTTGCTAATCTATATGTTGTATAGAGTGTTGTTCTTTTAAGAATAGTTTACTGACATTGTACACATATCATAAGACCGCGTGACATTTTCACTGGCCCATAAAATTATTCCCAGTTGCCATGGATCCAGTAGCCCAGCTGGCTCTGCAGTTGCAGGGATTATCCATGGAGCTGACGGACATTAAGTCCAAAGTTTTGTCTCCCTCGGAGCAAACCAGATTTGAACCTAAGGTTGCTCTCCCGGACAGGTTCACTGGTGGGCGAGACAAATTTTTTACCTTCAGGGAAGCATGTAAATTGTATTTTCGGCTTCGGCCTCGATCATCAGGGAGTGAAGAGCAGAGAGTGGGAATTGTTATCTCGCTCCTACAAGGGGACCCTCAATCCTGGGCCTTCTCCCTTCCTCCGGGATCCCCGGCTCTACAGTCAGTAGATCGATTTTTTACTGCCCTGGGTTTGGTATATGATGACCCAGATCGGGTCTCTCTTGCTGAGACAAAATTACGTAAGATACAGCAGGGAGATCGTCCGGCGGAGGAATTTGCTTCTGAGTTTCGTAGATGGGCCACAGATACTCAGTGGAATGACCCAGCTCTTAGAAGCCAGTTTTGTCATGGGCTTTCTGACAAATTAAAGGACATTTTGGCTCAGTATGATTCTCCTCCATCACTGGAGGCTGCTATGGCCCTAGCTATCCGTACTGATAGACGGCTCCGGGAGAGGTGCGCGGTAACTCCGCCCCCTGTTGTTACTCCACCTACTACTAAAGTCCCTTATGTTGAGGTTCCCCTTGTCTGTTCGGAGGAGCCTATGCAGTTGGGAGGGACATCATTTCGTAGGAGGGGATTGGCGGTACGCCGCAGGACTAGAAGGTGTTTCTTCTGCGGGAAAGAGGGACATTTTGTTGGGGGATGTCCATCCCGTGCCTTGTTGAGCAAAAAGTCGCCGGAAAACTGTTAATCCCAGGTTGTGTGGTGGACGACAACCTGGGAGTATGTATTTCGTCCGCTAGTTCTTCTCAGTTCCTTGTACCAGTGGAGGTGGTGGTTGGTACGAGAGTGGAGAGATTTTCTGTTCTTCTTGATAGTGGGTCCGGGGCTAATCTGGTTGACGCTCGTTTGCTCAGGCTCAAGGTATGCATCTGAGTGTATTGGTCAAACCGATCCCTATATTCTCCATTGACGCCAGGCCTCTCGGCCAAGGTAGCTTTGTTCATGAGGTTCATAACATTGACCTTCGGGTAGGGGCAATACATAGGGAACTATTATCTTGTTATGTGTTGGAGGGTCTACCTACTCCTATTGTGTTGGGACTTCCTTGGTTGGTTAAACATAACCCTGTGATTAATTGGCAGTCCAGAGATATAAGCCAATGGGGGGAGTTTTGCAAAAGTAACTGCATGAACACAGTCATCAGTGCGGTCGTGCCTAGTACTTTGCCTCCTTTTTTGGAGGACTTTGGGGATGTGTTCTCTGAGGAGGGGTGTCAGGAGTTGCCTCCTCATCGCGTGTATGACTGCTCTATTAATTTACTTCCTGATGCTAAGTTACCTAAAGCTAGGTTATATAACCTTTCTGGTCCTGAGAGGCAGGCTATGAAAGATTATATTTCGGAAAGTCTGGCCAAAGGGCATATTAGACCTTCATCTTCCCCAGTGGCCGCGGGGTTCTTCTTTGTGAAGAAAAAAGATGGAGGCCTACGCCCTTGCTTGGATTTCCGCGAACTTAATCGGATTACTGTTCGAGATCCGTATCCACTCCCTCTGATTCCTGATCTCTTCAATCAAATTGTTGGCGCCAAATGGTTCTCTAAATTGGATCTCAGGGGGGCGTATAATCTGATTAGGATAAAAGAGGGGGATGAGTGGAAAACGGCGTTTAACACGCCGGAGGGACATTATGAGAACCTTGTCATGCCTTTTGGTCTGACTACTGCACCAGCAGTATTCCAACATTTTGTTAATGACATTTTTCGTCATCTGGTGGGGCTGTTTGTGGTCGTATATTTGGATGACATTTTAATTTACTCACCAGATCTTGTGTCTCACCAGGAGCATGTGAGACAGGTGTTGCAGATCTTGCGAGACAATAAACTATACGCCAAACTGGAAAAGTGTGTATTCGCCGTACAGGAACTTCAGTTTTTGGGTTTCTTGGTGTCAGCCTCCGGTTTCCGTATGGACCCTGAAAAGGTGAGAGCAGTGCTTGAATGGGATCAGCCAGAGGATCTTAAGGCTCTGCAGCGTTTTCTGGGGTTTCCTAACTACTACCGGAAATTTATTTGTAATTTCTCATCTGTTGTCAAACCTCTCACTGACATGACAAGAAAAGGGACGGATTTTTCTAAATGGTCGGACAAAGCTTGCCAAGCTTTTTCCTCTTTGAAAAAATGTTTTGCTTCGGCACCCGTTCTCATCCAACCAGATGCATCACAGCCGTTCGTTGTGGAGGTGGAGCGTCTGACGTAGGGGTGGGTGCAATATTGTCCCAGGGTCCGTCCCCTGGTAAATGGCATCCGTGCGCTTTCTTTTCTAAAAAATTGTCGTCCGCCGAAAGGAATTATGATATCGGCAATAGGGAACTTTTGGCCATTAAGTTGGCTTTTGAAGAATGGCGTCACTTTTTGGAGGGGGCAGTCCACCCGGTCACCGTCATTACTGATCACAAGAACCTGCTGTATTTGGAATCTGCTAAGCGTCTGAATTCCAGACAAGCTCGATGGTCGTTGTTTTTTACCAGGTTTAATTTTGTTGTCACTTATCGCCCTGGATCTAAGAATGTTAAGGCGGATGCCTTGTCTCTCAGTTTCCCAGGGGCCGGGAAAATGGATGACCCGATTCCTATCCTTCAGGAGGGGGTGGTAGTGTCGGCTGTATGTTCTGAGCTTGAGGAGGAGGTGTTAGAGGCTCAGGGGGACGCCCCTGCAGGACCTCCAGGGAGACTGTTTGTCCCAAATCAGTTGAGACAAAAGGTTATTGAGGCACATCATAATTCTGCTTTAGCAGGACATCCAGGGAGTAAGGCTACTTTAGATCTCCTTTCTCGCCGGTTTTGGTGGCCTAACGTTAATAAAGATGTTTTAACTTTTGTCGCGTCCTGTGGGGTTTGTGCTCGCTCTAAGACCCCTCATACCCGTCCGTCTGGGACCCTCTTACCCTTGAAACTTCCGGAGCGTCCATGGACTCATTTGTCTATGGACTTCATCACGGACCTTCCTCAGTCGTCAGGGAAGACTGTCATACTGGTGGTTGTTGACAGGTTCAGTAAGATGGCACATTTCATTGCTCTTCCTGCCCTCCCTAATGCTAAAACTCTGGCGCAGGTGTTCATTGGGGAGATTGTGAGACTTCATGGGTTGCCTTCTGATGTGGTGTCAGATAGGGGATCTCAGTTTGTGTCCAAGTTTTGGAGGGCATTTTGTTTACGTCGGGGGATGCAATTGTCATTTTCCTCGGCTTTTCATCCGCAGACCAATGGTCAGACAGAGCGTCTGAATCAAAGCCTAGAGACTTATCTTCGGTGTTTTGTCTCAGAGAACCAGGAGGACTGGTCTTCTTTCTTGCCTCTGGCAGAGTTCGCTCTTAACAACAGGCGGAGCGAGTCCACTGGTAAGTCCCCGTTTTTTGGGGCATATGGTTTTCATCGCCAGTTTTGTACATTCAATGGGGGGGGCCCTTCTGGGGTTCCTGAGGAGGAGCGTTTCTCGTCGTCACTTGCTTCAGTGTGGAGAGGTGTATTGAATAATCTGAGTGCTATGGGGAACCGTTATAAACGTATGGCTGATAGGAGGAGAGTTTCTGGTCCAGATCTTAATGTGAACGATCTGGTATGGTTGTCTACCAGGAATATAAAACTTAAAGTTCCCTCCTGGAAGCTGGGCCCCAGATTCATCGGGCCGTACAGGATCAGTTCCATAATTAATCCTGTGGCATTTCATCTGGACCTCCCTCCTACGTTTAAAATCCACAATGTGTTCCACAAGTCATTACTTAAGAGGTACGTGGCACCAGTCATACCATCACCTCTACCTCCTCCTCCAGTGGTGGTCAATGGTAACTTGGAGTTTCAAGTGTCAAGAGATCATTGACACGTCTGAATCGCCGGTCCCTTCAGTACTTGGTGCATTGGAAGGGGTATGGTCCAGAGGAGAGGACGTGGGTTCCTGCGTCTGACATTAACGCAGATCGTTTGGTGCGGACCTTCCACAGAACTCACCCGGGCAAACCTGGCCCTGAGGGTCCGGAGGCCCCTCGTAGAAGGGGGGGGTACTGTCATGTGTGTATCGCCACGAAGATCGTCGCGGTTGCACATTCTGACTTCTCACAGCTGAGTTGCTGTTTCTTTGTGTTTGGCAGTTAGGGAGTTAATTCTGTCTGTGCTCAGTTCTGGGACTGGGTGCAGTTTCTCCCGGCTGCAATTAATTATTTGTTGATTGGTTTCCTTTAAATCTCTGGTTGTCTGTGTTGGGAGTTGCCAGTGAAATTCTTCATGCAGACCACAGATAGGATTGTATCTGTATAGACTTAAGTTAAAGAGCTCCTTAGTTGTTTTAAGCTCACCTTGCTTAGAGTTTAATATCCCAGATCATTTATGTTCCTTCTGTGTTTGAGTGTGTATGCAAGTCTGTGTTTTCTCCAGTCTGTCTTATATGTCTAATCTGTGTATTTAGCAGAGATCAGCCCATATCCCTTTGGTGGTAATCAGTATCCTTCTTAGGACTGATTACAGGGTTCAGGGACTGATAGGAGACAGGGTTAGGCTGGAGACTTGGACCTCTGAACCATTATCAGTACCTCCAAGGTGAGGGATTAGTTAGGACCCCAGTTTAGGGTCAGGTTAGACCCCCGGTCCTCCTCTTTCCTGTGACAGTGTATCAAGTCCTCAAGATTTACCCTGAGTTCAACGGATATCGTGTCAGGTAAATCTATTCTATATTTACATGCTGATGTTGCTAATCTATATGTTGTATAGAGTGTTGTTCTTTTAAGAATAGTTTACTGACATTGTACACATATCATAAGACCGCGTGACAGCGTGGCACAGATTCTGCATGATAGCAGCGAAGGTCTGACCCCTGATAAGCAGTGGAATGAGAGAGCCATGACGCTACATCAAGAAATGATTCACCATACCTGAGAGAGCCTGGAGCCATAGGACATCATATGATGTACGGTACAGTTATTTACTTCCATGTCCCACCACCTTTTATAGTCGGTGCGAGGAAAAGAACACATGTGAATTTTGATATACAAGGCAGCAAAGTACGCTGTATCAGTAATGCTGCTATTAGGAGCCCACATAGCTAATGGCATCAGGCCATGCTGCAGCTATGGGGCCCAAGAGTTGGGGGGAATCCGAGGCCAAAAAGCCAGATTACGTACCGGTAATGCTCTTTTAATGAGTCCACGACAGCACCCACTTGGAGAGAGAGGGATCCGCCCATAGGAACAGGAAACCTACAGAGATAAAAGAGGGCGGTCCGCCTCTCCTCCTTAGTTGGATTTCAGAGTACCCGGAGGACCGCCAGTATTAGGCATTTATATTTTTCAATTTTCTTCATTTCATTCAAGAAGGTATAAACACAGTCTATTAACTTTCAGGGAGGGAACTGAGTGGGTGCTGTCGTGGACTCATTAAAAGAGCATTACCGGTACGTAATCCGGCTTTTTACCCTTCGCCACGACAGCACCCACTTAGAGAGACTTTCAGAGACTTTCACCTGGGAGGGACCACCGTGCTGAGAACTGCTCTACCAAAGGATAGGTCAGAGGAGGATGATAAATCAAGCCTGTAGTGGTTGTAAAAAGTGGAAGGAGACGACCAGGTTGCGGCCTTACATATAGACTCAAATCGGGACGTCTCCCCTTTCTGCCCAGGAGGATGCCATGGCCCTGGCGGAATGTGCTCTGATGCTTCTGGGGGATCTTCATTTTTTGCAGTATACGCCAGACAGATTGCTTCTCTGATCCACCGAGATAGGGTGGCTTTCGTGACCCCGTATCCCTTCCTTTGGCCCTGGAAGGATATAAAAGAGCCTACTCTTCCTCAGCTAGCCGATCTTCAATAAATTAATACTATCTTTTCACATCTAACATGTGTATTTCTCTTCTGACGGAGAGAAGGATTACTAAAAAAGGAGGTAGTGAATTTCCTGCGATCTTGGAATTTCCTGCCACTTTTGCAAATATAGGGTCAGTTTTAGATAACTGATCCTGGATGATAGTAGAATGAGATCTATAGATAATGCTGCATGTCACTGACTCTTCTGCTGAGGTTAATGCTACCAAGAGTACCATTTAAGAGATATAATCTTAAGGGCATGCATCTAACGGTTCAAAAGGGACCTGTTAGGGTGAGTTCACGGTCAGGAAACCTGCGTGTTTGGCGCGTGCGCTGGCGCAGCGCAAACACGCAGCGTCCAGAGTTACGCATAGTGAGGGATTTCAAGAAATCCGTCTCCACTATGGTAACATACGCAGGTGCAAACCTGCGTAAACGACATGCGGCGCGTCTTTTCAGACCGCAGCATGTCCCGGTATTGCGGCGACGTTGCGTCGCCGCAACATAATTAACAGGGCTAGTAGCCCTGCGCTCTTTCCGGAGGTGTTGGAGGTGTCCTGAAACCTCGGAAAGATCGCGCGTCAGAAAGGGGCGGGCTTAGACGGAGCGAATTTCGCTCCGCCAAAGCGCTAAGGTTCCGGACGTGGAACCATAGCTTAGGGCGTCTAGAACCAAGTTTAGATCCCAAGGAGCAATTCTAGATATATGAACTAGTGTAATTCGTTCACAAGCCTGGATGAATCTAGCTATCCATCTATTACCAGCTAGATTATAACTATAGAGTGCTCCTAGTGCAGATGCTTGGACTCTAAGTGTGTTTACTGATAATCCTAGATCTTTCCCTTTTTGCAGAAATTCTAAGATAAATTTTATCGAAATCTCTTTAAAGTTGAGATCTGGATGGAATTCTAAAAATGTTCTCCATATCTTGGTGTAGATTTTAGTAGTGGTTGGCTTTCTGCTGTGTAAGAGGGTGTTGATTAACCCCTTCCCGACCCATGACGCCGACGTCATGAAAACCTGTGCCATCCCGACCCATGACGCCGACGTCGGCGTCATGCTATAAATCATGTTCCTGCGGGTCAGGGGACCGGGGTCACTGAAAGGTCACCCGACCCGCAGTAACAGGACCCTTACTGCATCACCACAGGTGGGTTGGCTTAACCCCCACGTGGCCACGATCGCTCTGATTGGCTGTTAAAAGTGAAACAGCCAATCAGAGCGATTTGTAATGTTTCACCAATGAAACTGGTGAAATATTACAATCCAGCCATGGCCGATGCTGCAATAGCATCTGCCATGGCTGGAGACCGCGATCAGACCCCCCCCACACCATGTCACGGCGGTGATCGGCCGCCGCCATCGAAAGATGGCAGCGATCGGTCACCGCCGTCGCTGTCTGCTCCCCTGCTCCTGCGATCACCCCACCTCACCTTCCGATCCCCCCCCTCACCTTCCGACGTCCCCTACTCACCGCTCCCGGTCCACCGATGTCCCTGGAACCGTCCCGGCGGCTGCCCGGGATTCTTCATGGGCGCCGCCATCTTGGAAAATGGCGGGCGCATGCGCAGTGCGCCCGCCGGCCGGCGCATGCGCAGTGCGCCCTCCATTGTACAAAAATGTATTTTGATCACTGTGATCAAATAAAAAAAAAGTAAATGAACCCCCCCCTGTCATAGGTAGGGACAAATATTAAAATAAAGAATTTTTTTTTTTTTTCCTAGTGGATTTTGCTGCTGATCTGCAGCTGATATCGCTGCTGATCCTCGGCGGATTTCGCTGCTGATCCGCGGCGGATTTCGCTGCGGATCCGCGGCGGATTTCGCTGCTTATCCGCGGCGGATTTCGCTGCTGATCCGCGGCGGATTTCGCTGCGGATCCGCGGCGGATTTCGCTGCTTATCCGAGGCGGATTTCGCTGCTGATCCGCGGCGGATTTCGCTGCTGATCCGCGGCGGATATCGCTGCTGATCCGCGGCTGATTTCGCTGCTGATCCGCGGGGATTTCGCTGCTGATCCGCGGCGGATATCGCTGCTGATCCGCGGCTGATTTCGCTGCTGATCAGCGGCGGATTTCGCTGCGGATCGCCGGCGGATTTCGCTGCGGATCGCCGGCTGATGTCGCTGCTGATCTGCTGCGGATCCGCGGCGGATTTCGCTGCTGATCCGCGGTGGATATCGCTGCTGATCCGCGGCGGATTCGCTGCTGATCCGCGGCTGATTTCGCTGCTGATCCGCGGCGGATTTCGCTGCTGATCCGCGGCTGATTTCGCTGCTGATCCGCGGCGGATATCGCGGCTGATTTCGCTGCTGATCCGCGGCGGATATCGCTGCTGATCCGCGGCGGATTTCGCTGCTGATCCGCGGCGGATTTCGCTGCTGATCCGCGGCGGATTTCGCTGCTGATCCGCGCGGATTTTGCTGCTGATCCGCGACTCATTTTGCTGCAGATCCGCGGCTGATTATCTGCCGATTCATCTGCGCTAGCGGGTATAGCATAACGCGATCGCGTTATGCTATATCGTTACCAGCCGGTCAACGCTACGTGTTGAACGGGCTGGTAAAACGCAATATGAACCCAGCCTTAGGGTTAGAACTAGGGTTAGCATTAGGGTTAAGGTTAGAATTACGGTTAGGGTTGGAATTTGGGTTAGGGTTGGAATTAGGCTTAGGGTTGGAATTGTAGTTAGGTTTATGGTTAGAGTTGGGATTAGGGTTAGTATTAGGGTTAGGTGTGTGTAGGGGTTAGGGGTGTGTTGGGGTTAGGGTTGGAGTTAGAATTGAGGGGTTTCCACTATTTAGGCACATCAGGGGGTCTCCATACGCGACATGGCGCCACGATTGATTCCTGCAAATTTTGCGTTCAAAAAGTCAAACAGTGCTCCCTTTATTCCAAGCCCCGACGTATGCCCAAACAGTGGTTTATCCCAACATATGAGGTATCAGCGTACTCGGGAAAAATTGCACAACAACTTTGGGGGTTCTAATTTCTCCTGTTAACATTGGGAAAAAAAATTGGGGACTAAAAATTATTTTTGTGGAAAAAAAATGATTTTATATTTTCACGGCTCTGCGTTATAAACTTCTGTGAAGGACTTGGAGATTCA
Organism: Oophaga sylvatica; assembly: GCA_033576555.1. Taxonomy (NCBI): domain Eukaryota; kingdom Metazoa; phylum Chordata; class Amphibia; order Anura; family Dendrobatidae; genus Oophaga; species Oophaga sylvatica. The sequence goes on from JARQOD010000001.1 coordinate 884,833,722, forward strand.
AAGTGCTTATCACACATCTATAGGAGTTCCTTGGGGGATCTAGTTTCCAAAATGGGGTCACTTGTGGGGAGTTTCTACTGTTTAGGCACATCAGGGACTCTGCAAACGTAACATGACGCCCGAAGACCATTCCATCAAGTGGGCATTTCAAAACGTCACTACTTCCCATCCGAGCCCCGACGTGTGCCCACACAGTACTTTTCTCCCACATATGGGATATCAGCATACTCAGGACAAATTGGACAACAACTTTTGGGGTCTAATTTCTCATGTTACCCTTGAGAAAATAAAAAAATTGGGGACTAAAAGATCCTGATTGTGGAAAAAATATGATTTTTTTATTTTCATGCTCGGGCGTTATAAACTTCTGTGTAGCCCTTGGGGGTTCAAAGTGCTCACCACACATCTAGATAAGTTCTTTGCAGGGTCTAGTTTCCAAAATGGGGTCACTTGTGGGGAGTTTCTACTGTTTAGGCACATCAGGGGCTCTGCAAACGTAACAAGATGCCCGCAGACCATTCCATCAAGTCGGCATTTCAAAGAGTCACTACATCCCTTCCGAGCCCTGACGTGTGCCCAAACAGTGGTTCCCCCCCCACATATGGGGTACTAGCGTATTCAGGACAAACTGGACAACAACTTTTGGGGTCCAATTTCTCCTGTAACCATTGTGAAAATAAAAAATAGTGGGCTAAAAAATCATTTTTTGAGAAAAAAAAATGATTTTTTATTTTCACGGCTCTGCGTTATAAACTTCTGTGAAGCACCTGGGGGTTCAAAGTGCTCACTATGCATCTAGATAAGTTCCTTAGGGGGTCTAGTTTCCAAAATGGGGTCACTTGTGGGGGAGCTCCAATGTTTAGGCACACAGGGACTCTCCAAATGCGAAATGGCAAGCGCTAAATATTCCAGCATATTTTCCATTCAAAAAGTCAAATGGCGCTCCTTCCCTTCTGAGCCCTGCCGTGCGCCCATACAGTGGTTTATGACCACATATGAGGTATCTGTGTACTCAGGAGAAATTGCACAACAAATTTTAGGATCCATTTTATCCTGATGCCCATGTAAAAATGAAAAAATTGATGCTAAAAGAAAATTTTTGTTGGAAAAATTAAAATGTCCATTTTTTCCTTCCACGTTGCTTTAGTTCCTGTGAAGCACCTGAAGGGTTAATAATCTTCTTGAATGTAGTTTTGAGTAGCTTGAGGGGTGCAGTTTTTAGAATGGTGTCACTTTTGGGTATTTTCTGCCATATAGACCCCTCAAAGTGACTTCAAATGTGAGGTGGTCCCTAAAAAAAATGGTTTTGTAAATTTTGCTATAAAAATGAGAAATCGCTGGTCAACTTTTAACCCTTATAACTTCCTAACAAAAAAAAATGTTGTTCCCAAAATTGTGCTGATGTAAAGTAGACATGTGGGAAATGTTATTTATTAACTATTTTGTGTCACATAACTCTCTGGTTTAACAGAATAAAAATTAAAAATTTGAAAATTACAAAATTTTCAGAATTTTCGCCAAATTTCCATTTTTTTCACAAATAAACGCAAAAATTATCGACCTAAATTTACCATTAACATGAAGCCCAATATGTCACGAAAAAACAATCTCAGAATCGCTAGGATCCGTTGAAGCGTTCCTGAGTTATTACCTCATAAAGGGACACTGGTCAGAATTGCAAAAAATGGCAAGGTCTTTAAGGTCAAAATAGGCTGGGTCATGAAGGGGTTAATCCCTCAGAGAACCCCCTTGTTCTCAGTATTTCCCCCTCAAGTTCCACGCCGTCAAGTGGAGACTGTCCACTTGAGGGTGGAAGAAAGGCCCTTGAGAGAGAAGCCTGAGAGTTGAAGGAAGTATCCAGGGATCTGTCAAGGACATCATTTGAAGGCATGAGAACCAAGGTCTCTTGGGCCAGAATGGAGCTATCAATATTATCCGCGCCTTGTCTGCTCTGATCTTTCTGATGACTTGCGGTAATAATATGATCAGGGGAAAGGCATATGCTAGCCTGAACTGCCACGGTCTTTGGAGGGCATCTAGAATTTCTGGCTGATCTGCCATACTCAGGGAGGCGAATCTTGGTAGTTGCCTGTTCTGTCGAGTGGCAAAAAGGTCTATCTGCGGAAGGCCCCATAGTGACACAATGTTTCTGAATATTTTCTTGTTTAGGCACCACTCTCCTTGCCGCAGGGTGTGGCGACTCAGGAAGTCCGCTTCTGAATTGTCTATGCCTCTGATGTGAAGAGCTGACAGAGAAACAAATTTTTCCTCGGCTAAAGAAAATATTTCTCTTGTGGAAGACATTAATTTGTCCGACCGTGTTCCGCCTTGTCTGTTGACATATGCCACTACTGTAGTGTTGTCCAAGAGGATTCTCACATGTTCTCCTTGAAGCTGCGGGAGGAAATGATATAGGGCATGACTCACCGCTTTTAATTCTTTTAAATTTGAAGAATCGTGTATTTGTTCTCTTCCCCACCGGCCCTGGGAAAAAGTTTCTCCCATGTGAGCTCCCCATCCTGTAGGGCTAGCATCAGTGGTAATGATACGAGAAGGTGTTATTACCCAGTCTACTCCTTCTGATAATTTATTATCATCTAACCACCAGTATAATGAATCTATTACTACCTGGGATAAGGAGATCTTGTTTGTTAGATGACCTCTAGCATAGGCTTCTTCAGATATTATTTGGTGCTGTAGATCTCGGGTGTGAAGTTGCGCCCACTTAACCGCCGGGATACATGAAGTGAGGGACCCCAACAGGGACATTGCTTCTCTCAGAGTCATGCGAGGTTTCCTTATTGCTGCACTGACTTTTGTTTTTATCGCTGATATTTTTACCTGTGGCAGTAGACATTTCTGCACTGTTGAATCTAATTGGAGGCCTAGAAAGGACTGGACGGATTGCGGCTCGAATCTGGATTTCTTGCTGTTTATGAGCCAGCCTAGAGCCTGTAGGGATAAGATTGCATCATTAACCCATGTGGTACATTGTGCTACTGAATTTCCTATTATCAAAAAATCATCCAGATACGGTATTATTAGGGTATTTTTTTGCCGTAGGAAGGCCATTACTTCCAGCATCACCTTTGTAAACACTCTTGGTGCGATCGAAAGTCCAAATGGCATCGCTGCAAACTGGAAATGATGTATGCTGCCGTCTAAGGAAACTGCCACTCAGATATTTTTGGTATCTGGAATGGATTGGAAGGTGATAATAAGCATCTTTTAAATCTAAACCTGCCATCATGCAGTTGGGAAAAAGCAGTTTAATTGCCGATCTAATGGATTCCATTTTGAATTTTTCATTTCTGATGAACGTGTTCAATCTTTTCAGATTGATAATTGTTCTGAATGAGCCATCAGGTTTTGAAACTAGGAAGAGAGGGGAGTAAAATCCTTTCCCTTCTTGCTCTACAGGCACAGAGATCAATACGTTTTTAATTATGAGACTCCTGATCTAATTTTCAAGGGCCTGTTGTTGTACCGGGCAGCTTAAGGATGTTACTATAAATGAATTTTGGGGAATCTGATGAAATTTTATTTTTAAACCATGTTTAACTATATCCAGGACCCATATATTGGTAGATATTTTTCCCCATTCCTGGAAGAATGATTTCAGTCTTCCCCCTACTGGGGGGACTGGTTGGTGCATTTTATCTTTCCTTACGGAAGGTATGTCCTCTGAACATAGCACCTTTATTTTTCCTTCCTTTGATGAACAGGGGTTTTGGTTTTCAGTTGTTCTTCCTTTACCAAATGATCACCTCATAAACGCCCTCCTATAGGATGGAAGATGGGGGTTAGGGAAGGCCTTTTATCTTTCTAAGGCCTTTTTGAGGATGTTATCCAATTCTTTCCCAAATAAAAACTCACCATCGCACGGAATAGTACAGAGTTTAGATTTGGATTGTGTGTCTCCTCTCCAACTCTTAAGCCATAGACTACGTCTGGCATTATTTAATAGACCTGTTGTTTTGGCCGCCAAGCGCAGTGAGTCGGCCAAAGCGTCGGCTATGAAGGCGGCCGCTCCTCGAATTAGGGGAATAGCAGCTCGTAACTTGTCCCTGGAAATTTTCTTCTCTATTTGTTGGTCAAGTTGATCAATCCAGACCAGCATAGAACGGGCCGTACAAGTACTGGCTATCGTAGGTTTAAATGTGCCAATAGCTGCTTCCCACGCTCTTTTAAGTGAGGCTTCGGCTCTGCGGTCAAGGGATCTTTCAATAACCCTGCATCCTCTACTGGTAAGGATGATTGTTTTGAGGAAGAGGCGACCGCTGCATCAACTTTTGGAACTTTGGACCAGTTTGATAATTCCTCATCGCTGAAGGGGTACCTTCTTTTTGAGGCGGAAGGAAGATAACCCCTCTGATCCTGTTTATCCCACTCCTTAATTAAGGCTTTAATGGCCGGAATTACTGGGAACGCTCTTCTTTTCCTATCTGTTAGACCTGCGAACATAACCTCTTGAGTGGTTTGAGGTCCCTTTACATCTGAACAACCCATGGTGTTTCTGACAGATTTTACTAGACTGTCCGAAAACATGAGCGTCCCCCCATATTCGAGGAGGATGAGGACGCAGAGGATGCAGATGATTCTGCTTGTATCGGATGCTATCCCTTCCTCTGGATCTGAGTCAGAACTGGAAATTATTGCTTTTTTCTTTTTCCCACGTATGGGTGCTTCTTTGGGCTGATTTAGGGCCTGCAGTTCTGCTCTTATTGTAGCCCTTATGTCCGATGCTGAAACGGACGCTTGCTGCACTGTATCTTTTATGCATATTTTACATAACCTTTTTGTGTATGTTTGAGCTAGTGGGCAACTACAGAGGCCACACTCTTTGTTTTTTGTTTTCCCTTTTTTCTTAGCCTGAGATGATTACGAGAGAGAGAGAGAGAGAGAGAGAGAGAGAGAGAGACTGTCAGCTTTTTATAGGCAGATAGTGATAACTCACCCAGTGAAGCTGCCGGTACCGATTGGGAAGGCGGTGAAACAGGTCTCGTGGCGTTGGTTCTGTGGCTTACGTCCGAGGATTTGTGGTCTCTGGACGGAGCTTCAGTATCCTCTGCCGGGGGATGCGTGCCTTGTCCTGGGGAAGACATGCTTGCACGCTGCTGTCCTCTTAGCAGGGCTTTTTATCTGCCACACCTGTTGCCTCCTAGTACCTCCCCTCCCCTCCCCTTTTTTGGGGTATTTTACACAACTATGCGCCATATCCACCTATAATATATTTATATATATATATATAATATTATATATAATAATAATCATGTATCCCTTGGAGACATATGATGCCATGTTGAACCGAGCTGCTTAGCACCTTGTGCAGCAGCTGCTGCAGAATACCGCTGAGTGGATCGCTTTTTATTTTAAATCTATATTACCGGCGCTTACTTGTGGGTGGAGGGGGCGGGGCGGCACGGAGCGTCTCTGCTTTGCTCAGTCCTGTCGGACTGCGCGCGCGTCATCGCTGGGGAACTTCCAGTGACCCGGAAGTTCCCCCTTACCACTTCCTGTCGGCTCCGACGCTGACGCCGGCCTGCAGATTAGACGGTCCTTCTGTGCCACGCTTCCTCCGTGTGCTGGGGCTGCTATCCTGGACCCCCACGCATGGTGCACCTCACAAAATTGCGGGCGGCCTCTCCCGGACCCAACATTTTGGAACGATATGTGTCAGACGAGGGGGGAGCCGGATTACAGCACCCCCCGACGCTGCTTCCGATATGGAGCCCCTGCCGTTCGCAAGGAGACCGCACAGGCGGCTGCAATACCAGGTATTTTTTCCCCTGTAGGAATATCCTGCGGTTTCCCATAGGAACAGGAAACCAGCTGAGGAGGAGAGGCGGACCACCCTCTTATCTCTGTAGGTTTCCTGTTCCTATGGGTGGATCCCTCTCTCTCCAAGTGGGTACTGTCGTGGCGAAGGGTAAAAAGCACTGCACTCACTGCTCGAAGTCTCGATTTCAATAGTATCTGCCTCATTCAGAAGCAAAGACAATTGCATACAGTGGTGGAGGGAGCTGACAGCTCTCTGCTCCACCATTCAGCCTATGCATCAGAGTCTCGTACAGTTGCGTACAGTGGTGGAGGAGGGAGCTGACGGCTCTCTGCTCCACCATTCAGCCTATGCATCAGAGTCTCGTACAGTTGCGTACAGTGGTGGAGGAGGGAGCTGACAGCTCTCTGCTCCACCATTCAGTCTATGCATCAGTCTCATACAGTTGCGTACAGTGGTGGAGCAGGTAATTGTCGGCTCTCTGCTCCACCATTCAGCCTATGTATCAGTCTCATACAGTTGCATACAGTGGTGGAGCAGGTAATTGTCGGCTCTCCGCTCCAACCACTCAGCCTATGCATCAGAGTCTCGTACAGTAGTGAGCAGGGAATTGTCAGCTCTTCACTCCACCATTCAGCCTATGCACCAGAGTCTCGTACAGTTGCGTACAGTAGTGGAGCAGGGAATAATCGGCTCTCCGCTCCACTATTCAGCCTATGCACCAGAGTCTTGTACAGTAGTGGAGCAGGGAATTGTCAGCTCTCTGCTCCACCATTCAGCCTATGCATCAGAGTCTCATACAGTTGCGTACAGTGGGGAGCAGGGAATTGTTGGCTCTCTGCTCCACCATTCAGCCTATACATCAGAGTCTCATACAGTTGTGTACATTGGTGGAGCAGGGAATAATCGGCTCTCCGCTCCACTATTCAGCCTATGCACCAGAGTCTTGTACAGTAGTGGAGCAGGGAATTGTCAGCTCTCTGCTCCACCATTCAGCCTATGCATCAGAGTCTCATACAGTTGCGTACAGTGGTGGAGCAGGGAATTGTCGGCTCTCTGCTCCACCATTCAGCCTATGCATCAGAGTCTCATACAGTTGAGTACAGTAGTGGAGCAGGGAATTGTTGGCTCTCTGCACCACCATTCAGACTATGCACCAGAGTCTCGTACAGTTGCGTACAGTGGTGGAGCAGGGAATTATCGGCTCTCTGCTCCACCATTCAGCCTATACATCAGTCTCGTACAGTTGCGTACAGTGGTGGAGGAGGGAGCTGTCAGCTCCCTGCTCCACCATTCAGCCTATGCATCAGAGTCTCATACAACTGCGTACAGTAGCGGAGCAAGGAACTGTCGGCTCTCTGCTCCACCATTCAGCCTATGCATCAGAGTCTCGTACAGTTGCGTACAGTAGTGGAGCAGGGAATTGTCGGCTCTCTGCTCCACCATTCAGCCTATGCATCGGAGCCTCCGTACAGTAGGCGCAATGGTATCACTAGTTCACGCCTCAGCCTGCACACAACAGAGTGGGCAGAGCAATGGAGGAACGAAGGTAGGTGAGCATTTTTTTTTTATTTTATTTTGTTAGTCAGTACTTGTGGAGGTCACAGTGGGGCCTCTTAAAGTGTAAAGGAAATTGTGGGGGTATCAATGTGTAGAGGAATTGCAAATAATATTAGGGATTGGTGGGGAAGAGTCGACGGGAGGTGGGGGGGAATGAATGTCTTTCTGAATGACAGTCATGATGCTGCAATTGTGGGATCAAAAACTGGAAGACAAGTTCAGAAACCCCAGCCTTGGGCACAAAGAAAGCTTCTTCAAATCCTGTTCATTGTATAATGAAATAGAATTTATTTCCTGTTAAATATTCTAACAAAACACATGGAACACACGGCAAAAAAAAAAGGAAAATTGCCTCATTACAAGTGTTGGTAAGAACAAGCTCAGTGCATCTATATCACCAGGTATACGGTAGTTAATAAATTCTGATATCAAGAACATCCTGATAATGTGGAAGGCAGGGAGCGATATGAAATAAATCTGAATAAACAATTATTTGTTAAGCTATGTAGCAAATACAACCAAGATAGTGTACCTGGACAGCGGCGGAATTAGCTCCTCCACGGCACAATATTTAGGATGGGTAACCATAGCGCACCAGCTGAACCATTGTACTCTACCCACAGACAGATTGCAGGAAATACCCATTCCAGGAAATTAGTTAAAATGTATCCAAGCGCCCACTGGCCATACAACATGAGGATGTTTAGTAATGCTCTGGATCCTGGAAGAGGCTTGCACAAACTCAGATTTCTGTGTTCTGTACTGTATCCAAGTTGGGTGGATGCCATGCAAAGCATCAAGGAAAAGTGGCGTGCCAAAAGTCATCATCGCCTAGCAACCAGAACGGAATACATGTATGTGCCTTAGATTAGACCGTTTGATAAGCAGAGGGATACAAGGTAGGGGCACAGTCTGCTGAGGAAATAGGAAATCTGGAGATGAAGCTTTACTTTTACATCTAATGTTCTTCATCTCGGTCTCCTGTACAGATACAAGATAAAATAAATGAGCTCACTAGTCAGAAGGACTGCCTGAAAAATCCTCAGGCTCTACTAACATTGAGTGTATAGTGGTAGAAGTCACTGGACCCCGACCCATCAAGATCCACCATCTTAGTCTGATTTCACATTGGCATTTTTTAGCGCAGCGCATCGTGCTGATCCGATCGCATGCGCCATGTGCCCCTATCTTTAACAGGAGGTGCGCATGGTTTAGCGTTAGCATGCGATCTTCAGCATTTTTGTGCGCTTGCGTTATTTTGTCGTGAGCGACTTGGCGCGCACAACGCAACTTGTTGCATTTTTGGGTCCGCCCAAAGTCGTTAAAAAGGCGCATGTGCTCGCATTGCGCACAGAAAGCGCCCAAACAACACATTACAGTCTATGTGATCGCAGACGTGCGCTTGGTCAGGCGCAGGTCAGCATTCTACAACGCATGCGTTGTTAGAGATAACTGGTTTAAACCACCCACTAAATAAAGAAACATTGTATGGGGGTAGTGCAGGGTTCGACAAACCCGGGCGCCAGGTCGCCAGTGGCGCCTAGAAAATCATGGCGGGTTTGTCGGGGTCCTGAGCAGGCGGGGGGGCCCACTCGCCGTCGGGCACCCCGGCGCCCGTTAGCGGAGGAGAGCGGTGTCAGCGCCGCCACTGGCCCCCCGCTTGCTCAGGGCCCGGCAGCAGCTGGCACAATACTCACCGCTCCCCGTGCCTCCGCTGCCGCAGCTCCGGGCTCCAGGGGGCGCCTGCGCTTCCTCTCACAGCAGTGCCGCTGAATGACGTCATCATTCAGCGGCCGGCTGTGGCAGAGAGCGCGCGGACGCCGGACAGGTGAGATGTGTGTGTGTCTGTATCAGTGTGTGTGTATGTAGTGCGGTGCTTTGTGTGTGTATGTGAGAGTGCTTGTGTGCTGCGGTGCTGTCTGTGTGATGGTGGTGGGGGGAGGGCAGTGATGATGATGATGGGGAGGCATTGATGATAATGGGGAGGCATTGATGATAATGGGGAGGCACTGATGATAAGGGGAGCATGATGATAATGGGGAGGCACTGATGATAATGGGGAGGCACTGATGATAATGGGGAGGCACTGATGATAATGGGGAGGCACTGATGATGATGGGGAGGCATTGATGATGATGGGGAGGCATTGATGATAATGGGGAGGCACTGATGATATTGGGGAGGCAATGATGATGATGGGCAGACAATGATGATGATGGGGAGGCAATGATGATGATGGGGAGGCAATGATGATGATGGGGAGGCAATGATGATGATGAGGAGGAGACGATGATGATGAAATGAAAAAAAAATTCTGGTTCCTAAATTTTTTGGCTGGCTCCTAGATTCTGAACAACTTTGTCGACCCCTGGGGTAGTGTATATAAGATAAGGTGTTGACACTTCAGTCCACTACTCTACAGCCTGAAACAGATGAAGACAGAGCCAGACAGACACAGAGCAAGACAGCATCAGGAATTGTATTGGACTGCCTGGAAACTTGGATAATGTGAGTATAAAACCTAATGTGTTTCTTTCCTTTTTTCTCAATTTCTTATGTACTAATGTCTCTTTTTTTTATTGCAGCATGTCTTCAGAAGAATATGTGCCGGCCCTGGTGAACTGGCCCAAGCAGCGGGTGAAGTAAGTACCTTCCTTCCATACTGATTGGTAAGTATTTGCTGTTGCATGGACACGTGGCAATTTTTTTTTTCTTTTTCAGTCCACATCGTCCACAGCAGCGGAGGAAGAGCGGGAGCAGCCAGTCCAAGTGCAGGCAGGGAGGCGGCCTGTAAGTATAGAGTGACTGATTGGTTTTTATTTTGCCCATGACTTTTTTCTTGCCTGTTTTTCCAATTCAATCTTGCTTATATTCTCAATCTTTCTTCTCTTATATCTTGTTTTCCATCTTTTTCATCTACAAATGTTTACAAGATTAATGTTTTGCTTTCTTTTCTAGGCTCCACAACGTGATGAGGAACTCGCCTTGGACAATGACGCCCTGATCCAGTTGGTCCAGGAGCGAGTCCCGTTGTGGGACAGTCGTCATCCAATGCACTGTGACAACGTGGTGATCCGGCAGCTCTGGAATGAGGTGGCCGCAGGGCTGATGGATGGCTGGGACAACGCCTCTCCCCGGGTCCGCAAGGATTCTTGTATTTATCTGTGTAATGCTGCAGTCACCTTGGCCGGGATCACACAACTGTGTGGGATGCTAGTAACTCCTGTGAGTTTCTAGCATCCCACACAGTTGTGTGATATCGGCCTACAGTGCATTTTCTAAATATTTTTTTTCTTCCCCACAGTGAACAAGGTCTGAACCCGTTGGCGCTCAATGAAGGACCGCTTCAACAGGGACTTGAGGCAGGAGAACCGGGTTGCCAGTGGTGCAGCGGCAAAGACCACAAGAAAGTATCGCTATCATCGAGCTTTGGCTTTCTTAAGACCGGTCCTTGCCACCAGAGCGTAAGTATTTTGTTGTTGTTGTATTGTGTTGAAACTGTGTTATTCTATTCCACAGGAGTTGGCGTATGTAAATGCATGATAGTAATTGTTTTTCTTTTGTTTTTTTTCACAGCACCTGGAGCAGCACCCTGCAACCTGGTCCTGGAGCGGTCCTTCAGAGAGCTGCCTCGGACCCGTCTCAGCCATCCACCAGCCAAGAAGCACCTTGCAGGCCGGCAACACAGACAGCTGGAGATCAGGAAGCTGGTCCATCAGGTCTTCCCCTGTCACAGGTCTCTGCCACAGGTTATGCGGGTACTTCCCGCCTGCGGTAGAAGGCCTCTGACAGGAGTCTCATGCCCGAATTTTTACATTTGAGCACGGTTTTTCAAGATAGCCACAAGGCGTTGGGCGACAGAGTGGATAGCGGTTTGGCACTAGTGGACCAACGCATCCATTCTGTCGAGCGTCGCCTTGACTGTCTTGAAGCCGAGCTCAAAAGACCAGCGCACCATTTTTTCCAACAAGTTGAACGGGGCATGGCGGAATACCTTACTCCTGATCTCCAGCTGACTGTGATGCATGCCTGCAACAATGCTTACACGCAGGCTATGCAGCAGAGTCGGTACGTGCCGCAACAGCAGACAGTGGTGCCTTTCCCAGCCGTTCCACCACTGACTCGCTTCACCGCACTACCGACTTCTGCTGCATACCACTGCACGGCCACCAGCATTCCAAGCCATGCTGGACCACACTACACCACACACAGTCACAGTGCAGCTGGACACTCCCCCGCCACCACCATGCCAAGCGCTGCTCCTGTTTGGACTTCCTCCACCCCTGCTTGGCCCTCCACTCCTGCTTCGACCGCGTCCACTTCCCAACAGCAGCTAGGGGACCCTCATTCCATCTTCAGGGCCTCGGACCCTGGCAGGAGGTCCAGCAGCCCACGGAGGTCCCCAAGCAACACTAGGTCTCCAAGAACCAGGAGGTCCCCAAGCCACACGAGGTCCCCAAGCCACACGATGTCCCCAAGCCACACGAGGTCCCCAAGCCACACGAGGTCCCCAAGCCACACAAGGTCCCCAAGCCACACAAGGTCCCCAAGCCACACAAGGTCCCCAAGCCACACAAGGTCCCCAAGCCACACAAGGTCCCCAAGCCACACAAGGTCCCCAAGCCACACAAGGTCTCCAAGCCACAGGAGGTCCCCACTCACCAGGAGGTCCCCAAGCCATACCAGGTCCCCAAGCGGCAGGGCCTCAAGCAGCAGGATTGCCAGCACCAGGTTCCCAAGCACCAGGACCTCAAAAAAGAAAACAAAGACGGGACGAAAAGTCCAGAAAAAGACTTGTCCTCCTAGTCCTCCCCACCCCCCTCACCTCCCTCTGTTTTTCCCGCTGCCTTCCCCCCACCACTTTCATCGCCCCTTCCCCTCGAACCCCTTAGTCTCCCTCCCAAAGTCAATCCTCGTTGCTCCATACCCCCAAGTTACCTCCTTCACCCAAACGTCGTCCACATTAATTTTTTTTTGTGTCTTGTCAAAATAAATGTTCCTTTTTTTTGCCCCCAAACTGTTTGTTTTCATTGTGTCTTTCACCGCCTACACACACTGCGCCGTAAACTTTGTGATTTTGCCACCACATAGCTCCAGTACTGACACATGCTTCTTGTGTTAGTCCTGGATTGATGTGTTGTCAAAAACACAAATATATGACTTGTATTTTCAACACCAGTCTCTTCATTCTAGAAATCTTAGACTGAATAGAGGATGTTGCTGAGTGCAAGGCATATCTATTATCACCTTGCCAGGTATCATAAACAGTAAATTGAGGATGGTGTGTTTTGCACATCAACATTTCACTCTTTGTGACATAAGGCCAGTGGATTGTAGATATACCTTGTAATTAACCACATCCTCTATTCAGTCTACTAACATTTGTAGACTAAAGAGACTGGTGTTGAAAACACAAGTCATATATTTGTGATTTTGCCACCACATAGCTCCAGTACTGACACATGCTTCTTGTGTAAGTCCTGGATCTATGTGTTGTCAAAAGCACAAATATATGACTTGTATTTTCACCACCAGTCTCTTCAGTATACAAATATTAGTAGACTGAATAGAGGATGTTGGTGAGTGCAAGGCATATCTATTATCACCTTGCCAGGTATCATAAAGAGTGAATTGAGGATGGTGTGTTTTGCCCATCAACATTTCACTCTTTGAGACACAAGGCCAGGGGATTGTAGATATACCTTGTAGTTAACCACATCCTCTATTCAGTGTGTGGTGAATAAACTGAAGAGATGATGGCGAAAATACACGTCATATCTACAATCCCCTGGCCTGGTATAATAACTAATTATCACACCTGGCCAGGTGACTATACCTATGAGTTGTCATCTGCAGCGTCGCTTCAGTCTGCATCATCTATTGCACGCAGACTGGAGAGAGATGCTGGTGGTTACTCATATGTGTATTCACCTACCCACGTATCATAAATTCTGACGTCAGGATGCTTTTTTTGGCATCCTCACTTCAGCATGACACCAGGCCAGGGGCTTGTAGAAGTTGTATAAACTTTATCATCTCTCCAGTGTGCGTGCATACTGAAGCCACAGTGGAGATACTACAAATAATATTTATACTCATATGGTCAGGTGTCATAAAGAGAGAAGGATGCTATTGCATCCCAAACTCACTTTTTGTAACATCAGGCCAGGTGTATAATATTTGTGGTATGTCCACCGTCGCTGCATATATCTCCAGCGGCGCTGCAATATGTTTTAACATAGACTGGAGAGATGAAGGTCATACAACTTTTATCTGTTGACTCACCTGGTAGGAGTCCTAATAAAGTCACGATGCAGAAAACACAGCATCCTGACTTCACTGGGACACCTGGGCAAGTGATTATTGTATTGGAGTGTATAAAAACAGAGTGCACTCAGTATAGGTATCAAAACAGGTTTTTTATTAACACAAGAAAATAATTTTATTACACCATTTGATCTTGCCATTCCACACGTCCCACATCAGATAGAAAGTAGGCCGCAAATTGGTCCCTCATTTGGCCAACTTCAACAGATGACCTGAGAGGGTGCTGAGTGAATTCAGGCAATGGGTTGACAGGTGGTTCATCTATTTCAAAGGTAGGGTGGTCTTTAGCCATCACAAAATTGTGAAGAACCACACAGGCTTTCACCACCTCATCCACAGTTTCTAGTTTAAGATTGATGGCTGTGCCTAGAATGCGCCATCTGGACACAAGAATCCAAAAGGCACACTCGACAGTTGTTCGGGCCCTGGTCAGTCTGTAATTAAATATTTTTTTGCTGTGGTCCAAGTCACGGCTGGAGTAGGGTTTCAACAGGTTTGTGCACATTTGAAAGTCCTCATCACCAACCATTACAAATGGCAGTGGCGGACCTTCGGTATGGGGAAGAGGCCGTGGCAGGGGGAAATTAAAATGGTTGCCATACAACCTACGGCCTATGTCCGAGTTCTTAAAGGTCTGTGAGTCATTGCCCCGGCCAAATGCCCCAATGTCCACCGCAATAAACCTGCAGTCTGCATCGGCAATGGCCATGAGTACCGTAGAAAAGTACTTTTTATAATTATAGTACTCAGAGCTACTTCTTGGGGGTTTTGTGATCCTGATGTGTTTCCCATCCACCGCTCCCAAACAGTTGGGGAAATTGCAGACTGTCCAGAATTTTTCTGCAATATCCATCCACTTTTCAGCGGTGGGCAGGGGCATAAATTCAGGACATATAACGTCCCACAAAGCCCGGCAGGTGTCCGCAACTATTCAGGACAAGGTGGAGATTTCAAGCCGGTACTGAAAGTGGAGTGAAGAGAGGGTCTCGCCAGAAGCCAGGAAGCTGCAAAACAGATGAAAAAAAATTGTGATTGTCCAGGCTTTGTCAAAACACTGACATGAAAAAAATTACTGTTAATTGCAGAACTATAATTCAGCCGGCTTTTAGTAAATGGCAGAACAAAAACAAAACACGCATTTGTTTAATATTACGTACCGTAATGTGACGAGGAGCCGTTCCTCCGGAGGAATTGCACGACTGAGCTGTGTGTCCTGTCTCCGGATGGCTCCTTCAACATGAGAAAGCAAATCCCTAAAACTTTCTTGGGACATTCGTGTATAGTCCGAAAATTTCGCCAGGTTTGTCTGGAGCTCGCTGAAGAGGGTGTGGTACGCTCCACGGCTCTCCCGGACTTCAATAATCGGATGTCTCCAAAAACGCCGCCGCTGCGGTCTTCGCTCTCTCTCTCCCTTTGTTGCTGGCAAGCAAAAGCCAGAAACAGCGCGATGTCCAGATCCAAGTTTATGCGATAACTCTCCCAACGCAGATCCATGGTGACACAGGAAACAGCAGCAAAATCTGAAGAATTCAGCTGAACTGGGTTTATTTAAAGAAGTCCCATGACACTCGCCCACTGGTGTCCCATTGGTGGGGTCTGTTTCAAGGATTTTCCTCTTGTGCAATGTGTGACTCATGCGCCTAAAAAACGCAAACGCATGGAAAACGCTAGATAAACTCATGTGAACGCTACGTTTTTTTTGTCGTTATGTGTACTTTGATGCGTTAAAAAAAACATGCGCTTGAATGCATTTTTGCACACGTTTTCGGTAGCGCACGAAGCACTGCGCTAAAAGACGCTAATGTGAAATTAGCCTTACCAAACCCAGGAAGGATTTCTGATGCTTCACATCCACATTTTATTATTTTTCTGCCAACCCTGTCCAGTGTAGACATATTAAAAATAGTGTCACTAAGTAAATCATTCTAAAAAAGAAAAAAATCTATTAATGATTTTCAGCCACGTTCACAAATACGTAATAAACAGACATCTGTATCAGGCATATGGCAAAGAGAACTATCAAAACTGAGATGAGATGGCAATCACACATGTTAAATCTACATTGGCGTTTCGCCAGGTTTTTTTGCTTCACCAGCGGCATCTATTTTTTTTTATAAAGTTAAATATTAAATAGCGATTAGCTTCCAAGCAGAAGCCGCCCAAAGAATGAACATGCTGCGTTTTACTGATTCCTAGCTTTCAAAGCAAGAAGCAGTTAAAAGAAGTGTCTTGTTTACATTGCTGTGCATTATGCTAATACTGTGTAGCACTTTTATTAGCGTATTTTCTGACGTGTTCCAGGCGGAATCTGCCAGAAAAAAAAAAAACGTGTGCACATGCCTTAAAATAAATAAAAAGCAGACTTACCTTCCACAGCAGCACCGCTCCTCTGCTCTAAGAACTATATTTCCCAGCAATCTTGTGACATGGTCATTGTGGAAACACGGGGGTCAGTGGGTGCCCTCATCTGCTGGCCCGGCTGCCTTTAGAAAGACTGTATGGACCAGGGCTCATAACACTGAATAATTTACTGAACCACCAACACACAACAGCATACAGAGCAGTCCCAGCAAATACCCAAGATAGTGCAAATTACAGAGTCTCACCCTTCCGCTGACTCGCCGGGATTAGAGCAACTTCCGATACCCCCACCAGTGGATCTCCACTTTTGGCGGGCCCCCACAGCGAGGAGGTAACGACAAGCTTAAGAAGCTAATCGAGACAAGTGAGGTATGTGGCCAGGTGACCCGATTGTCCCAACCTGGATTGTATAAGACATCCCTGGGGTTTCAGTGATGGTCAATGAAGCAGTCCTGTGTTCTTCCAGCCGGGGCCGTAGTCCCCTAAGCTGATCTGCAGAGTCACACAGACCAGAAGAAAAAGTCTCTTTATATAGTTCACAACTGGCCATCAACCATCATCCAGAGGTCAGAGAGAGATGTGAATGAGGCCAACCTGCATTATTTGATTACATAATCTATTTGCATAGTTTTTCCTCCTCTGTTTGGAAATGCCAACAAACTGTCTAGCATGAACAATGTATGTAATCAACATATCAGCAAACATCATTGATCAGTGACCATGCATTACTGTTTTGCAAACACAACAGAAAAAGAAACAACTAGGAGATAAGGTAAATATTCATCCTACAAGAAGAGTCAATATTTCAAACAACAGTTTATGATTCTGGGCCTGCACATAATTAAGAAGAAATGCTGTGTCGTCACAGTCATGTTAGGTCTCCAGCCTGTCAGCTTAGGTCAGACCGGCGCCGCGCATTATGTAACCCTGCAATCTTGTGACATTGTCACGTGAGCACTGCAGCCCATCATTGGCTACTTGTGTGGCTGCAGCGTTCACAGATCAGTGAGAGCAAACAACAAGAGATCGCCCAGGAACACCCGATTTAGAGAAGACAAGTGGCACCGATCTGGAAGGAAAGGAAGTTTTTCATTTTATTCAACAGGGTGGGGACATTCAAGAGGTTGCGCAGTAGCCTCAAACATCGCCATAAACTTAACACATATGTAGATGACACTGACTGTAGGGGAATATTAGAAAACTATTTAACCACAATATAATTTCATTTTACTTGTGAACATGCAAAAAGTCTTCCTGTTTGGCAAAGCAATAAAGACAACATGACCGCTAGATCTTTTATACGCTCAGAAGCACCTTGGGTTCATGTTCTAACACCACGAATAGTTGGTGAGGAACGCCACTGGACGGCATAAGTCACCACTCTAGCCGAGATAGTCGCACATTCTACAAGTCACTTGCATGGACAAGGATCCCAGTCCCAGCATTTTTCTGTGACACTACAAGCAGAGGTAAACTTAAAACCAGTTGTCCGCTCTATGGCAATTTTAACTATTGCTTTGAAACAATGAAGTAATAAGATTTAACGTAAGGATACAAACGTATTACAAGCTGTGACGTTCCACACTGTGTGTGGACGGGGATCACTCGCTTTGCTGGTCTTCGAGGTAAATACTGGCAAGCTCATGGTTAAAACAATAGTCCATTTTGTTTATTACAGCAAACTTGACATAAAAATACAGTCTTTCACTAATTCTTCTCACTGATCCCGACCAGCATAACACGGTTTTCAAGACCGTTACCTGTTGGCATCCGCCACACAGGTTCCTGGAGACCTCAGCCTCAGAGGTATCCAGCAAACACCAGTCTTTCTTACCAATACTTCTCACGACTTGAACACAGTCTTCATGATCCCGGTCATCTCACATCAGACTCCTGTCTGTCACCTGTTGGCCACGCAGGTTCCAGGATCCCTCAATCTCAGAGGTCTCCAATCCACACTCTCACTTCACTCTGACCCCGGTCAGTGACACCAAGACAGTCCATTCCGCTGGCTCAAGCTTGCCAGCATTGCTTCCTCAGTCTGTGCGACATCCAGCTTGGATGTCAGGGAGCTCTGACCAGCCTGACAGACTCCCAGCACACTCACAGACTCTTCACAGTCTCAGACAGACTCCACTCTCTCCATGTGTCAAACACTTCCTTACATACCTGTAGCCACTCCCCCAGCTGAGGTATGGAGCACATGGTCTGGTCACATGCACATGACCTCATCACAGGTCCTGCAAAACTCACAACCACCAATGGGCGGTGTATGTGTGGTTAGCCAGTCCCACAAGCTAACTCTGTAAGCCACCCTAGAAAATAAACAGAACTCTTATGGGACTAGAAGTCCCAGAACAACTACCTTGGCTTACAGCGCAGAGGAGCTCTACAACACATACCTTCCATTCACAACCATGCTGGAGACTGTTTTCCCATCCAAAACATGCCTCCATGCATATCCCGAGGAGCATACACAACGCCCCCTAGCTGTAGCATGGGTCACTACACCACAAAGCTTAGCTCCGACTTCTTAGGCCTCTTTCACACATCCGTTGTGAGCCTGACGGCGCCCTCCGGCATTTTTTTGTCCAACCGCATCCGGCGAAATGTAATGCCGGATGCGTTTTTTTTCATTGACTTTCATTAGTGCCGGATGGCGCCTGATGTCATTGCGTTGTATCCGTTTTTGTCCGGATCCGGCGGAAATGTACATTCCGGCGGCCGGACAAAACGGAGCATGTAAGGTTTTTTTTTTGCCGGAGCTGCCTGATGTGCCTGAAGCTGCGCATCAGGCGGCCAGAAACAATAGAATTCAATGGATCCGGATGAGACTTTTGTGCAATCCGGCAAAAGTGTGATCCGGATTCTGGAAATCAAGGTCTACTACTACTACTACTTTTTCCAGTGTCTCCGGGCATCAGAAACCCTCTTTTTCTGGGTTCAAAAGTTCAGGTCGGATCCAGCAAAAAAAACGGATCCGTTGCATCAGTTTTTTTGTTTCAGCGCCGGATCCGTCCCTTCAGGTGTTCGACGGATCATGCCTGATACAAAAAGACGGATGTGTGAAAGAGGCCTTACATTGAGATGTGCTGTCACATGCCTCTCCATGGTCCTACTACTGTGGAGAGACTGGTACGTGCAGTGTTTGTATGGTCCTCCTACTGTGGGGAGACTGGCACGTGCAGTGTTTGTATGGTTCTCCTACTGTACGGAGACTGGCACATGCAGTGTTTGTATGGTCCTCATACTGTGGGGAGACTGGCACATGCAGTGTTTGCATGGTCCTCATACTGTGGGGAGACTGGCACATGCAGTGTTTGCATGGTCCTCATACTGTGGGGAGACTGGCACGTGCAGTGTTTGTACGGTCCTCCTACTGTGGGGAGACTGGCACATGCAGTGTTTGTATGGTCCTCATACTGTGGGGAGACTGGCACGTGCAGTGTTTGTATGGTCCTCATACTGTGGACAGACTGGCACATGCAGTGTTTGCATGGTCCTCATACTGTGGGGAGACTGGCACATGCAGTGTTTGCATGGTCCTCATACTGTGGGGAGACTGGCACGTGCAGTGTTTGTACGGTCCTCCTACTGTGGGGAGACTGGCACATGCAGTGTTTGTATGGTCCTCATACTGTGGGGAGACTGGCACGTGCAGTGTTTGTATGGTCCTCATACTGTGGACAGACTGGCACATGCAGTGTTTGCATGGTCCTCATACTGTGGGGAGACTGGCACATGCAGTGTTTGCATGGTCCTCATACTGTGGGGAGACTGGCACGTGCAGTGTTTGTATGGTTCTCCTACTGTGGGGAGACTTGCATGTGCAGTGTTTGTATGGTCCTCATACTGTGGGGAGACTGGTGCAGCGTTTCTATGGTCCTCATACTGTGGACAGACTGGCACGTGTAGTGTTTGTACGGTCCTCCTACTGTGGGGAGACTGGCACGTGCAGTGTTTGTATGGTCCTCATACTGTGGACAGACTGGCACATGCAGTGTTTGCATGGTCCTCATACTGTGGGGAGACTGGCACGTGCAGTGTTTGCATGGTCCTCATACTGTGGGGAGACTGGCACGTGCAGTGTTTGTATGCTCCTCATACTGTGGGGAGACTGGCATGTGCAGTGTTTGTATGGTCCTCCCACTGTGGGGAGACTGGCACGTGCAGTGTTTGTATGGTTCTCATACTGTGGGGAGACTGGCACGTGCAGTGTTTGTATGGTTCTCATACTGTGGGGAGACTGGCATGTGCAGTGTTTGTATGTTCCTTATACTGTGGATAGACTGGCACATGCAGTGTTTGCATGGTCCTCCTACAGTGCGGAGACTGGCACGTGCATGTTTGTATGGTCATTCTACTGTGGGGAGACTGGCACGTGCAGTGTTTGTATGGTCCTCATACTGTGGGGAGACTGGCACGTGTAGTGTTTGTATGGTCCTACTGTGGGGAGACTGGCACGTGCAGTGTTTGTATGGTCCTCCTACTGTGGATAGACTGGCACGTGCAGTGTTTGTATGGTCCTCATACTGTGGGGAGACTGGCACATGCAGTGTTTGTATGGTCCTCCTACTGTGGAGAGACTGGCAGGTGGAGTGTTTGTATGGTCCTCATACTGTGGGGAGACTGGCACATGCAGTGTTTGTATGGTCCTCCTACTGTGGAGAGACTGGCAGGTGCAGTGTTTGTATGGTCCTCATACTGTGGGGAGACTGGCACGTGCAGTGTTTGTATGTTCCTTATACTGTGGATATACTGGCACATGCAGTGTTTGCATGGTCCTCCTACAGTGCGGAGACTGGCACGTGCAGTGTTTGTATGGTCATTCTACTGTGGGAGACTGGCACGTGCAGTGTTTGTATGGTCCTTCTACTGTGGGGAGACTGGCACGTGCAGTGTTTGTATGATCCTACTGTGGGGAGAATGGCACGTGCAGTGTTTGTATGGTCATCATATTGTGGATAGACTGGCACATGCAGTGTTTGCATGGTCCTCATACTGTGGGGAGACTGGCACGTGCAGTGTTTGTATGGTCCTCATACTGTGGACAGACTGGCACATGCAGTGTTTGCATGGTCCTCATACTGTGGACAGACTGGCACGTGCAGTGTTTGCATGGTCCTCATACTGTGGACAGACTGGCACGTGCAGTGTTTGCATGGTCCTCATACTGTGGACAGACTGGCACGTGCAGTGTTTGCATGGCCCTCATACTGTGGGGAGACTGGCACGTGCAGTGTTTGCATGGTCCTCATACTGTGGGGAGACTGGCATGTGCAGTGTTTGTATGGTCCTCATACTGTGGGGAGACTGGCATGTGCAGTGTTTGTATGGTAGTCCAACTGTAGGGAAACTGGCACGTGCAGTGTTTGTATGGTCATTCTACTGTGGGGAGACTGGCACGTGCAGTGTTTGTATGGTCCTTCTACTGTGGGGAGACTGGCACGTGCAGTGTTTGTATGGTCCTACTGTGGGGAGACTGGCACGTGCAGTGTTTGTATGGTCCTCATATTGTGGACAGACTGGCACATGCAGTGTTTGCATGATCCTCCTACTGTGGGGAGACTGGCACATGCAGTGTTTGTATGGTCATTCTACTGTGGGGAGACTGGCACGTGCAGTGTTTGTATGGTCCTTCTACTGTGGGGAGACTGGCACGTGCATGTGTTTGTATGGTCCTACTGTGGGGAGACTGGCACGTGCAGTGTTTGTATGGTCCTCATATTGTGGATAGACTGGCACGTGCAGTGTTTGTATGGTCCTCATATTGTGGATAGACTGGCACGTGCAGTGTTTGTATGGTCCTCATACTGTGGGGAGACTGGCACATGCAGTGTTTGTATGGTCCTACTACTGTGGAGAGACTGGCAGGTGGAGTGTTTGTATGGTCCTCATACTGTGGGGAGACTGGCACATGCAGTGTTTGTATGGTCCTCCTACTGTGGAGAGACTGGCAGGTGCAGTGTTTGTATGGTCCTCCTACTGTGGGGAGACTGGCACGTGCAGTGTTTGTATGGTCCTACTGAGGGGAGACTGGCACGTGTAGTGTTTGTATGGTTCTTCTACTGTGGGGAGACTGGCACGTGCAGTGTTTGTATGGTCCTCATACTGAGGGGAGACTGTCACGTGCAGTGTTTGTATGGTCCTCATACTGTGGGGAGACTGGCACGTGCAGTGTTTGTATGGTCCTCCCACTGTGGAGAGACTGGCACGTGCAGTGTTTGTATGGTCCTCCTACTGTGGAGAGACTGGCAGGTGCAGTGTTTGCATGGTCCTATTGTGGGGAGACTGGTACAGTCAGAATTAATAAAAGATTCCTCAAATCTACATGATGCTGCAAATTAGGGATATGGTATAATAAATTGGGTGCAGTGGGATAGGACAGTAGACAGCCACGTCTTTTTAATGCGACGTCATGGATGGCACATTAGCCAACAATATTTTCACTATACAGATATCTTTGGTAATATTTTCAGGTTTTGACATGTTAGAATAAACTCCTCTTTTTCTAGATACTTTTTTAAAAAAAAACTGTTAAGGAGTGGGACAAATTTGCCAAAACTTTCTTTGCTGCCCATGGGAACCCATCAGTTTTCATTTTATCTGAGCTGTTCACAAGATGAAAGATGAGCAGAATTTGGCCGTTATGGGCAATAAAGAAAGTTTTTCCTTTAAAAATGATAAATGAGACTCAGTATCTACAGCACATGAGACGTTTAAAGCGGTGGCTTCGATTTCAGAAAACCACCTGTAATTTGTTATAAAACAACAAAGTTCTGCCTTACTCACCCTCCCCAGGTTCAGTGCTGAGTCTCCGCCGCTGCTCCCGGTATCTGTTATGGTCAGCAGCGCGGATGACGCGGCGACAATACCGCAGCCGGTAACTGAGCTCAGCGGCTATGCATGAGTTGCGAGCAAGTCCTAAGAACCGCTGAGCTTGATGATTGGCTGCAGCGCTATCAATGTGATGCCAGCATTGCAGAAAATAACAGGCACCAGGAGCAGCGGCAGAGACTTGGCGCTGGACCCGGGGAGGGTGAGTTATTTTAAAACAAACTGCAGTCAAAGACAGGGGTTTTCAGAAACTAGAAAATCTCTTTAACCCACATTATCACGTGACAGCTAATTAGCACATAAACATCTTGATACAGGAAAGATATACGGTATATCTTTGTACCGTGTTGGCCAGTAGATAGAAAAATATTTAGATTTAAGAGTCTTAAGTGGTTGATACCTTTTAATGGCTAACTGGAAAGATAGTAACAAGTTGCAAGCTTTCCAGACTTAGATGATGTAGAAAGACATAAATCCATGTGACACATTCATTCCTGTTCGTCATAAGTTTATATTCCCAGACCCTTCTGTCTCGCTGAGATTTGAAGTCTTTCAACATCAACTAAGGAACGTGCTCCTTGTGGGGGCAGCACAACCAGACCCAATCACAGGACAATAAACCGTTCACACTCAATATCTATAAACTGGTCCAATATTTACGGCCACAACTGTTTATCCCTCTCCCATATTGATAGTTCTGCTTCACGTCACTTGTCTTATCTATTGCATTGTTTCTGTGCTGTGTTGTGCATAAATATGTGATTCTTCAGATTTTGCATTAGTCTTTGCCTGATGAAGAGACCTGAGTAGTCTGGAAAGCTTGCAATTTGTTACCATCTTTTCAGTTAGCCATTAAAAGGTATCAACCACTGAGGACTCAATTCTGAATATTTTTCACATAAATATCAGCATTTTGGGAGTTAAAACAGAGACAAAAGTCTATAGCGCCCCTCTTTTTTTATAAGTGCGGTGTATGTAGAGAGATAACTATGTCTAAGTAACTAATTTACTGAAAAAAAGGAACTTCCCTCACTAGTACGGCGAAAAACAACATTAGGGCTGGAGAGTTTTTTGGGTTTGATCAAGCTCTAAAATGACATCAGAAAAGGAGTCCCGAGAGCGTCTGAGAAAGTCCAGAGTTCCTCTTTCACAGTGACTGGAAATGTCAGACACATTGCGTGGGACTCCGAGTAACCTGTTATACCATAGTCTGCGCCTGTCAACACCAATCACGATGGACATGGCTACAGCGTAGACATTATAACTCAAGCAGATGACTGCAGCCAATCACTGAGATCAGCGGTCAAGATGCTGTGGATAGCTGCTGAGCTCAGTGATTACTGCTGAGCTCAGTGATTGGCTGCAGTCATCTTAAAGACTGGGGACAGCAGAAAAAGGGCAAACAGCGCAAGGGTTCAGCGCTCAAAAGCTCCTTTATCAGCGATTCTAAATATGGTGACGATTACTTTAATGCAGCTGTCACCACTGTGTCTGGTTCCCAATCAGTTTTCAGCTCCAGATACTGTGAGTACTACAGGTACAAGGAACCTTCTAATACATGTGTGGCTTAATATTAATGGGTTATTCCCACCAATTTAAGACACAGTACTGAGTAATGGAGGAAGCAGTAAGCAGTCTCACTTGCTGTATTGATCCCACTGATCAAGTGACTGATCACTAGGACGCCAGTGATGACTCACGGCTACTGGATCTTATCCAGAGCAGCTAGGACAGCTACAAATGTCTAACCACGGGCCATTTACTTTTGCACATGGAATTTTTTGGAGGGCATCCACTCTATATAACAAAAAAAAAAAAAAAAAAAAGGAACAAAACCTTGATAGACTCTTCCTGTTCACATGTTGTAAAACCACTTTGCGGCCCGCCCATAACATCAGTCTTTTGAGCACTTTTTTTCCTACTTCAGGTTTTCCAAACACAGCATTCTGTGATCAAAAGGTTGCAAAAAGTGCTGTGCCCCAGTCATCTAGGGATCGTAATTTGGGCCTTGTCAAAGTCACCAAGTTCCCCTTATAGTCTAATTATTGATGCAATCATCACACAATCACTAAGACATTGCCAGGGTTTAGCCTTAATTTTGTAAAATCAACCATCATTGTGAAAATATAAAGCACATTTTGACCGAACCGTGTGAATAAGGGTAGGTGCACACGGTCAGTAAACGCTGCGGAAGTAGGCAGCATCCAGATGTTACAGCACAGTGGATGGGATTTCAAGAAATCCCATGCCCACTATGCGTCCACAGACACCTGCGGAGACGGACATGCGGCGCGTCTTTCCAGACAGCAGAGCACCATGTCAATTTATCTTGCAGAGATACCAGTCTCCACAAGATAAATCTCACCCACAGAATGTATTGGACGCAGTGAAACCGCACGGTTCAATGCACACATGCGGAATCACCTGCATTCATAAGTCGGCAGCGCTTTGGAAGAGGCAGACGTGCTTCATCCAAAGTGCTGCCGATTACTGACCGTGTCCACCTACCCTTAGTGTTTAGGGTCACCCATTCTTCCTCCTTAGGCCGCGGTCAGACATGCGAGAAACGCGCACGAGTCTCGCATGTCAATGCCCGACACTGCCGCCGGCACTCGGTACCAGACTCGTGCGAGTTTCTCGCATGTCCGGCCCCCTCCTTATAAAACAACTCCGAGGGCTGACAAATCAGCCAATACGTAAAAGGCAGCAAGGTTCAACTCGATTGCCTGTATAAAGCTATGTTCACACTAGGCGTTTTTCTGATGCGTTTTTTATGCAAATTTTTAGCTGCGTTTTATAGTACCAGCAAAGTCTACGAGATTTCAGAAATCTCATGCACACATCTTGATTTTTTTGTCACAAGCATTTTTTTTTTCACCCATTGAAAGGAATGAGTGGTGAAAAAGCGGTGAAAATCAGCACCAAAAAAACCTGATTAAATAGAACAAGATTTTTTTTTTGCGTTAAACTTTATCAGCGTGCACAAGAGACAAATGTAGCATGAAAAAAAAGCAAGAAAAAAAACCTGCTTTTTTTCCTGCAGCCTCTTTCCAGCCAAGAGCAGGTTTTGCTGCAGAAAAACCGCCTAGTGTGAACATAGCCTTAGGCAGGGTCACTATGCCGCAGAAGACATACAAACTCGAAATCAAGTGACCACTGGACGGGGGCTTTTTTCTGGTGCTCTACACAGATGTCTACATAGCATATGACAAAATACAGAGAAAGTAAATGGTAAAAATGTAATGAACAGAATAAAATCACAATTAGTACAATGAAAAAGATGACAAAGACAAATGCAGAAAAACAAGTACTTCACATATGAGTACAGCCCACTAACACTGGAGCAGCACAACAAGTCTGATATATTTATACTCTACGCACATGTATATTTGCCAGGGGAATTCTAGGACAAGGACCTAATAACCAAAGAATGCCCATGTGTAGGAGTGGAGAAGTTCATTTTGCCTCTACATAATGACGTCTGGAAGAAGACATGACAGTGGCCTATTCTGAGCTCAGGCACATATGATAACAATACGCCCCAACTATTACTAGTACTAATTCTAAATATTACAGGTAACAAGTAGGGCTGTGGACTTGGTAGGCCAAACCTCCGACTCAGACTCCAACTCCTCAATTTCCATGACATCGACTCCAACTTCGACTCTACAGCCCTGGTAACAAGTCCGGCCATCAGCCTCTTCTTATTTGCAAAACTATGTTGCTGTCTTTTAGACTCAACACATAGAAAGCTGCGCCCGTGCGTACAAGCAGCCATGTTTCGGCTCCATAATAAAGCAGCACAGAAGTCCATAGGGAAGCTTTCACACACTACCAGACGGCGGAAACAAAGTCTCAATTTTCTCTTTTTTTTTTTTAGAATACTACCTAAAAGAAAAAAAAATGTCCTTGTGGCCCACATCAGCCTCAGTGCAGCTATCGTGTTTCCAGATCAGTTTAAGAAATGAAAGTAGAGTTATGAGACAGGGAGTCCACACTCAGGGCTCGGTTTTGACCCTGAGGCCACATTCCCATGATGAGCCTTTGCTGAGTTTTTGATGTTGCAGATTTTCTGCACCTACTACCGTAAGTAAATTAGGTCACTTGTGGGGTTTTTTGTGTTCTTTTTGTCTCTTTTTGGTGTGTTACGCTTTAAATAAAGCCGATTAGTTTTTCATACTTCCTGGTATTTGTCTGTAAACAGAACTTTATTGATGTACAATAGTAATGTGCAGTGTATATGCATTTTTTATACGTTTCCTCAGCAGAAACCCACTAGAAAATCATATGCATTGTTTACGCTGAAAAAGAGAACCGACAGCACCTCCAAAAATCATACATTGATCTAATGCTGCCAGGTAAATATATATATATAACTGAACAAGAGGTTCTTAGTTTATCATTCTGGTCAGACTGTATGAAGCCCACTGCCACGTCACGGCAGACCTCTTAGTGGGTCCCTATCGGCCACAGCGACAACGCACCGGCAGGGCAGTCAGCACGATGCCTCACAGCGCCCATGCTGCCAGAGTCCACATGACTCCAGACCAAGCTGACCCACCAGCACAAAACCACAGCAACAATGGCCGCCGCCACACAGCACCAACACCAAATGAAAGGAGCATTGAAACTCACCTTCCTCAAGCTCTCCAGTGAGAGCAGAAATGGGCTAGACCCCTTTGTTTGCAGTCTTCTACTAATTTTAAAATCACCTGTGCCAAATGGGAGGAGTGCTGGTCCAAGAAAGGGGAAAGAACATGCTATGCACCAAAAAAAAAAGAGAATGGACAGCTGATGATACCACAGCTCCTGGGCAGGGGAGGAAACAAAAGAGTATACAGACAGGACAGCATGGGATCACAGCTGATTCTTTCTGTGAGGTAAAATATTGCTTAAAAACAAGCAGGGAAATGTTTTACCTCACAAAAAGAATCAGCTGCGATCCCGTGCTGTAATGTCTGTATACTCTTTTGCTTCCTCCCCCACGCAGGAGCTGTGGTATGATCAGACCATGTCCCTGCACGGTCAGACACAGACATTACACAGGACACAGCAGGGGCACATTTATAAGATTATCTCAGCACAGGAACATTTGTTTTTTTTTAATCACATTACAATTGCGAATCTTATTTTTACTCCAAGATCTAGTGAATAAAATTAACTTTTGTTTGTGGGAAAATCTTAAGAGTTCAGCATTCGAACCGAACAGTTAGTGACTGGAGCTAAACGTCGAACACAGATTTCTCCTGGAGGTCCGTGGCAGAGAGAGGAAATGCTGTGATTCAACTTCCAAAAAACAAAAAATCAGATGCCATACAGACCATCAGTATAGCATCCGATTTTTACGGATATATTGCAGTTCTGTAAGATGGGAAACTGTAAATGATCCTGTAAAAAGATTAATACTGCTAAGTAAAAAAAAAAAAAAGTAATTATGTGCAGACCGCGCATGAATGACAAGTCCGACCATGCAGAGCTGCTCCAGTTCATGATCGGCACATGCCACAGCTCCTGGCCAGGGGAGGAAGAACAAGTCACTTATGATATATGAGTATAACAAAACAGAAGGGGCTTGCAGCTCTTTGTGTGAGAGAACATATCTCCCTGACTGCCTTATCACAGGAGGGATTGTTTCATTCATTGAGCTCATCATAAATGAAGTCAGTGACATATAATCTAAGCAGTCGCTGAAGCTCTTACGCCACTGACTTTATTTATGATCAGTTCATAGAGCTGGAGACGCAGCAAAAACACTCGCTCCTGTGATAACACAGGCAAGGAAATGTGTTACCTAAGAAAGTAACAGCTGCATCAACTGCTGTTTCATCTGTATGCACACTTATCAAGAGCTGTGGTATGTGCCGACTACAAACTGGAGCATCTCTGCATGCTTGGACACAAAAAATAAAAGTTTACAGCAGGGGCATATTTTTAAGGGTGCTTTCACATTGCGCTCAGACACCCATTCGTTGGACCCATTGGGGCTCGCGCCCAAAACCCCACAAAACCATTATAGTGCATGCGCCGACGGAACCACAGACTATAATGGTGCCGACAGAGTGAATGCTGCTCTGCCGTGCATCATTTTCGAGTGTGTACACCTGCTGAAGGCGGACACTCAGAGGTAGATGACTGTGTCTGTATCCAGTAGGCGTACACACCCGAAAATGACACACAACAAAGCACACATTATAGTCTATGGCCTCATCAGTGCATATGCCCGAATCTCGTTATACGGGGGGCTCGGACGCAAGCCCCGATGGGGCCACTGTACGCAATGTGAAAACACCCTAAGATTATCTTAGCACAGGAACTTTTTTCTTTTAACACATCCAATTCTGGTGCTTATTATTATTCCAAGATCTACTAAGCACTTTGTTCATGGGACAACCCCCTTTATGGCTGTCATCCAGCACTATAGATCTCTGGGTCAGATCTATCCAATGTACTTCTCTCGTGGTCATAAGGGGACTGCAGGTCTGAACCCATGGTACTGAATACTTTCAGAGGCCCGTCTTCCCATTACACACTTAGTGGGGTCTGATGTAGTGGGGGTATGTGTGGAGATACAAGATAAATGTACAGCAAAGACTATAAAGCTGCCTCCTTCACCCTGGAGATCCGGAGGCACGTTTATAACATTTCTTGCTTCGGACTCTACCAAGTTTAAAACTTTTTAACAGTAATAACCTCATCAGTCCTCATCAGGCCCCAAATTCAAAACTCCAATATTTCTATGACAACCAGAGCTCCGATTGTCACTGCCGTCCCCTCACAGAGCAGTTCCCTAACCCTGACTGGGCCCAATGTAAATGTGACACGTTGCCAAAAAGCATTATTTCATGCAAAACTACCATCTACCATGTCCAAATGATAACTTGTTCTAACACGTTCCTTTCATATTCGGCTCTCCATGACACTACAAATCAGGACAAGGAAGGAGCAGGTACCGGGCTATTCTATATGGACAAGCGATTACCGTATGTGTCACACAATTGTTAATCAGAAGAACTAGCAGCCAGCTAGCAGACCTGTGTAAGGCCAGCATTATGGTCACTCCCTGGGTATGACCAGACATGGGCACAGGCTGCCTGTCCTGCATCGCCAGATGGATAGTAGTAGGTAGTAAGCACTGGTACATGATTAGGCAGAGGCTGACAGCTTCTCCTGTGAGTAGTGCCTCCATGTTGCCTGCTCTTTGTGACCTTCAGCTGCTCCACAGTTCAGGCTGCAGATGGCACCGGAGGCAGCAGCAGGTCTCCAGCTCTGTCCACAGCCCAGCACTGGGCAGGGCAGGCAGTGAGCTCCCAGCCTCACCAGGTCCACTGCCGGATTCCTGCACCCTCCAGACCCCCCTTTGTGACCACCCCAGACAGGGACCACTCTGACCCATGCAGGCAGGCAGGAGGACTGGCAGGGGATGTTTGGGAACACACGTCACAAGCTGCTGTATATGTCACATGTGCGGGGCTCTGCTCCGTGCTCACCGTTAGGGGCAGAGTCCATGGTCAGGCTGAGCTTGTCCTGTCACTTCTGGTTCTTGTAGTCCCCCTGTAGAAGCAGTGCAGCAGCTAGAGATGAGCCATCATGTGCAGTCAGTGCTGGGACAGTGGGGCAGGAGGAGGAGGAGAGGAGCTGTGTGTTTGTGCTGCACACTTCCTCTCCCCTCCCTGCCAGGCATCATGTCTGCCCTCCCACACGCTGACAAGCCTCACACACCACTCCCCCAGGCAGGCGCCGGCTCCTACAAGCATAGCACACCCGGCAGCCTGATGCCACTGTACTGTGGTGGTCTGCAGGAGACAGTGCGGTGGTCCCCCTGTGTCAGACCAGCAGCATGGACTCTGCAGGGTTTACTGATGGACACTATGCAAAGAGGGGTGATATTAACCCCTTAGTGGCAGAGCCAATTTTTACAATTCTGACCACTTTCTCTTTATGAGGTAGTGTACAATAATAAATTATATTGTGGTACCGTGTTAGCCAGAAAAATCGATGTGAATACTTTTCCGTCCAATTATGACAAGAGCATTCTTAAGGTGATACCTTTATTGGCTAACCAGAAAATTATATGTTCGCTAGCTTTCAGAGCTCAAAGGCTCCTTCTTCAGGCAAGATTACATTTGGAATAATAAGAAAGACACATTAGATGCTTACTATAGTAGGAAATTTGTTCAAGACCTGGGAGGTGTGATGCCTTCAAAAGATAAGCAAAGGAAATCAAATTAGCATTTTCTTACAAATGGAGAGCTAGTCATTTTAAGGATGACAGGGAGAGAAAAATATGGGAATTCAAACTTATTAGGATGTTTAATACTTTGACAATAGGACTCAACTTAACACCCGGTTTTATGGTTCACTACATAGACACAGTTCACACCTTCACCAGAAGGACTCCAGATAGCTAAGAACACATTCCCACTAGCTCTCCATTTGTAAGAAAATGCTAAGGCTGTGGTTCCACGGTCCGGAACCACAGCGCTTTGGACGGAGCGGAAATTCCGCTCCGTCTAAGCCCCGCCCTCTTTATGACGCGCGATCTTTCCGGAGGTGTTCAGGACACCTCCGGAACACCTCCGGAAAGAGCGCAGGGCTACATAGCCCTGTGTTAATTCTGTTGCGGCGACGCACCTTCGCCGCAATACGCGAGGACATGCTGCGGTCTAAAAAGACGCGCCGCATGTCCGTTTACGCAGGTTTGCCACCTGCGTATTGTTACGCATAGTGGAGACGGGATTTCTTGAAATCCCCTCCACTATGCTGTAACATCTGGACGCTGCGTGTTTGGCGCTGCGCCAGCGCACAGCGCCAAACACGCAGCGTATCCTGACCGTGGAAACTCACCCTAATTCGATTTCCTTTGCTTATCTTTTGAAGGCATCACACCTCCCAGGTCTTGAACAAATTTCCTACTATAGTAAGCATCTAATGTGTCTTTATTCCAAATGTAATCTTGCCTGAAGAAGGAGCCTTTGAGCTCTGAAAGCTAGCGAACATATAATTTTCTGGTTAGCCAATAAAGGTATCACCTTAAGAATGCTCTCATCTTTATGAGGTAATAACTCTGGAACGCTTTAATGGATCCCACTGGTCCTGAGAATGTTTTCTCATGACATATTGTACTTCATGTTAGTGGTAAAATTTCTTTGATACGACTTGCATTTATTTATGAAAAAAATGGAAAATTGGCAAAAATTAGCAATTTTCAACCTTTTCATTTTTATGCCCTTAAATCAGAGAGATATGTCACACAAAATACTTAATAAATAACATTTCCCACATGTCTACTTTACATCAGCACAGTTTTGGAAGCAATTTTTTTTTTGTTAAGTTATAAGGGTTAAAAGCTACAGCGATTTTCTCATTTTTCCAACAAAATTTACAAACCCATTTTTTTAGGGGACCACCTCATATTTGAAGTCACTTTGAGGGGCCTACATGACAGAAAATACCCTAAAGTGACACCATTCTAAAAACTGCACCCCTCAAGGTACTCAAAGCCACATTCAAGAAGTTACTTAACCCTTTACGTGCTTCACAGGAACAGAAGCAATGTGGAAGGAAAAAATGAACATTTAACTTTTTTTCACAAACATTTTACTTCAGAACCAATTTTTTTTATTTTCACAAGTGTAAAAAGAGAAAACGAACCACAAAAATTTGTTATGCAATTTCTCCTGAATGCGCCGATACCCCATATGTGGGGGTAAACCACTGTTTGGGTGCACGGCAGAGCTCGGAAGGGAAGGAGCACCGTTTTGACATGCAGAATTGGCTGGAATTGAGATCGGACGCCATGTCACGTTTGGAGAGCCCCTGATGTGCCTAAACAGTGGAAACCCCCAACAAGTGACACCATTTTGGAAACTAGACCCCCCCAAGGAACTAATCTACATGTGTGGTGAGCACTTTTGTACCCCCAAGTGCTTCACAGATGTTTATAACGTAACCCGGGCATTCTTCCCCTCCCTTTCCCTCATCCATCTCTGAGGTGCATGATCTGACACTAGCCTGAACTTACGGCCCAGCAGGTAGTACCTTAGATGTCACCCATTTGATGGCCAAGCAATTTTTTTCAACGATGGCATAGTTCTTCTGACAGGAGGAGAGTTTCCTACTCAGGTATATGACTGGATATTCGTCCCCATCTATTTCCTGCACAGCACAGCTCCCAAACTGACCTCGGAGGCATCCATCTGGAGCACAAACTCTTTAGTGAAGTCTGGTGCGACCAAGACTGGCTGTCTGCACAGAATGAGCTTCAACTCCTGGAATGCCATCTCAGCTTCAGAGGACCATTTGATCATC
>JARQOD010000001.1:884866993-884959792 GCA_033576555.1 Oophaga sylvatica
ATAAAATACCTGTAAATTGAAGGACACCCAGTGATAGAATCCCTGTAAAATATAAGAAAAAAACCCCTGATAGAATCCTGTCAATTGAAGTGACCCCCTTAGAAACCTTCAATATGAAGGAAAACCCAGTGTAGAATACCTGTAAATATGAAGTAACCCCCTGAAGAATCCCTGTAATATGAAGGCTCCATGATAGATCCCGTCAATTGAAGGACACCCAGTGATAGAATACCGCAATATGAAGCGAAAACGAGTGATAGAATACCGCAATATGGTCCCCCCCGTGATAAAATACTGTCAATAGAAAAAACCCAGTGATAAAATACCTGTCAATTGAAGGAACCCAGTGTAAATTCCTTCATATAAGGAAACCCAGTGATAGAAAAATTTCAATTAAAGGAACCCGTGATGAAACCTGTAAATTGAAGTGACCCCCAGTGAAGAATCCTGTCAATAGAAGGAAACCCCGGATAGAATACCTGCAATATGAAGGAACCCATGATGAATACCTTAAATGAAGCGAAAAACAGTGATTAAATCCCTGTCAATTGAAGGACACCATGAAAAAAACCCGTCAATATGAAGGACACCCATGATAAATACCTGAAATATGAAGGAACCATGATAAAATCCCTGTAATATGAAGTGAACCCATGAAGAATCCCTTCAATATGAAGGACCCCAGGATAGAATACCTGTCTATATAAGAAACCCAGTGATAGAATACCTGTCAATTGAAGTGAACCCCATTAAATACCTTCAATATAAGTGAAACCAGTGATGAATCCCTTCAATATGAAGTGATCCCAGTGATAGAATACCTTCAATATGAAGTACAACCAGGATAGAATACCTGTCAAATGAAGGACACGTGATAGAATACCTGTCAAATGAAGTGACCCCCAGTGAAAAATCCCTGTCAATTGAAGGGACACCCAGTGATGAATCCCGTCTATAAAGTGGACACCCAGGATAAATCCCCTGTCAATATGAAGGAAAACCCATGATAGAATACCTGTCAATATGAAGTGACACCTGATAGAATACCTGTCAATATGAAGTGACACCCAGTGATAGAATACCTGTCAATATGAAGTGACACCCAGTGATAGAATACCTGTCAAATGAAGGGACACCCAGTGATAAAATACCTGTCAATATGAAGCGACACCCAGTGATAGAATACCTGTCAATATGAAGCGACACCAGTGATAGAATACCTGTCAATATGAAGTGACACCCAGTGATAGAATACCTGTCTAATATGAAGTGACACCCAGTGATAGAATACTGTCAATATGAAGTGATACCCAGTGATAGAATACCTGTCAATATGAAGCGACACCCAGTGATAGAATACCTGTCAATATGAAGCGACACCCAGTGATAGAATACCTGTCAATATGAAGCGACACCCAGTGATAGAATACCTGTCAATATGAAGTGACACCCAGTGATAGAATACCTGTCAATATGAAGTGAACCCAGTGATAGAATACCTGTCAATATGAAGGACACCCAGTGATAGAATACCTGTCATATGAAGTGACACCCAGTGATAGAATACCTGTCAATATGAAGTGATACCCAGTGATAGAATACCTGTCAATATGAAGCGATAACCAGTGATAGAATACCTGTCATATGAAGTGACACCAGTGATAGAATACCTGTCAATATGAAGTGATACCCAGTGATAGAATACCTGTCAATATGAAGCGACACCCAGTGATACAATATGAAGTGGCCAGAGGAGCCAGGATTACACAAACTGCTGAGACGTCTGTGCTACACTTACCCCGTACCTTTTCACTTCTTTGGGAATTACAAACACCATATCAGTCTGGGTGCCACACACTGACAGGTATGCCCCTTTAAGTTTACAATGTTTTAGCTGCTGCAGAAAGAAGATATGGTTACATTAAATGGAATTTGTAAGCAGGTTTATGTTATTAATAACAGTATGAGGTAGGAACCGAGATCCTGAGTCCAGTGATGTGTCACTTACTGGTCTGCTTAGTTTAGTTTTGGTAAAATCACAGTTTCAATACAATACAACTTCAATAAAATCAGTGTTTTATCAGCAGGAGATTATCAATAGAGGACTAGCTGTCTGATTCCATGTAGTCTTCCTGCTCTGTATAAGAAGCAATGCTTCTAGGGGAGATTACCTCCGTATGTAGCGTGCCACATTTTGTTTTCTCACTTGGAGATGAAAGTGGATATAAAACCCGCGCTGCTGAAGGGTCCAATATACGATAGGAAGCCAGATGCGGTATGGATCCGGTTTTATAAAACCACAAGAAACCCATGACTTTCACAGCCCCCGAGGTGAGCAAATCCCGTTTTACTTTTTCCTTTGTAATCCGGATAAGACCCCATTGCGCTTATTGTTATTGCAGTTCTTATCTAAACAGAATTTGTTTTCTGTCTAATTTGTACAGAAAAGCAACTCTCCGTGCCTGTGTATGAAGTAGTACATAGCTGGCTCGTGCACCTCTATGTCATCCCTATTATGGCAAAATGGATCCTTAGTACTGTACAACGATGTGCACGGGCCTTATTAGGGAAAAACAGTGTCTCGATTTTGGCTTCTCAGACTGTATTTCTTGGCTTATATTTCTCATACTGTTGCCTGATAATAGGAAACACAGTTATTTATAAATAAATCAGGAATAAGAGATATTCTGATAAAGAATTAGTGTGAGCACTGATGTACCCCTCACCGCGGGCCCTAGTGTCCTAGGACTTTAGGAAGCCTTGTGATTTCTAATGTTCATGCGTGGTGTGGCCATCGGATCACGACTTTGTTCACATGAAATCTGCCTATTGAAGTTACTTAGAAAGGGAATAATCTGGGCCCTGCATTCATGTCTAATGCTAAATTATAAGGATGGCTGGATAATAGAAATCTTCATACCGCTGTAATTATGATTTCTGCATTGCAGGGTGTAAGAGCAGATCAAGTAGTGAGTCATTACATTAAGGCTTTTCTCCCACACGTGGTTGAGAACCGTATTTCACTTAACAAGCACTTATTATACTCCAGGCTTGTGTAAGCTGTCAGTAAGATTAGGTGCCTCCTGTGTCTACAAGATCTGTGTTGTTAAAAGTCCACCATTAATGGGAGTCTGTCAGCACTTAATGACTGTACAAACCAAGTACAGGCGCTCGGTGCATCATGGTGGCGACAAACATTTACCTACACCTTCCCTATCTCTGTCCTTCCATGGCTTTATGAAGTCAGAGCTGTCAATCAAAGAGGAGGAGGGAGAAGAATGAGGGAAAACAAGCAAGTAGGAAGGTGTAGTTAATTGTTTGGCTGCGCCAGGGTGCATCGAGAACCTGTACTTGGTTTGAGCAGTCATCCTGTGTGGGACAGTCATCAGTGATGTGATGTTATTCACTGCATAGTAGAGGAGAGCCTATAATCTCCATTTTCAATGATTATTTCACTGAAGCACGTGGCTACATTTTATATTAGACGTGTCCTAGTCTGTTATTTCTTATGGTCTCTCCAGGAATAATATTGGTGGCTGCACTCTGACACATGCACATATTCGAGAACCCTCTTTTTGACAGGGATTTACCAGTGACAACTGTGACATAGACAGGTTGACATTCTAACGCTCCCTTTTACCATTTGTATGGCTGATCTGTTTTCTTTCTTTGTGAGTGATGGACTCTAGTGTTCTTTTCACCTGGATCACTGGAAACAAAGGTAAAAGTTTTTGTTGTAGGCGTCGTTCACATGAGTTTTTGGTAGTTCTCTTTGTCTGTTTTGCTTTAGGATGATGTCCATCCAGACAGGTATGGTATCTATATGCGAGTATAAAATTGAATGTGTGTGTGTGTATCACCAACCAATCACGAAGCATGTTTCATTTCACCAGAGCTGTTTAAAAGAAGCTGAGCTGTGATTGGTTGCTATGAGCAACAGTTTTCTCACATCACAAGCTACAACATCTCAGCAGTACAGTGACTGGGTGGTTCTGACCCCAGGCCTCTCTTAAAGGGATAATTGATATGGAAGTGAGGGCAAATCCATCCTGCGCTTTGGTTCTGCCACCAGGCCCCTCTTAAAGGGATCCCCGGTATGGAAGTCAGGGCAATTGCCTTCAAATGCTCTGGTACTGACCCCAGACCTCTATTAAAGGGATTATTGGTATGGAAGTCAGAGCAAATCCATCCAGCGCTTTGGTTTTGACCCAGGCCTCTCTTAACCCCTTCATGACCCAGCCTATTTTGACCTTAAAGACCTTGCCATTTTTTGCAATTCTGACCAGTGTCCCTTTATAAGGTAATAACTCAGGAACGCTTCAACGGATCCTAGCGATTCTGAGATTGTTTTTTCGTGACATATTGGGCTTCATGATAGTGGTAAATTTAGGTCGATAATTTTTGCGTTTACTTGTGAAAAAATGGAAATTTGGTGAAAATTTTGAAAATTTCGCAATTTTCAAATTTTGAATTTTTATTCTGTTAAACCAGAGAGTTATGTGACACAAAATAGTTAATAAATAACATTTCCCACATGTCTACTTTACATCAGCACAATTTTGGAAACAAAATTTTTTTTTGTTAGGAAGTTATAAGGGTTAAAAGTTGACCAGCGATTTCTCATTTTTACAACAAAATTTACAAAGCTATTTTTTTTACGGACCACCTCACATTTGAAGTCACTTTGAGGGGTCTATATGGCAGAAAATACCCAAAAGTGACACCATTATAAAAACTGCACCCCTCAAGGTACTCAAAACCACATTCAAGAAGATTATTAACTCTTCAGGTGTTTCACAGGAACTAAAGCAACGTGGAAGGAAAAAATGGACATTTTCATTTTTCCAACAAAAATGTTCTTTTAGCATCAATTTTTTCATTTTTACATGGGCAACAGGATAAAATGGATCCTAAAATTTGTTGAGCAATTTCTCCTGAGTACACCGTTACCTCATATGTGGTCATGAACCACTGTTTTGGCACACGGCATGGCTCAGAAGGGAAGGAGTGCCATTTGACTTTTTGAATGGAAAATATGCTGGAATATTTAGCGGTTGCCATGTCGCATTTGGAGAGTCCCTGTGTACCTAAACATTGGAGCTCCCCCACAAGTGACCCCATTTTGGAAACTAGACCCCACAAGGAACTTATCTAGATGCATAGTGAGCACTTTGAACCCCCAGGTGCTTCAGAAATTGATCTGTAAAAAAAGAAAGTACTTTTTTTTCACAAAAATTTTCTTTTAGCCTCAGTTTTTTCATTTTCACATGGGCAACAGGATAAAATGGATCCTAAAATTTGTTGGGCAATTTCTCTTGAGTACACCGATACCTCATATGTGGTCATAAACTACTGTTTGGGCGCACGGCATGGCTCAGAAGGGAAGGAGCGCCATTTGACTTTTTGAATGGAAAATATGCTGGAATATTTAGCGGTTGCCATGTCGCATTTGGAGAGTCCCTGTGTGCCTAAACATTGGAGCTCCCCCACAAGTGACCCCATTTTGGAAACTAGACCCCCAAAGAACTTATCTAGATGCATAGTGAGCACTTTGAACCCCCAGGTGCTTCACAAATTGATCCGTAAAAAAAAGAAAATACTTTTTTTTCACAAAAATTTTCTTTTAGCCTCAGTTTTTTCATTTTCACATGGGCAACAGGATAAAATGGATCCTAAAATTTGTTGTGCAATTTATCCTGAGTATTCAGATACCTCATATGTGGTCATAAACCACTGTTTGGGCGCACGGCAGGGCCCAGAAGGGAAGGAGCGCAATTTGACTTTTTGAATGGAAAATTAGCTCCAATCGTTAGCGGACACCATGATGCATTTGGAGAGCCCTGTGTGCCTAAACAGTGAAAAAAAAAACACATGTGACACCATTTTGGAAACTAGACCCCTTATGGAACTTATCTAGATGTGTTGTGAGCACTCTGAACCCTCAAGTGCTTCAAAGAAGTTTATAACGCAGAGCAGTGAAAATAAAAAAATCATTTTTTTCCTCAAAAATTATTTTTTAGCCCGCTATTTTTTATTTCACAAGGGTAACAGAGAAAATTGGACCACAAAAGTTATTGTGCAATTTGTCCTGAGTACACCAATACCCCATATGTTGGGGGAACCACTGTTTTGGCGCATGAGAGAGCTCAGAAGGGAAGGAGCGCCATTTTGGAATGCAGACTTTATGGAATGTTCTGCGGGCGTCATGTTGCGTTTGCAGAGCCCCTGATGTGCCTAAACAGTAGAAACCCCCCACAAGTGACCCCATTTTGGAAACTAGACCCCCCAAGGAGCTTATCTAGATGTGTAGTGAGCACTTTGAACCCCCAAGTGCTTCACAGAAGTTTATAAACGCAGAGCAGTGAAAATAAAAAAATAATTTTTGTTCCTCAAAAATCATTTTTTAGCCCACTATTTTTTATTTTCCCAATGGTAACAGGATAAATTTGACCTCAAAAGTTGTTGTCCAATTTTTCCTGAGTACAATGGTGCCCCATATGTGGGAGGGAACCACTGTTTGGGCGCACGGCAGGGCTCAGAAGGGAAGGAGCGCCATTTGACTTTTTCAATGGAAAATTAGCTCCAATCGTTAGCGGACACCATGTCGTGTTTGGAGAGCCCCTGTGTGCCTAAACTTTGGAGCTCCCCCACAAATGCCCCCATTTTGGAAACTAGACCCCCTAAGGAACTTATCTAGATGCACAGTGAGCACTTTGAACCCCCAGGTGCTTCACAGAAGTTTATAACGCAGAGCCGTGAAAATAAAAATTAATTTTTTTTTCTCAAAAAATGATGTTTTTAGCCACCTATTTTTTTTTTCACAATGGTTACAGGAGAAATTGGACCTCAAAAGTTGTTGTGCAGTTTGTCCTGAGTACGCTGGTACCCCATATATGGGAGGAACCACTGTTGGGCACACGTCAGGGCTCGGAATGGATGTAGTGACGCTTTGAAATGCCAACTTCATGGAATGGTCTGCGGGCATCTTGTTACGTTAGAAACCTCATTTTCGAAACTAGAATCCCCAAGAAACTTATCCAGATGTGTGGTGAGGACCTTGAACCCCCACGTGCTTCACAGAAGTTTATAATGCAGAGCTGTGAAAATAAAAAATAATTTTTTCCTCAAAAACTGATTTTTTTTAACCCGTAATTTTTTATTTTCACAAGGGTAACAGGAGAAATTGAACCCCAAAAGTTCTTTTACAGTTTGTCCTGAGTACACTGGTACCCAATATGTGGGTGGGAACCACTGTTCGGGCACACGTTGGTGTTCTGTCCCCACATGAGGCGAATGGAGGTGAAGTTGAATGGGGCTGGGAGAGTTTTCCCACCTTCCGCTTCCTCATGCAGAGCAGATAGGACTAGTGCTGTTCAGCGTCCGGAGAGATGATGCACACCAGGGATTGTGAAGTCCAGACTTGTTTATTTGGAAATCTGGACATACAGCTTATGATTGGCATACAGTAACTTCTCCAGAAATGCAGGTGAAAACGAGGTGCAGGAAGATGTAGCACCAAGTATGGTTGCAAGTGTGAGCAGCGAGAATGTATGGGGTGGTGGAAAACTGATGCCTTTCACAGCTCGGTGCAAAGCGTGTCTCTTCCATAAAGAACTAACAAGCAAATCGCTGCTAACAGGAAGAAGCAGTGACCTCAGCACAGGAAGTGAAAGGCATGTACCAGAATTAATTAGTTACAGGCTGCCATTGTCACGCTGTCTCTGCAAACAGGAGGACCGGGGTCTATGCTGACCCTAAGCTGGGGTCCTGACTAATCCCTCTACCTGGAGGTACTGTTAATGGTACAGAGGTCCAGGCCGCCAGCGTAACCCTATCTCCTGTGAATCCCTGACCACTGTAATCTAGTCCTGAGAAGGACCCTGATTACCACCACAGGGAAACGGGAAGGTAACTGCCTACACACAGTATAAGACGAACGAGACAGTACAAGGGGTAAAACAAAAGACACCTTGCATACAAAACTACCACTACAGAGGGAACACCAACGGGTAAGGAGATAAATAATAAAGCGAGGAGAGGAGAAAACCACAACAGGTACTTTTAGCTTTAGACTTCTCAATATGATCCGCTCTGCTGGTCTGCATGAAAGCTTTCACCGACACTTCCCTAGCAGACAGGCAGGTATTTGAAGGAAACCAATTATCGCAACATTAATTGCAGCTGAGCGAGGCTGGTCTTGTCCAGCACAGAGAGAGGGAGAATTAACTCTCTCACTGCCGAAAAACACCCAGCAGCAGAAACTCAGTTGTGAGAAGTCAGGGTGTGCAATTGCGACGATCTTCGCAGCGACACACCCGTGACAGTACCCCCCCTTCTACGAGGGGCCTCCGGACCCTCAGGGCCGGGTTTATCTGGGTGAGTAGTGTGGAAGGCCCGAACCAATCGGTCTGCGTTAATATCCGACGCAGGAACCC
Source organism: Oophaga sylvatica (assembly GCA_033576555.1). Lineage (NCBI taxonomy): Eukaryota > Metazoa > Chordata > Amphibia > Anura > Dendrobatidae > Oophaga > Oophaga sylvatica. The sequence continues at coordinate 884,875,429 of JARQOD010000001.1, forward strand.
ACGTCCTCTCCTCAGGACCATACCCCCTCCAATGAACAAGGTACTGAAGGGACCGGCGATTCAGACGTGAATCGATGACTCTCGACACCTGGAACTCCAAGTTACCATTGACCACCACAGGAGGAGGAGGTAAAGGTGAAGGTATCACCGGCGCCACATACCTCTTAAGCAACGATCTGTGGAACACATTATGAATTTTAAATGTGGGAGGGAGGTCAAGACGGAATGCAACCGGATTAATTATAGAACTGATCTTGTATGACCCAGTTTCCAGGAGGGAACCTTAAGTTTTATATTCTTGGTAGACAACCATACCAGATCGTTCACACTTAGGTCCGGACCAGACACTCTCCTCCTATCAGCCATACGTTTGTATCGGTTCCCCATAGTACTCAGATTATTCAGCACTCCTCTCCACACTGAAGCAAGTGACGACGAAAATCGTTCCTCCTCAGGAACCCCAGAAGAGCCCCCCTATTGAAGGTACAAAACTGGGGGTGAAAACCATATGCCCCAAAAAACGGGGACTTACCAGTGGACTCGCTCCGCCTATTATTTAGAGCAAACTCCGCCAGAGGCAAGAAAGAAGCCCAGTCCTCCTGGTTCTCTGACACAAAACACCGGAGATATGTCTCCAAGCTCTGGTTCAGACGCTCTGTCTGACCATTGGTCTGCGGGTGAAAAGCCGATGAAAATGACAACTGCATCCCCCGCCGTGTACAAAATGCTTTCCAGAATTTGGACACAAACTGAGACCCCCGATCCGACACCACATCGGAGGGTACCCCGTGAAGTCTTACAATCTCCCCAATAAACACCTGCGCAAGAGTTTTAGCATTAGGAAGAGCAGGAAGAGCGATAAAATGTGCCATCTTGCTGAACCTGTCCACTACAACGAGTATGACTGTTTTACCCGAAGATGGCGGGAGGTCCGTAATGAAGTCCATAGACAGATGAGTCCACGGACGCTCCGGGATCTTCAAAGGTAAGAGGGTCCCAGACGGACGGGTATGTGGGGTCTTAGAGCGCACACAAACCTCGCAGGAGGCGACAAAAGTTACCACCTCCCTATGTAAGTTAGGCCACCAAAACCGGCGCGAGAGGAGATCCTCAGTTGCTTTACTCCCTGGGTGTCCTGCCAAAGCTGAATTATGATGTGCCTCGATCACCTTTTGTCGCAACTGATTTGGAACAAACAGTCTCCCTGGAGGTCCTACAGGGGCGTCCCCCTGAGCCTCCAATACCTCCTCCTCAAGCTCAGAGCATACTGCCGACACCACCACCCCCTCCTGAAGGACCGGAACCGGGTCCTCCGTGTTCCCAGCCCCTGGGAAACAGCGAGATAAGGCATCCGCCTTAACATTTTTTGACCCAGGACGATATGTGACGACAAAATTAAACCTGGTAAAAAACAACGACCACCTAGCTTGTCTGGGATTCAGACGTTTAGCGGACTCAAAATAGAGCAGGTTTTTGTGATCGGTAATGACGGTGACTGGGTGGACTGCCCCCTCCAAAAAATGACGCCACTCCTCAAAAGCTAACTTAATGGCCAAGAGTTCCCTATTGCCGACATCATAATTCCTCTCCGCGGACGACAATTTTTTAGAGAAGAAGGCGCACGGATGCCATTTACCAGGGGACGAACTTTGTGACAATACTGCTCTCACCCTACCTCGGAAGCGTCCACCTCAACAATGAACGGCTGTGACGCATCAGGCTGAATAAGTATGGGTGCTGAAGCAAAACATTTTTTCAAAGAAGAAAACGCTTGACAAGCCTTGTCAGAGCACTTTGAAAAATCCGTCCCTTTTTTAGTCATGTCTGTGAGAGGTTTAACTATGGACGAAAAATTACGAATGAATTTCCGGTAGTAGTTAGCAAACCCCAAGAAACGTTGTAATGCCTTAAGATCCTCTGGCAGATCCCACTCAAGAACTGCCCGCACTTTCCCAGGGTCCATACGAAAACCGGATGCTGACATCAGGAATCCTAAAAACTGAAGTTCCTGTACGGCGAACACACACTTCTCCCATTTGGCGTACAGTTTATTATCCCGCAAGATCTGTAACACCTGCCTAACATGCTCCTGATGAGACACAAGATCCGGCGAGTAAATAAAGATAAAGATATCGTCCAGATATATGACCACAAACTGTCCCATTAGGTGGCGAAAGATATCATTTACAAAGTGTTGAAACACCGCCGGGGCAATACTCAGACCAAATGGCATGACAAGGTTCTCATAATGCCCCTCCGGAGTGTTAAACGCCGTCTTCCACTCATCCCCCTCCTTCATCCTAATCAGATTGTACACCCCCCTGAGATCCAACTTAGAGAACCATTTGGCACCCACGATCTGATTGAAGAGATCGGGAATAAGTGGGAGCGGATACGGATCTCGGACCGTAATCCGATTAAGCTCACGGAAATCCAGGCAAGGGCGTAGGCCTCCATCTTTTTTCTTCACAAAGAAGAACCCCGCGGCCACCGGGGAAGATGAAGGTCTAATATGCCCCTTAGCCAAACTCTCTGAAATATAATCCTTCATGGCCTGTCTCTCAGGACCAGAAAGGTTATACAACCTAGATTTCGGTAATTTGGCCCCAGGGAGCAAGTTAACAGAACAGTCATATTCGCGATGAGGAGGTAGTTCTTGACACCCTTTCTCCGAGAATACATCCTCAAAGTCCACCAGAAATGGAGGTAAGGCCCTAGGAGCGACCGCACCAATGACCGTATTCATGCAGTTTTTATTACAGAATTCACTCCATTGGCTTATCTCTCTGGATTGCCAATTAATAACCGGGTTATGCTTAGTTAACCAAGGAAGGCCCAGCACTATAGGAGTAGGAAGACCCTCCAACACATCACAAGACAACAGTTCTTTATGTAACGCCCCCACTTGAAGATCTATGTTATGCACTGCTTGCAAAAAACTTCCCTGACCGAGAGGTCTGGCATCGATCGAGAATATGGGGACGGGTTTAGCCAACACACTCAGTCGCATACCTTGAACCCAGGCAAAGCGAGCATCCACCAGATTAGCCCCGGCCCCACTATCCAGAAGAACAGATATCCTCTCAGTTCTCGCACCCACCACCACCTCCGCCGGTACGAGAAACTGAGACGAATTTAGGGACGAAATACTTACTCCCAGATTGCCGTCCACCACACAATCTGGGATCAATAGTTTTCCGGCGACTTCTCACTCTGCAAAGGAGGGGATGGACACCCCCCAATAAAATGTCCCTTTTTCCCACAGAAGAAACAACTTCTTGTTTTGTGGCGCCCCACCGATCCCCTCCCCCGGAATGATGTCCCTCCTAATTGCATAGGCTCCTCTGGAGTGACCAGGGGAACCTCCGAATAAGGGACCCTTGAGGAAGGTGGAGTCATCACAGGGGGTGAAGCTAGCCCGCACCTCTCCCGAAGACGTCTGTCAATACGAATAGCAAGGGCCATAGCGGCTTCCAGTGACGTGGTAGGGTCATACTGTGCCAGCACATCCTTTAATTTGTCAGATAAACCTTGACAAAACTGGCTCCTAAGAGCCAGGTCATTCCACTGGGTGTCCGTGGCCCACCTACGGAACTCCGAACAGAATTCCTCCGCCGGACGATCTCCCTGCTGTATCCTACGTAACTTAGATTCACAGAAGAAAAAGAAAACGATCAACAATCCCAAATGATGAAAATGGAAAATGTTTTTATTAATAAAATTGACAAACAGGGGAGCAAAGGCGGAGCGACACTATAGCCAATTACACATGTGGGAAAAAGAACGCACAGAGGATGAAAAAATGATATAAATTATATATATAAGTGAATACTAATCCTAAACCTGACATAGCAGTAAGCCATCATGTTGCACATGGGAACAGTGTTTATAGAGCTGAAGTCAGCAGCCATGTAATGAACACCAAGTTGTATGCCCAGATGGAAGGGCTAGCAAAACTAAACAGATAACATAATCCTACAGGTTTAGGATTAGTATTCACTTATATATATAATTTATATCATTTTTTCATCCTCTGTGCGTTCTTTTTCCCACATGTGTAATTGGCTATAGTGTCGCTCCGCCTTTGCTCCCCTGTTTGTCAATTTTATTAATAAAAACATTTTCCATTTTCATCATTTGGGATTGTTGATCGTTTTCTTTTTCTTCTGTTTATCATTAATTAGCGATTTTCCCATGCATTTCCATATTGCTCATAGATTTTTTGATGGTGGGATTGTTTCCCCCATGCATTAATGTTACATACATCTATAATTATGGGCATGTGTTCTATGAAGTGTTTTCGTAACTTAGATTCAGCAAGGGAGACCCGATCCGGGTCATCATATACAAGACCCAGAGCTGCAAAAAACCTATCCACTGACTGGAGAGCTGGGGAGCCCGGGGGGGAGAGCGAACGCCCAGGATTGGGGGTCTCCTTGCAGAAGCGAGATGACAATCCCCACCCTTTGCTCCTCATTCCCAGATGACCGAGGTCGCAGTCGAAAGTACAATTTACATGCCTCCCGGAAAGCAAAAAACTTGTCCCGCCCTCCAGTGAATCTGTCAGGGAGAACTACTTTAGGTTCAGGTCCGGCCTGCTCCGGGGGGTACAAAACCTTGGACTTAACGTCCGCCAGCTCCATGGACAAACTCTGCAACTGCCGAGCTAGACTGACTACTGGATCCATGGTGACTGGAGAAAATCTTTAGTGGTCGGTGAAAATGTCACACTGTCTCTGCAAACAGGAGGACCGGGGTCTATGCTGACCCTAAGCTGGGGTCCTGACTAATCCCTCTACCTGGAGGTACTGTTAATGGTACAGAGGTCCAGGCCGCCAGCGTAACCCTATCTCCTGTGAATCCCTGACCACTGTAATCTAGTCCTGAGAAGGACCCTGATTACCACCACAGGGAAACGGGAAGGTAACTGCCTACACACAGTATAAGACGAACGAGACAGTACAAGGGGTAAAACAAAAGACACCTTGCATACAAAACTACCACTTCAGAGGGAACACCAACGGGTAAGAAGATAAATAATAAAGCGAGGAGAGGAGAAAACCACAACAGGTACTCTTAGCTTTAGACTTCTCAATATGATCCGCTCTGCTGGTCTGCATGAAAGCTTTCACCGACACTTCCCTAGCAGACAGGCAGGTATTTGAAGGAAACCAATTATCGCAACATTAATTGCAGCTGAACGAGGCTGGTCTTGTCCAGCACAGAGAGAGGGAGAATTAACTCTCTCACTGCCGAAAAACACCCAGCAGCAGAAACTCAGCTGTGAGAAGTCAGGGTGTGCAATCGCGACGATCTTCGCAGCGACACACCCGTGACAGCCATACAGAAAGGGCCACCAGGTGACAGCAGAGAGCATGCAAGAATAGATTATACACAGCATGGAAATAATACAATACATAAACCAGAACAGCACACTCCCCGTCTGAAATTCCGTAAGGGATTTCAATATACTAGTGCATTTGAAATGAAGTCCAACAACCTAGAAAAAAAACAAACACATAAACATGCATGAAATGCAATAATAACTTCGAAATGAGGTAAATGAACGTCTTAAAGTCAGTTCATAAGGTAATCCAAAGGAAACCCATCTTCGGATCAGAGAAGCCACACTAGGCTAAACTATCTCCGACCCACGGTAGTCCAATGGACGAAGTACTGGGGCAGCATTCTGCTCGTCTTTCATCCTACCGGAATGTCCTCGATAGGTAGTATCAATACAAGCTCGTGGATTGGCCTCTGAAATTTCTTAGGCTCCCTTTTCCTAAGGACCTTCAGCTCCACCTTCCGGACCTTACCGTCTTGACTAGGGAAAGTCTTTGTAATGATTCCCATAGGCCAGTCGATCCTCTGAACTTGTTGCTCCTTCATTAACATGATGTCTTCCTCTTTCAAGTTCGGTTAACTTTGTCGCCATTTCCTTCTTCCTTGCAGAACCACGAGATACTCCTTTCTCCACCGGTTCCAGAAGTAATCGGCGAGGTACTGTACGCGTTTCCACTGCTTTTGGTAGCAGTTTGCGTGAGTAAACTCTCCACTAACTGTTTGCAGATACCCGGTCTTTTGGGTAAGCAGAGTGGCTGGCGTAAGAATGGTCGGCATTTCAGGGTCCATTGACACTGGGACAAGAGGTCTTGAGTTGATTAAGGCAGAAACTTCTGCTAGAAGAGTAACCAAGGTCTCATGCGTAAGTCTTGAAGAGTTTGCATCCATAAGCATGGAGTTCAAGATATTGCGTGATGATCCCGATCATCCTTTCCCAGGAACCTCCCATGTGAGAACTATGCGGAGGATTGAAGATCCAGGTGCAACCTCTTTCTGCCAGTTGATCCTGAATTGGCTTGATGTCAATATCCAGCTCTCGACATGCACCAATGAAGTTGCTTCCGCGGTCAGACCTCAACTGTTTGCCGGTCCTCTGATCGCTAGAAACCGCCGAAGAGCGTTGATCAGGCTGGATGTGTCCATAGATTCTATCACTTCTATGTGAACGGCATGGACACTCATGCAAGTGAATAGTACGGCCCATCGTTTGCTGTTGGCGTGGCCACCTCGAGTTCTGCGTGCAGATACCATCCATGGCCCAAAGACGTCTAGGCCAACGTAAGTGAAAGGCGGTTCGGCGCTCAGTCTGTCAAAAGGCAGGTCAGCCATTTGTTGATGTACCTGTTTGCCTCTGGTTTTGCGACATTGCACACAGCGATGTAGTAATCCCGCTACACGTCTTTTCATACCTATAATCCAAAGCCCTGCAGACCGTAACATGCCCTCTGTGATCTGCCTGCCTTGGTGTTCGGTCTTTTCGTGAAAATGCCGGATCAGTAGATCGGTGATATGATGTTTACTGGGAATGATGCAAGGATGTTGCTCTAAAACCCCTAGCTTGGCCCGATCTAATCGACCACCCACTCTCAGCAAACCGAAGCTGTCCATTATTGGATTTAAATGAGCAATGGGGCTTTTTGGAGGGATCTCTTGTTTGTGGTTTAAGCATTCCCATTCAGCATTGAATACGCTCTGCTGGACATAGCGTATTATAAGAGACTCACAGTGAGAAATGTCCTCAGCAGAGAGCGGTGTATGGCAGATGTGCCAACCATGACAGTCTTTGTCTCCATGTGAGTCGTGATAAGATCTCGCAATGTGGACTAATCTTGCGATGGTCTTGACAAGTTTCATCCAATTGGAGAAGCGTTTGAAGCGCTGGCAACCGAGGCTGGAGGTTGGTTTAGTGTTCGTGGCCAGAGCACTGACGTCGGAGCGGACTTCTGGATCGTTATCCGGACCCTGGATGCTGAAGTCTTCCTGGACACGTTCACTTCCTTTCTGTTCCAGCAGAAACTTTGGACCTGAAAGCCAAGAAGAGTTAGCAAAAGAACTTATAGACATAGGTCTAGTGGCGTGGTCCGCTGGATTAAGCTCAGATGGGATATAGTGCCACTGCTCAGGCTTGGAAGACTTCCTTATTCTCTCGATACGGTTACTGATGTACACGTAGAAGCGCCTTGTTTGGTTGTGGATGTAACCTAAGACGACCTTACTGTCAGTGTAGTATTGTATGTCATCTATGTTGGTGTCCAGCTCATGCTGTATAAAGTCTGCGAGTTCTACCACAAGCACAGTCCCACAGAGTTCGAGCCTGGGAATAGTGTGGTCAGGCTTGGGAGCCAACTTAGCCTTGCCAAAGACGAACCCAACCCAACCTGATCTTGATTGTCGGATCCCGTCACCTTCAGATAGGCAACGGCTGCAATGGCCTCCGTGGCTGCATCCGAGAACACATGGAGTTCTGCCCTAGTGCTAGCGGCAAGTGAGGTTGTGGCGTAGCATCTTGGTATGTGGATCTCATCCAAGGCACACAAGGACTGCTTCCAGGTTTCCCATTTTGGTTCCTTATCAGGAGGGAGTGGGGCATCCCACTCTTTGACGGTTTCGGAAAGCTGTCTCAGAAGGGATTTATCTTGTATGGTAATTGGTGCTACGAATCCCAGTGGATCGTATAAGCTGTTCACCACTGACAGGACACCACGTTTAGTGAATGGTTTGTCTGCACAGTTGATTTGAAAGTTGAAGGTGTCGGCTGACAGGTTCCACCTCAGGCCTAAGCTTCTCTGCACAGGCGGACGGTCTGGTCCCAAGTCTATGTCCTTGAATCCTGGTGCTTGGTCACTTGACTCAAAGGCTCTCATGACAGCTGGGCTGTTTGAAGCAATTTTGTGCAGTCTAAGCTTGGTTTGGTACAGCATACCTTGGGTCCTCTTAAGCAGGTCAATCGCTGCTTCTTCTGTGGGTAGAGATTTCAGTCCATCATCTACGTAGAAGTCTTTCTCTACAAAGTCTCTGGCGTCTGTTCCATATTCGGACTCTCCTTCCAGTGCAGTTCTCCGCAGGCCATAGGTTGCCACAGCGGACGAAGGGCTGTTCCCGAATACGTGCACCCTCATGCGATACTCCACCATCTCTTTGCTGGGGTCGTTGTCCTTGTGCCACAAGAACCTGAGGAAATTCCTGTGATCCTCTCTGACTATGAAACAGTGGAACATCTGTTCAATGTCGGCAGTGATGGCAATGGGCTCTTTCCTGAACCTCATCAACACTCCTATTAGGTTGTTTGTTAGATTAGGGCCCGTGAGGAGGACGTCATTGAGAGATATGCCTTGATGTTTGACGCTTGAATCAAAGACAACTCTAATTTGCTTAGGCTTTCGCGGGTGATATACTCCGAATGAGGGTAGGTACCAGCACTCCTCGTTTTCCTTTAAGGGAGGCGCTGGCTCGGCATGGTTATTATGGAATATTTTGCCCATAAAGGTGACAATGTGCTCTTTCATCTCCGGTTTGTTGCTTAGTGTGCGCTGGAGAGAGTTGAATCTGGACAACGCTTGTTCACGGTTGTTCGGGAGCCTTACCCTGGTAGCTCTGAAGGGTAGGGGAAAAACCCAGTGATTAGTCTCGTCCTTAAGGAACTCATTGTCCATTATCTTGACAAATTCCTTGTCTTCCATTGACAGGGCTACTTTGTTGTCATCCTTAGTGGTACGAAACACTGATCTTCCCAAGTCATCTGCATAGGGAGAAGGGATGACATCAAGCAGCTGTACGGGATCTGGAGGCTTCTCTTTCACCTCGTAGTGAAGAGGGCATGGTGTGCAGAAAGTAGTGCGTCCATCCCGGCGTACGTAGGTCTTAAAGGAATTGACTCCTGTTCGGTCCAAGCATACCTTTCCTATGACTACCCACCCCAAGTCGAGTTTCTGGGCATAGGGGACGTAGTCAGGACCATTACACTGTTGGCAGACCTTATGTATCCTTAAATTGTCTCTGCCGAGCAGAAGTAAGATTTCAGCATCTGTGTCCATAGGAGGGATAACGCTGGTTAAGTGCCTTAAGTGTGGTTGGTGGAACGCAGCTTCTGGGGTAGGGATCTCATCCCTTTGGTCGGGTATTTGATCGCATTCGATTAATGTAGGTAGGGGTATTTCTATGCCTCCGTTGATAGGGGAAGCAATAAAACATTGTGCCCTTTTACCGCTAGTCTCTATGCGACCCGAGCAGGTATTCAGAGTGTAGGGCGTTGCTGGTCCCCTGATACCAAAGGCTTCAAAGAACTTAGGTCCAGCTAGAAATCAATTGCTCTGGTCGTCAATGATGGCATACATTTTTACTGCCTTCTCTGGATGCCCTTCTGGATAAACTCTGATTAGGCATATCCTGGCACAGCATTTAGCACTTTGGTTCTCCCCACATACCTCTGAGCATGAGCAGGAGACGGCCTTGGTAGACTTGTCGTGGTTCTGTAGCTCCCCTTCATGGCTTGCTGCTGGACTAGGGGTCACTGCGACTGCTGGATTGCTGGTGGCTGAGGTTGGATGTAAGGCTGATGGGTGTTTGTCGCTATGACACTCTTCACACTTAATAGAAGATTTACAGTCCTTGGCCATGTGTTCTAATGAGGCGCAGCACTTGAAACATACCCCAAGTTCGCTGAGGATTTTCTTGCGCTCCTGCATGGTTTTGGACCTGAAGCCTCTACATTTGTTCAATGAGTGTGGTTTTTTGTGAATGGGACACTCACGATTGAAAGATTTATCCCTCGACGGAATAGTGTACTACTTATCAGCGGGTACTGCAGGTGGTGGCAGGTTAGTCTTCCTGACACTTACACTGTTTCTCAAGTCCTTGTGTCTGTGTGTGATGCTTTCATAACTTGATGAGGATGTTGCTGGAGCTGCAGTGTTGGACTCCAGGAAGTCTAGACTAGGGTCATTCCTCATTTGGGCCTGTACATCGACAAACTTGCTAAACTGAATGAACGGAGGAAAGGTGACATCATGTGACCTTTTGTACCTGGAGACGCACACTGCCCACTTCTCTTGCAGACTATATGGCAACTTTGAGACGATTGGGTTCACCCCATGGGCAATGTCCAGGTAGCACAGTCCAGACAGACGGGGGTCTCTTTTCACAAGTTCCAGCTCCATAAGCAGATCACTTAAGTCCAGAAGTTTGTGGGCTTCCTTAAGATTGATACTTGGAACATTCTGCAGTCTCTTAAATAGGGACTTTTCTATGGCTTCAGCGCTGCCGTAGGTTCTTTCGAGTCTCTGCCAGGCAGCAGCCAGACCTGCTTCAGCTTGTCCCACATAGACGGTCCTAAGACTCTTGATACGGTTTGTGGAATCTGGACCCAACCATTTGACCATGAGGTCGAGCTCCTGCTCCGCGGATAGGTTGAGGTCAGCAATGGCGGCCTTGAAGGTTGCTTTCCAGGCTCTGTAGTTCTCTGCACAGTCGTCTAATTTTGAGAGACTGGTGTTGATTAGCTCTCTGCTCTGTGGCGTGGAAGGGTGAATTGTTCCCGGGTAAAATGATGTTGCTGCAGGATTGAGCTGTGGTGGCTTAATCTCTGGATATTCTGATGACTGCTGCTTGAACTATGGAAGCGGGCTGGAGTGCGCCTTGTGGTCGTCTTGCGGTGATGACTGCTCCTGAGGGGATGCATCATGGCGTTGGTCTTGGGTATCTGCGGAGGCTGTTGGTGCCACTGGCACCGTAAGTTGAGCTGACTTGGATGTTTCCACAATGTTGGGTTGAACGTCGCTGGAGGTGTGCGCTGCAGATATCTGTTTCTGCACGTAGTCGCTGGTACGAACAGCTGGGTCGTCTTCTTCCTGTGGTGGTAGGCAAATCGGTTCGAGGTTTTGCTTCAATGCTTGCTCAAGCATTTTTACTTCGGCTAGCGCGATTTCTTCCTCCATTTGTGTTTGAAGAATCTTTGCTTGAGCCTCTGCTTCTGCTTTCTTGACTTCTGCTTCTGCCTCTGCTTTCTTGGCTACTGCCTCTGCTTCAGCTTTCTTGGCTACTGCCTCTGCTTCAGCTTCTGATTTCCTGGCTACTGCCTCTGCTTCAGCTTTCTTGGCTTCTGCCTCTGCTTCAGCTTTCTTGGCTTCTGCCTCTGCTTTCTTGGCTTCTGCCTCTACTTCAGCTTTCTTGGCTACTGCCTCTGCTTCAGCTTTCTTAGCTTCTGCCTCTGCTTCAGCTTTCTTGGCTACTGCCTCTGCTTCTGCTTCAGCTTTCTTGGCTACTGCCTCTGCTTCTGATTTCTTGGCTACTGCCTCTGCTTCAGCTTTCTTGGCTACTGCCTCTGCTTCTGCTTTCTTTTCTGTAAAGGAACGTCTTATTTTGGATCGCTCTGCATTTAAACGGGCCTCTAGAATTCTGTCGCTGAGGGCTGAAGTTCTTGAGCAGGATGATTTGTATGACCGAGAAGAGCGTCTGGATGAACCTGACTTGTAGGATTTTGATTCTTGCAGATGAGCAATACGGAGCTCCGCTTTATCTTTGGCGTCTTGCACGGCAGCATTCTTTTCTCTGTCTGTGGAATCTACTTTGCTTAACTCTGATGAGGCTTCGTCAATATTAGAGTCTTTTAGGAAGACGGCATACTTTGCGGACAGTCTCTTATTTCTACCGTGGGCCGTGTCTAGCCATCTTATTGTATCCTGCAAACTCACTGCATCATCTTTGTGGCGTTGAACGCTTGACATGAGGGAGGTGACTCGCTCCCATAGGTCGTCCAGGTTGTCATTGAACTCATCCTTCATATTATGACAATTTTCAACAGCTTTTATGGTTGGTTTGACAGAGCGCTTTTGTCGAACAACTTGGTCTCCTGGAAGCATGGGTTCTGCTTCCTGATCTTCATGATGGACAGTGTCAGGTTGTATTTGCTCTGTTTCAGCAGTGGGAGACTCTGCAGGGTCTTTTTCGGCCATTTTGATTTAAGGTGCGCTGTCTCTTTAAGAAACTGAACTTTTGAATTGGGGGACGGAAATCGCAGTGCAGCTTAGTTAAGACGTCCTGGTAAGATTCCCAAGGTGTTTTTAGAGAATTGCGGGGTTTTACAGTCCGACAATCTGCATCGATGTAGTATGACATACAGAGAGTCTCTATGCACAATGCGGTATGGGGTGATGCTGCAGACAGTTTATTAGCAGAGCAGGGCTGCAGTATGTGAGCAGGCAGAGCGCGGGATGCGTGGATAGGGATATAAGGGTAATTCTGGCCAGGCTTCAAGGCATTTTTTGACTGTTCTGTCCCCATATGAGGCGAATGGAGGTGAAGTTGAATGGGGCTGGGAGAGTTTTCCTACCTTCCGCTTCCTCATGCAGAGCAGACAGGACTAGTGCTGTTCAGTGTCCGGAGAGATGATGCACACCAGGGTCCAGACTTGTTTATTTGGAAATCTGGACATACAGCTTATGATTGGTATACAGTAACTTCTCCAGAAATGCAGGTGAAAACGAGGTGCAGGAAGATGTAGCACCAAGTATGGTTGCAAGTGTGAGCAGCGAGAATATATGAGGTGGTGGTCGAAAACTGATGCCTTTCACAGCTCGGTGCAAAGCGTGTCTCTCCCATAAAGAACTAACAAGCAAATGGCTGCTAACAGGAAGAAGAAGCAGTGACCTCAGCACAGGAAGTGAAAGGCATGTACCAGAATTAATTACCGTATATACTCGTGTATAAGCCGAGAGTTTCAGCCCATTTTTTAGGGCTGAAAGTCCCCCTCTCGGCTTATACGCGGGTCATATACGGGGGTCGGCGGGGGGAGGGGAGCGGGGGTGTCGGATTATACTCACCTCTCCGCCGGCGCGGTCTCTGCAGCCCCCCTGCTTCTCCCACGATCTCCGGCTCCTTCCTGCAGCGGTCACATGGCACCGCTCATTAAAGTCATGAATATGCACATATTCATGACTTTAATGAGCGGTACCATGTGACCGCTGTAGGAAGGAAGCGCTGTGGAGAGCGCCGGGAGAAGATGAGAGGCTGCAGGGACGCGCAGCGGAGGGGTGAGTATATGCTATATTTACCTGTCCCGTGCCACCGATGTGCACTGCTCCCTCGGTCCTGGCTGTGAATGTTCAGGCAGAGGGCGCGATGACGTCGTTAGTGAGCGCCGCGCCCCTGCTGATCATTCACTGCCGAGGACCAGGAAGAGGACGCAGCGCTGCAGTGCAGAGAGGACAGGTAAATATCTCAGGTGCCGGGGTCCTGAGCGATCGGTGACACCGGCACCTGTCCCCCAGCGACGAGAGGTGAGTATGTCATTTTTTTTTTCTTGCAGCAGCATATGGGGCATAATCTGGAACATATGGGGGCATAATATGGAGCATATGGAATCATAATATGGAGCATATGGGGGCATAATATGGAGCATATGGGGGCATAAGCTGTGGAACATATGGGGCATAATCTGAAGCATATGGGGGCATAAGCTGTGGAACATATGGGGGCATAATATGGAGCATATTGGGGCATAAGCTGTGGAACATATGGGGCATAATCTGGAGCATATGGGGGCATAATATGGAGAATATGGGGGCATAAGCTGTGGAACATATGGGGGCATAATATGGGGGCATAAACTGTGGAACATATGGGGGCATAATCTGGAGCATATGGGGGCATAATATGGAGCATATGGGGCATAAGCTGTGGAACATATGGGGGCATAATATGGAGCATATGGGGGCATAAGCTGTGGAACATATGGGGGCATAATATGGAGCATATGGGGGCATAATCTGTGGAACATATGGGGGCATAATCTGGAGCATATGGGGGCATAATCTGTGGAACATATGGGGGCATAAGCTGTGGAACATATGGGGCATAATCTGGAGCATATGGGGGCATAATCTGTGGAACATATGGGGGCATAATCTGGAGCATATGAGGCATAATCTGTGGATCATACGGGGGCATAATCTGTGGAATATATGGGGGCATAATCTGGAGCATATGGGGGCATAATCTCTGAAGCATATTGGGCATAATCTGGAGCATATGGGGGCATAATCTGGAGCATATGGGGGCATAATCTGGAGCATATAGGGGCATAATCTGTGGAGCATATTGGGCATAATCTGTGCAGCATATGGGGGCATAATCTGTGGAGCATCATATGGGGGCATAATCATTTTTCACCCTAGGCTTATACACGAGTCAATAAGTTTTCCCAGTTTTTTGTGGCAAATTAGGGGGGTCGGCTTATACACGGGTCGGCTTATACATGAGTATATACGGTAGTTACAGGCTGCCATACAGAAAGGGCCACAGGTGACAGCAGAGAGCATGCAAGAATAGATTATACAGTACACAGCATGGAAATAATACAATACATAAACCAGAACAGCACAGTTGGGGCTCGGAAGAGAAGTAGTGACGTTTTGAAATGCCGACATTGATGGAATGGTCTGCGGGCGTCATATTATGTTTGCAGAACCCCTGATGTGCCTAAACAGTAGAAACTCCCCACAAGTGACCCAATTTTGGAAACTAGACCCTGCAAGGAACTTATCTAGATGTGAGTACTTTGAACCCCCAAGAGCTACACAGAAGTTTATAACTCCAGGGCATGAAAATAAAAAAATCATATTTTTTTCCACAAACATGATCTTTTAGTCCCCATTTTTTTTTATTTTCCCAAGGGTAACAGGAGAAATTAGATGCCAAAAGTTGTTGTCCAATTTGTCCTGGGTACGCTGATTTCCCATATGTTGGAGAAAACTACTATATGGACACACGTCGGGGCTCGGAAAGGAAGTAGTGATGTTTGAAATGCCGACTTGATGGAATGGTCTGCGGGCGTCATGTTACGTTTGCAGAGCCCATGATGTGCCTAAACAGTAGAAACCCCCCAAGTGACCCCATTTTGGAAACTAGATCCCCCAAGGAACTCCTCTAGAAGTGTGGTGAGCACTTTGAATCTCCAAGTTCTTCACAAAATAATATAACGCAGAGCCGTGAAAATAAAAATATTTTGTTTTTCCACAAACATGATATTTTAGTCCCCAATTTTTTTTCCCTAGGGTAACAGGAGAAATTTGACCCCCAAAGATGTTGTGCAATTTTTCCTGAGTACGCTGATACCCCATATGTGGGGGTAAACCACTGTTTGGGCACACGTCGGGGCTCGGAATAAAGGGAGCACTGTTCGACTTTTTGAACGCAAAATTTGCAGGAATCAATGGTGGCGCCATGTCGCGTTTGGAGACCCCCTGATGTGCCTAAATAGTGGAAACCCCTCAATTCTAACTCCAACCATAACCCCAACACACCTCTAACCACAACCCTAACCCCTACACACCCCTAATCTGAACCCTAACCATAACCCTAACCCCAACACACTCCTAACTCTAATCCCAACCCTAACCATAACCCGAACCACAAGCCTAAACCTAATCCCAACCCTAACCCCAAAACACCCCTAACACCAATCCTAACTCTAACCCTAACCACAAGCCTAACCCTAATCCCAATCCTAACCCCAACCCTAACCCTAATTCCAACCCTAACCCTAATTCTAACCGTAACCCTAATTCCAACCCTAACCCAAATTCCAACCCTAACCCTAATTCTAACCGTAACCCTAATTCTAACCCTAACCCTAATTCTAACCCTAATGCTAAAGGCTAGGTTCACATTACGTTTTACCAGCCCGTTCAACACATAGCGTTGACGGGCTGGTAACAGTATAGCATAACGCGATAGCGTTATGGTATACCCGCTAGCGCAGAGGAATCAGCAGATGATTCATCTGAGCTAGCGGTGACGGAGCCCAGACGCTGCAGGCCGCGTCCGAGGCTCCGTCACTGAATGACGGCATGTCGCAAACGGCGGTGAATGGCAGCGTTAACGGACTACTTTACACCGCATTATACCACGGTGCAACGCAGTCCGTCTAACGGACTGCCATTACGCGATATTTATCCAGCCTAACCCTAACATAACCCTAACCCTAAGGCTAACCCTAACCCTAACTGTAATTCTAACCTTAATAGAAAAAAATATATATATATTTTCTAAATTTTATTTTTTGTCCCTACCTATGGGGGTGATTAAAGGGGGCATTTATTTACTTTTTTATTTATTTTGATCACTGTGAGAGTTTATCACAGTGATCAAAATAAATTACTGAAGCTGCTGGCCGGCGGGCGCACTGCGCATGCGCCCGCCATTTTCCAAGATGGCGGTGCCCATGAAGAGTCCCGGACAGACGCTGGGACGGATCGAGGGCCAACAGAGGACCGGGGGAGGTGAGGACAGCTAAGGGGGGGGGAGCGGAAGGCGGGGAGGAGGGAAGCGGACGGAGCGCAGGGGAGCATTTAGTGACGGCGGTGACCGATCGCCGCCGTCACTCGGTGTGGGGAGGGTGGGAACTAGGTGTCCAGCCATGGCCGATGCTATTGCAGCATCGGCCATGGCTGGATTGTAATATTTCACCAGATTTCAGTGGTGAAATATTACAGATTGCTCTGTTTGGCTGTTTCACTTTTAACAGCCAATCAGAGCGATCGTAGCCACGTGGGGATTAAGCCACGCCCACTGTGGTGATACACTAAGGGTCTTGTGCCTGTGGGTCAGGTGACCTTTCAGTGACCCCGGTCACCCGACGCGCAGGAACATGATTTATAGCATGACACCTACGTAGGCGTCATCGGTCGGGATGCCACTGGTTTTCATGACGCCGACGTAGGCGTCATGGGTCGGGAAGGGGTTAAAAGGATCCCCAGTATAGAAGTTAGGACCGTTCCACTCAGCACTGTGGTTCTGACCCCAGGGCCTCTTAAAGGGATCATTGGTATGGAAGTTAGGTCAATTCCACTCAGCCTCTGGTTCTGACCCCAGGCCTCTCTTAAAGGGATCCCCGTATTGAAGTGAGGGCAAATCTACTCTGCGCTCTGATTCTGACCCAAGGCCCCTCTCAAAGGGATCCCCGGTATGGAAGTTAGGGCAAATCCACTCCGTGCTTTGGTACTGAACCCAGGCCTCTCTTAAAGGGATCTCAGGTATGGAAGTTAGGGTAAATCCCTCAGCGCTCTGATTCTCACCAGAGGCTTCTATTAAAGGGATCATTGGTATGGAAGTCAGGGCAAATCCACTCAGTGCTCTGGTTCTCACGCTGGGCCTCTCTTAAAGGGATCCCCAGTATGGAAATTAGGGCCATTCCACTCAGCGCTTTGGTTCTGACCCCAGGCTGACGGGATGATGTGGGATATTAGGGGTAGTAGTCCAGTGGCTCTGGCTGACGAGATGATGTGGAATATTAGGTTGAGTAGTCTGGTGGCTCGGCTGATGGGAGGATGTGGGATATTAGGGGTAGTAGTCCGGTGGCTCTGGCTGACGGGATGATGTGGGATATTAGGGGTAGTAGTCCAGTGGCTCTGATGGGATAATGTGGGATATTAGAGGTAGTAGTCCGGTGGCTCTGGCTGACGGGATAATGTGGGATATTAGGGTAGTAGTCGGTTGGCTCTGATGGAATGATGTGGGATATTAGAGGTAGTGTCCAGTGGCTCTGACGAGATGATGTGGTATTAGTAGTCCGGTGGCTCTGGCTGATGGATGATGTGTAATTTAAGGGTAGTAGTCTGGTGGCTCTGGCTTACGGGATGATGTGGGATATTAAGGGTAGTAGTCTGGTGGCTCTGGCTGACTGAATGATGTGGGATATTAGTGGTAGTTGTCCGATGGCTCTGGTTGATGGGACGATGTGGGATTTTAGGGGTAGTAGTCCGGTGGCTATGGCTGACTGGATGATGTGGGATATTAGGTATTAGGGGTAGTGGTCGTGGCTCTGGCTGACGGGATGATGTGGGATATTAGGGGTAGTAGTCCGGTTGCTTTGACGGGATGATGTGGGATATTAGTAGTCCGTTAGCGCTGGCTGACGGGACGATGTGGTATATTAGTGGTAGTTGTCCGGTGGCTCTGGCTAACGGGACGATGTGCGATATTAGGGGTAGTAGTCCGGTGGCTATGGCTGACGGGATGATGTGGGATATTAGGGGTAGTAGTCCGGTGTCTATGGCTGAAGGGATGATGTGGGATATTAAGGGTAGTAGTCCGGTGGCTTTGACGAGATGATGTGAGATGTTAGTAGTCTGGTGGCTATGGCTGATGGGATGATGTGGGATATTAGGGGTAGGAGTCCGGTGGCTTTGACGGGATGATGTGGGATATTAGTAGTCCGGTGGCTCTGGCTGATGGGATGATGTGGGATATTAGGGGTAGTAGTCCGGGGGCTTTGACGGGATGATGTGGGATATTAGTAGTCCGGTGGCTGTGGCTGATGGGATGATGTGGGATATTAGGGGTAGTAGTCCGGTGGCTTTGACGGGATGATGTGGGATATTAGTAGTCCCGTGGCTCTGGCTAATGGGACGATGTGGGATCTTAGGGGTAGTAGTCTGGTAGCTCTGGCTGACGAGATTGTGTGGGATACTATATTGAATGTGGCTATGCAGAGTGGGCGGGGCTACACACTCAGCTTTATACAGTATATAGAGATATAATCATTATAATTTGTTATAACTAACCGTAGTTAGTTACTATACCCGGGCAGCGCCGGACTCTTCAGCTAGTTATCTATATATATAAAATTGAATGTGTGTGTGTGTGTATCACCAACCAATCACGAAGCATCTTTCATTTCACCAGAGCTGTTTAAAAGAAGCTGAGCTATGATTGGTTGCTATGAGCAACAGTTTTCTCACGCCACGACAACACCTCAGCAGACAGTGACTGGGTGGGAGAAATCTAGCATCCCCGGGAACATAAGCTCCCAGCCATTGTCTGCCCCCAGAAAGGAGCAGAGAGCACATAACAGAAATGAATCCCCCCTCCCGTTCCCATATACCCATCACACATCCTCCATCCATAGGCACATCTTCCCTCTTAAAGGGATCTCTGGTATGGAAGTTAGGGCAAATCAATCCTGCACTTTGGTTTGACCCCAGGCCCCTCTTAAAGGGATCCTCGGTATGGAAGTTAGGACCATTCCACTCAGCGTTGTGGTTCTGACCCAGGGTCTCTTAAAGGGATCATTGGTGTGGAAGTTAGGGCAATTCCACTAAGCACTCTGGCTCTGACCCCAGGCCTCTCTTAAAGGGATCACCGGTAAGAAAGTAGGGTAAATCCACTCTGCGCTTTGGTACTGACCCCAGGCCTTTCTTAAAGGGATCTCCGCATGGAATTTAGTGCAAATCCCTCAGCGCTCTGAAGGGCAAATCCCTCCAGCACTTTGGTTTGACCCAGGCCCCTCTTAAAGGGATCCTCGTATGGAAGTTAGGCCATTCCACTCAGCGTTGTGGTTCTGACCCAGGGCCTCTCTTAAAGGGATCATTGGTGTGGAAGTTAGGGCCATTCCACTAGGCATCTGGCTCTGACCCAGGCCTCTCTTAAAGGGATCACCGGTAAGAAAGTGAGGGTAAATTCCACTCTGCGCTGTTGTACTGACCCCAGGCCTTCTTAAAGGATCCGGCATGGAGTTGTGCAAAACTCAGCGTTGAGGGGCAAATCATCCAGCGCTTGGTTCTGATGCCGGCCTCTTAAGGATCCTTTAGGATGTTAGTGGGCATTCATAGGCTTGGTCTGATGCCAGGCTCTTTACAGGGATCCTGGTATGGAAGTTAGGGCATTCATCAGCGTCTGGTCTGGACCCAGGCTGACGGGATGATGTGGGATATTAGGGGTAGTAGTCCAGTGGCTCTGGCTGACGGATGATGTGGGACATTAGGGGGAGTAGTCCGGTGCTCTGGCTGACGGGATGACTGATATTAGGTGTAGTAGTCTAGCGGCTGTGAGGGATTGGATATTAGTGGTAGTTGTCCCGGTGGCCTGGCTGACGGATGATGTGGGTTATTAGGTTAGAGTCGTAGCTCTGGTGACGGATTGTGTGGATACTATATTATGTGGCTATGAGAGTGGGCGGGGCTACTCAGCTTTACAGTATTAGAGATTATCATTTTTTGTTATACAACCGTAGTTAGTACTACCGGCAGCGCCGGGCTCTTCAGCTAGTTATCTATATATATAAAATTGATGTGTGTGTGTGTGTATCACCAACCAATCACGAAGCATCTTTCATTTCACCAGAGCTGTTTAAAGAAGCTGAGCTGTGATTGGCTGCTATGAGCAACAGTTTTCTCACTCCACGACAACACCTCAGCAGACAGTGACTGGGTGGGAGAAATCTAGCATCCCCGGGAACATAAGCTCCCAGCCATTGTCTGCCCCCAGAAAGGAGCAGAGAGCACATAACAGAAATGAATCCCCCCCCGTTCCCATATACCCATCACACATCCTCCATCCATAGGCACATCTTCCCTCTTAAAGGGATCTCTGGTATGGAAGTTAGGGCAAATCAATCCTGCACTTTGGTTTGACCCCAGGCCCCTCTTAAAGGGATCCTCGGTATGGAAGTTAGGACCATTCCACTCAGCGTTGTGGTTCTGACCCCAGGGTCTCTTAAAGGGATCATTGGTGTGGAAGTTAGGGCAATTCCACTAAGCACTCTGGCTCTGACCCCAGGCCTCTCTTAAAGGGATCACCGGTAAGAAAGTGAGGGTAAATCCACTCTGCGCTTTGGTACTGACCCCAGGCCTTTCTTAAAGGGATCTCCGGCATGGAAGTTAGTGCAAATCCCTCAGCGCTCTGAAGGGCAAATCCATCCAGCGCTTTGGTTCTGATGCCAGGCCTCTCTTAAAGGGATCCCTTTTATGGAAGTTAGGGCCATTCCACTCAGCGCTCTGGTTCTGATGCCAGGCCTCTCTTAAAGGGATCCCTGGTATGGAAGTTAGGGCCATTCCACTCAGCGCTCTGGTTCTGACCCCAGGCTGACGGGATGATGTGGGATATTAGGGGTAGTAGTCCAGTGGCTCTGGTGACGAGATGAAGTGGGACATTAGGGGGAGTAGTCGGTGGCTCTGGCTGACGGGATGATGTGGGATATTAGGGGTAGTAGTCCGGTGGCTCTGGCTGACGGGATGACCTGATATTGGGGTAGTAGTCTAGCGGCTGTGACGGGATGTGGGATATTAGTGGTAGTTGTCCGGTGGCTCTGGCTGACGGGATGATGTGGGATATTAGGGGTAGTAGTCCGGTGGCTCTGGCTCACGGGATATGTGGGATATTAGGGGTATTAGTCCGGTGGCTCTGGCTCACGGGATGATGTGGGATATTAGGGGTATTAGTCCGGTGGCTCTGGCTGACGGGATGATGTGGGATATTAGTGGTAGTTGTCCGTGGCTATGGCTGACGGGATGATGTGGGATATTAGGGGTAGTAGTCTGGTGTATTTGACGGGATGATGTGGGATATTAGTAGTCCGGTGGCTCTGGCTGACGGGATGATGGATATTAGGGGTAGTAGTCCGGTAGCTCTGGCTGACGGGATTGTGTGAAATATTATAGTGAATGTGGCTATGCGGAGTGGGCGGGGCTCTACACTCAGCTTTATATATATATAGATATAATCATTATAATTTGCTATAACTAACCGTAGTTAGTTACTATCCCGGGCAGCGCCGGACTCTTCAACTAGTAGAAAATAAAATTAAATGAGCTGGAGAAATGTAAGGCCTCGTTCACATATCCGTTTGGGAGAACGTGTGAGTGTACGTTCCCACATTCAGGATCTGGTGCGGTTTTGACGCTGCAGGATGTCCACACTATTTCTGCACCTCTTATTCAAATTTGCGGACACGCATTTACGTTTTTTACACATGCGGATTTTCCTCATTAATGAAAGTCTATAGGCAAATCCACATGCGTGCCCGAAAGAAAATTGACATGATGGGTCTGAGAAGACGCGCCGCATGTCAGTTTCCACAGGTGCCAGGGCCGTCATTAGTGGCAGGCAGACTAGCCAGCTGCCTAGGGCCCCTGCTCCCAAGGGGCCCTCAAGTTGCACACCACATGGCCACTATGGGGCCCATGATTCAGGGGGGCACCATGGGGCACCAGCGCCACCCCCCTCTTTCTCCCCGCCGCATTCAACTGTATTAGCATCATAGACGTCGATTACAATTGAAAGCAATGATGGAGGAAAGAGCGTCAGATGATGCTCCCTCTCCATCATTCCCTCTGCCTCTGACACTGCGGGTGCGCGATGATGTCACTTCTTCGTGTACCCGCTGTGTGCCAGGCAGTGCTGTGCTGAGACTGGAGCTGAGCCTGGAGCAGCACGGGGAATGAGGAGAGGTGAGAATTGTGTGTTTTTTTAATATATCAGTGAGTGAGAACTGGACTGTGGGGCTGGATATATTCTATGGGGGAGGGTGGGTGCTACATTATATTCTTTGGGGGGTGTGCTGTATTATATTCTATGAGGGAGCTGCATCATACACTGAGGAGGCTTTATTATACTATATGAGGGCTACATTATAGTCTATGGGGGGGGCTGCATTATACTATATGAGGGGGGTACATTTATTCTATGGGGGGCTGAATTATACGCTATGAGGGGGATACATTATATTCTATGGTGGGGCTGCCTTATACCTTATGGGGGGTGACTGCATTATACTACATGAGGGGGGCTACATTATATTATATTGCGGGTTGCATTATGCTATATGAGGGGGGCTGCATTATATTTTATGGAAAGGGCTGCATTATACTCTGTGAGATGGCTACATTATGTTCTATAGGGGTCTGCATTATACCCTATGAGGGGACTGCATTATATTCTATGGGGTCCTGCAATATACTCTGAGGGGCTACATTATATTCTATGAGGGGGCTACATTATATTCTATGGGGGCTACATTGTACTATATGAGAGGGGCTACATTATATTATATGGGGGGCTGCATTATACTCTATGAGGGGTCTACATTATATTCTGTGGGGTGGCTGTATTATGCTATATGGGGTGACTGCATTATTATCTATGAGGGGACTACATTATTTTCTGTTGGGTGGCTGCATTATACTCTATGGGGTGGCTGAATTATACTATATGGGGCTGCATTATAATCTATTGGACTATGGGCAGTGTATTATACTATATGTACTACATGGGACCTGCATTATACTGTATTGAGGACTATGGTGAATACATTATACTATATGAAGAACTGTGGGGTGCATTATACTATGGGAAGTGAATTGTACTACATGGAGGACTATGGGGAGGATTATACTATATGGAGGACTATGAGGAGTGAATTATACTATATGGTGGACTGAGGAGTGTATTTTAATATATGGAGGACTATGAGGAGTGTATTATACTATATGAAGGACTATAAGGAGTGCATTATGCTATATGGAGGACTATGGGGAGTGTAT
This sequence comes from Oophaga sylvatica, assembly GCA_033576555.1. Taxonomy (NCBI): domain Eukaryota; kingdom Metazoa; phylum Chordata; class Amphibia; order Anura; family Dendrobatidae; genus Oophaga; species Oophaga sylvatica. The sequence continues at coordinate 884,899,086 of JARQOD010000001.1, forward strand.
TATACTATATGGAAGACTATAGGGCACATTATATTACATGGCGGACTATGGGGCACATTATATTTTATGGAGGACTATTGGGTGTGCATTATACAATATGGAGGACTGTGGGGTGCATTATACTATATGGAGGACTGTAGGGTACATTATACTTTTTGGAGGACTATGGGGTGTATTATACTAAACAAACAAAATCCTGCCTATTCATCGAGAGATTGGCTTGTTTATGCTGGAACAAAAATCATTGTTCTCAGCAGCACATCGCCCGGTGAAAACTGCAGATTGATCTAATAGTGGTTGTTCTGTCCCCATTATTCTTCCTCAGCTGGTGGAAAGAGGCCGGGAAACAAGCATTGAATGACTTCAATATTGTCAATTACACTCATTTAGCGGCCTGAACTCAGCGCATGTAACTACAATCGAAATGTTTCTGTGTGATGTGCAATATGTCAGCATTTTGAGCCCCATTTTAAACTTTTGCCCAGGGCCCCACTTTGCCTAAAACCGGCACTGGTAGGTGCACATACACACACAGTGGATTTCTACAAATCCCATCCACTATGCTGTTACATCTGGCCACTGCAGTTTTGACGCTACATAAATACGCAGCTTCAAAACAGCAGCAAATCTTGAACGTGGGAACATATCATCAGGCCGTGTTCACATATCTGGTGGCTGTACTGTAAATCATTAGAGCTATAAATATTATATGAAATTATAGTAACCAACCTAGTTAGAACAATGTTCCTCTTGTCACCTGTTGTATTCCAAGAGATGACATCCAGCTATATAGTTAACATTAGATCTCATTCACACATTCATTTTTCACATACGTGTTCTGTTTTTCATGGATAGGTCACATACCCATTATAATTTTTGCAGCTGTTCACATATGTCCACAAAAAAAATCAAGGCAACGTGTCCGTTATTGATCCACGTCTCTGAGCAAAATTACCCATATAGTGTGTAATCTGTATCGTTTCCATGATTAATATTGTAGTAGGATAAGTTTTGCAATTTATTTATTTTTTTAAACACTGTGAGGCAGTGACCAGTGTTATATGTGAGGGTCGCTATGTGTCCCCCAGGATGTGCACAGAAGCATATGGAGGCCATGAGAGTGCATTGCAGTCACAGGCATAGCTGTACAGTCATGGCCAAAAGTTTTGAGAATGACACAAATATTATATTTTCACATGATCTCCTGCCCTCTGGTTTTTATGTGTGTTTGACAGATGTTTTTATCACAGACAGAAATATAAAAATTGCAAACATATGAGTAACAAAAGCTTATATTGACAGTTAGAATGAGTTAATGCACCAAGTCAATATTTGCAGTGTTGACCCTTCTTCTTCAGGACCTCTGTAATTCTCCCTGGCATGCTCTCAATCAACTTCTGGACCAAATCCTGACTGATAGCAGTCCATTCTTGCACAATCAATGCTTTCATTTTGTCAGAATTTTTAGGTTTTTGTTTGTCCACCCGTCTCTTGATGATTGACCACAAGTTCTCAATGGGATTAAGATCTGGGGAGTTTCCAGGCCATGGACCCAAAATCTCTATGTTTTGTTCCCTGAGCCATTTAGTTATCACCTTTGCTTTATGGCAAGGTGCTCCATCATGTTGGAAAAGGCATTGTTGATCGCCAAACTGCTCTTGGAGGGTTGGGAGAAGTTGCTCTTGGAGGACATTCTGGTACCATTCTTTATTCATGGCTGTGTTTTTAGGCAAGACTGTGAGAGAGCCGATTCCCTTGGCTGAGAAGCAACCCCACACATGAATGGTTTCAGGATGCTTAACAGTTGGCATAAGACAAGACTGGTGGTAGCGCTCACCTTGTCTTCTCCGAATGAGGCGTTTTCCTGATGTCCCAAACAATCGAAAAGGGGATTCATCAGAGAAAATAACTTTACCCCAGTCCTCAGCAGTCCACTGCCTGTACCTTTTGCAGAATATCAGTCTGTCCATGCTGTTTTTTCTGGAGAGAAGTGGCTTCTTTGCTGCCCTCCTTGAGACCAGGCCTTGCTCCAAGAGTCTCCCCTCACAGTGCGTGCAGATGCACTCACACCTGCCTGCTGCCATTCCTGAGCAAGCTCTGCACTGCTGGTAGCCCGATCTCACAGCTGAAACACTTTTAAGAGACGGTCCTGGTGCTTGCTGGTCTTTCTTGGGCGCCCTGGAGCCTTTTTGGCAACAATGGAACCTCTCTCCTTGAAGTTCTTGATGATGCGATAGATTGTTGACTGAGGTGCAATCTTTCTAGCTGCGATACTCTTCCCTGTTAGGCCATTTTTGTGCATTGCAATGATGACTGCACGTGTTTCTTTAGAGATAACCATGGTTAACAGAAGAGAAACAATGATGCCAAGCACCAGCCTCCTTTTAAAGTGTCCAGTGGTGTTATTCTTACTTAATCATGACAGATTGATCTCCAGCCATGTCCTCATCAACACCCACACCTGTGTTAATGGAGCAATCACTGAAAAGAGGTTAGCTGGTCCTTTTAAGGCAGGGCTGCAATGATGTTGAAATGTGTTTTGGGGGATAAAGTTCATTTTCTAGCCAAATATTGACTTTGCAAGTAATTGCTGTTAAGCTGATCACTCTTTATAACATTCTGGAGTATATGCAAATTGCCATTAGAAAAAGTGAAGCAGTAGACTTTGTAAAAATTAATATTTGTGTCATTCTCAAAACTTTTGGCCATGACTGTAGATAACAGTGACCAAATAATAGCACATACAAGGGACAAATACCACCGCACCATGACCAGACCACATATTACCACTGCATAGTGACATATAATACCACATACAAGGAACACATACCACCACACCATGGCCGGACAATATATTACCACCACATAGTGACTGAATACTACAATACTGATCATTAATAAAAAAATAAAACACAATACTAATATCACCATAAGTGCCATTATACACAGGAGATCTGTACTTAGTATGCAGTGTCTGTGTACAGGTAATACAGTGATTACCGGTGATATTATACACAGGAGCTCTGTATATAGTGTCATTGTAAAGTTAATACAGTGATCACTAGTGACATTGTACACAGGACCCCTGTGTATAGTGTGCAGTGTAAAGTGTCAGTGTACAGATACTGTACGGACTCACCAGTGACGTCTCTAGGTGAAGTCATTCATCTTCGCTTTTCATCTTCATCTAGCACAGACCACCATCACTTCTTCCAGCCGGGGCTCGTCTCTGCAGGAACTAACACAATTATTTAGAGCACCGCTTGCAGAACACATTATTGAATTTTTTCCCAAATTTTAAACTACACCAGATGAAGAAAAAAAGGCGACAGTGTCGCTCTGCACAGTAACAGGACTGCCTCCCCCATTTAAAACAGTATCCTCAAAAAATAAAATAAATACATGACTGAAATAATAATAATAATAATTAATTAGCCCCTATGGTAATAATATGCCTCATCCTGCCCCCCGTGTGTCTCATTCCTGGCTCCAGCCATATGTTCTCCCATCCTGGTCCCATATGTCCTCCCATTCTACCCTCATGAATATCCATTCTGCCCCCTGTGATGTCCCATCCTGCCCCATCTGATCTCCCCACCCTGCCCCATCTGTCCCATGATCCTGCCCTATCTGCCCCATGATCCTGCCCCATCTGTTACCTGGAAAGTGGATTGGCCATCGTGGGCCAGTTGAATGGCCACCAAGTTTTTCCGATCTGACCCCATTAGACTTTTATCTTTGGGGTCATCAGAAGGCAATTGTCCATGCTGTGAAGATACGAGATGTGCAGCATCTGAAACAATGGATACTGGAAGCCTGTGCTAGCATTTCTTCTGCGGTGTTGCTATCAGTGTGTCAAGAGTGGGAGAAGAGGGTTGTATTGACAATCCAACACAATGGGCAGCACTTTGAACATGTTTTATAAGTGGTCATAAACTTGTAAATAACTCATGAAAGAACAAAGTTATGTTAAAACCAAGCACACCATTATTTTTCTTGTGAAATTCTCAATAAGTTTGATGTGTCACATGACCCTCTTCCCATTGAAAAAAATAAAGTTTGAAGCAAAATGGCCGACTTCAAAATGGCCGGCATGGTCACCACCGATCTTGAAAAGTTTTCCCCCTCCCATATACTAATGTGCCACAAACAGGAAGTTGATATCACCAACCATTCCCATTTTATTTAGGTGTATCCATATAAATGGCCCACACTGTACATAGCTCAGCATTTAGAGAACTGCTAGATCCGCAGCAGATGAAATAGTGATTTTGCCAAAACTGCTGTAAGCAGCCCAGAAAGTGATACATCGCTGAAATCACTCATGACTTTAATGAGCGGTACCATGTGACCGCTGTAGGAAGGAGCCGGAGATCATGGGAGAAGCAGGGGGGCTGCAGAGACGTCGACCCCCATATATGACTCGCGTATAAGCCGAGAGGGGGACTTTCAGCCCTAAAAAATGGGCTGAAAATCTCGGCTTATACACGAGTATATATGGTACTAAAGAAACAAAGTTAGAGACTAAATATTCTGGAGAATAGTTACGTGTTTAGCTGGTGGACAGTTGAATTAATCGGCATCCACAGTGGCGGCAATAACGTTTATTCTGAGCTATCTGTCGAAAACGTCCGAATCTACAAAGAGAGGAGGAATATTGGTTACCAAACTGGAGTGAATGTTGGTTAATACCATGGGTTACAATAAAAAGAACAAATTGAAACCGATATATTAAAAACTGACCCAAGCACAGAAAATGTAATTGTAACATCCTAAACCCTACTGCCCCAGACGTCAGTCCGCTCTGATAGTAGTAAAGTACAAAGACCTTATACCAACAGAACCGAACTGACGTCTCTTCACAGCGATTGTGTTTCATGACGTAATGAATCATAAAATCTACTTACTTGTTATCACACAGTGAGCATTGGTAGTTGTATTTATAGTTGATGGTATAACTGTGACACATGGTCACTTCTGGCAGCTCAGGATGGATATCATTTACCCTTCTTGTGTAAGCCTGCCATAATGGGCCATGGTTGTCTCTGTCTTCACCATCGATGATCCAGCAAGCAGCATGGCACATCTCGTGCACAAGCACGGATCGTAGTCGCTCTAGAATAAGAGTTTACACAGACATGAGAAAATCTAAGTACACCCTGCTTGATATAAGTTGTATTATATCCCAAGTGGCACCTTTTTGCCCTATATACAGGTTGTCTTATGAAGTCGCAGGATGGACGTGATGTGAAAACCTACCTGCAGAATCACAGACTTTTTCAGAAAGCTCAATAACTGAGAAACGTTGGTTGTTCTCCTCGATTTGACGACATTGACCGGATACTTTTGTCAGCCTCTTATTCCACACAATGTCCATTTTCTCAGGGAGCTAGAATGGAGGAAACAAATTCCATTAGACCTGGAAACTCTTTGACCCCAATCTAACAAACTAACTCTGATATGTGATTTCCAGCACTGCTCTCCTTGCATGGGGCCTGGGGTCTACGGAGAAGTGAAAAATGAGAGTGTTATGGAAATTTAATTAGGATAAATCTATCCTGAAGTGTTTGCTGCTTCTGTTTCCAATTTTCTATTAAATGTCTTTTTGAGCGCTCAGAATGAAATGAAAACTGTCCACACGGAAGTGTCAGTATAGCAGTTCGTCAAGACCACAGTTTATTATTCATTCAAGGTTTTATACGTTTACAAAAAGGGGCTGGTTAGTCAATTAACATACAATTAAAAGCTGCTAGATTATTGGCTGTTCTAGTGTAAGTATGATAATTATGATAAAAGGGCTGAAGTTGCAGATTTATTGTTTTTCGTTCTTTGCCCTAGCTTTCTTGCATGACTAGTAAAGAAAACAATAGATATCTACTAAGACTCTCTGTACTTGTTCCTTATGAAGGCCAGGGTCGTCTTTAACGACTGATTATAGCTGGCATCAGCTTTTTGCATAGATATGTGTGGGCACAGGATTTTTAGCAAGTGAGATCTATCTAACTGTGAATGCATATATATGAATATACTTTGAAATATATGGCATATGTCTCGACCACGCACCACAATTGTGGGTTTCCAGGGCAATGGGGTACTCAGAGCCGAGCCCGTAGAAGTCTATGGGATTGTCACAGGTAGCGGTGGCTCGGTCTGTGGCCCTGGCGGTCAGGCGTATATTGGGGGGTATATTTACAGGGGATAGGTATATATACAGTTCGTGACGCCACCTGTAGTCTTCTGGTAATTTGTACCAGCGCTGCTGTTGAGCTCTGAGGGGATGGTGAGGCAGCTAGATGTCGGGTCCCCTACAGGTGGGACTCTTCCCTCAGGTCGATGGTTATGGTGGGGCTGTGCAGGCATGCAATCAAATAACACAGTCTCACACATCAGCGTCTTTCCATACCTTTTTACTTGTAAGATGGTAAGGCAGGTCCCAGGGAGGCTGATCCAAGGAGAATGTATTTCGAGATAGCAGCTGGACAAGTTAGGGGCCTCCTTTACTTTCAAATGATGATGAGTACAACCAGCATGAAGCGTAGTTCCCTCTATAACTCCAGCTTCTCCAAGCTGTACTGCCCAGTCAGTTTTGTGGTCGGAGCTTCCTGTGAGAGAGCTGAATTCCTATCTTGTCCTGCAGAGACTCAAGGTCCTCACTCCCCCTGACCCCAGTTACGTACCGACTATTTAGGGGCTGCTTGCCGCGACCTAAGGTCCGATAAGCCTCTGGTTTTCTTACCACTAAGCTTGAAACTATAGTGATCCTTCGGTCCCCAGTGACCGGTAACAATGTGCAGGACTTCTCCAATCCAAAAGCACTTTTAAATATTCCTTCCACTGTGCCTTTCGCCTTGTCCGCGCTTGTAGCATAAACACTCACACTTGCAAAAAGTCATATAATCACTCCCTTCTTTTCTTCCTTCAGAGTTAGTTGCCAGACTCTCAGTAATCTTCTAGGCAGGAGCACGTCTCTGAACCTTCACTGTCCTTGAGACAGGAGACTGAAGTATTTCTGTACTAAACTCTTCCTTCTTTATCAATGTCTTCAGTGAGGTACAGCTCTGACCAGGCTGAGGTGATCTATATCTCGCCCTTACTGGCCTCCACTTGCTGAACTGCTGATAGAACCAAGCTGGACTGCTTCCTCCCTCCAAGTCCCAGCTAGACTCCACACGTCTGCTCTGTCCGAAGACAGGAAACTGACTCCTAAATCACTCAACGAATCTACACTGACCACTCCCTACGAGTCACTACACTACCCTAAGGGTGTGTCTAGTGTATCTTGAGTGAATGGGTATAGAGCATTGAACTGCTATCTCTCCACACATTCTCCAGGGTACTGCGTGTGCCTTCACACCAGGGCTACACATTCCCCCATGGTAAAAGACAGCACTCCCGGGCTGTAAAATACAAAGAGACAATTTTGTTTATGCATTAAACATCAACATTAAACATTAATTCGTCCCATCTGGGAGGTAAGGGTTTTCTTGAACGTTGCAAACAAAACATTATATATAGAAAAATTCAATATTAAATAACATTTTCATATAAATAGACAATATGCTTGTGAAGGACCCGCACCAAACCTTCAACGTGGGTCCTGGGTGGGCTGCAGGACATCCGAATGCAGACCTCACTCAGTGCCACACCACACGGGTTTTGTATTCAGAGGTAATTGTGGTGGTTTTATGTAAAACCAAGATAAGGCACAAGGTGCAACTATATACAGAATCAGTTCTTGGGCTGGCTCAGTCCTCAACCTCGAAGTCCATTATAAGACACCATAAGGAAAAGACACATTTATATATATACTTTTTACAATATTCACATTAATTTGTTATAATTACTGCTGGTATCGAATGGGTATCTTCCCTTTTGTGATTCGCTCTGATCTACGTGGAGTAGCTTCAGGTATATTAAGTTGCGATCTGTCTGCACTGCGTAACGGCAAACTATAGAACTGCCTCAATCTTTCTATGGATCTGGCAAGCGTACTGATGGCTGGGCAGTGTGAGTCAGCTTCACCAGGGGATCCCATAGTATGGGGCGCTGCTTCAGATGATCCTTCTTGAGATTCTGTAGGTTGAGGTGTTGCTGGAATGGGTAACTCCTGAACGGACTCAACTGGCACCACGGGCACAACTGGAGGTAGAACTTCCTCTTGTGGCTGATAAAACTGCAACACCGGAACTATTACAGCATCTCCCAGTCTGGGCCAATCCGCAGGAAAATCTCCCAGATCCGTGTGTATGACCTCTTCCTTCCTTTCTTCTTGATTGATGACAGGGTTCTTTTCACAACGCTTTAAGGGTTCTGGACACAATTTCAAATGGTCTCTGGACACAGTGGTTATTGTTCTTCCTCCGTCCTTACTAATATGTGTAGCTGGTGTGCACTGGGCTGGTGGGGACGTCGGGGGTTCCAGCAGGGTGTCATCATCACTGGTTACCTGCAGGGCCGGTTCACTCCGGTCCTCTAGGCCGCAGGGCCCGTCCTCCTCTGGGGACGCTGCTGCAGCATAAGATACTGGGCAAAAAGCAGGCTTTTGTAGTGGCTCAATTGAGATCGCATCAGACTCTTGCGATGTAGATTGGGTCGCCGATTGCGATGCAGAGTAGATCGCCGATTGCGATACGGAGGTGTACGCAGGGGGCGATGCCGATGCACAATGCTGGTGTGATGCAGAGCAGGAAGCAGGTGTGCGCAATGGCTCAGTTGGGGACGCACTAACCTGCTGCTGTTGCTGCTCCATCATTGACGGCTGAGTCCCCGACGGTGTCCCTACCGGGGATCGATCATCTGCTGCGGCCTCCTGGCCGGGCGGGCGTTCCGGAACTGGCGGTACCTCCTCAACCTCCTTCGCCTCCACCGCTTCACCGGTGGGATCAGGATCGGTACTTTTGGGGATAGCCTCCGGTTGCTCCTTTGCCTTGGGCAGCAGAAGTTTTGGTAACTCCAGTCGTGGGGGGTCGTCGAGAGGAGAGAACACCGCGTCCCACAGCCGCCGCTGCTCCAGGGTACGCCGGCGTCTCTCGATCTCCTCAAATCCAGGTTGTGGCAAAATCATCTTTTTCAGTCGTGCATTTTCTTCTTTAATTTCCAGCAATGCTTGCTGCAGGTGCAGGACCACGGATGGTTCCGGTTCTAGTGGCAGCTTGGCTGGGGAGCGGGGCCTGCCTTCCTCCGCTTCCCTGCTCGGCTGCACACGTCCTGCTTCCATGATGTTCCAGAGCGTTCTCTCATCTTCCTCCGGAGACGTCCGGTCTCTTCCGTGGAGGCGGGGTTTGCGTCTCCTCCTCTTTGCAGGAAAGGTGAAGAGGAGGCGGACCTCTTTTGCTGTAGGGCAGGATCGCATATTGTAATAGCACTTTGAGAGGGCAGGCATTTTCTTCGCGCCACAGGGGGGTACACGCCCACGAAGGTACGCCCACCTTCTTCTCCAGCGCCTGAGGGCGCGAATATGGCGACAAAGATGGCGATTTTTGGCGCCAAAAGTGCAAACAGTCCTTTTACACAAAAACAACTCCATAGGCACACAGGGCTCGCAATTTTGCGAGTTTCGCATCCTGTTCGTGACGCCAAAATGTCTCGACCACGCACCACAATTGTGGGTTTCCAGGGCAATGGGGTACTCAGAGCCGAGCCCGTAGAAGTCTATGGGATTGTCACAGGTAGCGGTGGCTCGGTCTGTGGCCCTGGCGGTCAGGCGTATATTGGGGGGTATATTTACAGGGGATAGGTATATATACAGTTCGTGACGCCACCTGTAGTCTTCTGGTAATTTGTACCAGCGCTGCTGTTGAGCTCTGAGGGGATGGTGAGGCAGCTAGATGTCGGGTCCCCTACAGGTGGGACTCTTCCCTCAGGTCGATGGTTATGGTGGGGCTGTGCAGGCATGCAATCAAATAACACAGTCTCACACATCAGCGTCTTTCCATACCTTTTTACTTGTAAGATGGTAAGGCAGGTCCCAGGGAGGCTGATCCAAGGAGAATGTATTTCGAGATAGCAGCTGGACAAGTTAGGGGCCTCCTTTACTTTCAAATGATGATGAGTACAACCAGCATGAAGCGTAGTTCCCTCTATAACTCCAGCTTCTCCAAGCTGTACTGCCCAGTCAGTTTTGTGGTCGGAGCCTTCCTGTGAGAGAGCTGAATTCCTATCTTGTCCTGCAGAGACTCAAGGTCCTCACTCCCCCTGACCCCAGTTACGTACTGACTATTTAGGGGCTGCTTGCCGCGACCTAAGGTCCGATAAGCCTCTGGTTTTCTTACCACTAAGCTTGAAACTATAGTGATCCTTCGGTCCCCAGTGACCGGTAACAATGTGCAGGACTTCTCCAATCCAAAAGCACTTTTAAATATTCCTTCCACTGTGCCTTTCGCCTTGTCCGCGCTTGTAGCATAAACACTCACACTTGCAAAAAGTCATATAATCACTCCCTTCTTTTCTTCCTTCAGAGTTAGTTGCCAGACTCTCAGTAGTCTTCTAGGCAGGAGCACGTCTCTGAACCTTCACTGTCCTTGAGACAGGAGACTGAAGTATTTCTGTACTAAACTCTTCCTTCTTTACCAATGTCTTCAGTGAGGTACAGCTCTGACCAGGCTGAGGTGATCTATATCTCGCCCTTACTGGCCTCCACTTGCTGAACTGCTGATAGAACCAAGCTGGACTGCTTCCTCCCTCCAAGTCCCAGCTAGACTCCACACGTCTGCTCTGTCCGAAGACAGGAAACTGACTCCTAAATCACTCAACGAATCTACACTGACCACTCCCTACGAGTCACTACACTACCCTAAGGGTGTGTCTAGTGTATCTTGAGTGAATGGGTATAGAGCATTGAACTGCTATCTCTCCACACATTCTCCAGGGTACTGCGTGTGCCTTCATACCAGGGCTACACACATATATATATATTTCCATGACAGTCCCCCCTTAGATACCACTTGCCCTAAAAACCTGCTCCTGTCTCAAAGCGCTGCAACTCTTTTGTGCTGCCGGCGGGTTGAGATATGCCTTGCGCATGTCTCCCCCACCGAATACAGACTTTTCGCAAATGGGCGGTCAGGAGGACTGTCCCTAGCAGGGGTTCATGTGTTTGCAATCATAGTCTCTTTATTTAACTGCATGTTCAGAAAAAACGTGTGTATTCTTCATCAGGTAGGTCATCTGTCTGGTCAGTCAGAGCATCCACGACATCCTTCATGGCTTAGGTGTCTCTTCTGGTACGGGAGCTTCCTTGCAATGCGATACGTGGATCCAAGCAGGCTTTCCCTCTAGTTACACAGAGGTTGGTGTCATCTGGGGCTCTTGGACAGGACCATCAAATCTGGCAGTGAAGAGAAAAACTCGAGAATGGACATTAGTTTTTGACCAATTCAATTACATAAGCAAACAAGATATCATTTTGCATATTCTGCTGCTGAGGGAAGAATGCACCTAACTTGGGACTAGACCCAAACAAAATTTCGTATGGTGACAGCTTTTCTGGGTCTCTGGGAGTGTGCCTTACGCTAAACAGTGCAATTGGGAGTGTGTCATGCCATGGTTTGCGTGTCTCTTGGGCAATTTTCAGCATCCTATTCTTAAGTGTTCCGTTCAGTCTTTCTACCTTCCCGCTGCTCTGGGGGTGGTAAGGAGTGTGTAGGCCTAGGTCTGACCCTACTGCTAATCGGGTCTCGTGTGTGAGATTTGCTGTGAATGCGGGTCCCTGATCACTTTCTATCATTTCTGGAACCCCGTATCTGCACACTATTTTCCGAAAGTAGCTGCTTTGCAGTAGTCTTTGCTGACTTGGAACACTTCTGTTCATCTTGAAAATACTTCTTTGACCACAATGGTGTATTTGAATCCTTCACTTGGCGATATCTGGATGTGGTCTATCTGGATCCTCTGAAGCTGGTAGAGTGGTCTTGCCAGATGAGGTGAGGGGAACTTTCTTCCACACGTCCAGGCTTGCATTTGCCGCAGGTCAGACAGCTGCTGGTGAATTTGGCTGTTAGGGTGGAGATCCCTGAAGCGAACCAGTAAGCACCAATCAGATCATTCATCTGTGTCTTTGATATGTGGGTGTGGGTCCATGTGCCCATTGGACCACCATAGGGTGCATGCTTTGTGGTAGGCAGAGTTTGAAGTCTATTATTGATAGCCTTCCTTCTTCACGTGTTGCTTTTTTCGCATTCAGCTCTTCTTTCTCCTTTTGGAGCTTGGTCTTGCAACTTCTTGAGCAGATCCCAGGATGTCTTTTTGTCAGGTTTCTTGTCTTCAGTCGTCATGTAGTAGCCGTCGGCTCTACGACCTCTCCCACTTCTCCATGTTGTCTTCCTTTGGCCGCTTATTTGGCTGCCATGTCCACCATGTTATTGCCTCACGCCTCTTCTGTTCTCAGTTTTCCATGCACTTTGATTTTTCAAATTGCCACCATTTTGGAAGTTGGAGTACACCCAGCAGGTCCCTGAAGGCTCCATGATGCTTCACGGTTGTCCCGTTTGCTGTGATGAAGTCCCTTGTAGCCCAGATGGGCCCAAAGTCGTGTGCTATGCCATGCGAGTACCTGTAGTCGGTGTAGATGTTTGCAGTCTTGCCTTCTGCCATCTGGCAGGCCTTCGTCAGCGTTGTCAGTTCTGCTTCCTGGGCTGACAGGCTAGGTGACAGACTTCTGGACCACAGGATTTCTTGATTGCTGGTCACTGCACTTCCTGTGTGGAAACTTCTTCATCATCTGCAAATCTGGAGCCATCCAAGTAGAGGATAAATTCTGTAAATTTTGTTCTGAAAAGTCCATATTGTATCCCCCCTTGGGAGTGGGAGTAGAGTGGCCGGGATGAGGACTGTAGGTCTGGAGACGGTGACATTATGAGACAAAGGCAATAGAGGCGCCACAAAGATGCCTGGCGGTGGGGAGATTATTTTTGGTTGAGCTTGATTGAGGATTGCCAAGATGTCGTGTGGAGTAAGAGTTTCCAGTGGCTGTCCAAGAGTGATGTCAGCAACCTTGTCCAGGAAGGTGTGTGCTGCAGATACTGCCATCAGGCAGGAGGGTGCTCCTCTTGCAACTGGATCCAAGCGGGCTGAGAGGCAGCCTAAAAGTCTCTGTTTTCCCCCGTGAATCCATGTCAGGACTCCAGTAGCATGACCTTCTTTCTTCCATCAGGTAGACGGAAAGGCTTCTCGTAGTCAGGTAGGCCTGGTATTGGCGCTGAGACTGTGGAGTTCTTCCAGTCTCCTGAATGAGTTGAAGGCTGCGTCCGATAGAAGGAGCGGGGTTGCTTTGATGCAAGCGCACAGAGGCTGCATTAGGACTGAGGCATCAGGGATCCAGGTTCTGCAATACGACACTAGACCAGGGAAGGCCTGCAGCATTTTTGGAGTTGTTGGGGGAGCCATCTTCTCCACAGTGGTCTTCCAGTCTTTTGACATGTGTTTCGTCTGGTGGGCAATACTGTTGTGATCTGCTACAAGCACTAAGGAAAGATGGGAATTCTGTCCCTACAATAAAACTAAGCTGGATCCCTACGATGTAACGGGGAACCTGATCCTGCGACCAGACCCGCTAAAGTCCTCAGCTAGTCTGAACGAAGACCTATAGTTGCGAGGGAGGAATCCCTATAAGATCTAGGGACTGGGAGAAAAGGTGGACACCTCCTAACAGAAATTGTAGCAGGGAAAATTAAACAGAAAACAAATTACTGAGAGATCCTAAGATCAAGCAAAACTGACTGAGTAAGGCACCTAAGCACCCGGCTAGCTTAAGAGTAGATAATACAATGAAGTCCAGCAAAGCCAGAAGGGCGGAGCCAGACTAAATAGGGAAAAAAGGTCATGTGACCAGCAAACTGAAACAAAACCTAACAAGAGGGTTCTAACAGTACCCTCCCTTCTAAGAGGATCCTCTGGATCCCCTAGGACTTAGGCTTATCCGGAAACCTCTTGTGAAACGCTCTGACAAGTCTAGACGCAGAAACATCATCCGCTCTCACCCATGAGTTATCCTCGGGTCCATAACCCTTCCAAGCGACGAGGTACTGCAAACCCCCTCTATACCGTCTAGAATTTAGGATGTGGGAAATCTCATATTGCCCGTCCTCCACCACCAGGGGAACAGTGGCCGAGATGTCTCCATCTGAGACCTCAGCTTTTTTCAAGAGAGAAACATGAAACACCGGATTAATCTTCCAGGAGGTAGGAAGCTCCAACTTAACAGCAGATTGGTTAATAACCTGAAGCACCTTAAAGGGCCCTACAAACTTGGGACCCAATTTCTTAGACGGAATCCTCAAGCGCAGATTCTTAGAGGACAACCAAACCATGTCACCAATAGCAAACAAAACCTCTTGTCGTTTTCTATCAAAATACACTTTGGATCTTTTGTTAGCCTCCTGAAGATTACCACGCACATCAGTCCAAACTCTCTCCAAAACACCAGAAAAATTCTCCTCTTCAGGTACAGCCGATCCCAACTTGGAAAATGACCCAAACAACGGATGTGTCAGTATTCCGGGTTTTCTAGGTAACTTTGTCAATGATTTTGCCCTTTGTTAAAATGGAGTTTGCTGTTTTCTGTGCCCTACTTCCTGTTCGTTTGTTTAAAACCCGGCTCAGGTGCTGGCTTCACTGCTGGAATATTCTGCTTCTGTTTCCCTGCAACCCAGCTGCTTGTTCCTCACAGATCGTTGTGTATTTACCAGGGAAGTGCATAACCAGGTTATCTTCAGGTGTTTCTCTGCCACAGCAGTTTCTACCCATGGCTCTGGACATTCTCTGCATATGTAAGTTGCACATACTGTGTTGTCACTAAACTGTTGACTTGGGAATTTAACCCTTGGTTCACTCCATCTGATAAGAACTGTGTTTCTGAACTGTTGCTGTTTAACCCTTTGTGCATTACCTCTGGTGAGAGCTGTTGGAACTATTACTGGAACCTTACTGACTTATGAACTTGTTGTTGGACTTCACTGAATTAAGCCACAACTGAGATTAACTTGTTCCTGGACCTCCCTGTGTTTTCTGCATACCTGGTTCTGACTCTTCACACACCAGCAGTGTGTAAATCCAGCCACGTAACCTGTGCATCAGACTTACCTTGTGGTCACATTTGTGTGAGGACTTCGTCGTAAGAACTTTACCACCCTCGCTATAGAGGTTCAAGGACTTATATATCCGGATTCATATAACTGGACTTGTGTATATATATATGGACTCATTGCATGTCACTACGGGTTGTTTGAATATTGTTTTTGGGGGTTTTGCTGTTTCACAAATACATTATTTGCATTCAAAGAAACCCGTCTCTGATTGTTCATTGCCCCACGCTATCAGAATCCTCGAGTTCCTACAATAGTATTACAGGATATTCCAGCCCAAAAAAGAGGATTCTGCTGGGGCAATGACGGAGACACGGGCAGACAAACTGTTCACCATAGTTAACTCCTTGCAGCAGGAGGTGTCGGCTGCACTCAATCAAATTAGAGACTTGGAGTCTCGGGTTAACCACAATGCACAGGGGTTTGGTCAGGCTCTCCAAGATCTACGTTCTAGGTTAGGAGTCCTGGAGGCCTTACCTACTGAGCCTACCTCATCCACCAGTATGCCCAAATTGCCTCCATTCCGTTTTAATGGTGACCGAAGTCAATTCCGTGGGTTTGTTAATCAATGTATATTATTTTTTGATGTACATGCCTCTTACTACCGGTCTGATAGATCTAAGGTTCTATGTATTATTATGTTGTTGACATCACGTGCACTGGCTTGGGCAAATCCTATGGTTGAAAGTCATGATACCCGTCTAAATAATTTGGACAATTTTCTGGCAGCCATGGCGCAAATGTTCGACGATCCCAACCGCCGTGCTACCGCTGAATCTGCCTTGCTTTCCTTACGCCAGGGGAAACGGTCAGTCATAGAATATGTTACTGAATTTAAAAGGTTAGTGGTGGACACCCAGTGGGAAAACAATGCTTTATTACCAATCTTTAGAAAAGGTTTGTCAAATGTAATCAAGGATGAGCTAGCTCGTTCAGAGTCTCCACAGGAGTTTGAATTGTTTATACAGCACTGTGTACGTATTGATACCCGTTTAACTGAACGCAGACAAGAAAAATGGGCCGCTGTAAATCGCATTACTAATTACTCTCTTCCGTCCAGGGAAACCACAGGCAAAAACCCGCGAGAGGCTGAGGAGGTGCCTATGCAGGTGGACTCACTGCAGAGACGTGAGAATAATGAACGCCGCGAACACCGTTTCCGTGAGCGCTTATGTTTCTATTGTGGTCAATCGGACCATTTCCTCATCAATTGTCCTAAATGTCCTAGGCGACCCAACAAGGTGTTGGCGGTAGTAGGGGATTATGATAACACAGACGCTGAGTCTGAAGTTTCAGAAACCAGTCTACATCTAGATGCGGTTATTCCCCCAATACTGATGCCGACTTCCCCTAAAGATCAAGGGGAGAAATATTCACATTGTTCTCTTCCTATACAGATTCAGTGGGAGGAACAGTGGATATCAAGTTCTGCCATGATAGACTCTGGAGCAGGTGGGAATTTCATGGATTCTTCTTTTGCAGAGGAACATGGTATAAAGACACAACTAAGAGCTTCACCAATCACTATGGAAACGGTGGATGGTTCCCCATTAGTTTCTGGACCAGTAGATCGGGAGACAGTGCCTCTGGAGTGTAAGATGGAACCAGACCATCAAGAAACACTTTCATTCATGTTAATATCTTCTCCTCATTTTCCTGTAATTTTAGGAATTCCCTGGTTACGGTCACAAAATCCAATCATCAATTGGGAAACCAAGGAGATAACCTTTCTCCCGAAGTGCACTTCTACCATCAGTCCAACTGTAGCGGCTCCAGTTACCCAGAACTTGGAAGAGGTGATACAGGTACCTACTCTCCCTCTGATTTATCAGGAATTCTCAGACATTTGTGATAAAAGGAAGGCAGATCAACTTCCCCCACATAGACCGTATGACTGCCCATAGAATTGCTTCCTGGAGCAGCGATTCCTTTCGGCCATGTTTACCCGTTGGCGGCTCCGGAATTAAAATCTTTACGAGAGTATATAGATGAGAATTTAGCCAAGGGGTTTATCCGACCATCTTCTTCACCAGCGGGAGCTCCAATATTCTTTGTAAAGAAGAAGGATGGTACTCTAAGACCCTGCATTGACTACCGGGAGTTAAATAAGGTAACCATTCGTAACAGGTACCCGTTGCCCCTAATTCCAGAATTGTTGGAAAGAGTTCGCCAGGCCAAAGTATTTACCAAATTAGATCTTCGTGGGGCATATAATTTACTCCGTATACGGCCCGGAGACGAATGGAAGACAGCTTTTAGATGCCGGTATGGACATTTTGAATATTTGGTGATGCCATTCGGACTCTGTAACGCTCCTGCTGCTTTTCAACATTTAGCCAACGACATTTTCAGGGATTTATTGGACCAATATGTGGTAATTTACCTTGATGACATCTTAATCTTTTCTGACTCCTTACAGGAACATCAGGAACATGTCAAGACCGTACTTAGACGTTTGAGAGATAATCATTTGTACATCAAACTCGAAAAGTGTGAGTTCCATTGTTCTGAAATTCAATTTTTGGGCTATGTTATCTCGCCTCAGGGATTGAATATGGAGTCCAGCAAGATCCAGGCAATCTTGGACTGGCCGGTACCAGGAAACATTAAGGAGGTACAACGATTCATTGGCTTTGCTAACTTTTATAGACGGTTTATCCGAAATTTTTCAGAAATTGTCCGTCCCATCACTCTCCTCACCAAGAAGGGGAAGAAGTTTGAATGGTCTTCGCAAGCTCAGGAAGCCTTTGATCGCCTGAAGGGTTGTTTTACCACAGCTCCAATATTGATGCATCCGGATCCTGCACAGCCTTTTATCGTGGAGGTGGACGCGTCTGACTGTGCATTGGGAGCTATCCTCTCACAACGTACCGGAGACAAAGGTTTGCTGCACCCGTGTGCCTTCTTCTCTCGTAGGTTATCTTCTGCAGAACTGAACTATGATGTGGCAGATAAGGAACTTTTGGCAATTATTTCTGCCTTTAAGGAATGGAGACACCATTTGCAGGGGGCAACTCAGCAGGTAGTAGTACTCACGGATCATCGCAATTTGGAATTCCTTAAGTCTGCCAGGTGTCTTTCTCCTCGACAAGCTAGGTGGAGTTTGTTCTTGAACCAGTTTAATTTTATTATTTCGTACCGCCCAGGTTCACGTAATGGGAAAGCTGACGCATTATCCCGAATCCATACCGTGGATTCCGTGCCTGGGACCCCGTCGAAGACCATCTTGTCGGAGGCCAATTTCGTTGGAGTGCTCCGGAACCGGGACTTGTGGCAGGAGATCAAGCTGGCCTATGACGGTGACGTATTTCTTGCAGCTCCACCTGACAATGTGAATCTTGTCCTTCGGAATGGTGTGTGGCTTAGAGATCGATGTATTTATGTCCCAGAGGCTGTAAGACTTCGAGTTCTCAGATTGGTCCACGACTCTAAATTGGCTGGTCATAGGGGGGTACAGAAGACGCAGGAATTGTTAACTCGTTTTTTTTGGTGGCCTACCTGCTTGAAGGATGTGAATGACTATGTCCGCTCTTGTGAAGTTTGTGCCCGGTACAAGGTTCCTCGTGTTTCACCTACTGGTCTTCTTAAACCGCTACCTGTACCGTCTCGCCCTTGGGGGTCTATTTCGATGGACTTTATTGTGGAGTTGCCCACCTCTGGTGGTAAAAATACTATTTTGGTGGTGGTAGATCGTTTAACGAAAGCTGCTCATTTCATTCCGTGCGCTGGTCTTCCCTCAGCTACAGAGACAGTAGATCTAGTTATCCAGAACATTTTCCGGCTGCATGGGGTACCAGATGACATCATTTCTGACCGGGGAATACAATTTACCTCTAGATTTTGGAAAGGATTTTGTTCTGCGCTCCACATTAATGTTTGCTTGTCTTCTGCATACCATCCTCAGACCAACGGGCAGACCGAACGGACAAATCAAACTTTGGAGCAATATCTACGCTGTTACGTCAGTCATTTGCAGGACGATTGGCTGAAGCTACTTCCTCTAGCGGAATTTTCGTACAACAACTCCCAAAGCAGTTCCACGAAGGTAACGCCTTTTTTTGCCAACCTGGGTTATCATCCAAATATTTTGCCTAGGTCTCCGGTTACGATTTCGGTACCAGCGGTTGAAGACAGAGTGACGGCGTTGCAACGTAATCTTGAAGTTTTGAAGGACTCCCTGACCACAGCACAGGAGCGTTACAAAAAGTCGGCCGATAGATTCCGGAAACCAGCACCTATGTATAAGGTAGGAGACTCAGTTTGGTTGTCCACCAAGAATCTAAAATTGGGTGTTCCTTCGCAGAAACTGGGACAGAAATTCATCGGTCCATTCAAGATCACGGGGATTGTGAGCTCTGTTGCCTGTCGGTTGAAGCTACCACGGACTTTAAAGGTACACCCAGTATTTCATGTTTCCTTATTAAAACCAGTCTCTCCTAACACATTTCAGGGACGTATCGTACCTCCCCCTCCACCAGTGTTGGTTGATGGCGAAGAACAATTCGTGGTACAGGATATTGTTAATTCGAGACTTCATAGAAACCGGCTTCAGTATCTAGTTAGATGGCAAGGTTACTCTCCTGAAAATGATTCTTGGGAACCAGTAAGTAACATCAATGCGCCTCTGAAGATTGCTCAGTTTCATCGGAGATACCCGGACAGGCCTGGTCCAGGACCGTCCGGAGGCCGTCTTTAGGGGGGGAGTAATGTCAGTATTCCGGGTTTTCTAGGTAACTTTGTCAATGATTTTGCCCTTTGTTAAAATGGAGTTTGCTGTTTTCTGTGCCCTACTTCCTGTTCGTTTGTTTAAAACCCGGCTCAGGTGCTGGCTTCACTGCTGGAATATTCTGCTTCTGTTTCCCTGCAACCCAGCTGCTTGTTCCTCACAGATCGTTGTGTATTTACCAGGGAAGTGCATAACCAGGTTATCTTCAGGTGTTTCTCTGCCACAGCAGTTTCTACCCATGGCTCTGGACATTCTCTGCATATGTAAGTTGCACATACTGTGTTGTCACTAAACTGTTGACTTGGGAATTTAACCCTTGGTTCACTCCATCTGATAAGAACTGTGTTTCTGAACTGTTGCTGTTTAACCCTTTGTGCATTACCTCTGGTGAGAGCTGTTGGAACTATTACTGGAACCTTACTGACTTATGAACTTGTTGTTGGACTTCACTGAATTAAGCCACAACTGAGATTAACTTGTTCCTGGACCTCCCGTGTTTTCTGCATACCTGGTTCTGACTCTTCACACACCAGCAGTGTGTAAATCCAGCCACGTAACCTGTGCATCAGACTTACCTTGTGGTCACATTTGTGTGAGGACTTCGTCGTAAGAACTTTACCACCCTCGCTATAGAGGTTCAAGGACTTATATATCCGGATTCATATAACTGGACTTGTGTATATATATATGGACTCATTGCATGTCACTACGGGTTGTTTGAATATTGTTTTTGGGGGTTTTGCTGTTTCACAAATACATTATTTGCATTCAAAGAAACCCGTCTCTGATTGTTCATTGCCCCACGCTATCAGAATCCTCGAGTTCCTACAATAGTATTACAGGATGTCTCCCAGTACAAAAAAAAAAAGGCGAACAACCAGCAGAAGCGGATGTATGGTTGTTAAGAGCAAACTCAGCAAGTGGCAGAAACTCAGACCACCCCTCTTGATTATCAGTCACAAAACAGCGCAAGAACTGCTCAACATCCTGGTTTTTCCTTTCTGTCTGGCCATTAGACTCAGGATGATATCCGGATGAAAACGACAAATGAATTCCCAACCTGTCACAAAAGGCGCGCCAAAAACGAGCCACGAACTGAAGTCCCCTATCAGAAACAATGTCAGTAGGAACGCCATGTAGTCTGACAATTTCCTTGACAAACGCCTTAGCGAGAGTCTTAGCGCAGGGCAGTTTGATGAAAGGAACCAAGTGACACATCTTGCTAAAACGGTCCACGACCACCCAGATGACAGTGAAACCCTCAGAGGGGGGAAGGTCAGTAATAAAGTCCATAGCCAAATGTGTCCAAGGTGCACTAGGGACCTCCAAGAGGGCAAAGCAACCCCGCAGCAGGAGTATGAGAAGACTTAGATCTAGCACACACCGTGCATTGACGCACCCACTTAATGACTTCCTTCTGCCATCCAGGCCACCAAAAGCTGCGACCCAAAAGTCTCTTGGTCTCAGAGATTCCAGGATGACCTGCCAACCGAGTCATGACATTCAACAAACAAATCTCTCCTCAGGGTACCAGGCACAAACAACCTCCCATGTGGCGTGTTAGATGGGGCATTCTCCTGTGCTTTAAGAATCTCATCTTCCAACACAGAGTCCAAAACAGCAATAACAACCCCTCTTGCAAAATGTTTTCCTCCTCCTCAGTACCCACCATAGGAGAAAAGCTGCGAGACAAAGCATCAGCTTTAACATTTTTAGTACCTGGGATGTAAGTAACGGTAAAATTAAACCGCGAGAAAAACAGTGCCCACCTAGCCTGACGGGCATTCAAGCGTTTGGCAGCATCAAGGTAGACCAGATTTTTATGATCGGTGAAGACTTGCATTCACTGGAAGCAATCAGCTGAATGATACAATCCCATCTCTGCTATCTGTGTTGCATGCTGCTATTTATCCTATTGGTATGAACTGCATTCACTGGAAGCAATCAGCTGAATGATACAATCCCATCTCTGCTATCTGTGTTGCATGCTGCTATTTATCCTATTGGTATGAACTGCATTCACTGGAAGCAATCAGCTGAATGATACAATCCCATCTCTGCTATCTGTGTTGCATGCTGCTATTTATCCTATTGGTATGAACTGCATTCACTGGAAGCAATCAGCTGAATGATACAATCCCATCTCTGCTATCTGTGTTGCATGCTGCTATTTATCCTATTGGTATGAACTGCATTCACTGGAAGCAATCAGCTGAATGATACAATCCCATCTCTGCTATCTGTGTTGCATGCTGCTATTTATCCTATTGGTATGAACTGCATTCACTGAAAGCAATCAGCTGAATGATACAATCCCATCTCTGCTATCTGTGTTGCATGCTGCTATTTATCCTATTGGTATGAACTCCATACGTCTAGTTGCTGCCAAGCACTGCTTAACCATCTTGCAACATAGTTTAATGTGCCTGGTAAAGCTTTAGTATAATTCATCTTAGCACTGTTTAATACTTACTGCTTCATATCCTGTGATTTGGCCCTCTGTAGATCTTATCAGGTGGAAGGTGCTAAAGCATATAGATGTTGCCAGGTCTAGGCCATTGATCATTTAACCACCCCCTGGTGTGCTGGCCCCAGCTGCCAAATTATCCCAAACCAGCTCCCACAATCCCACTCTCCTAACCCTGTAGTGTGGGCTATATATTTAGGAGTAGTCTAAGGGGTGCACGCATGTGTGGGGTGCACACATCACAGAAAGCTAAGCATCATAGAAGACAAGCATCGAATAAACGGCAGTTATCCAAAGCATCATAGAAGACAAGCATCGAGTAAGCGGCAGTTATCCAAAGCATCATAGAAGACAAGCATCGAGTAAACGGCAGTTATCCATGGCAGTTAATCAGGGCTGGAATCAGGTAGCCCACACTTTGCTTTCTTTTTAATCATGAAAAACAAAATTTGATCAAAATTATGTTTATCAAATACCCTTATTATTATTATTACAACCTCATGCATGTTTTGCAATATATTTTATATTTTATTTTAGGATATTTGTTTCTTGTTTTTTTGTTTTCTTTTTAATTATGTACATTACCTCTATCCTCCTGTGTTCCCTTGCCATCCACATTCACCTCCTCATCCCCCCTCCATCACGACTCATACACATCAGACCCTCCATACTTCCCTCTCCCATGTACAGTTCCCATGCACTCCTCACCTTCCTGAGAAACCTCAGCCCATCTTGCCCAAACACATCACAGAAAAAACCTACTTACAACTCCAACAACTACCTGCTCTTTATCTTCCTACTCCTACTGATTTCAGGGGACATCTCCCCCAACCCTGGTCCAGCATTCCCCAACCTCAATCCCTACCCTACCTCATATCGAAACCATAATAATCTTATTAATATTACTTGCACTCCCTCATCTCCTTCGTTTAACTGTGCCCTCTGGAATCCACGGTCTGCATGCAACAAGCTAACCTTCCTGCACAACTACTTTCTGAACAACTCTCTTCATCTGTTGGCACTCACTGAAACCTGGATTCAGGATTCTGACACGGTCTCCCCTGCTGCCATTTCCTATGGTGGCTTACAGTTCTCCCATTCCCCGAGACCCTCAAACAGACATGGTGGTGGAGTCGGCATACTCCTGTCCCCACAATGTGTTGTGACCCGCACCACAATTGTGGGTTACCAGGGCAATGGGGTACTCGGAGCCGAGCCTGTAGATTTCTATAGGGAATGTCACTGGTAGCGTGGCTCGGTCCGTGGCCCTGGCGGTCAGGCGTATGATGGGGGGAATTATTTACAGGGGATTAGTAGATAACAGTTCGTGACGCCACCTGTAGTTTTCTAGTCACTAAGACCAGCGCTGCAGTAGATCTCTGAGGGGATGTTGTGGCAGCTAGATGACGGGTCCCCCACAGGTGGGACTGGTCCCTCAAAGTCTATGGTATTAATGATGTAGGGTGCAGATAAATGAATCAGTCTCACACCATCCAGCGTCTTTCCATACCTTTTACTTGTCAGATGTTTAGGCAGGTCCCGGGGAGCTGGTCAGGGTGGAGAATGTGCTTCGAGATAACAGCTGAATAGGTTAGAGGCCTCCTTTACTTTCAATATGATGAGTCCAACTAGCATAGAGCTAAGTTAACTCCGAATACTCCAGCTAACTCCATAGCTGTACTGCCCGGTCAGCATTGTGGTGGAGCCTTCCATGTGGTGAAACTAGGTTCTTACTTTTGCTTGGCCTAGCTCAAAGTCCCTATTCCACCTGACTCCGGTTACGTACCGACTCTCCGAGGGCTGCTTTCTGCGACCTAAGGTCCAGTAAGACTCTGGTTGTTCCGTTACTATGCGTGAAGCGATAGCAACACTTCGGTCCCCAGTGACCGGGTAAATTGTGCAGGTAATTCTATACCTAAGGCACTTCTCTCTAATTCCTTCCACTGCGCCCTTCGCCCTGTTCGCGCTCTTAACATAAGCACTCCACACTTCCTAGGATGGTACAAGTCAATCCTTTCTTACTTCTTCCTTAGAGCTTGCTGACAGATTCTCAGTATTCTCCTAGTTCAGGAACACATCGACTGAACTTCACTGTCCTTAGGACAGGCGACTGAAGTTTCTGCTGCAAACTTCCCTTTCTCCAAAGCTGTCTCCGTCTGTCTGACTTTAGCTCACACAGAGCTCTGACAGGAAATGCAATCTGATCTCCTCTCCTCCTGCACAGACTGCACACTGGTGGGATGACTCACTCCTGAGCCACCCAAGGCTTGACTCCTCTGTCCGAAGACAGGAAACTGACAGACTGACTGACTCTGCTGCATGTCACTACCTTATATACCCTATGGGTGTGTCCAAGTGTGTGATGGAGTGAATGGATATCAAGCATTAAACTGTTACCTCTCCGCACATCCTCCAGGGTTTTATGTGTGCCTTACACACCAGGGCTACACAAATGCACTTTCCAGGTCATCCCCCCAATTCCATCACTCTCATTCCCTTCTTTTGAGGTCCACACCATCAGGCTCTTTCGTCCCCTCTCCCTCAGAGTAGCGGTCATATATCGGCCCCCAGGCTCGCCCACCCAGTTCCTTGACCACTTCTCTGCCTGGCTGCCACACTTCATGTCCTCAGAACTACCAACCCTTATCCTTGGAGACTTCAACATCCCCATTAACAGCCCTACTTCCACATCTGCATCTCAGCTTCTATCACTAACCACTTCTCTAGGCCTCTCACAGCTTTCAACCTCTGAGACACACAAGGATGGTAACACCCTTGACCTGGTCTTTGTCCGCCTCTGTTCAATCTCCCACCTAAATAACTCACCGCTTCCACTGTCTGACCACAACATTGTCTCCTTCACGCTCACAAATCCTCCACCACCCCAGCGCACTCCTACCTACCACACATTCAGAAATCTACAAGCCATTAACCCTCAGACACTTTCAGACTCCCTACACTCATCGCTGTCCCCAATCTCCTCTTTTTCTTGTCCTAATCTGGCTGTTCATCACTACAATGACACTCTTAGAAGCACCCTTGACCAAGTAGCATCGCTCACCCTCAGAACTTCCAAACACACAGTAAAACAGCCCTGGCTCACATTACAAACTCAACTTCTTCAGCGATGCTCTAGGAGTGCTGAACGCCTTTGGAGAAAAACCCGAACACCAGAAGACTTCATCCACTTTAAATTCATGTTAAGAACTTATAATGCTGCCCTTCACCTCGCCAAACAGACCTACTTCACCACCCTGATCTCCTCACTAGCCAACAACCCCAAGAAACTTTTTGACACTTTTCACTCCCTCCTCAGGCCAAAAGCACAAGCCCCGATCACAGACATTTGTGCTGACGACCTGGCCTCCCATTTTATAGAAAAAATAGATACTATCTGTCAGGAAATCTGCTCTCAACCACCAAGGGCTGTGACTCCCATCCCACCCTGCTGTTCCCCTGGCTCACTTTCCACATTTGATCCCATCACAGAAGAAGAAGTCTCCAGACTCCTCTCTTCCTCTCGTCCGACTACATGCACTACCGACCCCATTCCCTCACATCTCCTCCAGTCTCTCTCTCCAGTTATCACAACTCACCTAACTAAAATCTTTAATCTCTCACTCTCCTCTGGCATTTTCCCATCCTCCTTCAAACACTCCATCATTACTCCACTACTAAAGAAACCCGCTCTCGACCCTTCCTGCTCAAACAACTACAGACCGGTCTCCAATCTCCCCTTCCCCTCTAAACTCTTGGAGCGCCTAGTCTACTCCCGCCTCACCCGTTACCTCTCCACTTACTCCCTTCTAGACCCTTCACAGTCCGGCTTCCGCCCCCTACATTCGACTGAAACTGCACTCATCAAAGTGACCAATGACCTTCTTACAGCAAAACGTAACGGTGACCACTCTCTGCTCATTCTTCTCGACCTTTCTGCAGCTTTTGACACGGTTGACCACCGTCTCCTACTGTCTAGGCTCCACTCACTAGGTATTAAGGACACTGTCCTCTCCTGGTTCTCCTCCTATCTTTCTAACCGCTCCTTCAGTGTTTCGTTCTCTGGCTCCACATCATCTCCTCTTCCTCTCACTGTCGGTGTACCCCAGGGCTCAGTCCTTGGCCCCCTTCTCTTCTCTCTCTACACGGCCCCAATTGGACAGACCATCAGCAGATTTGGCTTTCAGTACCACCTTTATGCTGATGACACACAACTATACACGTCATCCCCCGACCTTACCCCCGCTGTACTACAGAACGCCACCGACTGTCTGTCCGCAGTCTCCAACATCATGTCCGCTCTTTTTCTGAAACTTAACCTCTCCAAAACTGAACTTCTTCTGCTCCCACCATCTACTAACCTCCCTAAATTTGACATATCTCTCTCCGTGGGCGGCACCATAATAACACCCCGGCAGCAGGCTCGCTGTCTGGGGGTTATGTTTGACACCAATCTCTCCTTCACCTCCCATATACAATCTCTTGCCCGCTCTTGCCGCCTACACCTAAAGAACATCTCTAGAATCCGCCCTTTTCTCACCATGGAAACAACAAAAACCCTCACTGTAGCATTGATCCACTCCCGCCTGGACTACTGCAACGCTCTATTACTTGGCCTCCCCATTACTCGACTATCCCCTCTCCAGTCCATCCTTAATGCAGCAGCCAGGGTAATCCATCTGGCTAATCGGTACTCGGACGCGTCCGCTCTTCGCCAGTCCTTACACTGGCTGCCCATTAATTATAGGATCCAATTCAAAGTACTGGTTCTCACCCACAAAGCTCTCCACAGTGCAGCACCCCCCTACATCTCCTCCCTCATTTCTATCTATCGGCCTAACCGACTGCTGCGCTCTGCAAACGACCTTCGACTAACCTCTGCACTAATCCGTACCTCCCACTCCCGACTCCAAGACTTCTCCCGCGCTGTGCCAATCCTCTGGAATGCTCTACCCCAAGAAATTAGGACTATCCACAATTTGCATGGTTTCAGGCGCTCCCTCAAAACACATTTGTTCAGAGCGGCCTATCACATTCACTAATCAGTCATTCTATGTGTAAGTGTGTGTGTGTTGCCCATTCACTATCTCCATCCATCCCTCACTCCCTCAAGATGGCTGGACCATCATTGTAAATACACCATTGTATATAAACACCTGTACTTTGTATCTCCCCCACCTCATTGTAGATTGTAAGCTCTCACGAGCAGGGGCGGCTTATTTGGCTTTAATTATTGTATTGTTAACGTTGTTACTTATGACTTGTGTTCTGAAACTGTTAAACTGTAAAGCGCTGCGGAATATGTTGGCGCTATATAAATAAAGATTATTATTATTAAGACTTGAACGGGAAATTCCGCTCCCTCCAAAAAATTACGCCAGTGTTCAAATGCGAGTTTAATTGCCAAACAATTCCCGATTACCGATATCATAATTTAGTTCAGACTCAGAAAATTTCTTTGAAAAAAAAGCACAGGGATGTACTCCATCCGTCTTTTCCTGAGACAACACCGCGCCGACCCCCACAGAAGAAGCATCAACCTCAACCAAAAATGGTTTAGTCACATCAGGCTGGGTAAGGATGGGAGCAGAGCTGAACTTCTCCTTTAGCAACACAAAAGCCTCAATGACCTCAGTAGTCCACTGAACCGCATCAGCACCTTTCCTGGTGAGATCGGTCAGAGGTTTGGCAATCACAGAAAATTTTTTAATGAATTTTCTATAATAATTGGCGAACCCCAAAAACCTCTGTATTGATTTCACACCAATAGGTCTAGGCCAATCCTGCACAGCTTGCACTTTCACCGGGTCCATCTCAAAACCTTCACTGGAGACAATGTAGCCCAAAAAACTAAGTCTCTGTACAGCGAACTCACATTTTTCTAGCTTGGCAAAAAGTGAATTATCACTCAGTAACTGTAATACTTCACGCACACTCCTCCAATGAGACTCCAAATCCGGTGAATAAATCAAAATGTCATCCAAATACACAACCACACTTCTGCCGATCAAAGGTCTAAGGATGTCATTAATAAGATTCTGAAAAAATGCCGGAGCACTGGAAAGCCCAAAAGGCATGACCAAATTCTCAAAATGACCCAGTGGAATGTTAAACGCAGTCTTCCATTCATCCCCCT
This sequence comes from Oophaga sylvatica, assembly GCA_033576555.1. NCBI lineage: Eukaryota > Metazoa > Chordata > Amphibia > Anura > Dendrobatidae > Oophaga > Oophaga sylvatica. The sequence goes on from JARQOD010000001.1 coordinate 884,927,492, forward strand.
CCTTCATGCGCAACAAATTGTATGCCCCTCGAAGATCAATTTTCGAGAACCACTTGGCCCCCACTAACTGGTTAAACAAATCAGGAATCAAAGGCAGTGGGTAAGGATTGCGTACAGTAATCTTATTAATCTCACGAAAGTCTAGACAAGGCCGTAAACCGCCGTCCTTTTTTTAAACAAAAAAAAATCCAACCGCCACAGGAGACTTAGAAGGCCTAATGTGACCGGCGGCCAAGCTTGTCGTATGTATTCCTCCAAAGCCTTTCTCTCAGGAATAGTCAAATTAAATAAACGACTTTTAGGAAGAGTCGCTCCAGGGACAAATTGAATTGCACAATCATAATCTCTATGAGGAGGCAATACCTGCGATTCCTTATCAGAAAAAACTTTCCAAAAATCCTGAATAGGTACAGGTAACTCCCCCTTAACTACAGCAGCAATACGCCCGTTACAACACTTGTCATAACAATTAGGACTCCAGGACTTAATTTCATTGGTAGACCAATCCAGTACCGGATTGTGCAATTTTAACCAAGGTAACCCCAAAATCACCGGTGAGGGCAAATTATTCAAAACTACTAAATCCAAATTCTCTTGATGAACACCATTAATAGTAAGAGGAAATTCACAGATATGGTGAGTAACAGTTTTCAAGGGAGAATCATCCACAGAAACCACATTAATAGGGGAAGACAGAAGTTTGGGTTTTAATTTTAGTTTTTCCAAAAATTTCCCATCAATCACATTGAGAGTTGAACCACAATCCACAAATACCCGAAACTCCATTAATTCCTCCTCAACAGCAGTGGTAGCAGAAAGAAAGACACCTTTATTGTTTAAACAAGCTATACGGGCGAAACTAACCTCATTTTTTTTTCTCTTTATTCATTCGAAGCGCACAGTTCTTAATAAAATGCTTAGATTTGCCACAATAGAAACACAAACCTTCAGCAAATCTGCGTTCTTTTTCCCATGAGTGAGGTGCCATTGCTCCAATTTCCATCGGCTCTCCAATGTCAGTACAGTCCCTCTCCAGACTTGGAGCTGACAAGGCAGATTTACTGTTATGATTTGGTAGCTGAGGAGAGCAGGCAAAAAAGGCAATACACCAGAGAGGTTGGAATCTACTGGATTGCAGTACCCTGACTAACCACCACAACTAAAGGCAGCCGTGGAGCGTACCTACGTTGGTCCTAGACGCCTCGTCACAGCCTGAGAAGCTAACTACACCTAAAGATAGAAAGAGGAAAACTATCTGCCCCGGAGCAGATCCCCAAAGAACATAGGAAGCCCCCAAACATGTAATGGCGGTTAGACAAGAGGAAATACAGACACAGACAGAAAACATCTTATCTGTTAGCAGAAGATGCAGGCAAGACACAGCAAGCTTCCAAGAGAACCAGGAACCAAAGTTGAGACAAGAACAATTGATCACCGGCAACCCTGATGGGAGGGAACCTCCCTTATATAAGACCAGTCTGTAACACCTGACTGCCAATCTTTACAATCTTCATTGAATAGTTCAGTACTGTTTGTAACCACCAGAGGGAGCTTCTGCTCAGAATTCATTTCTAACACATTCACAACAGTACCCCCCCTTGAGGAGGGGTCACCGAACCCTCATTTGGGCAACCAGGTCGGTCAGGATGAGCTCTGTGATACGGACGGATCAGTCTCCTAGCATGGATGTCCGAAGCAAACACCCAAGAATTGTCCTCCTGACCATAACCTCTCCACTTAACCAAATACTGGAGTTTCCGTCTAGAAAAACGAGAATCCAATATTTTCTCAACCACATACTCCAGATTGCCCTCAACCAAAACAGGGTCAGGAGGCGCAGCCAAGGAACCACTGGCTCCACAAACCTCTTCAATAAGGACTTGTGGAACACGTTATGGATCTTAAATGTCCCTGGAAGAAGTAAACGAAAGGAAACAGGATTAAGAATCTCCTGATCTTATAAGGTCCAATGAACCTAGGCTTAAACTTAGGAGATGCAACTCTCATAGGGATATTTCTTGAGGACAACCAGACCAAGTCCCCCACTTCAAACCGAGGACCATCAGTCCTATGCTGGTTGGCAAACTGCTGAGCCCTCTCCTGAGAGAGGGACAACCTCTCCACTACCTGGTCCCAAATCTGCTTCATACGCTCCACAACAGAGTCAACACCTGGAAAGACAGAAGCCTCCGTCTGTCTCGAAGAAAATCGAGGGTGAAACCCAAAATTGCAGAAAAATGGAGACATCAAAGTGGCAGAGCTAGCCCTATTATTAAGAGCAAACTCAGCCAAAGGCAAAAAAGAGACCCAGTCATCCTGATCAGCAGACACAAAGCATCTCAGATAAGTCTCCAATGTCTGGTTTGTTCTCTCAGTTTGTCCATTGGTCTGAGGATGAAAAGCCGAGGAGAAAGACAATTGAACACCAAGTTTAGAACAAAAAGTCCTCCAAAATCTGGAAACAAACTGGACTCCTCTGTCAGACACAATGTTCTCAGGAATGCCGTGTAACCGAACCACGTGCTGAAGGAACAAAGGCACCAATTCGGAGGAGGAAGGCAACTTAGGTAATGGCACAAGATGTATCATTTTGAAAAACCTATCACAAATCACCCAGATAACGGTCATTCTCTGAGAAACAGGGAGGTAGAAATGAAATCCATAGAGATATGGGTCCATGGTCTCTTGGGCACAGGCAATGGCATCAACAAACCACTAGAGCGAGAGCAAGGCTTGGAGCGAGAGCAAGTCCCGCAGGACTGCACAAATTCCCTGACGTCACGAGACAAAGTAGGCCACCAAAAGGACCGACTAACCAAGTCTCTGGTACCAAAAATTCCGGGATGACCAGCCAATGCGGAACAATGAATCTCAGACATCACACTCTTTTTCCACCGGTCTGGGACAAACAATTTCCCAATAGGGCAGCGCTCGGGTTTATCCTCCTGACACCCTTCCAGAGCCAGTCTCAAATTGGGCGAGATGGCGGAAAGAACTACACCCTCTTTCAAAATAACAGCAGGATCAGATAACTCAGGAGAGTCCGCAAGGAAACTCCTCGAGAGGGCATCCGCTTTAACATTCTTAGTGCCAGGAAGAAAGGAAACCACAAAATTAAAACGTGTGAAAAACAAGGCCCACCTGGCCTGTCTAGGATTAAGTCGCTTGGCTGATTCCAGATAAACCAGATTCTTATGGTCCGTGAGGACCACCACCTGATGTTTGGCTCCCTCCAGCCAATGTCTCCACTCTTCAAAAGCCCACTTCATGGCCAATAACTCCCGATTACCCACGTCACAATTACGTTCAGTTGGAGAAAATTTTCCAGAGAAAAAGGCACAAGGGTTACTTTTAGAGGTCTCTGGATCTCTTTGGGACAAAACGGCATCTGCCCCAATTTCAGAGGCATCAACTTCCACATGAAATGGCAGAGAAACATCAGGCTGCCGTAGAACAGGAGCAGAAGTGAATCTCTGCTTAAGTTCCTGAAACGCAGAGACTGCCTCAGGAGGCCAATTCACCACATCAGAACCCTTCTTGGTCAAATCAGTCAATGGTTTAACAACAGAGAAATTACCAATAAATTTACGATAAAAATTGGCAAAACCCAAGAATCTCTGAAGAGCCTTTAATGAAGTAGGTTGGACCCAATCACAGATGGCCTGAACCTTGACCGGGTCCATTTCAATAACAGATGGGGACAAAATGAATCCCAGAAATGAGATCCTCTGTACGCCAAAAAGACACTTTGATCCCTTCACATACAGAGCATGCTCTCTCAAAATCTGGAACACAGTCCGAACATGTTTCACATGAGAGTCCCAGTCATTGGAAAAAATCAAGATATCATCCAAATAAACAATCAGAAATTTATCCACAAAATCCCTGAAAATGTCATTCATGAAGGACTGGAAGACGGAAGGAGCATTAGTGAGCCCAAAGGGCATCACTAGGTACTCAAAATGCCCCTCTGGGGTATTAAATTCCGTTTTCCATTCATCCTCGTGCTTAATGCGAATAAGGTTATACGCCCCCCTGAGGTCAAGCTTGGTAAACCAAGTAGCACTTTTCACCCTGGAAAACAGGTCAGAAATCAAGGGTAATGGATATTGATATTTCACAGTGATATTGTTCAAGAGACGATAATCAATACACGGCCTTAATGAACCATCCTTTTTGGCCACAAAGAAAAAACCGGCACCCAAGGGTGAAGAGGATGGTCTGATATGACCCTTCTCCAATGACTCCTTGATATAAGACCGCATAGCGTCATGTTCAGGTACAGACAAGTTAAAAAGGCGACCTTTAGGGAATTTACTACCAGGCACTAATTCAATAGCGCAGTCATAGATCCTATGGGGGGGCAAGGATGCAGATTTACTTTCGCTAAACACATCAGAAAAATCAGTCAAAAAGTTAGGAACATCCTGAGCCTGGGGGGAGGCAGAAAAAACAGGAGTGTTGGCATTAACACATTGGCAGCCCCAACTGGTTACAGACACAGATTTCCAATCCAAAACAGGATTATGAGACTGTAACCAAGGGAAACCCAGTACAACAATGTCATGCAGATTATACAGCACCAAAAATTTGCAACTCTTCTGATGATCAGGTTCAACCCTCATTATCACCTGAGTAGAGAACTGGGGTTTATTCTCAGCCAAAGGGGTAGAATCATTCCCAAGTAGGGGAATAGACTTCCGTAGGGGTATCAATGGAAACCCACAACGTTTAGCAAAATCAAAATCCATCAGGTTAATAGCTGCTCCCGAATCAACAAAAGCCTGAGCAGAAAATGTAGACAGGGAGCAAATCAGGGTAACAGTCAACAGAAATTTAGTCTGAACACTACCCAAGACAACTGAGCGTGCAAAACGTCTTCCCCGCTTAGGGCAGACTGAAATAGCATGAGAGGCGTCACCACAGTAGAAACATAACCCATTGCGTTTTCGAAACTCATGACGCTGTGCCCCAGAAGCCACTCTATCACACTGCATGGGTTCAGAAGCTGGTTCACAAGACAACACTATTCCACGCATACCTCTACGCTCACGCAAACGTCTGTCAATTTGAATCGCTAATGACATAGAATCATTGAGACCAGAGGGAGCAGGGAAACCCACCATAACATCTTTTACATTCTCTGACAGACCCTTCCGTAAAAGGGCTGCCAAAGCATCATCATTCCATTTGGTCAGGACTGCCCACCTTCGGAATCTCTGACAGTATAACTCAGCGTCCTTAAGCCCCTGATTTAATGCCAACAAGGCTTTTTCAGCTTGATCAGTGACATTAGGTTCATCGTACAATAACCCCAGAGCCAGAAAAAATGCATCAACATTACTCAAAACAGGATCCCCAGGTGTCAGAGAAAAAGCCCAATCTTGAGGATCGCCGCGCAGGAGAGAGATGACAATTTGAACCTGCTGTGCTGCGTTCCCTGAGGACTTAGGTTTTAAGGCAAAAAACAACTTACAGTTATTTTTGAAATTCAGAAATTTAGCTCGATTCCCTAAAAACAAATCTGGCATGGGGATCCTAGGTTCCACAACCGGCAACCCTGCAAGATAGGTAGCAATACTCCGAACTTCAGTGGCAAGCTGATCCACACGACCAGACAACTGTGCAAACTCCATTGAGAGAAAAAAAAATCCCCAGCACCCAGAGAAAAAGAGGGAAAGAAAAAAAAAAAATCTCTGACAACTCTGACAACTTTTTTTTTTTTTTACACTATCTTTTCCTTCTGTGAGTACCATATAATTTTCAGTTTGGCCGGTGATACTGTTATGATTTGGTAGCTGAGGAGAGCAGGCAAAAAAGGCAATACACCAGAGAGGTTGGAATCTACTGGATTGCAGTACCCTGACTAACCACCACAACTAAAGGCAGCCGTGGAGCGTACCTACGTTGGGCCTAGACGCCTCGTCACAGCCTGAGAAGCTAACTACACCTAAAGATAGAAAGAGGAAAACTATCTGCCCCGGAGCAGATCCCCAAAGAACATAGGAAGCCCCCAAACATGTAATGGCGGTTAGACAAGAGGAAATACAGACACAGACAGAAAACATCTTATCTGTTAGCAGAAGATGCAGGCAAGACACAGCAAGCTTCCAAGAGAACCAGGAACCAAAGTTGAGACAAGAACAATTGATCACCGGCAACCCTGATGGGAGGGAACCACCCTTATATAAGACCAGTCTGTAACACCTGACTGACAATCTTCACAATCTTCATTGAATAGTTCAGTACTGTTTGTAACCACCAGAGGGAGCTTCTGCTCAGAATTCATTTCTAACACATTCACAACAATTTACTCTCATTAACCCTTGCACGCAGTCTCCTATCCACCCGTATGGCTAATTGCATAGCCTCTTGCCAGTTACCAGGTATAGGATAAGCAATCAGCAAATCTTTAACCCTTTCACTTAACCCTGCAAGAAATAAACTTTTCAAAGCTGAATCGTTCCACCCCACCTGAGTGGACCACCTTCGGAAGTGAGTACAATATTTTTCCACATTACCTGATCCCTGTCTCAAACGTCTCAATTCTGTCTCAGCTGATGAAACACGATCAGGATCGTCATACAATAACCCCAAAGCAGAAAAAAAACTATCCACTGATCTAAAGCATGGATCACTAGGCTGCAGAGAAAATGCCCAGTCCTGAGGTTCTTTGCGCAAAAGTGACATTATGAACCCTATGCGCTGTGATTCATCACCAGAGGATCTGAGTGTAAGGTTCTTTGTCTCTGTTGACATGTTCCTTGAAACTCAGTTTTCCGTCGGCCATTTTGCTTTCTGTCTTTCTGCAGCTCTTGCCCTCAGTTAATATGGAGTTTCCAGTTTTCATGTTCCCGCCCTGATTCTTCCCTCTTGCTTCTTAAGCAGCCTCAGCTGATCAATCAGTGCTCCTGAATCAAGCCTCAGTCAGTCTGTGACCTGACTCCTGGAAGCCTTGGACTTGTACTCCAGCTATTCCCTACTGAGGAACCTTGGAACACTTTTGGACTCTGGAAACCTGCTGTTTGGTGAATCCATGTTTGCAGAGGAATTACGGTACAGAGAAGAGATCCTGAACCTGCTTTGGAGATTTATTGTAGTGCTTGAAGTTACTCTGGCCTGCTGTGTCTCCTGTCGCTATTCCTGCAAACTGTGTGAACTTTTCAGCATGCTTGTATGAAGTAATACAAGTCATTTCATTTCAACCTATGTCTCCTGTGTTTCCTCGCACCCAAGCACAAGACGCTATAGGAACTGTACACTATACATGACAAGATTCAGGAGCCAATGTTTAGTGTCTGCTGGGTCTGGGAAAGCCGTGTCTGCTGTGACTGTGGATATCAGATGTCCGTTTAATACCTTATGTGATGACAGTGGTTGTGACTTCTCACAACCATTCCAGGTGAGCGCATTCCCTTAAAATTTTACTCTGGAGTGTTACCACAGGTAAACACTATTGTTTTTTTTTTTTCCTTTCCTCTTCCAGCACTTCTGCCTTAAAAGATCTGGAAGATGGAGGGCCGCATAAAGGAACTTTGCGGAGTGACTGATACAATCCTTTCAGATGTACAGACTTTAAAAACCCGTTTTGCAAGCCTACAGGACCTCACTAATCATAATTTGCAAGTGTTTGGACAGACTACCCAGGAATTGCGAGCCAGGATTGAGGCTCTAGAGGAACGAGCCCAGGCTCCTGCCATAACCCCGAGTTCTGGGATCCCCAAATTACCTCCTTTTCGTTTTGGCGGTGAACGTGAGAAATTCAGGGGATTTATTAATCAATGCAATTTATTTTTCTCTGCACATGCTTCACAATTTCCCACTGAACGATCCAAAGTGCTTACTATAATCATGTTGCTTACCAATAAGGCTTTGATGTGGGCAAACCCTCTGATTGAGACTGAGGATGATTGTTTGAATCACCTTAATGCTTTTATTTCAGCCATGGGGCAGGTGTTTGATGACCCCAATCGAGGTGCAACAGCTGAAGCAGCCATGTTAACTTTGCGCCAAGGTAAGCGTTCAGTAGCCGAATATGCCCTGGATTTCAGGAGATGGGCTCTTGATACCACTTGGGACACTTCCGCTAAAAAATCTATTTTTCGGAAAGGGTTGTCTCCACTGATTAAGGATGAACTTGCTCGTGCCGACCCTCCCACTGCGTTAGGTGACTTTATTAACTATTGTATCCGTATTGATGCTCGTCTGACTGAACGCAGACAAGAGAGATGGTTCGAAAATAATCGCACTAACCTTTTACTACCTCCCTCCTCAGCTAAGGAACCTTTGAGTAGGATCACAAGGGAACCAGAACCTGAACCCATGCAGGTGGACTCTTTACAAAGACGGGTTAGTGATGCACGCAAAGAACATCGTATAAAGGAAAATCTATGTTTCTACTGTGGTAAGTCAGGGCACTTCATTATAAACTGCCCCAGCCGTTCTCGTAAGACTACTGCAGCAGTCATTCACTGTGAGTGTTGCGAGAGGAGCTCTGTCATGTCCGAGCCTCAGGCTCCAGAGAGATCTGCTGCAAGAGATCTTGATTTCTCGGACTTAAACTCTGTTAGTTCTGGGGACGATGACGGTATAAACGCTGCAATTTTTCAAGTTTCCTCAGCGGTGTCCCAGCTGAGTTGTAAAAGAAACAATTCTCATTGCTTCCTTTCCATCAAACTCTGGGTTGACTCAGTCTGGGTGTCTAGCTCTGCTATGATCGACTCAGGAGCAAGTGGAAATTTTATGGATATCTCCTTTGCTCTGAAACAGGGGATACGTTCAGTGAAGAAGGCTACTCCAGTACAGATGGAGACTGTGGATGGCTCTCTACTGACTGGACCAGTGGATCAAGAAACAGAGCCTTTGAGGGTCCTTATGGGTAACGATCATCAGGAGAAAATGTCTTTTTGCTTATCTCTTCTCCCCACTTTCCCATTATTCTAGGGCTACCATGGCTGCAGGCGCAGAATCCTACGATTAACTGGGAGACCAAGGAATTACACTTTCCGGAGAAACAGATGAGTCAAGGAGTTTCAGCTTGCTCTGTTCCTAAAGGAACCATGTCAGTCCCTGAACTACCAGCTGTATACCAGGACTATGTGGATTTATGTGACAAGAAGAACGCTGATCAGCTTCCTCCTCACCGTCCATATGATTGTCCAATTGAATTATTGCCTGGAACCGAGATACCTTTTGGTAAGATCTACCCCCTAGCGGGGCCCGAGCTAAAAGCTTTGAAGGATTATATAGACGAAAATTTAGCCAAGGGCTTCATACGCCCCTCTTCATCTCCCGCAGGTGCACCCATCTTCTTTGTGAAGAAGAAAGATGGATCTCTGAGACCCTGCATAGACTATAGGGAACTCAATAAGGTTACTATTAGAAATCATTATCCATTGCCTTTAATCCCTGAGTTGTTGGAGAGAGTGCGGCATGCCAAAATTTTCTCTAAACTGGATCTCCGTGGGGCCTATAACTTGGTCCGTATTAGACCTGGGGATGAATGGAAGACTGCTTTCAGGTCACGCTATGGACACTTTGAATATCTAGTTATGCCTTTTGGTCTGAGTACCGCCCCAGCCACTTTCCAACACTTCGTGAATGATATCTTCAGGGATCTCCTAGATACATTTGTGGTGATTTATCTGGATGATATTCTAATTTTTTCTAACTCCACAGAGGAACATCATGGACATTTGAGAATGGTCTTAGAACGCCTAAGACAAAACCATCTCTACATCAAACTTGAAAAATGTGAATTCCATAGGACCGAAATTCAATTTCTGGGGTATGTACTATCTACGCAAGGGATTAGTATGGATGGAAGCAAGACCCAAGCCATCAAGGATTGGCCAATTCCTAGAAATGTGAAGGAGGTGCAGCGTTTCATCGGGTTTGCCAACTTCTATAGACGTTTCATTAAGAATTTTTCTGAGGTAGTGTCACCTATCACCCAACTTACCCGGAAACAGTCTAGGTTCTCCTGGACCCTGCAAGCTCAGGAAGCATTTTCCTGTTTAAAGGATAAATTTACCACCGCACCTATCTTAGTACATCCCAACCCCGAGCTTGCCTTCATAATAGAGGTGGATGCTTCAGACTGTGCCGTTGGAGCTATACTCTCTCAGAGAACAGGTGAGAAGAATGTCTTGCATCCCTGTGCCTTATTTTCCCAGCAGTTGTCTTCGGCTGAGAGGAACTACGATGTGGGCAATAGAGAATTGTTGGCCATTATTGCCGCCTTCAAGGAATGGAGACACCTTCTTCAGGAGCTGCACAGCAAATAGTCGTCCTGACAGACCATCGTAACCTTGAATTTTTCAGGTCGGCTAAGTGCCTGACTCCTCGCCAGGCTCGCTGGAATCTTTTCCTAAACCAATTTAATTTTGTCATTTCTTATAGACCAGGATCGCGCAATGGAAAGGCTGATGCACTCTCTAGGATTCATTCAGCAGAGACACGTCCACTTACTCCTCCTAAGACTATTCTTCCTGACTCTAGATTCCTGGGAGTGATTCATAATCAAGACCTACTTAAGGACATCAAGGAAGCATACCATGCGGATTCTTTGTTGGCTCAACCCCCAAGGGACGTAAGTCTTGTCTTTAAGAATGGTGTGTGGATTCAGGGACAACGTCTGTATATACCTGAAACAGTCAGATTGAGAGTATTGCAACTCATCCACGATTCCAAGATAGCCGGGCATAGGGGAATTCTAAAGACACAAGAATTTCTTTCTCGTTTCTTTTGGTGGCCCACTTACAGGAAAGATGTCTTAAACTATGTCACTTCATGTGAAGTCTGTGCAAGATGCAAAACACCTCGCTCCTCACCAACTGGTCTGTTGCAACCTCTTCCCACCCCGTCCCGCCCGTGGGGATCCATTTCTATGGACTTCATTATGGAGTTACCAACCTCTCAAGGGAAGAACACCATTCTAGTGGTGGTTGACCGTCTAACAAAGGCAGCTCATTTTATCCCTTGTGTCGGCTTACCCACTGCAAAACAGACATCAGACTTGATGATTTAGAATGTGTTTCTCTTACATGGAGTACCGGATGAGGTCATTTCGGATCGAGGGGTGCAATTCACTTCAAGGTTTTGGCAAAATTTCTGTGCAGCATTGGACATTAAAGTAAACCTTTCTTCTGCTTTTCATCCCCAGACTAATGGACAGACAGAACGAACCAATCAGACCCTGGAGCAGTATCTCCGCTGTTTTATTTGCCACCTACAGGATGATTGGGTGGATCTACTTCCACTGGCTGAGTTCTCTTATAACAACTCTCAGAGCGCCTCCACTAAGCAGTCTCCTTTTTACTCCAATCTAGGTTATCATCCTAACATTCTTCCTCGATTTCCCATAGATACGCCCTTGCCGGCAGTGGCTGAAAGAATCACTTCTTTACAAAAGAATATGGATCTTCTAAAGGAAAATCTAGAATTGGCTCAGGAAAGGTACAAGAAAGCAGCAGATAAATTTCGTAAACCTGCACCAGCTTTCAAGGTAGGAGATTTGGTCTGGCTGTCAACCAGAAATCTTAAATTAAAGATTCCATCGTCTAAATTGGGACATAAGTACATTGGACCTTATAAGATCAATAAGATTATAAGTGCTGTTGCTTGTCGTCTTCAACTGCCCAGAACTATGAGAATCCACCCTGTCTTTCATGTATCCCTACTAAAGGCTGCAACACCCAATACGTTTCCTGGACGTTCTTCTCCTTGCCCTGACCCAGTGCTGGTCGATGGTCAGGAAGAATTTATGGTGGAAAGGATTCTAGATTCCAGGTTGTACAGAAATCAGTTGCAATATTTGATTAAATGGCAGGGCTACCCAGTGGAGGACAACTCATGGGAACCAGTCAATAATGTAAATGCTCCTCGCCTGCTCCGCCAGTTTCATCAGAGGTACCCTGACAAGCCTGGTCTGAGGTCATCCGGAGGTTGTCCCTAAGGGGGGAGTAATGTAAGGTTCTTTGTCTCTGTTGACATGTTCCTTGAAACTCAGTTTTCCGTCGGCCATTTTGCTTTCTGTCTTTCTGCAGCTCTTGCCCTCAGTTAATATGGAGTTTCCAGTTTTCATGTTCCCGCCCTGATTCTTCCCTCTTGCTTCTTAAGCAGCCTCAGCTGAACAATCAGTGCTCCTGAATCAAGCCTCAGTCAGTCTGTGACCTGACTCCTGGAAGCCTTGGACTTGTACTCCAGCTATTCCCTACTGAGGAACCTTGGAACACTTTTGGACTCTGGAAACCTGCTGTTTGGTGAATCCATGTTTGCAGAGGAATTACGGTACAGAGAAGAGATCCTGAACCTGCTTTGGAGATTTATTGTAGTGCTTGAAGTTACTCTGGCCTGCTGTGTCTCCTGTCGCTATTCCTGCAAACTGTGTGAACTTTTCAGCATGCTTGTATGAAGTAATACAAGTCATTTCATTTCAACCTATGTCTCCTGTGTTTCCTCGCACCCAAGCACAAGACGCTATAGGAACTGTACACTATACATGACACTGAGTCTCAAACGGAAATACAACAAGCAAGCATTTTTAAAAGAAAAAAAATCTTGTTGTTCACCAAAAAATAAATCAAGCAAACGTACCTTTGGCTCCACGAAATGTGCTCCAGAACAACTACTCACGTGTTGCTGGATCTCAGCCACCTCCAGAGAGAGTCCCTGCAGGCGTTGAGCCAAATCCTGAACCGACACCATGATGGAAACAGAAAATCTTTCCTTAGAGATTTTTTTTATTTATTTATTTTTTTCTTGGGCTGGACTTACTGATGTGATCTGCTACAAGCACTAAGGAAAGATGGGAATTCTGTCCCTACAATAAAACTAAGCTGGATCCCTACGATGTAACGGGGAACCTGATCCTGCGACCAGACCCGCTAAAGTCCTCAGCTAGTCTGAACGAAGACCTATAGTTGCGAGGAAGGAATCCCTATAAGATCTAGGGACTGGGAGAAAAGGTGGACACCTCCTAACAGAAATTGTAGCAGGGAAAATTAAACAGAAAACAAATTACTGAGAGATCCTAAGATCAAGCAAAACTGACTGAGTAAGGCACCTAAGCACCCGGCTAGCTTAAGAGTAGATAATACAATGAAGTCCAGCAAAGCCAGAAGGGCAAAGCCAGACTAAATAGGGAAAAAAGGTCATGTGACCAGCAAACTGAAACAAAACCTAACAAGAGGGTTCTAACAAATACAGAGTCCCAGGGATGTAACTTGCTTCTGACACCACTGGACTTGCTTCTTCCAGACCTTGCGTTGCTGTTCCTCCAGGTAGAGTAGGAGAGACAAGGAATGGACTGTACAGGTATCGATGTCAACCACACAAAAGAGAAGGTCATCCACGTGTTGTAGAAGAGTGACTCTTGCATATTCTGCAATCCAGTTGACGAGTACATTGTCTTGGTGAAACTTGAAGGGCTTGTTCTGAGCACCTTGAGGCAACACTGTCCATATGCACTGCACTGGTGCGTGAAGGCAGGCCTCCAGGTGGAGGGGAAACACTGAAGAAGGCACTGGCCAGGTTGATCACCGTGAATACCGTTGCGGTGACTGGGACTTTTGAGAGCAGAGTGTGACGGTTCAGCACTGTTGGGGTTTCAAATCTGGGGTGCCAAATATCGTAGCCTCTTTCACGGCCTCCAGGCTTTGCACCATTCTGAACTCAGTGGGGTTTACAGTCTTTTTCTTCACTGTGGAAAGCTGGGATTGATTCCGATGGGCGAGGCAGCCCAGTTTGGCCTTGTCCTTCACTATGCGGCAGGGGACTCCCATCTCCCGGCACAGAGCTGGCGGGAAAACAAGCCGCCTACTAGGATCCACATCATGAGAGATGACGACCAGCTGGCTTTCTTGTTCTCCACCAAGGCAGTCACTGTGTTAGCACCTGCTCTGGTCACAGGGGGTCTTCTTGTTGGGACGTCTCCTTCACCGGCTGCTTTTTTCTCAGTACGGGCCATCAGTAGTTTTTTTTTTTCTCCAGCTCGGTCTCAGGTCAGTATTTGTGCACAAGTTTGAAGAGCTGAGTGGCCTTTTGCCGGTCTAGGGCCTGGGTGAACTGGTTGATTGCAGGGGGCACCTCCTGGTGCTTGCAAAAGATGAACCTCTGGCGTTGGAGCCGGATGTGGTGTTGCCATTCCATGAAGCGAGTAGGGTCCTTCTTGAGTTGAATATCCTGGCCAATGTCAAAGTTCTAATGCCATCTTCTTAGGCGAGTTCACTTAGACCTTCAGTTGGTCAGAGACATCTTGACTCTGGGTGATGGAGTGGCTTTTCTGGTACTATGTCCAGCACCTCCTGTGATAGGTCTGCTGTTGTGAATGGGTTTGAGATGAGTTCTGAGCAGAGGCTCCCTCTGGTGGTTACTAGCGGTACTAGTGAGGATTGGGAATCAGGTGTTACTGATTGGTCTTATTTAAGGGAATCATTTTCCATCAGGGTTGCCGGTGATCAATTGTTCTGGTCTGAATCCTTCTTTCCAGTTTCCCTTGTAGCCTGCTGTGTCGTGTCTGCATCTCCTGCTATCAGATAAGACAATTTCTTATTTTGTGTTTTTGCTATATTTTTGCATTTTGTCCTGCACTTCTGTGGGGGCCTTCTGGGTCCCCTCCGGGGGCTTTTGCCCTCTCAGTTTAGTCCAGCCACTGTGTTTTGTACTTTTGCTTTTTGCAGTTTTTTCAGTGGCTGCTGTTTTTGTTACACCAGAGAACTAATTTAGGTGGTAGAGGTCGTGTGATCTCAGGTGATTTTGAAATTAGTAGAGTTGGTGTTTTTCAGGGTTTTCTGGGATTGCAGTAAGTACCCTTCCTGTCCTTTTCTATTTAGATAGTTTGGGCCCCAGCGTTTGCTCATACTATTTTCTTTCTGTGTCAGTATTTCCTCTTGTCTAACCGCCATTACATGTTTGGGGGCTTTCTATTATCTTTGGGGTTCTGCTCCGGGGCAGATAGCTTTCCTATTTCTATCTTTAGGTGTAGTTAGTTTCTCAGGCTGTGACGAGGCGTCTAGGACCATCGTAGGAACGCTCCACGGCTGCCTCTAGTTGCGGTGGTTAGTCAGGGTACTGCAATCTCATAGATTCCAACTGCTCTGGTGTATTTCCTTTTTTACCTGCACTCCTCAGCTACCGTAACATAACAGTCTGCAGTGTGGTTGTTTGAGGTTCCTGTTTCTTCTTGGGTCAGGGGTGAAGAAAGTGTCATGGTCCCATCTTCCTGGAACACTCTGGTCGCTTTCAGCTTCTGCAGTAGGTCCACTCCCAATAGGTTGAGGGTGCAGGTCTTTGACACAACAAACTGGGACATGATGGAGTGTTCTGGCTGAGTCCACACGCTCAGAGGCTTCATAATATGGAAATATCTGACTTGACCATCAATTCCCATGCAGGACGCAGAAGATTCTGATAGATAGGTGAGGTTGCGGAGTTCCACAAGAAAAGATCTGACTACGCCATCCATTCTCAGGATATTGGTCCCACTGGTGGGGTTCCCTGTGGACTTTGCGTGCTCCTGTCCTATGGACGGGGTTCTTCACTGCTTTCTGTGTTTCTTCTTCTTCTGGGCGAAGTCAGTGTTCTGCACCGGTTCCGGAAATGACCAAACTCGCCACAGTTGTAACACTGGACATCCCTTCTGTCCCGGCGGGACTCAATCCTTTTTTGCTACTGCGAGCAGGGTATCCATTGCTATTGACGTGTACTCAGGCCTGGCTACTACCAGTGGTTTCCTGATTGGTTCTCTCAGTCCATGCACAAAAGCCTGTGCCAACATCCGTCTGTGTGTCTGATCATGGGTAATGAGGCCCAAATCTTGAAACACTTGCATCACTCTGTCATGGAACTTCTCCACAGACTCTGTCTTGTCTTGACTCATGTCATGTAGGCTGAGAGTTTGTCCTGTCAGTCTGCTTTTGGCCCATTCTCTGAGTTGCTCAATTAGCTTTGGTCCTGTCTCCCAGGCATACGCATCTAACTCTGCTGGAAGCTTGAAGTGTTCTCTCATAATTGGCCAGAATGCATCACCTGCTTTTATTTCCATTACGGTCCAGAGATCAATCCAGGCTGCTGCATACGTTCGCTGGATCTGCTGCATTTTTTGGCAAAATGGCATGGGGTGTATCCCTGGGTCTGGCAGCATACTGATCACCTGGCTTGGGATGAAGGGCTCATAGGATGGTGCCTCTACCTGTCCCTGCTCTATTGGTGCTTGTGTGTTTTCTTCCCTAGTATCGGGCAGCATGTGTGACGTTGCATCTTCATCTTCATCAGATAAAAAGTGACATGGTGTACTTGGTGCATACACTGGGTGAGATTTGGGCTTAAAAGTTGTCTTGCTGCATGGGGATTTCCCTCTTCCTTGCTGAGGCTGCGGTGGATCAGTGTCATGGTTCCATGCTGGCAGTCCTGCTCGGCACTGAGGTTCCTCATTTGTGTCTGTAGCTACACTTCCCCCCTGTGAAGTCATGGCTGTGGGCTCTGCTAGCTGTTGTGTCTGTGGGCTACATGCAGCGTTTTGTGTAGGGAGATTTGCACTTTCTTCTCCTGATATAATGACTGGCAATGTTTGTACTGTGCTTGGGATAGACAGGGTGCCCTGTGCTGGAGGCACTGAATACAGGGACACCACATTGCTTTGATTGGGCGTTGACCCAGTTGATAACGAAGTAGAAAAAAGAGGAAGAGAAGGGAGGTGTGAGTGAGAAGAGGTGGGATGTGCATGAGAGGAGGAGGAAGGAGGAGAGCGAGCACAAGCAGGTGGGTGTGGTGTGGGAGGAGAAAGGGAGGAAAAGGAAGGAGGGGAGGGAGAGAAGAGTGAAAGGGGGAAAGGAGAGAAAGATGGAGGAGAGAGAGAGGAGAAAGATGAAGGGGGAGAAGTAGAAGAAGATGAAGAAGAAGAAAATGGATGTGTCAGAGATGTGAGGGAGGGGAAAAAAGGAATGATACGGAAAGAAGGATAGAGAGGGATGGCAGCGAGGAAAGAGGAGAAAAGTCTGAAGAAGAAGGAGAAAGGGACTGAAAGAAGAAAAAGGAGAGGGTGTCCCCCCTGTGGCTCTTGAGAGGGGACCATTGACACAAAAATGCCTTCTCCCTGTGGAGAGAGGCGGGGAGCGTTTTTCCCTGTACAAGGCTTCTTATTCAATGAGAGCAGCCTACACCTGTCCCGTGTCTCCACATGATGGACATGTGATGTGTGTGACTCTGAATTCTGCTCTTGTGACATGTCAGTGATCATTTTCTCACAGACAATTTAACACCTTTTCAATCTTATTCACATAAAAAATCACTTCCTGGTCCGTTCAAATTAACTTGCTGTACCTTCTACACGATGCACCACTGCTCTTTTATAGCAGACGGTAATCTATAAACAAACTTTCCTGTTGCCTTTCAAACAAAAAACAAGAAAAAAACATTTCATTATGCAGCGTAAAGTCTGCCTGTCCATTTGCTTCTCACGTACTCTGACCTTCTATTCACATGCCTAGCCCTTTGATTCTCACGTACTGTGTCTATTCCAAAAACCTATTCAACAAAGGTGATTAAAAATCTGAAAACTGCTGCATTCTGGTTCTGTGTGTCTTCGCTGAATGTCTGATGGGAGGGGTGAGTGAAGCCGCTGCGCAGCTGTTTTGTGTATTCTCCCTCAGACTGCAGTTTCCTTATCTGTGCTTCTGACCTCTGTCTAAAGCAAGCTAGTAGAAAAAATGGTTGGAGAATAAAACTCTAAAATAAATTGATTAGAAAAACCTCTCCAAAATTATTTAAAAATGTACTTAAGAGAAAAACTTTAAAAACAAGAGTTAGATTTAGTAAAAAACTCTAGGAAAAAAAGATTGACCAAAAAGGGGAGGGAAAAAAAACGTATTAATCATAAAACTCCAAAAAACAACAAGGTTGACAAGAAGAAAAAAAAAAACCCTTGTTACTAAAACAGCTAATTAAAAACAGAAAAGAGGTGGAAAACTGATTGTAAAATGATAAAAACAAAAAGAAAAAATACTTTAAAACTTTTGTCTGGTAGCGTAGGCTTTATCCTTTCCGCCCTCTGGAAAAAAAAAATAAAAAATCTCGCTGCTGCCAGCACTTCCCCCCTCCCTTATATCTCTGCTTGCTGTCTCTACAGGCACTGAAATCACGTATCAAAAAAAGATTATCCATATAGAATACCAAAAAATGAATACAGTTCAGTCTGAATGCCTGAGAATTTTCACGCTACAGCCTGTAGCCAAAAAACTAGCTTAAAAAGATCAAAACTAGGAAACAGATGTGACAACGTGATTAGCAGAGGAGGGGGGTCAAAGGGGTTTCTCCATGCTGCAGCCAGCAGTGAATGAGATAGTGACAGAGCGCACGCTGCTCTGAATGAGATTTAAAGCAGCGATACCTGATACAGACAGTGACACGTACAATGAGACAGACACCCGGTAGAATACGAATCCCTCTTTTGATGATCTGTGACACATACAAGCTGCTCTGGTAACTGATAACTCACCAATTGCACTGAGCACGGCGATGCTCCAGGTCTACCACTTCTGAAAACCGTACGCCCTGGCCGGTGCGCTGGTCACAGTAATCTGTAATAGCCTGTACAAAATTCCCACCCTTCACACCTGGAATACTGGGAGTGTCTCCCTCCGATGTGTGAAAGAATCTGTGAGAATTTATCCAAACAAAGCCCCCACCCTTCACACCTGGAATACTGGGATTGTCTCCATCCGATGTGTGAAGGAATCTGTGAGAACTTATCCAGCAATTTGGCTTTCCTGCTATACAGCTTCCAGAAATCAGCAAGCAAAAACACAGTCACCGTTCCAACTTTTCTCCCGGTTCACATAAAACATAAAACACATACACAACACAGCAGCAAACACTTTATATACCAGGATTTTGGATAAGGGTGTGGACTTTTTACACTACCTGGGAATGCGGTGGTGACCACACCTGACCGGCAAGAGGTGTAAGACCTGGACTGGACACAAGGGACTTTCAGGTAAGATGACAAGATTTTCTTACCTTACTTATGGAGCTGCGCAGTCTCCGTCCCGTGAGCCAAGGCCATGGCCAACACCTCTGTCTCTCTGGTCAGCAGGTCCCCGTGCGTTTCGTCCACTGCCCCGCGTGCAGGCGTCAACTGTTATGGAAATTTAATTAGGATAAATCTATCCTGAAGTGTTTGCTGCTTCTGTTCCCAATTTTCTATTAAATGTCTTTTTGAGCGCTCAGAACGAAATGAAAACTGTCCACACGAAAGTGTCAGTATAGCAGTTCGTCAAGACCACAGTTTATTATTCATTCAAGGTTTTATACGTTTACAAAAGGGGCTGGTTAGTCAATTAACATACAATTAAAAGCTGCTAGATTATTGGCTGTTCTAGTGTAAGTATGATAATTATGATAAAAGGGCTGAAGTTGCAGATTTATTGTTTTTCGTTGTTTGCCCTAGCTTTCTTGCATGACTAGTAAAGAAAACAATAGATATCTACTAAGACTCTCTGTACTTGTTCCTTATGAAGGCCAGGGTCGTCTTTAACGACTGATTATAGCTGGCATCAGCTTTTTGCATAGATATGTGTGGGCACAGGATTTTTAGCAAGTGAGATCTATCTAACTGTGAATGCATATATATGAATATACTTTGAATATATGGAATACATATATATTTCCATGACAAGAGAACAAAAATAAACTTTTTCAAGATTGTCCAGATGTCAACAAAATGTTTTTATGTATAAATGTGAAACCCTGTGACCTTCAAGCCAAAAGTTGCTACTCTCTTTGTGCATGGTGGCTCATGTAAGGTCTCCACTCATCCCACAGATAAGTAGAGGGTGACATCAGTTACCAAACTAAGGGAGTTTTACCTGAAGTATTCAATAACTAAGTGTTGGAATCATGACAAAGGTGTTAGTATGCTCTTTAGAAAGTTAGTCATAGAAATGACCGTTTGAAGGGGGAGATAATGGATAAGTCACCTGTCACCCAGATGTCGATGGTAAGATACCTTATTCTCAAAGACTGTCGTGTTGTATAGATGATAAAGTCTCTCCACTAGTTCTTCCTTAGTTACTTGGAAGTGGGTAACGTAGATGGAAGTAGGAGAAATAATGTCTTCCAGGATATAGCTGTTCCGACCACGCACCACAATTGTGGATACCAGGGCTATGGGGTACTCGGAGCTGAACCCATGGAAATCTATGGGAGTTGTCACTGGTAGCGGTGGCTCGGTCCGTGGCCCTGGCGGTCGTGCAATGGGGGAATATTTACAGGGGATTATTAGGTATAGGTAGTTCGTGACGCCACCTGCGGTTTCTGGTAAATTGTACCAGCGCTGCTCTAAGGACTTTCACAGGGGATGTTATGGGGCAGCTTGGTAGTAAGTCTCCCACAGGTGAGACGGGTCCCTGGAAGTCTATGGTGATGAAACAGGGTGTAGATAATAATTCAGTCGCACACAATGCAGCTTCTTTTCATACCTTTTACTGGTAGATGGTTCAAGCAGATCCCGGGGAGCTGGTCGGGGTGGAGAGTGCACATTCGGGTAACAGCTGAGCAGGTTAGAGGCCTCCTTTACTTCCATATACATGTGAGCCCAACTTGCCTGAAGCGAAGTTAACTCTGAATCTCCAGCTTTCTCAATAGCTGTACTGCCCGGCCAACATTGTGGTGGAGCCTTCTAGGTGATGAAACTAAGTCCTTACTTTTGTCTGCGCTTGACTCAAAGTCCCTGTTCCACCTGACTCGGTTACGTATTGACACTTAGGGCTGCTCTCTGCGACCTGTAGTCCAGATGCCTCCGGTTTTCTTGTTACTATGCTTGAAACAATAGCAACGCTTCGGACCCCGGTGTCCGGCAATTTAGTGCAGGTAATCCAATACCTGTAGCACTGCTCTGTCTTCTCCACTGCGCCCTTCGCCCTGCTTCACGCTCTTAACATAAGCACTTGTGGCAGTTGTGGAAAATGTCAGCTTCCTCCAGAGCTCGCTGCACAGCTCTCAGTTTCCTCCAAAGTCCCAACTGGACCGAGACTGAATGGCTGCTCTGTCCTTTAGACAGACGCTAACAGACTGAAGTACCACTGAACACTACTTCCTCAAGATCTGACTGACTGACTGCTGCCACGTGTCACCCCCTCCCTTATGTCTCAGATGGGTGTGTCTGAAAGTGGGAGTGACAGTGAATGAATATCAAGCGTTGCTGTTACCTTCCTGTGCACCCTCCTGGATTTTTATGTGTGTACCTGTGTAGCTGGGCCACACATCCCCCCTTGGTAAAACACAGCACTCCCGGGCTGTAAAAGACAAAAAAGAACATTTTGTTTTGCATTAACATAAACATTATAACTCTTCCCATCCGGGAGGTGAGGATTTCTTAAACGTTACATTTTGTACAATGGAAAAAATACAAAAGTATCAAAAGTATCAAAATATCAAACATTCGCATATATACAAGATACTTGTGGAGGACCCGCACCAAAAACCTCCCACGTGGGTCCTGGGTGGGCTGCAGGACTTCTGACTGCAGACCTCACTCTAGGCCCACCATACGGGTTTTTCTTCAGAGGTAGATAGTAGTAGTGGTTTTATGTAAAACCAAGATAATGCACCGAAGCGCAACTATGTACAAAATAAGTTCTTGGGCTGGCGCAGTCCACAGCCTCTCAGTCCATGGCATGGTTAAAGACACATTTATAAACTCAATTTTCAAGTTTTCACATATACTTTAACTGAATTTACCCAACCGGGGTAGTCTATGCAACTATGCAATCTACATCTTTATTCTTTAACTTTTCAAATTCTCTAAATCTCACTTTACCCAGCCGGGTATTCTATGTAAAACATCAGTATACACAGTAATAAAGTGCAAAAATGGCAATTATTTCCTCAGAACTTTTTACAATTTCTATAATGCGGTAAACCCCTGTCTGGGTCCTACCGGTCTTCACTTTTACAAACTTTCAATGACGTCTTCCACTCCTGGGGCTGGAACGACGCGATGTTCTTTGGATCTCATAACAAATAAGTCATGGCCCGATATCAGTGTTTGAGTGGCCACAGTCCTTGTGCGAACCTTCTGGGATGCATCGGGTGTCTCAGGCAAATATTGGCTTCTCATCAAAGATGCAGGCTTAGGCTGCGATTTAACTGTGGTCGCATCATCCGGTTGCGATACAGAATGAGTCGCAGGTTGCGTTGCGGGATACTTTGCTGATTGCGATGTAGGGGGCGATGCCGGGTAGGTCGCCTGTTGCGATGTCGAGCAGGTCGCTGTTTGCGATGTAGATTGGGTCGCCGATTGCGATGCAGAGTAGGTCGCCGATTGCGATGCAGATTGGGATGCAGATTGTGATACGGAGGTGTACGCAGGGGGCGATGCCGATGCACAATGCTGGTGTGATGCAGAGCAGGAAGCAGGTGTGCACAATGGCTCAGTTGGGGACGCACTAACCTGCTGCTGTCGCTGCTCCATCACAGACGGCTGGGTTTCCTCCGGTGTCCCTATCGGGGGACTGTAATCTGCTGCGGCCTCCTTGCCTGGCTGGCACTCCGGAACGGGCAGGACCTCCTCAGCCTCCTTCTCCTCCACCTCCGCATCGGTGGGATCAGGTACAGCACTTTTGGTGGCAGCCTCCGGTCGTCCTTCAGCCTTCCTCAGCAGGGAACTTGGGAATTCAGGTGACGGCATTATGCTTGTAGGAGAGAACACTGCGTCCCACAGCAGCCGCTGTATCTGGGTACGCCAGCGTCTCTCTGTCTCCTGTATGTCTGCATGACGCTGGATTAATCTTCTGAGCACCGCATTCTCTTTCTGCAGCTCCAGCATGGTTTGCTGAAGTTTCTGTATTAGAGATGGCTCCGGTTCAAACAACAGCTTTTCTGGGGAGCAGGGCCTGTGCTCCACCGCTCCACTACATAGCTGCTCTTGTCCTTCTGCCACCTCGTCCCAGGCCAGAGTGTAGTTTCCATCTGGAACAATCTGGTCTCTTCCGTGGAGGCGGGCTTTGCGTCTCCTCCTCTTCGCATAGAGGATGAAGAGGAGGCGGATTTCCTTAGCAGTGGGGCAGGACCGCACATTGTAGTAACATTTGGAGAGGGCGGCCATAACTCTCGCGCCACTGGGGGGTACACGCCCACGAATGCACGCCCACCTTCTTCACCAGCGCCTCAGGGTGCCAATATGGCGGTTAAAATGGCGGAATTTGGCGCCAAATACAGCAAACAGTCTTTTTCACCAAACAGTTCAACATAGGCACACAGGACTCACAATTGCAAGTTTCGTATCCTGTTCGTGACGCCAAATGTTGTTCCGACCACGCACCACAATTGTGGATACCAGGGCTATGGGGTACTCGGAGCCGAGCCCATGGAAATCTATGGGAGTTGTCACTGGTAGCGGTGGCTCGGTCCGTGGCCCTGGCGGTCGTGCAATGGGGGAATATTTACAGGGGATTATTAGGTATAGGTAGTTCGTGACGCCACCTGCGGTTTCTGGTAAATTGTACCAGCGCTGCTCTAAGGACTTTCACAGGGGATGTTATGGGGCAGCTTGGTAGTAAGTCTCCCACAGGTGAGACGGGTCCCTGGAAGTCTATGGTGATGAAACAGGGTGTAGATAATAATTCAGTCGCACACAATGCAGCTTCTTTTCATACCTTTTACTGGTAGATGGTTCAAGCAGATCCCGGGGAGCTGGTCGGGGTGGAGAGTGCACATTCGGGTAACAGCTGAGCAGGTTAGAGGCCTCCTTTACTTCCATATACATGTGAGCCCAACTTGCCTGAAGCGAAGTTAACTCTGAATCTCCAGCTTTCTCAATAGCTGTACTGCCCGGCCAACATTGTGGTGGAGCCTTCTAGGTGATGAAACTAAGTCCTTACTTTTGTCTGCGCTTGACTCAAAGTCCCTGTTCCACCTGACTCCGGTTACGTATTGACACTTAGGGCTGCTCTCTGCGACCTGTAGTCCAGATGCCTCCGGTTTTCTTGTTACTATGCTTGAAACAATAGCAACGCTTCGGACCCCGGTGTCCGGCAATTTAGTGCAGGTAATCCAATACCTGTAGCACTGCTCTGTCTTCTCCACTGCGCCCTTCGCCCTGCTTCACGCTCTTAACATAAGCACTTGTGGCAGTTGTGGAAAATGTCAGCTTCCTCCAGAGCTCGCTGCACAGCTCTCAGTTTCCTCCAAAGTCCCAACTGGACCGAGACTGAATGGCTGCTCTGTCCTTTAGACAGAAGCTAACAGACTGAAGTACCACTGAACACTACTTCCTCAAGATCTGACTGACTGACTGCTGCCACGTGTCACCCCCTCCCTTATATCTCAGATGGGTGTGTCTGAAAGTGGGAGTGACAGTGAATGAATATCAAGCGTTGCTGTTACCTTCCTGTGCACCCTCCTGGATTTTTATGTGTGTACCTGCGTAGCTGGGCCACACATAGCCGGATATGTTACATACTGTAGTTGTGTTCTGGGGAGGATAAGGAATCATATGAATTCACAGGAAATATTTCTTACCGAAGTCATGGTTTTATATGAAGAAAGATGCGTCCGGCATAACTCACCTCTCCTCTGTAGTGGAGCTGTCCTCTCTATCAGATGGTAAATTATCTGTACAGAAATATGAAAGAATGAAAATGCTTTTTATAAGGCTCAAATCAGACATGTCAGTATGCAGGTCCA
Source organism: Oophaga sylvatica (assembly GCA_033576555.1). Lineage (NCBI taxonomy): Eukaryota > Metazoa > Chordata > Amphibia > Anura > Dendrobatidae > Oophaga > Oophaga sylvatica. Next base: position 884,952,176 of record JARQOD010000001.1, read on the forward strand.
TACTAGAGAGGGGTCTATAAATATGGAGTGTAGAGAGCTAATAAGACTATGAATATTGGATCAGACCAGATCAATAGTATCAGCAAAAATATCAGTTCGCCTTATAAAAAAACAAGCCCTCACACAGCTCCACCAGCAGCAAAATAAAATGTTACAGATCTCTGAAAATGGCGACACAAGCAAATATATTTAGTAATAATTTTGGACAAAAATGTTAACACTTAGAAAAACTTTGCAAGTTTGGTATGGACATAATGATACTGGCCTGGAAAATTATATTTTCATGTCAATTTTACTGTGCAATGAAGGCCATAAAAATCAAAGCAAAATACAAATCTGGAATTGTGTTTTTTTTTTCACAATTTCCCCTTACTTGGAATTTTTCTCATTTTCAAGTACAATTATATTATAATATGAATGGTGCAATTGAAAAGAACATCTAATCACACTAAAACAAGACTTCATAGGGCAATGTGGGTGGAAACATAAAAAGTTATGTCTCAAGGAGGAAGGAGAAAAAAAACCAAGGGGTTTCCTAAGGGGTTAAAGGCACAGACCCATCTATAATTTTAATTGTTAGATTTGGAAACTGATCTGTGACAATACAGAAAATGTATTGTTCTTTCTACAACAATATAACCCTGGATTGTATCTAGAAATGATAACTTACTATTATCTGTGGAAGATTCCTCAGAATTGGGATCCTCATCATCCACAATGATGTTGTCATCGGAGCTGTGACATAAATATAACAGAATATGAGCTGCCATTAGTCATTATTCCCCAGCAGGTATCTAGTAATGGAGGAGACGTGAGTCTTACCAGGTGGTACTGTCTGGATTATGATCTGAAGGTGGTGAAGTCAGATCTGTGGGGGCAACACAATATAAATCTCTTATTAGAATATTGTAATATCAACAACTGAGGCTCAACATCAAGGAAATCCTACTAAAGTATCCAGTGTACCCCGATATGTACATGGGGCAAAACATCACATTCAGCTACAGTAACTTGCACTGTGCACTGCCACCATGAGAAGAAATCTCCAAACCCCATTTCTGTCTGAAATTAGAGCAGCTGCAGGAATATTCCTGACCAAATGCTGAAAGTAAATGTTGTTCTCCTAACATGGAAGTGTCCCAGACATGGAGCCACACCAATAAAGCATGTCTTAAAATACAATTACCCTTTCAATGTATCTTTAATTTAAAAATGCACAGAAGCTTCTATAATTTGCCTTCAATCATTAGATCTGGAAACTGATCTGAGACAAAACTGAAAATTCAATGTTTTTTCTGCAATTCCATAACCCTGCATTGTATTTAGAAATCATAACTTACTATTAGATGTGGAAATTCCTGCTCTATTGGAATCATCATCATCAACAAATATCAAAATGATCTCATCGGAGCTGTAAAATAAATGTAACAGAATGTGAGCCGCCATTAGTCATTAATCCCCATCAGGAGTCTAGTAATGGAGGAGACGTGTGTCTTACCAGGTGGCACTGTCCGGATCATGATCTGAAGGTGGTGAAATCAGATCTGTGGGGGCAACACAATATAAATCTCTTATTAGTATAGTGTAACAGCAATGACTGAGGCTCAACATGAAAGAAATACACCCTAATATAGTATCCAGTGTACCCCTATATGTACATGGGGCAGACAATCACATTCAGCTATGGTAACCTGCACTGCACATGGCCACCATGAGACTAAATCCCCAATTCCCATTTCTGTCTGACTTTAAAATGGCAGCAGGAATATTTCTGACCAAATGTTAAAAAGAAATGTTTAATATGAACTCATTACTATAGACATGCAAAAGACATAAATCCAAGCCCTGACCACAGTGTGAGTGTGATCTGCACCCAATGACTTTAATAACTCCTCAATACATCAGGACCTTTACTAGATCGGAGCACAGTACCTCGTATACTCGGTGTCGGGCCCGAATTGAAGCCACTGGTGTTATCCTGGCTTGGAGACCTCGGTATTGGCCTCTTTCGTGGATGAGACTGTAATAAATGGCAAACATGTCAGATAGAATCTGTAACTATGAAGATCCCCAATTCATAATCTTAGTCCATTTTCCAGTAAGTTACAGTTAGACGCCTATATGAGTGTGGTTACCATTGGGCTGTGCTTATTTCATGTGCAGAGTATGACGGGTATACCGGATACTTATAGTTAGGAAGCGGATAGGGGCGGTGGTGACATTTACTTGTCTTCATGCAATATTATTATGCATCCTGTACATGGACATATTGTCACAAATACCACAACGGAGGGCAGTCTTTACTCTGCGAACATGATCCAAACTCCTACCACCATATTTCCTCTTTCTGGAGCTAAATTTTTGGTCCTATCATCTTTTTCTGGGATTTTTATCTCAAATGTATTCTAATTATTTAAGAATCTAAAAGTGATGCTCACCTGATGGAAATCGTCATCATCGTTGCTGTCCTCGGTGTCAGAGAGAACTTCAGTGCGCCTTAAGCGCTTTAATCTCATTATATTCGCAATAGTCACTCACAACGCTCCTCTCTCTACAAACGCCTACAAAAACCCTCAACGGAACTCCAGGATGACGGGGCGTTCTATATCGTCCAGTCATATGTGACTTCAGCGGAATGCTGTGATTTTTGTTATTTTTTTATAACTTTATTTGAATATACAAAATATACTGTACAAATACAAACAAATGGAATCAGACAAAAACAATTCGTCCTCATTTCCCCTTTGCTGCCCATTTCCAAATGTTCAGATAATTTTTTCGTAACATTAAGCAATATTAGAAACAAACAAACAAACAAACAAAATAAACCCTACTGTTGTATTGGTGGTTGTTTTTACTTAAGTTTTAGGGTCTGTGCACACGTTGCGGATTGTGCTGCGGATCCGCAGCAGATCCGGAAGTCATGTACAGTATAATGAAAGTGAATGGGAAAAAAAAACTATGTGCCCATGCTGCGGATTTTTTCGCACGGATTTGCTGCGGATTTAAATCCGCAGCATGTCAATTCTTTGTGCGGATTCCGCAGCGTTTTTACACCTATTCCATTATAGGTGTAAAACCGCAGGGCAGATCCGCACAAAAACCACAGCAAATCCGCAGTAAATCCGCGCTAAATCCGCAGGTAAAACGCAGTTCACTTTACCTGCGAATTTAGCAAAATCCGCGCTGAAAAATCCGCAAGTGAATCTGCAACGTGTGCACGGGGCCTTAATGTTCTGAGAAGCAAAGCCGCACCTTCTCGTATATTATAGCTGTCTTACATACAATAAATTATTCCATGCCACAATATTCTATTTTTTCCAATCTGTTTCCTAACTAAATCCACTTTTGTTATATAAAGCCGCCTACTTAAGAAGTCTTCTTCTTCCTCATTTTATGTCTCGCCGTCCAGAAAGCAGTTTACAATTGCTGACTTGACCTCAGTGTAGATCTAAATTTCCAGTTTCCCCTAATTATCTTTATACCCTCTGATAAATGTATCAAATCTACCCTTGTTGCTTTTCCCTTTTGTGTAATATTTGGTTTAAATAATGTAATCAATGGATCAATTTATGATTTTATTGATTGAGATCCCAATTATGTTTTTATATATATTGAGCCTGTGTAATATTTACTCTATACTTTCATAAATAACCTTCTTCTTAAAGATGAAATATACAAGTACAGTTAATGGTTTATTAATATTATATTTATTATATTATATAATATTGCATATTATATAGAAAGTTATGAATATCAGGTTATTTTTTGAATGGCAACCAATCAACAAATAATCCATTCCTCTGTGAGTCGATGTGAAAGTTATTTGATTTCTTCATACTCTTCACCATTTGTTGAATCTGATAATATCGAAAATCGTGCATTTTACTTAAGCTAAACTGTCTCCAATACATTAAATGGCAACAAATGATTTTCATTAATTAAATGTGTAACCAAAAAACTTCTTCTCCTCCAAAACCTGATGTCCTGTGTGTTGGGGTTCGAGTCCCCGCTGCTGCACGGGGAGAGTCTCGAACCGGTTCCGCTGCGTCTCCCATTCGTCTCCGGCCGCAGCAGATTCTGCTCAGCTTAGACGTCGGTCCCGGCGTCTTGCCCAGTCTAACAGTGTGCAGAGGATTACTGCTGCTCCTCCAGGCTCTGCTATTGTGGCCAGTACTGGTTAGCAGCGAGCAGACGTCTTTTGGACAAAGTCCTTGTTTTCCCCTTCTGAGCATGCCCAGAGTGAGATCTCTCATTGGAGATCAGGGGTCACATGCTCAGGTACTGCAGCAGCTCCTATTGGTCCGCCAGGAAGGTCCTGTGACTACTGATGTTCTGGAACAAGTTTCATTGGTCCTTGTTTCTGGCAGGTCCTGTAGCTGTTACTATAAAAGGGTAGCATGGCTGGGCCGCCATGCGCTAGTATCAATCTTTATATGCTTTGCGCCAGTGTGGTCATGCGTGTGTGTGGTTAGGGCCCGGCTGAAATAAGCCCCTAGAATACCGACTTAATCGGTGAGGAGTTTGGTATGCTAGCTGGTCAGGGTCGGTGTCCTAGATGCCCTAGATTACCGGCATAACCGGTGAGGAGTTTGATTGCCGTATTCAGGGCCTGGCGTTGAGACGCCATAGATTGCGGGTGACTCCCGCGAGGACATTAGCACATGATCACGTTCTATGTTCGCTTAGCAGTTAACTGTGTACCTGGGTGCCTGACAGGACACAGAAGTTTGTCTCAGCGGCTCTGTGACGTAACATGGTTCGCTTTCAACGCTAGACAGCGTCCTAGCGTGTTTATTTTGCGACTCAGTTGTGTTAAGTGAGTTCGCAGACATCGCCATATAGCGCTGCGGCACTCCTTCTATCGGCTCTGTGGATTAACAGAGTTCGCAGATATTGCCACAGCGCGTTACGGCGTTTATTTTGGCGACTCTGCGGGATAACAGAGTTCGCTTCTTGCGCCATTTTACTATCGGTGGGATGGGTGCAGTTATTACAAAGGATAAGACCCACTGCACCACTGTGTCCATTGCAAGGGCGAGGATTGTGGATAAATGGAATGCCATTGTAACACAGCAGAAGAGGCCATGTTGGGGGGAAACAGGCATGTTTCAGTGAGGCCCATGAAGGGTAATTGCCAGAGGTAAGGAGCTTGTGGATGACGTGGAGCTTATTGCAGATGGAATGGGCTTTCCATAGCGCTCCAGAAAAATGGAGCAGCGCAGTGGAAGTCAAAGGAATTGGTTTTACGTTGCAGAGATTTTGGTAGTTTCTAGTACCTGGGGAGTGATAGGAGGGATAATTAATGGGGGTATCAATGGTGGACATACAGTATTGGGAGATATATCACCAGCAGTGAGGAGAAGTAGGGAGAAGGAGAGGAGGTGGGTGAGGGAAAGTTCCTGGCTTGTTTTGTGTTTTAGTAGAAGGGATATGAGGTTGAGGAGCAGGTCTGCAGATGAGGTCAGGTGGGTGGTAAGATAGTGAAGGTGAGATTATTTTTTAAAGAGTCCTGGGGTTTGGGGATAGCAAAGGAGAGAAAGGATTACTGGAGCAAAAACTCCAGCTATGGCAGCTATGTATGAGACAGGAGGCAGGGACATTACAGCACCACTCCAGCAACGAAATAAAAAATGATGGAGTTGTTCTTTAACCCCTTAATGTCCACTGACGTGCAGAGTCCGTCATGGCAAGGTGCCAGTTCCGGCACCAGGACGGACTCTGCACGTCATGCCTTGATCTACCACTGCGTGTAAACACGCAGTGGTAGATCAGTGCCGACAGCTGTCACAGACAGCTGACAGGCACGGCAAGCGGTGCGGGGACCTTTGCCGTCGGTCCCCGCACCTACAGCGCTGTGATTGGTCAGTCAATCTGACTGACCAAACACAGCAACGATTGCGCAGGAGAAGCTGAAATTTCAGCTTCCCCAGCGCAATCAGTGCAGGAGCCAGCGCTGCAGTGGCCAGGCTTCCTGCACTGACAGCCAGGAGCGGAGCCCCCACCGCCCCTGGCTGTTAACCCCCTGACTGCTGCGATCCAGCGCGATCGCAGAGCTCAGGGGGGGAGGCAGAGGGTCGGGAGCTCCCTCTGCCTCAGATCGGCGCCCTGCAGGGCCCGATCTCTGCCTTGATGACCCGGGGGTTGTCATGACAACCTCCGGGTCATCTAGCTACGGAAAGCTGCTGTGATCATTGTCACAGCAGCTTCCACTATAGTTGCAATGCATTGCAATGCCAGAGCATTGCAATGCATTGTAACTGCAATAAAAAGTAAAAAAAGTGAAAGTCCCATAAAGGGACAAGTTAAAAAAAATCATTTTTTTAAAAAAAATTGTAAAAAAAATATTAAAAAATAATTTAAAAAAATCCCCTAAAAAATACACATTTTTATGTAATAAAAAAAAATAAAAAACAAAAAACATACACATGTTAGGTATCGCCATGTCCGTAAAAATCCCATCTATATAAGCGTAACCCTAGTTAACCCCTTCAGTGAAAGTCGTAAAAAAAACACACAAAAAAGTAGTAAATTATACTTTTTCCAAGCGGTATCATTATACCGCTTGGAAAAAGTGCAATAACACGCGATCAAAAAGTCAGATATAAATAATCATGGTACCGCTGAAAACGTCATCTTGTCCCGCAAAAAACAAACCGCTATACAGCATCATCAGCGAAAAAATAAAAAAGTTATAGCTCGCGGAATAAACTGATGCAAAAATAATTTTTATTGTGTAAAAAACGCCAAAACATAAAAAAAATATATAAATGAGGAATCGCCGTAACCGTAGTGACCCGAAGAATAAAGCTGCTTTATCAATTTTACCACACACGGAACGGAGGAAAAAAAAAAAAAACAATTCCTGAATTGCTGGTTTTTGTTCATTCTGATTCCACAAAAATCGGAATAGGAAACGATCAAAAAACGTTATGTGCCTGAATATGGTACCAATAAAAACGTCAGCTCGTCCCGCAAAAAATAAGCCCATAGATAACTCTGTCGGCCGAAATATGGAAAAATTATAGCTCTCAAAATACGGCGATGCAAAAATTTCTTACAAAAAATTATTCCAAAAAAAAGCATCTTTTAGTGTGTGACAGAAGCTAAACATGAAAAAAGAGTATAAATCTGGTATCGCCGTAATCGCACCGATCCGAGGAATAAAGTCGCCTAATCACTAATACCGCACGAGGAACGGCGCAAAAAAGAAACCAATTCTTCACCTTTTGGATTTGTTCATTGTGCCTCCCAAAGATCGCAGTAAGGCGATCACAGTGGTTCCCCCCCACATATGGGGTATCAGCGTACTCAGGACAAAATGCACAATAGCTTTTGGGGTCCTATTTCTCCTGTTACCCTTAGAAAAATAAAAATTTGGGGCAAAAAGATTATTTTTGTGGAAAAAAATATGATATTTTTATTTTCACGGCTCTACGTTATAAACTTCTGTGAAGCACTTGGGGGTTCAAAGTGCTCACCACACATCTAGATAAGTTCCTTGGGGGGGTCTAGTTTCCAAAATGGAGTCACTTGTGGGGGGTTTCTACTGTTTAGGCACATCAGGGGCTTTCCAAACGTGACATGACACCCGCAGACCATTCCATCAAAATCTGC
>JARQOD010000001.1:884959892-885022392 GCA_033576555.1 Oophaga sylvatica
TCATCTGTAAAACATGGCGGAAGCAGTGTGATGGCTTGGGCATGCATGGCTGCCAGTGGCACTGGGTCACTAGTGTTTATTGATGATGTGACACAGGACAGAAACAGCCGAATGAATTCTGAGGTATTCAGAGCCATACTGTGTGCTCAGATCCAGCCAAATGCAGCCAAACTGATTGGTCGTCGTTTCATACTACAGATGGACAATGACCCAAAACATAAAGCCAAAGCAACCCAGGAGTTTATTAAAGCAAAGAAGTGGAATATTCTTGAATGGCCAAGTCAGTCACCTGATCTCAACCCAATTGAACATGCATTTCACTTGTTAAAGACTAAACTTCAGACAGAAAGGCCCACAAACAAACAACAACTGAAAACCACCGCAGTGAAGGCCTGGCAGAGCATCAAAAAGGAGGAAACGCAGCGTCTGGTGATGTCCATGAGTTCAAGACTTCAGGCAGTCATTGCTAACAAAGGGTTTTCAACCAAGTACTAGAAATGAACATTGTATTTACAATTATTTAATCTGTCCAATTACTTTTGGCCCCTTTAAAAACAGGGTGGCACATGTTAAGGAGCTGAAACTCCTAAACCCTTCATCCAATTTTAATGTGGATACCCTCAAATGAAAGCTGAAAGTCTGAACTTCAACTGCATCTGATTTGTTTTGTTTCAAATTCATTGTGGTAATGTCTAGAACCAAAATTAGATAAATGTTGTCTCTGTCCAAATATTTATGGACCTAACTGTAGTTGACAAATTGTTTTAAGAAGCAGGTGTGAATAAGACAATTTGTCAGTTATATATGTTTTTGATACATTTTTTTTCCATCCCCACATATGATTCTTGTAACTGTATAAATCACGCTGGACTCATGTCACGCTGCTGTAATGAAACAAATCCGTCATTTGTTCTTTTATGAGATTTTTCAATATTTTGAGTTTTTTGTATATTTTTTCCATGTATCTTCTGTTATCGTTTTCCACATACATGGTATTACTATTACTTGTAATAATAGATTTGTATATACAGTATATGTATATTTCCCAGTGTACTGACGAAGGTCTGTTGCTCACCGAAACGTTTATTACCATTCTGGATTGCTCTGTATAATGAACCTCACTATTGCACCCACCTGGAGTGCTGAATTCTGGACAGGATCCTGTTTGTGCACCCATGCCGCAGTGCGGTGGCGATCTCCTAGGGAAGGATAGGCCAGCTGGCTCCTCCGTTATATACCTTCTGGGCGTTCCTCTACCTCCTGGATCATCTTGTGATATGTCCATTGTAATGGCATCTCCGTTTAGTCTAGACTGCTGATAAAGCCACACGTTGTCCTATCTTCCGCACTCATGTATGGTCCACCGCTGTGCCCAAGGACAGTCACCACAGAGTCTTCTATGCCTTTCTTCCATTGCCTCTTTTGCAGGGGGCTTGTATTTTGAACATGTTACAAGACTACATGGGTTCTGAAAGTTTTGAAGCCGGTATTATCCATTACTTACGTCGTTTCAGCTATCGCAATGCAAAGAATGAGGACTTATGGGACAGTATGACGGATGTGAGTTCACAGTCTTGAGTCTTGTCACAGAACGTAGAGCTTGGGGAATAAAGTTGTCGTTGGAGGAAATACTCAAATGACTGCTATTTTTGCTTCCATCAGATTTGTCCTTCAGAAGACACTGCGAGTGGTAAAAAGGAAAAAGGTGGATTCTGCCGGAGAGGCCAAGAAAAGTCTGTATGTAAAGCACATGTCCATTCTGAGTGATGGCAGATCAATAGTATAGAGATATCTGTTTCCTGGGGTTTGGGATTCCTGGTAAATGCGGTGAAGTGTCTGGTAACCTTCTGTTTGTTTCTCGCAGCACTGGACAGATGACAGCATCATTGATGTGAGGTCCATGATGAACACGTGGACACTGCAGAAAGGGTTCCCGTTAGTCACTGTGACTGTAAAAGGAAAGTATGTCTATGTACAGCAAGAGCATTATCAGAAAGGCTCTAGAGATGCCGAGTCCGCTGGGTAAGTAGTGCCATAGAATAATTAGGACACCCCTCTCCTGAACTGTCCAATCCAATGAAATTAAAGCTTTAAGAGCTGTAGAGCGCCAATACACATTAGGCCGGCGTCACACTGGCGAGTTTGATGCGAGTTAGTCGCATGACTTTCTCGCATCAACACCCGGCACAGCCGCCCCTCTCGGACCCGAGTGTGCGGCTGCATAGAAATACATGCAGCCGCACACTCGGGTCCGAGAGCGGGCGGCCGTGCCAGGTGTTGATGCGAGAAAGTCGTGCAACTAACTCGCATCAAACTCGCCAGTGTGATGCTGGCCTTAGAGCAACATCAGTAGAATATGGCCCTATAGTCTAGATCGCCAACTGTCCTATGTGCACTGGGGCCTGAGGGTCTGATAGTACGGAGCACATCGGCCACGTCCTATGTGCACTGGGGCCTGGGGGTCTGATAGTACGGAGCACATCGGCCACGTCCTATGTGCACTGGGTCCTGGGGGTCTGATAGTAAGGAGCACATCGGCCACGTCCTATGTGCACTGGGGCCTGAGGGTCTGATAGTACGGAGCACATCGGCCACGTCCTATGTGCACTGGGACCTGGGGGTCTGATAGTACGGAGCACATCGGCCACAAAAGGTTTCTGGCTGCAGCTGACTCCATGCTCCCTATTGAAAATGCCTGTATGCTCCACTGACCTGTGCACGCTTCTGTACTGTGCAAAAGGTTTAGGCTACAATCCCACAATGAGATTCTGGTGAGTTTTGATGTGGCAGATTTTCTGCACTGTCTCTGAACCTATTAAGTTTTTATTGTTTTTTTTAATACGCTTTTATAGTATTTTTGACGCTACGATTTTGTGTCTTTTTGGGTGTCATGTTTTAAATAAAGCTCCTTTATTTTTTATACTTCCTAATATTTGACTTTGACAAAACTTTCTTGGTACAGTAATGTGCTGATCACAGGCATTTTTAATACATTTCTGCTGCAGAAAGGAACTAAAAACACGTGTATGTTTACCGCATCTAATGTAAGTCTATGGGACAAATTTGTACATATAACTCCGTGTACCTGCAAGACAAATTGACATGCTGCGGATTTGATACGCGCACCGCAGGTCAGTTTACGCTGAGTAAAACCGAAGTACAGTGGGCAGGAGATTCCTATAAATCCCATCCACTTTGTTGGAACTGTAAGACACTGTTTTTGACCAAGCAAAAAATATGCAGCATGAAAAACTCATTGTGGGCAGGAGTGGAAATAATACTGCAACGTAAGAATACTTTCACAAATAGAAGTGTGAAAGGGAATCTGTCACCAGGTTTTTGCTATGTTATTTGAGATCTGCATAATGTAGTGTCAGAGACCCTGATTACAGTGATGTGTCACTTACTGGGCTGCTTGGTGAAGTTTTGATAAAATCACTGTTTTTTTTGCTGCAGGTCTTTCTGTTCTCTGAATGCTGAGCTCTGTACAAACCCGCCCACACCCTGATTTGTTGGTTTCTGTGTACGCTGCAAAAATCTGCCAATCAGTGGTGGGGGCGGGATTACTTAGAAAAGGAGGACTACGTGACACTGGACAGCTAGTCCTCTAGGGATAATCTTGTGCTGATAAAACACTAATTTTATTGAAACAGCCTAATAAGTCACACGTCGATGTAATCGGGGTCTGTGCCCCTACATCTTACTACTCTCAAACTAAATAACAAGAGCCTGCTGACAGTTTCTCTTTCATGTTTTCTTTTTATCAAATAAACAAAAGATAAATGTAAATCATATCAATAATAGATGTTACCACCTATTGATGAGCGATCATGCACGTGTCCTGATCGAGTATTACCAGCGTGCTCACACTCGAGTCTCACGGCTGTTCAACAGCTGCAACACATCCAGGGATTGCCTGTTAGTCAGTCCCCACATGTGTTGCAGCTGTTGCACTGCCGTGAGACACGCAGCTGCAGTGACTCGAGCATTTTCTTTGAGCACGCTGATAATACTCGATTAGGACACAAGCATGCTCGAAGAACGCCTTATCTGAGCATTCTCGCTCCTCACTATTACCACCTTTGTCTTCAGAACAGTGTTAGCTCTTCTAGATACACTTGAAGGACCTTGGCCGGGAGGTTTTTACAAACATCTTCAGAAGCTAGCCACAGATCTGTGAATGTCGGCTTATGCAAGGTCTTCCATCTCTTCATGCAATGCCGGACAGAATCAATGATGTTGAGATCTGGGCAATGTGGGGCAGGATCATCACTGTCAGGACTCCATGTTCTTAATAAAATCTTAATAAAAATAGTTTTTCATGACATTGGCTATGTGTTTAGGGTCAGTCTCCTGCTGTAGAATAAATTTAATAGTTGCCTATATTTCTCAGGAAATTCCCAACTTCATTTGCTGAAGTGCAAACTTTCAAAGAACATCCACCAACCTTCACTATTTCCTGCAGACGCTCATTATACCGCTCTCTAGCCCTTCAGCGGACACACTTTTCACATTTTGACTCCACACTTCTGATCACCTGCTGCCATTTTTCTGCACCCTATTTCCTTCCTATGTTTGTGTGCGTAGTTGAGACACTTGGCCTTGTTTCAATGTTGAAGGTTTGGCTTTTTGGCTGCATTTTCTCCATGTAGACCACTTCTGGCGAGACTTCTCAGAGCACAAGATGGTTGTAGCTGGGTCCCTTCTGAGCTGATGCCATTGCTGGACATTTTCCAAGTTTGAAGGGAAGTAAGCAAGATGTATCCTTCATCTGCTGCACTAAGTTTGTGCGATCACTGACAAATATCGGACCATGTTTACACCGTCCAATCTTGAATTCCATTGTTATGAAGTTACCACATATAATTAGGTTATTTCTGTTTGTTATATGCTTATTCATCCTTACTGAATATTATTTCTGTATTATAGGTTGTTATGGCATATCCCTTTGACATACGTCACCAGTAAATCTAATGCAGTCCAAAGATTTTTGCTAAAAGCTAAGAAAGGTATGTACAGTATCAGATGGGAATTCACAGTCAATTGGATGACAACAGGATGGTGATTCCAGGGCTCCCTCCATTTTAATAAATTTGCATAATTGTTATGGCCTTTTGCATATTCATTTTGGATGTATATATGCTCGACTAGTAGGCACGCGGATGTGAATTCTCTGTACTTACAGCAAGAAAACCGGAGAAGCTACAGCAATAAAAGTTACATATTCTGAAAGGGCTGCCCGCGTCCTATTCCAGGATACTATTAGTATCGTACTAAAAAATCACCTGACAGTTTCCTTTTAAAGGGAATCAGTCACCAGTTTTTTGCTACTCTATCTGAGAGTGGATGGATGTAGAAACAGAGATCGTGATTCCAGCAATGTATCATTTTCTGGGCTGCTTGCTGCAGTTTTTATAATATTGCTGATTTATGTGCAGATCATCCAGTTCTCTGAATGCTGAGCTTTGTATAACCCCGCCCACACTACTGATTGGCGGCTGTGTACACTGTGCATAGGCAGAAAGCTGCCAATCAGTGATGAGGTTGGATTGATGAATATGGAGGACTCCCTAGCAGGTTTAATTGTCCTCCAGTGATAATATATTGCTGATAAAACAGTGATTTTATATAATACTACAGCAAGCAGCCCAGTAAGTGACACATTTTCGGAATCAGGGTCACTGTCTCTACATTAGCTGCTCTCGGATTATGTGGCAAAAACGTGGTGACAGATTCTTTTTAATTAGAGAAACAAGCCAAGTCATTACAATTGGGATAACAGGCGTGATTTCCACATAAAGGTACTGCCACACTTAGCGATCTCGTTAGCGATCACGATAACGACGCAATCGTTGGTGTGATCTCTTTTAGGTCGCTAGTAGCTGCCAAACAAGAGATCTCATAAACGACACATCAGCGGTCAGCGATCTCTTTAACGACTTTGGCGGTCGTTAGGATCTGTCATTAGCATGTACTGAGCGCTTCTGATTCATAGGAATTTCCAGCATCGCTCCTGCTCTCTGCGTCCTGCTAGCCTGCTTTGCAACTTCTGCGATCCTCTCTGTGACGCAAAAGAGAACTTAACAGATATTGCGATCCACTCCGTGACGCAAAACAGTCATATGCGTCACAAACGAGGTCGCTGGTCGTTCGCAAAAGGTGCCAAACACAGCGATATAGGCTCACCAGCGGGACGCCAACGATCAAAATACGGTCCAGAACGCTAGTGAACGATCAGCGACATCACAGCAGGGGCCACATCGTTGCTACATGCCACACACAACGAGGTCGCTAACGAGATCGCAAAATAGTGACGTTTTAGTGATCTCGTTAGCGATCTCGTTTGCGATCTTGTTTAGTGTGGCATACCCTTAACTCTAGTAATCAGATGTCCAATTCCCAGATCAGTTCCAGTGATCAAAGCTTCCATATAGTAAAAGCCCTTTACTAGTACACATAAAAAATACAAAGGTTTACCCTGATAATCAGATTGTTTGCTTCTAGATATGCTGGTCCTGCCAGAAGAAGTGGAGTGGATCAAGTTCAATGTGGGAATGAATGGTTATTACATCGTCCACTATGAAGATGGCGGCTGGGATCCTCTGATAAAACTGTTGAAGGAGAATCACACGGCAATTAGCAGCAATGATCGGGCCAGTTTAATTAACAATGCCTTCCAGCTTGTGAGGTAAGCAGCCCTTTGCAAGCTCACAGTATCTCCTCCAAACTTTATACCAAGTTACTAATCCCTATAGCAGCAGCTTTGGTGTCTACTGCAGACAGTCGGATATTTCACCTTCTTCATGTGAGGTGTCTTCTAAAAACAAGGATTTCACTAAATAACTTTCTACAGAAAAAAATGATATTACTATACAATAACATATATACAGTACACCATGTATATGTGAGCGGGATGCGGTGATGGACAGGAGGCAGAGATAGGTTTAAGAATTTTAATTAACAATGGGATTCTCCACGCAGGGAGATAAACAGTTTAATGACGGAATAAACAGTTCAATTTGCAAAAGATATGCAGAGTTAAAGAACATAGGATTGGGTAACGGCAGTTCTGTTGAATCCGGCTAGAAAGTCAGTAGTTCCTCAGACTATGAAGTCAATAGCGCCCACAACGGCTGGCGCGGTGTCTTTTCCAATGGGATCCTGTAGACCAGTGTTCCCCAACTCCAGTCCTCAAGGCCCACCAACAGGTCATGTTTTCAGGATTTCCTTTGTATTGCACAGGTGATGCAATTATCACCTGGGCAATACTAAGGAAATCCTGAAAACATGACCTGTTGGTGGGCCTTGAGGACTGGAGTTGGGGAACCCTGCTGTAGACAACAATGCCCCGCCTTCTGGCGGCAGCAGTCGGTCTCCGGTACCTTACGCTGAGCCCGTAGTCCATATGCTGCAGTGGCTGACAAGGGTGCGGGCCACAGTCCTGTACGAGCCCAACGTGGCTTGGCAAATATACACTGGCAAAATCAGGGCGCAAGTGTCTGTCCTGTACCCTGTCACTCTTATGTGGCACGTGCACTGTACTCACAGACATGGAGTGTACTGCGCCTTGCTCTCTGGTAATCACCGGGCACACACTGCATGTCTCTGGTCCCCGCTGTTGTGGCGTGGTGGGTGCTGTCCCCAGAACGGAGCACTCCTCTTTCTGAACTGCTGCAGCACATCCGGCTCCTCTCTCTTCAGCGGTCTCTTTGCAGACGACAGGGGCTGCCGCAGCGCCGGTACTCAGTGGGAAGCGGAGCACGCCACTCGCCCCGGGTTGGCGCCATACTCCTTGCTGCTGCGCGCGCTTTTTCTTTTATAGAACCTCGCCTCCCCTCGATCAGGAGGTTGGTTTGGCTTACTATTACTTCCCCCAGGCAACAGGGGATCCAGCCTCGACAGTTACGGCCCCGACAAGCAGGCACCCGCGGTGCGGTCCTCTCCGTTACATATACTCGAGTATAAGCCGACCCAAGTATAAGCTGAGGCACCTAATTTTGCCAGGAAAAACTGGGTAAGCTTATTGACTCGAGTATAAGCCGGGTATGCATTGTCCCCTCATCCCTATCCTGGTATGCATGGCTCCATCGGTCCCTGTTCTTGTATGCATGGCTCCTTATTCCCTATCCTTGTATGCATAGCTCTCCCGTCCTGTCCTTGTATGCATAGCTCTCCCGTCCCTGGACTTGTATGCCTGGATCCCCCGGTCCCTGTCCTTGTATGCATGGCTCCTCATCCCCTAACCTTGTATGCCTGGCTCCCTTGGTCCCTGTCCTTGTAAGCATGGCTCCTTATCCCCTATCCATGTATGTATGGCTCCCCCATACCTGGTCTTATATGCATGGCTCCTTATCCCCTAACCTTGTATGCCTGTCTCCCCCGGTCCCTGGCCTTGTATGCCTGGCACCCCCAGTCCCTGTCTTTGTATGCATGGCTCCCGCGTCGCTGTCCTTGAATACTTGGCACCTTATCCCCTATCCTTATTTGCATGTGTCCTATAAAAAAAAACCATCCTACTTGCCTTGCCTGTACGCCCTCGCTACATCTCATTCCGGCACCAGCAGCTCTTCCTGCCGAGCGATCACGTGGCCCCACTCATTAAGGTAATGAATATTCACTCCACGCCTATGGGAGTGGAGAGGCTTTCATATTTATTACCTTAATGAGCGGGGCCACGTGATCGCTCGGCAGGAAGAGCTGCTGGCACCAGAACCATCGAGATGCAGCGAGGGCGCTGAAAGGTGAGTAGGATATCTTCTGGAAGCCGGCAGCTACGGGTGTCACTGTGCGCTATAAGAGAAATTAATATTCATTTCTCTTTAGCAGCGGGCACAGTTACAGTCGCCGTCTCCTGCTTCCTGTGACCTGCTGCTCCGCCTCTCCCCCTCTACCGACGGCTCTCTGGGGCAATTGACTCGCGTATAAGCCAAGGGGGCGTTTTCAGCACAAAAAAATGTGCTGAAAAACTTGGCTTATACACGAGTATGTACGGTGTATATACACGGATTTTGGTAAGAACTTACCTGTAAAATCCTTTTCAGCGAAGGAAGGAAGAGAGACACAGTATTCATTACTGATGGGTAGGCGGAGCCCCAGATCAGGATGTTACCTCAGATCAAAAGAGTGCTGACTGGCTGGCCCCTCCAGCTCGGGCTCCTCCTACTCAGCTCCAGTCGTACCAAAGCTTTTAGGAAAAGAGCCAAGATCACCAGCGGAGCAACATAACCCCTTCTGAAGGAACTTCAGAGAAAAAACACAAGGATACAGGTTATGCATGCAAAGAAAGCCAAAAACCACAGAGTTCCAGGTACTACTCACGGAACCTGACTACTGCGATGAGCTGGCGATGCTGGAACAGAGCCTTAGCGCGCTGACCTCAGCCCAGATAATCGCTATCAGATAAGGGTCGCGCTGCATCTGAAAACATCAACACACTTCTGCCTTGGGAGGGTGCTGTGTCTCTCTTCCTTCCTTCGCTGAAAAGGATTTTACAGGTAAGTTCTTACCAAAATCCGTGTTTCAGCTGCAGATGGAAGGAAGAGAGCCACAGTATTCATTACTGATGGGACGTCCCAAAGCAGTTCAAAAATAAGGGTGGGAAAAACCAACAAAAGGCAGAAACCCAACAACCTTAACAAAAAAGCGCAACCAGCGCTAAACACAAGTTCATCTAGAACTTTAAACTACAGCCGCCTGCAGGACCCTACGTCCGAGGGCTGCATCAGCGGAAGCACTGACGTCCACTTTATAAAACTTTGTAAACGTGTGGACAGAGCGCCAAGTTGCCGCCCGGCAGAGCTGCACTGCCGAAGCACCTTGGTGAAAAGCCCACGATGAAGCCACAGCCCTCGTGGAATGGGCTTGAATCTTAATCGGGCAAGATTCACCCTGAAGACGGTAAGCTTCCAATATAGCTGACCGAATCCAACGAGCTATAGAATCCTTGGAAGCTCGTTGACCACGCCGACGACCGACTGGAACCACAAATAGGGAGTCCGTCTTACGAAAACCTTGAGTAATAGATAGATAAAACTTCAAGGCCCGCACTAAATCCAATGTGTGTAAAGCTCGCTCTTTCACATTCTTCGGATCCGGGCAGAAAGAAGGCAACACAATATCCTGGTTGACATGAAATTGTGACACCACTTTAGGCAAAAAATCACCCCGAGTGCGAAGCACTACACGATCCGGAAAAAACTCCAGAAAAGGAGGCGAACAAGAAAGAGCTGCCAACTCAGAAACTCTCCTCAAGGAAGTGACTGCAACAAGAAAAGCCACCTTCCAAGAAAGTAAAGAAAGGCTAGCAGAAACCATAGGCTCAAAAGGTTTATGCTGAAGAGCCTCCAAAACAAGGTTGAGCCGCCAAGGAGACACGGGAGCCTTCCGCGGCGGGAACTTACGAGATATACCTCGGAAAAAGGAGAGCACGTCTCTATTTGAAGCAATGGTTCTCCGGAACAAAAGGACAGAGCAGAAATCTGACCTTTCAGGGTGCTGACTGCCAAACCCTTGTCTAGCCCATGCTGCAGAAAAGCCAACAGGTTGGGAATGGAAAATTTTCTCGGGTTCCGAGAAGACCCCAAACACCACGAAAAGAAGGTTTCCCAAATTTTGTGGTAAATCCTAGTAGTAGCCGGACTTCTTGCAGCACGAAGGGTAGCAATGACCTCGACTGAGAAACCTCTACGGGTCAAGATTTCGGTCTCAAGAGCCACGCCGTCAAACGCAGGGACATCAAGTCCGGATGACAAACGGGCCCCTGAGTCAACAAGTCCGGTTGAAGAGGGAGTGGGAAAGGAGGTGCCGCCAACAGCGACATTATTGTCGAGAACCACACCCTTCTTGGCCAGTCTGGAGCTATCAAAATAGCTGGAATTCTCTCTAGTCTGATCCGACGCAGTACTAGAGGAAGTAAGGATATCGGCGGGAATACATAGATCAGCTCGAACTGATCCCACTGAGCCACTAGAGCATCCACCGCCACAGCCTTCGGTTCCTTGCACCTGGACATGAACGTCGGTAACTTGGCATTGGACCTGGATGCCATCAAATCCACTTGTGGGGTTCCCCAGCGAGAGCACAGGAGTGCAAAAACTTCCCGGTGGAGACTCCATTCCCCGGAATCCAACCTTCTGCGACTGAGAAAGTCCGCTGTAATATTCTGAACCCCTGGAATGTGAATCGCCGAAATGGCTGGTACACTGGCCTCTGCCCAAATCAAAATTCGGGACACCTCTACCATGAGTCTGGAACTCCTTGTCCCACCTTGGTGATTGATATACGCGACAGCCGTCGCATTGTCTGTCTGCACTCGGACAGGCAGACCGCTCAAAGGGACCGTCCAATGTTGGAGGCAAAGGAAAATCGCCCTCAATTCCAGGATGTTGATCGGAAGAACAGACTCTTCCGATGACCATACCCCCTGAATCCAGAGATTGTTCCAAACACCCCCCCAGCCCGTCAGGCTGGCATCGGTGGTTATGACTGACCACTT
The DNA here is from genome assembly GCA_033576555.1 of Oophaga sylvatica. Lineage (NCBI taxonomy): Eukaryota > Metazoa > Chordata > Amphibia > Anura > Dendrobatidae > Oophaga > Oophaga sylvatica. Next base: position 884,971,387 of record JARQOD010000001.1, read on the forward strand.
CGGAGGGAGGAAAGACTTCCCCAGGGAGAATGCCCCTGGACGTAACCACCATTCTAGAGAATCCCGCCCGCGCGAGAAATGGTGACACTGCAATCCAGCGATTGCGACTGGTTCCATCGACTCAAGATGAACCTTTGGAGAGTCCTGGAATGGAACTGGGCAAAAGGAATTGCCTCCATGGACGCCACCATGAGTCCCAGAAGACGCATACACTTCCGAAGGGACATTGCCGTTGAGGATTTCATAATCTGTACATGTCGAAGAAGACATGACTGTTTGTCTGGTGGTAGAGAAACTACCGACCGAAACGTGTCGAGATGCATTCCCAAAAAGAGGATTGTCCTTGATGGTTCCAGGGACGACTTCTCCCAATTGACCAGCCAACCGAAGTCCTTCAGAAACTGAAGAGACAAATCCCGAGCCGTCAACGCCTCCTCCTCCGAGGAAGCCACGATCAAAAGATCGTCCAGATAAGGAGAATCGTAATCCCCTGTCTTCGAAGGATTGCCATGAGGGGCGCCAGAATTTTTGTAAAGACCCTTGGCGCTGAGGCTAAGCCGAACGGCAGAGCCACGAACTGGTAATGATTCTGACCTATGGCAAATCGAAGAAAGCGCTGATGAGCCTTTCCGATGGGAATATGCAAATAGGCGTCGCGAATGTCGATTGACACCAGAAAATCGTTCTGTGACAGAGCTGCCACAACGGAGCGAAGCGACTCCATGCGAAATTTCCGGTCATGGACATGCCGGTTTAATCGCTTGAGATCCAGAATCGGGCGAAATTTGTTCTCCTTTTTGGGAACTATAAAAAGGTTGGAATAAAAACCTTTCCCTCGGTCCTCTGACGGAACCGGTATCACTACACCCTTTTGTAGCAGAGATTCGACCTCTCGCTGTAGAGCGACAACAAGCTCGGGTTCCGACGGAACGCGAGACTGACAAAAAACATTTGGGGGTCGAGAAGCAAACTCTATGAAATAGCCTGCCGACACTATCCGCGTTGCCCAGGAATCTGGAACGCGAGCCATCCAAGTCGCCTTGAAAAGAAGCAGGCGACCCCCCACTCGAGAATCCTCGAGTGGACCCCTGGCGTCAATTCGACTTTGCGGGCTTCTTGTCAAGTTCCCGCTTGTCCTGGCGGAAACTCTGCTTCCAGGGAGTACGAGTTTTCTGAGAGGATTTCTTTCCTGAGAAGGAAGGACGACCCGATCCCCACGAGGAGTGACTAGATCGTCCTCGACTCCGAAAGGACCGCCGACCACTATAGACACCAGGCTTACTGGACACCGAGGCCATGGCCCTACGCTGTGGTAATGCTGATTCCTTCGCCTTAGCCTTGGAAATCAGCTCTGTGAGGTCGGATCCAAAAAGATGGCCACCCTTGTAAGGTAAGGCCAACAACCCTTGTTTGGAAACTGCGTCCCCGGCCCACTGTCTGAGCCATAAAGCTCTTCTGACTGTGACTGCTGAAGCTTGCGCTTTGGCCAGCAGAGATGCCGTATCCAGACCGGCATCAAATATATAACAGGCTGCCGTTTCTAACCATTCACAAGTTTCCTGTATCTCAGATAACGGAGATTCATTTTGCAACTCCGTCTTCAGACGTGCCAACCAGCCTAGAGAAGCTCTAGCAGCACACATGGATCCTAGCACTGCTCGGAATCCATGACCCGCAGCCTCATAGCTTGCTTTTGCCGCCAATTCTGCTTTTCTATCCAAAGGCTCCTGTAAGCTCGCTTTTCCCTTAATAGGGAGTAGTGAGGATTTACTAAGCTGAGATAAGGACACATCCACCTCAGGAGCAGAAGTCCAATTAGCCTTTGACTCCGCAGAGCAAGGATAAAGTGTATCCAAGAAATGCGTTCCATGAAAACGCTTATCTGGACATAGACGTTCCTCCTCTATTACACTATTAAGCTCATCCAGAGCTGGCAATGTTGTACGCGAAGCACGGGACTCCTGGAACATGCGTGCTGATTTACCAGGACGACTAGTTACCTCCTCCGGTAACTGTAATATATCTCTCATGGCTTCAATTAATGCCTCCGTACGCTTCGCCATAGAGGAACGCCCCTGCGGCTCGTCCGCATCTGAATCGGATATTTCTCCATCCGAATTTAAAGGGGAACTCTGCCCAATATCAGATACGTCTGACTCGCTCCGTGTAGAGGCCGGTAACGGCCTGCGTCGCTTCCTCTGAGAGGAATTAGCAGACACATATTGACCTAAAAGGTCAGACAAGTTGTTGATCGATCGAGCGATATCGTTCAATTTTTCACCGCTGTCGACCGCAGCGCTAGACGCTGTGGAGGTCTGCATATCTGATTGCCGCAATGGCACTGGGACGTGGTCCGCGGCATCTGAACTCTGTTCAGACATGTCTCACCTGTATGAGCAGGTCAAAGCGGTAATACCAGCAAAAACTATGCGTTTTTTTTTTTTTTTTTTTTTTTTTTTTATATACGCTGAAGGGTTAACGCTCCACCAGGCAAGGTTACCCCAGCGGTATTCAGTCAAAAAATTTAGCTGGTAGAAATAACCCTCAGAGGGGTTAACATTGCAAACTCACCACAATATATATGTTTGTGAGCCCCAGCCAATTTTATGTCTCTAATGAGACTGCAGCTGCAGGATAGCGATCGCTGCGCTGTGGGGTGAGGAATCAGCACTCACCCAGCTGGCTGTGGTGTCTTATGAGGAGAGGAGCAGTCTGAGGAGCCCAGGAGCCTGTGTAATGGCCGCCACAGTGAGGGAGTCGCAGGAGAAGCGCCAGAGCGCGCGTCTTCCTGCTCAGAAGACCGGGAATAGTTAGGCCACGCCCCCTGCTAGCTCGAATATTGAGCGCGAACTCCCCCGCTCCTGCTCCCTCTCTGTCCTGCAGGTATCTGCCTGCGGACAAAAGATCACCACATCTACTTGTAACAGCGCTGTCACAGCAGCGCTGAAGCATACTGACATACATGTAATAGCGCTGCTCACTCAGACGCTAAAGCACTCACACATTATTATAATAAAAATTGTGTTGAAAACTCATCAGCTTAGCGCCACAGGGACCCTCAGGGTTTCTGGCGCTGTGCCCATGCTTCCCCCCAGGGCGGGAAGCGCAGTGACCCCAGTGTGTGGTTTGCGCCCCCGCCAGGGAAAAAACTCCTCATCCCCCAGGGCCGGCAAGGAGTCTGCAGGGACCATTATGTAGTTACAGATCCGCCAAGAGAGAGAGAGGCTGGTGAAATACACTGATAAACATGTAATAGCGCTGTCACCGCAGCGCTGAAGCATACTGATATACATGTAATAGCGCTGCCATCAGACGCTAAAGCACTCACACATTAATAATAAAATTTTTGTGTGGAGTACTCACCAGCCAAAGCGCCACAGGGACCCTCAGGGGTTTCTGGCGCTGTGCCCATGCTTCCCCCCAGGGTGAGGAACGCAGTGACCGCACGTGTGGTTTGCGTCCCGCCAGGGAAGCTCTCCTCATCCCCCAGGGCCAGCAAGGATTCTGCAGGGACTTTGAGTAAATACAGATCCGCCAAGGGAGAGGTTGGGGTACAGCAGCGCTGGTACCCCTGAGACCTCTAGACCAACTGGTGATCCAAGTCTCCTGTCCGAATATAAAATAATAAAATCTTCTGAGGAGCTGCATTAGCAGCGACCATCCTCTGGACCTCAAATCTTAGACTGGAGCTGAGTAGGAGGAGCCCGAGCTGGAGGGGCCAGCCAGTCAGCACTCTTTTGATCTGAGGTAACATCCTGATCTGGGGCTCCGCCTACCCATCAGTAATGAATACTGTGGCTCTCTTCCTTCCATCTGCAGCTGAAATATATATATATATATATATATATATATATATATATATATATATATATATAATATATTGTAACATTTCCGGGGGTTTAGCTCTAGGATCGCTGTCTGGGTAGACAGAATGGCATGAAAACAGTTCATTCAGACAGCAGTTCTGGTGCAAAACTGGCCGCAACCAGCTTTATTAAAGTCCACAGCAAAGCATAAACAGAAAACCTGGGCTTGTCTAGCCTCTAATTACACTTAGATAGATGGCCCTCTCTATCCGGGACCCAGACTCTACCAGTCTGTGCCCAAAACAACACATATCACATATGTTACCAGTATGGAGCTTCACAGATACTCCTCCTTGTGTCTGAAGGCACCTTCCATGTCCAGACTTGAGAGAGATCCACTCCTATTCAGCCGCTCTTCACACGGATTCGCACTGAGACTACTCCTATGTCCGGGGTCCTTCCTGCACCCAAACTGAGATAGCTCAAACACTCTTGGAGACTGCTTCCTTGTGCCAGGACACCTCTCTGTGTCCAGGCTAAAGACAGCTCTAACACTCTGGGAGACTGCTTCCTTGTGCCAGGACACCTCTCTGTGTCCAGGCTAAAGACAGCTCTAACACTCTGGAGACTGCTTCCTTGTGCCAGGACACCTCTCTGTGTCCAGGCTAAAGACAGCTCTAACACTCTTGGAGACTGCTTCCTTGTGCCAGGACACCTCTCTGTGTCCAGGCTAAAGACAGCTCTAACACTCTGAGACTGCTTCCTTGTGCCAGGACACCTCTCTGTGTCCAGCTAAAGACAGCTCTAACACTCTTGGAGACTGTTTCTTGTGCCAGGACACCTTCCTGTGTCCAGGCTAAACTAGCTCTCAGATTGTGTTTGCAGACACCTACTTCTGGTCTCCTAATTAAGACCTGAGTAGTTTCAGGCTTGTGCTGCAAGTGTGTGCTGAATGTGAGGTGTAGTGACCTTTCTCTACCACTAGGTTTACAAAGCCACACATTTCCCTTATACCTAGGTGAAATGTACACCCCATTCATCACATATTCACTCACTGTCTCACATATCCCCTCCCTCTTCTCCAGACCGGAGGGCTGGTCATCCAGACCGGAGGGCTGGTCAACAATCCAACAGAGACAGTGAACTCTGGACCAGTCATGGCCCTCATCAGCTTCATCCTCACCACTGTCATAGCCAACATCAGTTTTCTCTTCATCTGAAGCATTCGCACTACCCTGTACCCTCCCAGGCCTATACTCTCTGCGGGCCTCGGGTATCCTGCACGGTTTCATCTTGACCTTAGGGCCGGGCTCATTTTCGATATAGTGCCTGGCCAGAGAAGTACGACCCGACACATCAGAACACTTCTGCTGACTCTTCCTCAGAAACTCACGTACCTCCTGTCCCTGGTGCACTGACCATGTGTCACCAACTATCACAGAAGGTATAGGGGTTTTTTCACTTTTCTCCAGTTCCCCACTTTCAGGCTCTTCTGGCAGGACATGCCCAGAAGCCCCACCGTCAGTCCTAGACTCTACCTCTTCAGCCACATCACTTTGGTCTCCAATATCTCCATTTATTCCAGCCCTCAAGTTCTCCTTGATAGCGGCATCTGTATACTCAGAACCCGCCGGATTCTTCTCTTCCACCACGTTCTGCATCCCATCTGGGCTCCCGTGTGTCTGCAGCGGCAACAGAGTGACACATCGCTTTTCCCATTTGTTGGGACGTGGCTCCGATGTAGCCTCCCTGAAAGTGCGCTTGAGCTCACCAATGCCAGCTACTGATCCGGACCGTAACCCGTCCACGCCGCTGTCTTCGGCAGAAACAGATTCCTGGACAGAGTCAGTCCCCATATCTTCAGTCTTGTTCCTCACAGCTTCACTTGAGACCTCAGCTTCTGATGAGGCATCTGGCTTGGTGACCACCACTACCATGGCTTTTTCCACCTCTGCAGCATTACCTTCAGAGTCCTGGGCATGATGCAGCTCCATACCATACATTGATAACTTCTCATCTTCAACAGCATCCACTTGTGCTGTGTTCAGTTTCAGAGTCCTGCCTTTAAAGCTCAGCTCTCCTCCTTTCACCCTAGTCTTCGCCAGGGAACCGGCCAACTGTAAAACATCTTCAGATGCCATCTTCTGTCCGGCTGCAAGGTCAGCATCAGCCTTCCTCTCAGGACTCTCAACCTCCTCTGCTACCATGCCTTCCTCATTTGCACTGGTTGCTTGATTGTCAACAGATGATTCACTATCACTACCACTATCCCTGTCTGACCCCTTTTTCTCAGCCACATCCGGCTCACTTTCAGGGTTATACAATTCATTCTCATTCTCATCCTGCTCACTTTCAGGGGTATACAAGTCATTCTCATTCACATCCTGATCTGGAACCTTAGTTAACATGTCATCCACAACATTAACTTCACCATCTGGTCCCTCAAGTATGTGACTATGTGACAACCCCAGCACTATACTTCTATATAGCTCAGGTACTAGGAGCTGGCTCACGACCTCTCCCTGGACTTCAGTGTCCCTATACAACAGGTGAGTGTTTATGGCAACATGAGGAAACCTCTCCTCAGAGCCAGGCTCTTGGGAAACCTCATTTAGAACAATTATATTTTCCTGTGCCATTTTAAGAGTGGGGTCTCGCCATTGTTCACTCTCAAAATTGTCACAGGACACAGGTAAGTCAGGGACACTCGGTTCCCGAGAACCACCATCCTCGTCTCCCAACATCACCTGCAAAGGAATTTCATCACTATCACAGTCATCATTATTATCATTATCAGCATCAGCATCATTATCATGGTCATCATCATTATCATGATCATAATGATAATGATGATGATGATCATCATCATCATCATCATCATCATCACATAAGTTTAACGCCCCACTAGCATTGTGTTCCGCCCCTCGGGACTGCGCACCCTCAGTAGGAGCTTCATCACACTGTCCATCAGAAACACTTTTCCCCCAGAGATCCTTAGATCGGGGAAAGTTATTACCCAATATAACGGGTTGCACCAGGTTCTTCACTACCCCCCCTTCATATGAAACCTCCCCGAGTTTGGGGACCAAGTCCACGGCAGTCTCTGGGTAGACTTTGGTGTCTCTATGGATGCACACCATACTCAGGTGCTTATCAGGGATGAAGTCCCTATCAATCAGGCTGTGACATACGGAAGTCACTGGACTCTCTGAGTCCAAGAGGGCCTGTGCTGGGCAGTCATTTACAACCACCGGGGACACCTGTGGTTCAGTCTCTTCGGCTGAGGTGGACTCACACACAGGTTCTGCGCAGAGAGAGAGGGATCTGCCAACATCACAATACATAGGCTCCCCCTCTATTGGACAGTTGGCTGCAATTTCACGACATCTCCAACACTGTCCATCACACGTTCCCACCCATATGTCCCCTCGGGCCTGAACCCGCTTATCAGCATACCCCATGTCCCCAACAGCTGGAACGCTCTTACCGCGAGAGTTCAGCGTCCGGGAACTCTGAAGTGACGACCTCTCAGACGGCTGGTCACGGAGACAGTCTTTGCTGGCGAAGGCCTTCTCCATCAGGCTGACCAGACGATTGGCGTCCTGGTGGTCTCCTTGTCCGACCTCTGGCTGTACCTCAGGAGGACATGCTCGGGTGTAGCGGTTCACTATCCCCTTTTCAACTCCATAATCAGGTTTGCTGACTGCAGACTCCCAACTGCATCTCCAGTCATGAACTCCCCTGGCACGGGCTGTCACCGTAACACCCAGCCGGGTAAGAATCTCCGCTTTCAGCTTGGCATAGTCTTGGCTGTCCTGCTCGCTTAGGTCAGCATAGGCCCTTTGGGGTTCTCCAATCAGATAGGGTGCGACCATCATGGCCCATTTAGATAGGGGCAGATTCTCCTTCTCTGCCAGTCCCTCAAACCTAGTGAGATATACCTCCACATCGTCACGAGGTGTCATCTTTTTCAGGGACCGTCTTACCGCCTTCTTTACAGCGGACAATGCAGGTGACTTTGCCACATTACTTCGGGACGCGGCACCGAAATCCTTTTTTTTGTGCTGCCATCTGCTCAACAAATAACCGGTTATTCTCCTGCTGCTGCTGCAGGAATTGCTGCTGGGCCTGCTGCATGCGCCGCTGGGCCTGGACCAGGTACTCAATGAGCTCCTCCATACTGCCGGACTTATCTGTCTCAACCACGGAAGTCTTATGTTGCACATTAACTTGCGCCATTTGTTCAAACAGCGCCTCCATGCTGTCATCCATGCTGTCAGACTTCTCTGTCTCAACAACGGCAGTCTTCACTCAAGACATACACACTCCACAGTCTTTTCCACAGAAAATTCAGCTTTGCTGTGCAGACACTTTTTTTTTTTTTTTTTCCCCTGCAAACTCTATTAGGGCCACTGTCTCTTTAAGACTGCTCCAACAGACTTTTCCTTTGCTGCTGCACACTCCACAGTCTTTTCCACAACAAGTTCAGCTTTGCTGTGCAGACACACTTTTTTTTTTTCTTTTGCAAACTCTATTAGGGCTACTGTCTCTTTAAGACTGCTCCAACAGACGTTTCTTTTGCTGACACACTTTTTTTTCTCTGCTGCTGCTTCAAAAGACTTCTCTCCTTTATTGCTGTCTCTCGCCACTGTGCTGCACGCACATTCCAGCACCAATTGTATCAGCCACTGTGCTGCCCCAGCATTCTCCGCCAATTGTAAGCTTTTCAGGGGATATAGCTCTGGGATCGCCGTCCGGGTAGACGGAGTGGCACGGAAACAGTTCATTCACAGACAGCAGTTCTGGTAAAAACTGGCCGCAACCAGTTTTATTAAAGTCTACAGCAAACAGAACATAATCAAAACCAAATCATAAACATAAGACCTGGGCTTGTCCAGCCACTTACTACACTTAGATAGATTTCCCTATCTACCTGGGACCAGACTCTAACAGCCTGGGCCAAAACAACACATATGTTCAGCATTTACCAGCATGGAGTTTCACAGAGTCTCCTCCTTGTGTCTGAAGGCACCTTCAACGTCCAGACTTGAGAGAGCTCCCCTCCTATTCAGCAGCTATCCGCATGGATTCTCACAGAGACTACTCCTGTGTCCGGGGTACATCGAGCACCCAGACTGAGACAGCTCATATTCCTGGAGACTCCTTCTTGTGCCTGGACTCCTTGTCCAGACTAAGCGAGCTCTCTGACTGTGTTCGCAGACACCTACTTCTGGTCTCCTAATTAACAGCTGAATGGTTTCAGGCCTGAGCTGCAAGTGTGTACTGAATGTAAGGTGTAGTGACCTTTCTCTACCACTAGGTTTACAAAGCCATACATTTCCCCTATACCAGTCAGCAAAGTATCCAGGTGAAATGTACACCTGTCATGGGTGTATCGCCACAAGGATCGTCGCGATTACACACTCTGACTTCTCACAGCTGAGTTGCTGTTTCTTTGTGTTTGGTAATGAGGGAGTTAATTTTACCTAGCTCTTTGCTAAGACTAGGTCCAGCCTCGCCCGGCTGCTTTTGATTATGTTCTAATTAGATTCCTTCATATACTGCCAGTCTGCTTGTTAGATGCCGGTGAAAGCCTTTATGTAGTCTAGCAGACTGGATCGGTTCTGAGAATACTTAAGCTAAGAGCTCCTTAGTTGTTTTTACTCTTATAGCTTATAGTTTATCTCTGAGACCTTAGGTGTTCCTACTGTGTGTGAGTGTTGTATGTAAGACTTTATTTACTTTATTTCTTGTCTTTCTTGTATGTCTTTCTGTTCATTAACCGTTACCTGTTCATTCCCTTTGGTGGTAATCAGGGTCCTTCTTAGGACTAGATTACAGTTGGCAGGGATTGATAGGAGACAGGGTTTACGCTGGTGGCCTGGACCTCTGTACCTTTAACAGTACCTCCAGGTAGAGGGATTAGTTAGGACCCCAGTTTAGGGTCAGCATAGACCCCGGTCACCCTCTAGCCGGAGACAGCGTATAACGGATTCCGTATTGACCCACTGGACTTTCTGTCAGGTAATTCTATGTTATCATATATCTATGCGCATGTTATATTGTATGTTGCCCTTTTGATATAGATTACTGTCATCACATATATATATATATCTGCTATACAGCGTGACATTTTCACCGGCCATACTAAAGATTCTCTCCAGCTGTCATGGATCCAGTAGCCCAGCTGGCCCGGCAGTTGCAGGGGTTGTCCATGGAGTTTGCAGACATTAAGTCCAAGGTTTTGTTCCCCCCGGAGCAAACCAGATCTGAACCTAAGGTTGCTCTCCCGGACAGGTTCACTGGTGGGCGGGTCAAATTTTTTACTTTCCGGGAGGCATGTAAATTGTACTTTCGGCTGCGGCCTCGGTCATCTGGGAGTGAAGAGCAGAGGGTGGGAATTGTTATCTCGCTCTTACAAGGGGACCCTCAATCTTGGGCGTTCTCTATTCCTCCAGGCTCCCCAGATCTCCAGTCAGTGGATCGATTTTTTACTGCCCTGGGTCTGGTATATGATGATCCGGATCGAGTTTCCCTTGCTGAAACAAAGTTACGTAAAATACGGCAAGGAAATCGTCCAGCGGAGGAATATTCTTCTGAGTTCCGTAGATGGGCAACAGATACTCAGTGGAATGACCCAGCTCTTAGGAGCCAGTTTTGTCAAGGGTTGTCTGACAAATTAAAAGATGTGTTGGCTCAGTATGATTCTCCTCCATCACTGGAGGCTGCTATGGCCCTCGCTATTCGCATGGATAGACGAATTCGGGGAAGACGCGAGGTAACTCCGCCTCCCGTGATGACTCCACCTACTACTAAAGTCCCTTATACTGAGGTTCCCCTGGTCTGTTCTGAGGAACCCATGCAGTTGGGAGGGACATCTTTTTGTAGGAGGGAATTGGCGGTGCACCGCAAGACTAGAAGGTGTTTCTTTTGCGGGAGAGAGGGACATTTTGTTGGGGGGTGTCCATCCCGGGCCTCTTTGAGCAAAGGAGTTAACCTGGGAGTGTGTATTTCGTCCCCAAATCCCTCTCAGTTTCTCGTGCCTGCGGAGGTGGTGATTGGTACTAGAACTGACAGGATTTCTGTTTTTCTTGATAGTGGGTCCGGGGCTAATCTGGTGGACGCTCGGTTTGCCCAGGTGCATGGTATGCAACTGAGTGTATTGGCCAAACCGGTCCCTATAGTCTCTATTGATTCTAGACCTCTCGGTCAAGGTAGCTTGGTACAAGCTGTTCATAACATAGATCTTCGAGTAGGGGCAAGACATAAAGAGCAATTGTCTTGTTATGTGTTGGAGGGTCTACCTACTCCTATTGTGTTGGGACTTCCTTGGTTGGCTAAACATAACCCAGTGATTGATTGGCAATCCGGAAAGATAAGCCAGTGGGGTGAATTTTGCAGGAATAACTGCATGAGCACGGTCATCGGTGCGGTTGTGCCTAGGACTTTGTCTCCTTTTCTGGAGGACTTTGGGGAGATGTTCTCAGAGGAGGGGTGTAAAGAGTTACCTCCTCATCGCGCATATGACTGCTCAATAAAGTTGCTTCCTGATGCCTTATCTCGTACTTTCCCAGGGGCCGGGAAGACGGATGATCCGGTTCCTATTCCTCAGGAGGGAGTTGTAGTGTCAGCTGTATGCTCTGAGCTTGAGGAGGAGGTATTGGGGGCTCAGGGGGACGCCCCGGTGGGACTTCCAGGGAGACTGATAGTTCCAGATCGGTTAAGACTGAAGGTTACGGGGAACCGTTACAAACGGATGGCTGATAGGGGGAGAGTTTCTGGTCTAGATCTGAAGGTGAACGATCTAGTTTGGTTGTCTACCAGGAATATAAAACTTAAAGTTTCCTCCTGGAGGTTGGGTCCCAGATTCATCGGGCCGTACAGGATCAGTTCCATAATTAATCCTGTGGCATTTCGTCTGGACCTCCCTCCTACGTTTAAAATTCATAATGTGTTTCACAAGTCATTACTTAAAAAGTATGTGGCACCAGTCATACCGTCACCTCTACCTCCGCCTTCAGTAGTGGTCAATGATAACGTGGAATTTCATGGGTCGAAAATCATTGACTCACGTCTCAGTCGCCGATCCCTTCAGTACTTGGTTCATTGGAGGGGGTATGGTCCTGTGGAGAGGACGTGGGTCCCTGCGTCTGATGTTAACGCAGATCGATTGGTTCGGACCTTTCACACAACTCACCCGGGCAGACCTAGCCCTGAGGGTCCGGAGTCCCCTCGTAGAGGGGGGGGTACTGTCATGGGTGTATTGCCACAAGGATCGTCGCGATTACACACTCTGACTTCTCACAGCTGAGTTGCTGTTTCTTTGTGTTTGGTAATGAGGGAGTTAATTTTACCTAGCTCTTTGCTAAGACTAGGTCCAGCCTCGCCCGGCTGCTTTTGATTATGTTCTAATTAGATTCCTTCATATACCTGCCAGTCTGCTTGTTAGATGCCGGTGAAAGCCTTTATGTAGTCTAGCAGACTGGATCGGTTCTGAGAATACTTAAGCTAAGAGCTCCTTAGTTGTTTTTACTCTTATAGCTTATAGTTTATCTCTGAGACCTTAGGTGTTCCTACTGTGTGTGAGTGTTGTATGTAAGACTTTATTTACTTTATTTCTTGTCTTTCTTGTATGTCTTTCTGTTCATTAACCGTTACCTGTTCATTCCCTTTGGTGGTAATCAGGGTCCTTCTTAGGACTAGATTACAGTTGGCAGGGATTGATAGGAGACAGGGTTTACGCTGGTGGCCTGGACCTCTGTATCTTTAACAGTACCTCCAGGTAGAGGGATTAGTTAGGACCCCAGTTTAGGGTCAGCATAGACCCCGGTCACCCTCTAGCCGGAGACAGCGTATAACGGATTCCGTATTGACCCACTGGACTTTCTGTCAGGTAATTCTATGTTATCATATATCTATGCGCATGTTATATTGTATGTTGCCCTTTTGATATAGATTACTGTCATCACATATATATATATCTGCTATACAGCGTGACAACACCCCATTCAACACACATACTCTCACTGTCTCACAATATATATTGTGAGACAGTGAGTGAATATGTGATGAATGGGGTGTACATTTCACCTAGGTATAAGGGAAATGTGTGGCTTTGTAAACCTAGTGGTAGAGAAAGGTCACTACACCTCACATTCAGCACACACTTCAGCACAAGCCTGAAACTACTCAGGTCTTAATTAGGAGACCAGAAGTAGGTGTCTGCAAACACAATCTGAGAGCTAGTTTAGCCTGGACACAGGAAGGTGTCCTGGCACAAGAAACAGTCTCCAAGAGTGTTAGAGCTGTCTTTAGCCTGGACACAGAGAGGTGTCCTGGCACAAGGAAGCAGTCTCCAAGAGTGTTAGAGCTGTCTTTAGCCTGGACACAGAGAGGTGTCCTGGCACAAGGAAGCAGTCTCCAAGAGTGTTAGAGCTGTCTTTAGCCTGGACACAGAGAGGTGTCCTGGCACAAGGAAGCAGTCTCCAAGAGTGTTTGAGCTATCTCAGTTTGGGTGCAGGAAGGACCCCGGACATAGGAGTAGTCTCAGTGCGAATCCGTGTGAAGAGCGGCTGAATAGGAGTGGATCTCTCTCAAGTCTGGACATGGAAGGTGCCTTCAGACACAAGGAGGAGTATCTGTGAAGCTCCATACTGGTAACATATGTGATATGTGTTGTTTTGGGCACAGACTGGTAGAGTCTGGGTCCCGGATAGAGAGGGCCATCTATCTAAGTGTAATTAGAGGCTAGACAAGCCCAGGTTTTCTGTTTATGCTTTGTTTTAATCTGTTTGCTGTGGACTTTAATAAAGCTGGTTGCGGCCAGTTTTGCACCAGAACTGCTGTCTGAATGAACTGTTTTCATGCCATTCTGTCTACCCAGACAGCGATCCTAGAGCTAAACCCCCGGAAATGTTACAATTGGCGGAGAATGCTGGGGCAGCACAGTGCCTGATACAGTTAGTGCTGGAGTGTGTATGCAGCACAGTGGCGAGAGACAGCATTAAAGGTGAAGTCTATTGAAATAGCAGCAGAAAAAAAAAAAAAGTGTGTCAGCAGAAACGTCTGTTTGGAGCAGTCTTGGAGAGACAGTGGCCCTGATAGGGTCTGCAGAGAGAAAATGTATGCACAGCAAAGCTGAACTTGTTGTGAAAATGACTGTGGAATGTGCAGCAGCAAAAGAAAAGTCTGTGGAGCAGTCTTAAAGAGACAGGAGCCCTAATAGACTTTGCAAAGGAAAAAAAAAAAAAAGTGTCTGCACAGCAGAGCTGAATTTTTCTATGGAAAAGACTGTAGAGTGTGTATGTCTTGAGTGAAGACTACCGTTGTTAAGACAGAGAAGTCTGACAGCATGGATGACAGCATGGAGGCGCTGTTTGAACAAATGGCACAAGTTAATGTGCAACATAAAACTGCCGGGGTTGAGACAGATAAGTCCGGCAGTATGGAGGAGCTCATTGAGTACCTGGCCCAGGCCCAGCGGAGCCTGCAGCAGAGCATGGAGCAGCAGCGCCTGCAGCACCAGCAGCGCATGCAGCAGGCCCAGCAGCAATTCCTGCAGCAGCAGCAGGAGAATGACCAGTTGTTTTTTGAGCAGATTGCAGCTCTCAACACCTCGTCCCAGAGTAATGTTGTGAAGGTACCTGCGTTGTCCGCTGTAAAGAAGGCGGTAAGACGGTCCTTGAGAAAAATGACACCTCGTGATGATGTGGAGGTATATCTTACTAGGTTTGAGAGACTGGCAGAGAAGGAGAATCTGCCACTATCTGAATGGGCCATGGCGGTCGTACCATATCTGATTGGGGAACCCCAAAAAGTCTGGGCTGACCTGAGCAAGCAGGACAGCGAAGACTATGCCAAGTTGAAAGCGGCGATTCTTACCCGGCTGGGTGTTACGGTGACAGCCCGTGCCAGGGGAGTTCATGACTGGAGATGCAGTTGGGAGTCTGCAGTAAGCAAACCTGATTATGGAGTTGAAAAGGTGATAGTGAACCGCTACACCCGAGCACGTCCTCCTGAGGTACAGCCGTCTGAGAGGTCGTCACTTCAGAGTTCCCGGACGCTGAACTCTCGCGGTAAGAGCGTTCCAGCTGTTGGGGACATGGGGTATGCTGATAAGCGGGTTCAGGCCCGAGGGGACATGTGGGTGGGAGAGTGTGATGGACAGTGTTGGAGCTGGCGTGAAATTGCAGCCAACTGTCCAATAGAGGGGGAGCCTATGTGTTGTGATGTTGGCAGATCCCTCTCTCTGCGCAGAACCTGTGTGAGTGTCCACCTCTGCCGAAGAGACTGGACCACAGGGGTCCCCGGTGGTTGTAAATGACTGCCCAGCACAGGCCCTCTTGGACTCAGAGAGTCCAGTGACTTCCGTATGTGACAGCCTGATTGATAGGGACTTCATCCCTGATAAGCACCTGAGTAT
Organism: Oophaga sylvatica; assembly: GCA_033576555.1. NCBI lineage: Eukaryota > Metazoa > Chordata > Amphibia > Anura > Dendrobatidae > Oophaga > Oophaga sylvatica. Next base: position 884,986,615 of record JARQOD010000001.1, read on the forward strand.
GGTGTGCATCCATGGAGACACCAAAGTCTACCCAGAGACTGCCGTGGACTTGGTCCCCAAACTCGGGGAGGTTTCATGTGAAGTGGGGGTAGTGAAGACCCTGGTGCAACCCGTTATATTGGGTAATGACTTTCCCCGGTCTAAGGATCTCTGGGGGAAAAATGTTTCTGATGGACAGTGTGATGAAGCTCCTATTGAGGGTGCGCAGTCCCGAGGGGCGGAACACAATGCTAGTGGGCCGTTAAACTTATGTGATAATGATGATGATGATCATGATAATGATGATGACCATGATAATGATGATGATGATAATGATGATGATGATGATGATGATCATGATAATGATGATGACCATGATGATGATGCTGATGCTGATAATGATAGTGATGATGATCATGATAGTGATGATGATACTGATCATAGTCATGATAATGATATTGATAATAATGATGACTGTGATAGTGATGAAATTCCTTTGCAGGTGATGTTGGGAGACGAGGATGGTGGTTCTCGAGAACCGAGTGTCCCTGACTTACCTGTGTCCTGTGACAATTTTGAGAGTGAGCAGTGGCGAGACCCCTCTCTTAAAACGGCACAGGAAAATTGATTGTTCTAAATGAGGTTTCCCAGGAGCCTGGCTCTGAGGAGAGGTTTCCTCATGCTGCCATGAACAATAGCCTATTGTATAGGGACACTGAAGTCCAGGGAGAGGTCGTGAGTCAGCTCCTGGTACCTGAGCTATATAGAAGTATAGTGCTGGGGTTGTCACATAGTCACATACTTGAGGGACCAGATGGTGAAGTTAATGTTGTGGATGACATGTTAACTAAGGTTCCAGATCAAGATGTGAATGAAAATGAATTGTATAACCCTGACAGTGAGCAGGATGTGAATGAAAATGAATTGTATAACCCTGACAGTGAGCAGGATGTGAATGAAAATGAAGTGTATAGCCCTGACAGTGAGCCAGATGTGGCTGAGAAAAAGGGGTCAGATAGTGATAGTGAATTATCTGATGACCATAAAGCAACCAGTGCAAATGAGGAAGGCATGGTAGCAGAGGAGGTTGAGAGTCCTGAGAAGAAAGCTGATGCTGACCTTGCAGCCGACAGAAGATGGCATCTGAAGATGTTTTACAGTTGGCCGGTTCCCTGGCGAAGACTAAGGTGAAAGGAGGAGCTGAGCTTTAAAGGCAGGACTCTGAAACTGAACACAGCACAAGTGGATGCTGTTGAAGATGAGAAGTTGTCAGTGTGTGGTGTGGATCTGCATCATGCCAAGGACTCTGAAGGTGATGCTGCAGAGGTGGAAAAAGCCATGGAAGTGGTGGTCACCAAGCAGATGCCTCATCAGAAGCTGAGGTTTCAAGTGAAGCTGTGAGGAGCAAGACTGAAGATATGGGGACTGACTCTGTCCAGGAATCTGTTTCTGCCGAAGACAGCGGCGTGGACGGGTTACGGTCCGGATCAGTAGCTGCAACTCGTGAAGCTCAGGCTGGAAGTTCGGCGCCCGGAGCCCCAGCAGTGTTCCCGAGTGATACCAAGGATCTGGATAAATCACAAGATGAGATTTTGAGACATCAGGCTGGCATTGGTGAGCTCAAGCGCACTTTCATGGAGTCTACATCGGAGCCACGTCCCAACAAATGGGAAAAGTGATGTGTCACTCCGTTGCCGCTGCAGACACACGGGAGCTCAGATGGGATGCAGAACGTGGTGGAAGAGAAGAATCCGGCGGGTTTTGAGTATACAGATGCAGCTATCAAGGAGAACTTGAAAGCTGGAATAAATGGAGATATTGGAGACCATAATGATGTGACTGAAGAGGTAGAATGTAAGACTGACGGTAGGGCTTCTGAGCATGTTCTACCAGAAGAGCCTGAAGAAGGGGCCGAAGACATAAAGGACGTCCAACAGGTACCAGATGAATTGAGTACTTCTCAGAAAAAACTCCAAACTGTGATGAAGGAGTGTGGTGAAAGCCATGAGCATCTTCGTGAGAAAGTCAATGAAGTAAAAGGAAGAATACAGGGAATCTCTTCGTTGCAAGAGCAAATGCTGCTCAATAAGTCTAAGGCTCTATATAAGAATGCTGTTGTCACGGTAGAACATTACAATTCAGCTGGAGACTTAGCGGATGAATTATGTGTACTGCAAAAGAAAAACGATCTGCTCCTTCTACAGTCCCAATCATTTGAACAGAGTAGCTTAAAATGGTCAGAGACCATGGCAGAGGAGCTTAAGGTCTGTGAAATAGACTTTATGAGTCCACCGATATTCAAGAAAATAGATGTGCTAAAGAGGGTTCAAGGGGAACTAGAGAAAAGTAAAAAAACCCCTATACCTTCTGTGATAGTTGGTGACACATGGTCAGTGCACCAAGGACAGGAGGTACGTGAGTTTCTGAGGAAGAGTCAGCAGAAGTGTTCTGATGTGCCGGGTCGTACTTCTCTGGCCAGGCACTATATCGAAACTGAGCCTGGCCCTAAGGTCAAGATGAAACCGTGCAGGATACCCGAGGCCCGCAGAGAGCATAGGCCTGGGAGGGTACAGGGTAGTGCGGATGCTTCAGATGAAGAGAAAGCTGATGTTGGCTATGGCTCAGGTGAAGATACAGATGACAGTAGTGAAGATGAAGCTGATGAAGGCCATGACTGGTCCAGAGTTCACTGTCTCTTTTGGATTGTTGACCAGCCCTCCGGTCTGGATGACCAGCCCTCCGGTCTGGAGAAGAGGGGGGGGATATGTGAGACAGTGAGAGTATGTGTGTTGAATGGGGTGTACATTTCACCTGGATACTTTGCTGACTGGTATAGGGGAAATGTATGGCTTTGTAAACCTAGTGGTAGAGAAAGGTCACTGCACCTTACATTCAGTACACACTTGCAGCCTGAAACCATTCAGCTGTTAATTAGGAGACCAGAAGTAGGTGTCTGCGAACACAGTCAGAGAGCTCGCTTAGTCTGGACAAGGAGTCCAGGCACAAGAAGGAGTCTCCAGGAATATGAGCTGTCTCAGTCTGGGTGCTCGATGTACCCCGGACACAGGAGTAGTCTCTGTGAGAATCCATGCGGATAGCTGCTGAATAGGAGGGGAGCTCTCTCAAGTCTGGACGTTGAAGGTGCCTTCAGACACAAGGAGGAGACTCTGTGAAACTCCATGCTGGTAAATGCTGAACATATGTGTTGTTTTGGCCCAGGCTGTTAGAGTCTGGTCCCAGGTAGATAGGGAAATCTATCTAAGTGTAGTAAGTGGCTGGACAAGCCCAGGTCTTATGTTTATGATTTGGTTTTGATTATGTTCTGTTTGCTGTAGACTTTAATAAAACTGGTTGCGGCCAGTTTTTACCAGAACTGCTGTCTGTGAATGAACTGTTTCCGTGCCACTCCGTCTACCCGGACGGCGATCCCAGAGCTATATCCCCTGAAAAGCTTACAATATATATATATACACAATGTTCCAAATTATTATGCAAATGATATTTTTCTATGATTTTCCTAAGTGGTTGGTGCAAATGACAGTCAGTCTAATAAAAGTCATCACCCGTTAGTGTATACATCAAATTTTATTGAAGAAACCTCCCAATGATAACAGTATAATCTCCAAAATTAATAAAAACTCAAAATGCACTGTTCCAAATTATTAGGCACAGTAGAATTTCTAAACATTTGATATGTTTTAAAGAACTGAAAATGCTCATTTGTGGAATTTGCAGCATTAGGAGGTCACATTCACTGAACAAAAAAGCTATTTAACTCCAAAACATCCTAACAGGCCAAGTTACATGTTAACATAGGAACCCTTCTTTGATATCACCTTCACAATTCTTGCATCCATTGAACTTGTGAGATTTTTTGGAGAGTTTCTTCTTGTATTTCTTTGCATGAAGTCAGAATAGCCTCCCAGAGCTGCTGCTTTGATGTGAACTGCCTCCACCCTCTCAGATCTTTGCTTGACGATACTCTAAAGGTTCTCTATAGGGTTGAGGTCAGGGGAAGATAGTGGCCAGACCATGAGTTTATCTCCTTTTATGCCCATAGCAGCCAATGACTCAGAGGTATTCTTTGCAGCATGAGATGGTGCATTGTCATGCATGAAGATGATTTTGCTCTTGAAGGCACGTTTCTGCTTTTTATACCATGGAAGAAAGTTGTCAGTCAGAAACTCTATATACTTTGCAGAGGTCATTTTCACACCTTCAGGAACCCTACCAGCTGTTTCCCCATGATTTCGGTCCAAAACATGACTCCACCTCCTTGCTGACGTCACAGCCTTGTTGGGACATGGTGGCCATCCACCAACCATCCACTACTCTATCCATCTGGACCATCCAGGGTTGCTCAACACTCATCAGTAAACAAGACTGTTTGAAAATTAGTCTTCATGTATGTCTGGGCCCACTACAACTGTTTCTGCTTGTGAGCAGTGTTTAGGGGTGGCCGAAAAGTAGATTTATGCACCACATCAAGCCTTTGAAGGATCCTACACCTTGAGGTTCGAGGGACTCCAGAGGCACCAGCAGCTTCAAATATCTGTTTACTGGTTTGTAATGGCTTTGTAGCAGCTGCTCTCTTAATCCGATGAACTTGCCTGGCAGAAACCTTCCTCATTCTGCCTTTATCAGCACGAACACGTCTGTGCTCAGAATCAACCACAAATCTCTTAACAGTACGATGTTCACGCTTAAGTTTTTTGGAAATATCTAATGTTTTCATCCATTGACCAAGGCATTGCCCTATTTGATGCTTTTCAGCATGACTATGAAAATCATACATTCACACTGAAGGCATCAAAACTATGAATTAACACATGTGGAATTATAGACTTAACAAAAAAGTGTGAAACAACTGAAAATATGTCTTATATTCTAGGTTCTTCAAAGTAGCCACCTTTTGCCTTGATTACTGCTTTGCACACTCTTGGCATTCTCTTGATGAGCTTCAAGAGGTAGTCACCGGAAATGGTTTTCACTTCACAGGTGTGCCCTGTCAGGTTTAATAAGTGGGATTTCTGTCCTTATAAATGGGGTTGGGACCATCAGTTGTGTTGTGCAGAAGTCTGGTGGATACACAGCTGATAGTCCTACTGAATAGACTGTTAGAATTTGTATTATGGCAAAAAAAAAAGCAGCTAAGTAAAGAAAAATGAGTGGCCATCATTACTTTAAGAAATTAAGGTCAGTCAGTCCGAAAAATTGGGAAAACTTTGAGAGTGTCCCCAAGTGCAGTTGCAAAAACCATCAAGCGCTACAAAGAAACTGGCTCACATGAGGACCGCCCCAGGAAAGGAAGACCAAGAGTCACCTCTGCTTCTGAGGAAAGTAATAGAATAGAATTGAAACCGATTACTTCTTCCAAGGATATTATCTCTCTCCAACTTGAAAAATGTTTGTATAAAACCTATATGTAATTTTAATTTGCTTTTGATTAACAGGTCTGTTTTGAAAAGTTTTGTAATGTTTTTTCTAAGTTCGGTCCTTTTCTCCTCTCCCCATATCTCAACCTTCCCTCCCTACCCCCCCTTCCCCTTGTCTTTCCACCCAATTAAAATATTTAAAACCCTAATAAAACTATTTGAAAAACCTCTGCTTCTGAGGATAAGTTTATCCGAGTCACCAGCCTCAGAAATCGCAGGTTAACAGCAGCTCAGATTAGAGACCAGATCAATGCCACACAGAGTTCTAGCAGCAGACACATCTCTACAACAACTGTTAAGAGGAGACTTTGTGCAGCAGGCCTTTATGGCAAAATAGCTGCTAGGAAACCATTGCTAAGGACAGGCAACAAGCAGAAGAGACTTTTTTGGGCTAAAGAACACAAGGAATGGACATTAGACCAATGGAAATCTGTGCTTTGGTCTGATGAGTCCAAATTTGATATCTTTGGTTCCAACCACCGTGTCATTGTGCGACGCAGAAAAGGTGAACGGATGGATTCTACATGCCTGGTTCCCACCGTGAAGCATGGAGGAGGAGGTGTGATGGTGTGGGGGTGCTTTGCTGGTGATACTATTGGGGATTTATTCAAAATTGAAGGCATACTGAACCAGCATGGCTACCACAGCATCTTGCAGCGGCATGCTATTCCATCTGGTTTGCGTTTAGTTGGACCATCATTTATTTTTCAACAGGACAATGACCCCAAACACACCTACCGGCTGTGTAAGGGGTATTTGACCAAGAAGGAGAGTGATGGGGTGCTACGCCAGATGACCTGGCCTCACAGTCACCAGACCTGAACCCAATTGAGATGGTTTGGGGTGAGCTGGACCGCAGAGGGAAGGCAAAAGGGCCAACAAGTGCTAAGCATCTCTGGGAACTCCAAGATTGTTGGAAGACCATTTCCGGTGACTACCTCTTGAAGCTCATCAAGAGAATGCCAAGAGTGTACAAAGCAGTAATCAAAGCAAAAGGTGGCTACTTTGAAGAACCTAGAATATAAGGCATATTTTCAGTTGTTTCACACTTTTTTCTAAAGTATATAATTCCACATGTGTTAATTCATAGTTTTGATGCCTTCAGTGTGAATGTACAATTTTCATAGTCATGAAAATACAGAAAAATCTTTAAATGAGAAGGTGTGCCCAAATTTTTGGTCTGTACTGTGTGTATATATATATATATATATATATATATATATATATATATATATATATATATATATATATTGTAGCCTTTCCGGGGTTTTAGCTCTAGGATCGCTGTCTGGGTAGACAGAATGGCATGGAAACAGTTCATTCAGACAGCAATTATGGTAAAAAAACTGGCCGCAACCAGCTTTATTAAAGTCCACAGCAAACAGATTAAAACAAAGCATAAACAGAAAACCTGGGCTTGTCTAGCCTCTAATTACACTTAGATAGATGGCCCTCTCTATCCGGGACCCAGACTCTACCAGTCTGTGCCCAAAACAACACATATCACATATGTTACCAGTATGGAGCTTCACAGATACTCCTCCTGTGTCTGAAGGCACCTTCCATGACCAGACTTGAGAGAGATCCACTCCTATTCAGTAGTCATTATGCTGGAGGTTCACAGAGACACTCCTGTGTCCGGGGTCCTTCCTGCACCCAGACTGAGACGGCTCCCCTCCTCTTCAGTAATCATCAGCATGGAGGTTCACAGAGACACTCCTGTGTCCGGGGTCCTTCCTGCACCCAGACTGAGACGGCTCCCCTCCTCTTCAGTAATCATCAGCATGCATGCTCACAGAGACTGCTTCCTTGTGCCAGGACACCTCTCTGTGTCCAGGCTGAAGACAGCTCTAACACTCTTGGAGCATTCTCACAGAGACTGCTTCCTTGTGCCAGGACACCTCTCTGTGTCCAGGCTGAAGACAGCTCTAACACTCTTGGAGACTGTTTCTTGCGCCAGGACACCTCCCTGTGTCCAGGCTAAACTAGCTCCCACACTCTTGGAGACACCTTCTGTGCCTGGACCCCTTGTCCAGACTGAATGAGCTCTCAGATTGTGTTTGCAGACACCTACTTCTGGTCTCCTAATCAAGACCTGAGTAGTTTCAGGCCTGTGCTGCAAGTGTGTGCTGAATGTGAGGTGTAGTGACCTTTCTCTACCACTAGGTTTACAAAGCCACACATTTCCCTTATACCTAGGCGAAATGCACACCCCATTCAACACACATTCCTTCACTGTCTCACATATCCCCTCCCTCTTCTCCAGACCGGAGGGCTGGTCATCCAGACCGGAGGGCTGGTCAACAATCCAACAGAGACAGTGACCTCTGGACCAGTCATGGCCCTCATCAACTTCATCCTCACCACTGTCATAGCCAACATCAGCTTTCTCTTCATCTGAAGCATCCGCACTACCCTGTACCCTCCCAGGCCTATGCTCTCTGCGGGCCTCGGGTATCCTGCACGGTTTCATCTTGACCTTAGGGCCGGGCTCATTTTCGATATAGTGCCTGGCCAGAGAAGTACGACCCGACACATCAGAACACTTCTGCTGACTCTTCCTCAGAAACTCACGTACCTCCTGTCCCTGGTGCACTGACCCTGTGTCACCAACTATCACAGAAGGTATAGGGGGTTTTTCACTTTTCTCCAGTTCCCCACTTTCAGGCTCTTCTGGCAAGACATGCCCAGAAGCCCCACCGTCCGTCCCACACTCTACTTCCTCAGTCACCTCTGGCTCACTGTCAGGGCTATACCCTTCATTTTCATTCATATCCTGCTCACTTTCAGGAGTATAGAATTCATTCTCATTCATATCCTGCTCACTTTCAGGAGTATAGAATTCATTCTCATTCACATCCTGATCTGGAACCTTAGTTAACATGTCATCCACAACATTAACTTCATCATCTGGTCCCTCAAGTATGTGACTATGTGACAACCCCAGCACTACACTTCTATATAGTTCAGGTACTAGGAGCTGACTCACAACCTCTCCCTGGACTTCAGTGTTTATGGCAACATGAGAGAACCTCTCCTCAGAGTCAGGCTCCTGGGAAACCTCATTTAGAACAATCATATTTTCCTGTGCTGTTTTAAGAGAGGGTTCTCGCCACTGCTCACTCTCAAAACCGTCACAGGACACAGGCAAGTCAGGGACACTCGGTTCCCGAGAACCACCATCCTCGTCTCCCAACATCACCTGCAAAGGAATTTCATCACTATCACAGTCATCATTATTATCAACATCATTATCATGACTATGATCAGTATTATCATCACTATCATTACCAGCATCAGCACCATTTTCATGGTCATCATCATTATCAGGTTCATCATCATCATTAGCATTATCATCATCATTATCACATAATTTTAACATCCCACTAGCATCGTGTTCCGCCCCTCGGGACTGCGTACCCTCAGTAGGGGCTTCATCACACTGTCCATCAGAATCACCCTTCCCCCAGAGATCCTTAGACCGGGGAAAGTCATTACCCAATATAACGGGTTGCACCAGGGTCTTCACTACCCCCACTTCACATGAAATCTCCCCGAGTTTGGGGACCAAGTCCACGGCAGTCTCTGGGTAGACTTTGGTGTCTCCATGGATGCACACCATACTCAAGTGCTTATCAGGGATGAAGTCCCTATCAATCAGGCTGTCACATACGGAAGTCACTGGACTCTCTGAGTCCAAGAGGGCCTGCGCTGAGCAACCATTTGTAACCACTGGGGACACCTGTGGTCCAGTCTCTTCGGTTGCGGTGGTCACACACACAGGCTCTGCGCAGAGAGAGAGGGACCTGCCAACATCACGGCACATAGGCTCCCCCTCTAGTGGACAGTTGGCTGCAATTTCACGACATCTCCAACACTGTCCATTACACTCTTCCACCCAATGTCCCCTCGGGCCTGAACCCGCTTATCAGCATACCCCATGTCCCCAACAGCTGGAACGCTCTTACCGGGAGAGTTCGACGTCCGGGAACTCTGAAGTGACGTCCTCTCAGACGGCTGTACCTCAGGAGAACATGCTCGGGTGTAGCGGTTCACTGTAGGACATGCTCGGGTGTAGCGGTACACTACCACCTTTTCAACTCCATAATCAGGCCTGCTGACTGCAGACTCCCAACTGTATCTCCAGTCATGAACTCCCCTGGCATGGGCTGTCACCGTAACACCCAGCCGGGTAAGAATCTCCACTTTCATCTTAGCATAGTCTTGGCTGTCCTGCTCGGTCAGGTCAGCATATGCCCTTTGGGGCTCTCCAATCAGATATGGTGCGACCATCATGGCCCATTCAGATAGGGGCAGATTCTCCTTCTCTGCCAGTCTCTCAAACCTAGTGAGATATACCTCCACATCATCACGAGGTGTCATCTTTTCCAAGGACCGTCTTACCGCCCTCTTCATAGCGGACAAGTCAGGTGACTTTGCAACATTACTTTGGGACGATGCACCACAAGTCCCCTGCAGTGCTGCAACCTGCTCAAAAAACAACCGGTTATTCTCCTGCTGCTGCTGCAGGATTTGCTGCTGGTACTGCTGCATTTGCCGCTGGTACTGCAGGCGCTGCTGCTCCATGCTCTGCTGCATGCTTCGCTGGGCCTGTACCAGGTACTCAATGAGCTCCTTCACACGGCCGGACTTATCTGTCTCAACCACGGCAGTTTTATGTTGCACATTAACTTGTGCCATTTGTTCAAACAGCGCCTCCATGCTGTCATCCATGCTGTCAGACTTCTCTGTCTTAACAACGGCAGTCTTCACTCAAGACATACACACTACACAGCGTTTTTCCACAGAAAATTCAGCCTTGCTGTGCAACCACTTTTTTTTTTTTTTCCTTTGCAAAGTCTATTAGGGCTACTGTCTCTTTAAGACTGCTCCACAAACTTTTCTTTTGCTGCTGCACATTCCACAGTCATTTTCACAACAAGTTCAGCTTTGCTGTGCATACATTTTCTCTCTGCAGACCCTATCAGGGCCACTGTCTCTCCAAGACTGCTCCAAACAGACGTTTCTGCTGACACACACTTTTTTTTTTCTCTGTTGCTATTTCAATAGACTTCACCTTTAATGCTGCCTCTTGCCACTGTGCTGCATGCACACTCCAGCACTAACTGTACCAGGCCCTGCGCTGCCCGCATTCTCCACCAATTGTAGCCTTTCCGGGGGTTTTAGCTCTAGGATCGCTGTCTGGGTAGACAGAATGGCATGGAAACAGTTCATTCAGACAGCAATTATGGTAAAAAACTGGCCGCAACCAGCTTTATTAAAGTCCACAGCAAACAGATTAAAACAAAGCATAAACAGAAAACCTGGGCTTGTCTAGCCTCTAATTACACTTAGATAGATGGCCCTCTCTATCCGGGACCCAGACTCTACCAGTCTGTGCCCAAAACAACACATATCACATATGTTACCAGTATGGAGCTTCACAGATACTCCTCCTGTGTCTGAAGGCACCTTCCATGACCAGACTTGAGAGAGATCCACTCCTATTCAGTAGTCATTATGCTGGAGGTTCACAGAGACACTCCTGTGTCTGGGGTCCTTCCTGCACCCAGACTGAGACGGCTCCCCTCCTCTTCAGTAATCATCAGCATGGAGGTTCACAGAGACACTCCTGTGTCCGGGGTCCTTCCTGCACCCAGACTGAGACGGCTCCCCTCCTCTTCAGTAATCATCAGCATGCATGCTCACAGAGACTGCTTCCTTGTGCCAGGACACCTCTCTGTGTCCAGGCTGAAGACAGCTCTAACACTCTTGGAGCATTCTCACAGAGACTGCTTCCTTGTGCCAGGACACCTCCTGTGTCCAGGCTGAAGACAGCTCTAACACTCTTGGAGACTGTTTCTTGTGCCAGGACACCTCCCTGTGTCCAGGCTAAACTAGCTCCCACACTCTTGGAGACACCTTCTGTGCCTGGACCCCTTGTCCAGACTGAATGAGCTCTCAGATTGTGTTTGCATACACCTACTTCTGGTCTCCTAATCAAGACCTGAGTAGTTTCAGGCCTGTGCTGCAAGTGTGTGCTGAATGTGAGGTGTAGTGACCTTTCTCTACCACTAGGTTTACAAAGCCACACATTTCCCTTATACCTAGGCGAAATGCACACCCCATTCAACACACATTCCTTCACTGTCTCACAATATATATATATGTGTGTATATGTATATTATATTCAGTGCAGCCAATAATAAGCTAAATATACCACTATGACCACCTTTGTGTTCAGAAGAATAATTATGGATTTTAGGGTTCCACATAAATTGAATTTTACAAGTTGTTCAATTCAATGGTAAAATGTATCATATAATAGCAATATACGCTTTATCGACCCAGTGAGGAAGCCCACGCGAAACGCGTGTTGGGGCTGTGAATCCTGAGTCACACAGGGATCTATATGGGTAAGAATAACTCCTGAATTGATTAGTCTCTAATTATGGCCTTTAAGGAATTGCTTTAATATATAAAATGTCATTATAATTATTAATAGTTCTGACACTTGTCCTATTCTGCAGGCCACTTGACCCCTTAAAGGTGTACTTACACACTTACATTTTTGGATAGACTTGTATCAGATATACCCAGGAACATTATTCCCCCGATCCTGACACCATTATGTGTTGACCTTACACTCTTATTACCCGAGTCCTTTATCATTAATCTGTGTTTTTGTACTAATATTTATTCTTGCTTATGTTTAAAAAATAATGTTTCTCTATCGCTTCATTGGGGGACACAGGAACCATGGGTGTATGCTGCTGCCACTAGGAGGCTGACACTATGCACAAAAAAAAAAAGTTAGCTCCTCCTCTGCAGTGTACATCCCACCGACTGGCACTAGGTTAATCAGTTTTTGCTTAGTGTCAGTAGGAGGTGGACACGGGTCTTTCATTAGACCCATATCTACCTCAATGTGCATTGTTTTCTTTCAGGTACCCGGAGGGATACAGTGTGAGTAGTCACAACTGTCCTCCCACGAAGAGACTATGAGTACGTCTAGCAGGCAGGACTCCAACCACTACCACAGAAGCGTGTTTAGGTAATCCGGGTCTGGTCCTTGCCTCAGTCTCCCACCCACTCGCCCACCAGAGCCTGTCGGTGTTAGGATGCGTGGACGTCCCACAACGCAGCAAGTTCGGATGCCTTACATTCCTGGATGGAGAGGTACATTTCTTTCCTCTCTCCCCCAGGCTTCTCCAGGAAAAGAAGTTCAGAAGAAGAAAACAGGATTGAAGAAAGAAGAGGAAGAAGAAGAAGAAGAAGAAAAAAAAAATTTCCTCATTTAATTTTATGGATTGGAGCGTTGGGGCACTTTTAGACAATAGGGGCCATTTTCCCCTAGTTTCCAGGTGGAATGAGCGCTGGGCCTTTTTGTGGTACCTTTATGCCCTCCGCGCTGCTCCTCCCTGCTCCGGTGGTCAGGAAAATTAATCTAGGTCCCGGCTTCTCCCGGGCCTAGTGTTCGGCGTTGGCTCCGCCCCCTTATCTGTCTTCGGGCGGACTTCAACAAGGTGTCGCAGACCCTGGTGTCCGTGCTTGACAGGTTGCCCCTTCCGACGTCCGTAGTTGCTAGTGGGTCACAGGAATCACTGTCTGGGCCTTCTAACAGGCCGCAAGAGATCCAGACAGTAGCACCGTTCTTGGTTCTCTTCCCGCTCCGTCTCGCCCTCCTGGCTTTCTCGGCGGTCTGCCTCTTCCCGATCCTCCTCTCCCGAGTCAGGCAGGGCATTCACGGACGCACCATCAGAGGATGATTTGGACCTGGATTTGGACCAAACCTCTAACATGAGAGACATGGTCCAGAGCCTCATTGTGGCAGTCAATCAGACCTTTAGCATTAAGGATACCTCTACGGAACCCGCAAATCAGGCAGTTTCGTTTAGACGGTCTAAACCAACTTCCAAGGTCTTCGCTCCTCATAAAGAATTTGAGGAGGTACTTGCCAGTGAAAGGAGAAAACCCGACCAGACGCTTTCAAAGAGGGAAGGGCCTCGGCATCCTGTATCCCTTTTCTCCGGAGCTCACCGCCAACTGGACAACTTCTCCGATTGTGGACCCGCCAGTTTCCAGACTGTCCACCAATTCCGTTCTCCCGCTAACTAGTGAAGCATCCCTCAAGGATTCCAATGACAGGATTATAGAATCCTTTGCAAAGTCAGCCTTCGAAGCGGCCGCTTCTACATTATGTCCGGCTTTTGCTTCTACTTGGGTTTCAGAGTCCATAGCCAAATGGGCCAAACAGCTCCGTCAGGGCATTCTAGCTGGAGCTCGACCGGAGCAGCTGGCAGATCTCACCGACCAGATTTCTCATGCAGGGAAGTACTTGGTATCTGCCTCCCTGGATGCCGCGTCTTATGTAGCTCAGGCGACCAGCAATATTGTGGCTATGCGGTGGACTATTTGGCTTAAGGCCTGGCAGGCGGACTTGTCGTCAAAAAAGTCCCTTACCAGCCTGCCTTTCCAGGGATCACGTCTGTTCGGCTCCAAGTTGGACCAAATTATTAAGGATGCCACCAGGGGCATGATTTTCTTTCTCCCCCAGTCCAAATCTCGCCGGCCTCCTCTGAAGCGGCAGTTTCTGTTCTTTTGTCCCTTTCGCCGTTTCGCAGCGACAGAGGATTTTTCCCACCAGCAGAGGCCGCAGGCTCGCCAGGATAGGAAGAAGGTTTCCTTTAAACCCACACCTTCCTGGCGCTCACGTAACGCCCAGGGTAGATCCGCCAGGCCTAGACCTGGCAGATCTTCCTCGCATGACTCACACCAAGACCCCAGCGCATCTCCCAAGCTGGGTGGTTGTCTTCTTTTTTTCAGAGATGTTTGGCTCGCCTCGGTGGAGGATGCATGGGTCAGGGAGGTTGTATCCTCAGGATACAAAATAGATTTTGTTTTGCGGCCCCGAGATCGATTCTTCGAATCCCGTCCTCCAAAAGATCCTTCTCTGGTCCAGGGTTTCTTTGCATCCATCGCCTCCCTTCTCAGTTCGGGGGTAATCGTTCCCGTCGCAGACCGGGAAGGTTTCACAGGTTTCTATTCAAACCTGTTTGGGGTGCTGAAGAAAGACGGCGCGATTCGGCCCATCCTGGATCTCAAGTTACTGAACAAAAGGGTCCGCCTGCGACATTTCAGGATGGAGTCCCTTCGTTCAGTAATTGCTTCCGTGGAGGCACAGGAATTCCTGTGCTCCATAGACATTCAAGACACCTATCTCCATGTCCCTATTTTCCAGGGCATCAGAGATTCCTGTGTTTTGCGGTATAACACGACCATTTCCAGTTTGTCGCCTTGCCGTTCAGTCTCGCAACTGCTCCCAGGGTTTTCACAAAAATCATGGCAGCGTTGATGGCCATTTTGAGGATCAGAGGTTTAGAGCTCATTCCGTACCTCAACGACATCCTCATCAAGGCTCTGTCCTTTTCTCAAGCCCAGGAAAGCCTGGCCATTGTTCTCGACACCATGTTCCGTTTTGGGTGGCTTGTCAACAGGAAGAAGTCCCGCCTTGTTCCGACTCAGCGCCTCATTTTTCTAGTCATGCTGTTCAACACCCGTCAGACAAGGGTTTTTCTCCCCGAAGAGAAGAGAGCAATCCTCCTGCAAGGAGTTCGCTCTCTACAAGGCCCTTAGCTTCCTTCCTGCCACTCAGCCATGAAGGTCCTAGGGAGGATGATGGCAGCGTCAGAAGCGATCCCCTTTGCCCAATTCCATTCAAGACCACTTCAGCAGGCCATCCTTTCACAGTGGGACAGGTCTATTCTCTCGCTGGATCTTCCGATTCGGCTCTCTTCCCGAGTCAACCGGTCCCTCAATTTGTGGCTGGCATCCCCCCTCATCTTCCAGGGCCAGTCCTTCCTGCCCGTCCACTGGCAGGTGGTGACGACGAACGCCAGCCTTCTCAGAGTCTCTTGGCAATGGCCGAGGTATCCAAAATCCTCCTCTGGGCAGAGGTGTCGGTTCCGGCGATATCCGCAGTGCATATCCCCAGCGTGGACAACTGGACCGCCGATTTTCTCAGTCATGAGGGTCTCACAGCAGGAGAGTGGTCCCTGCATCAGGAGATCTTCCAACAGATTTGCCTTTGATGGGGTCTCCGGATGTGGACCTCATGGCATCCCGACTGAACAGAAAGGTTCCACGGTTCGTTCCAGGTTCCGCGATCCTCTCGCGGTGGGCGCCAATGCTCTGGCCATTCTCTGGTTGCGGTTTGTGCTTCCCTGTTTCCTCCCCTTCCCCTTCTTCCCAGGCTGTTGAAGAAGATCAAGGCGGAGGGGGTGCCGGTCATACTGATCGCACTGGATTGGCCCAGAAGGTCTTGGTTCGCAGAGATCGTCAATCTTCTCGTGGACGCTCCCTGGAGGCTCACAGACAGACCGGATCTGCTGTTGCAAGGACAGATCTGTCACCAGAATTCTCGATCGCTCATTTTAACGGCGTGGCTGTTGAAACCGCTGTACTGAGAGCGTCTGGATTTTTAGATCAGGTGATTCACACCATGATCCAGGCTAGAAAGCAGTCGTCTTCCAGGGTCTATTATTGAACCTGGAAGGCCTATTTCAGCTGGTGTGAGTCCAATCACATCCCGCCTATGTCCTTTTCTCTCCCTTCTATTTTGGTATTTCTCCAGGCGGGACTGGACGCTGGTCTTGCCCTTAGTTCGCTAAAGGGTCAGGTGTCAGCGCTTTCCATTCTCTTCCAAAAGAGTTTATCCTCCCGCTCTCACGTCAAAACCTTTCTTTAAGGTTTAGCTCATGTGGCTCCTCCGTACTGGACTCCCTTGGACCCCTGGGACCTCAATTTAGTCCTGGAGGCCCTTCACCAGGATAAGGTGGTTTTGCGGCCTCCGCTTTTCTTCCTTCCTAAGGTGGTGTCCACTTTTCACCTAAATGAGGACATTGAGTTATTTTTGTCCTGCTCCGACTCATCCTCTGGAGCGTTCATTGAACAAGCTAGAACTGGTAAGGGCGGTAAGGGTCATTCCAGATGGTGCGCAAAGAGGCCTGCCGGCCTCCAAGGCTACGATTACTCGCTGGATCAGAAATGCAATTTTGGAGGCTTACTGGGTCAAGAATAGAGTGCCTCCCCCTGGAATTAAGACTCACTCTACCCGGGCAGTTGGCGCATCCTGAGCGGTACACCGTAGGGCATCCGCCCTACAGCTTTGCAAAGCGGCAACCTGGTCTTCCATCCACACGTTCGCCAAATTTTATAAGATCCATACCTACGCTTCAGCAGATGCCAGCTTAGGCAGAAGGATCTTGCAGGCCACAGTGTTGAGTTCTCTGACCTGAACGAAGTTTCTGCCGTTCCCTCCCCAGGGACTGCTTTGGGACGTCCCATGGCTCCTGTGTCCCCCAATGAAGCGATAGAGAAAATAGGATTTGTGGTTGCTTACCGTAAAATCTGTTTCTCTGAGCCTTCATTGGGGGACACAGCACCCTCCCATGTTAATCAGCTCTTTTGTTTCTGTGTTCTATTGTTTCAGTTGAGTTGTCTGTTTTGTTTTCTTTCCATCTTGCTGCTTCTCCTACTGCTTTCTCACTAACTGATCAACCTAGTGCAGTCGGTGGGGTGTATACTGCAGAGGAGGAGGTAACTTTTTTTGTGCATAGTGTCAGCCTCCTAGTGGCAGCAGCATACACTCATGGTTCCTGTCCCCTAATGAAGGCTCCGAGAAACAGATATTATGGTAAGTAAGCAACCAAAAATTCTGTTTTTATGATGAAATAAAAATAATCCTTGTACTTTTTACAGACAGACTATTTTGACTCTATGTTTCTCATTATTCAATCTCTTATATAGGAGTGTACTGTTGGCTAATTATACCGTTCTATTTGGCTATTAGGCCCTTACTCACAATGGTGATGGTTTTTGTTCTGATATATCTGTTTCAACAGTGCCAGTATATATATGTATATGTATATGTATGTACATATATATTCTAAATACATAATTTATTTTCCTTCTTCTCAGCATTGGTCGTCTGCCCATTGACAAAGCTCTTAGTTTAACAATGTACCTGACAAAGGAAGATCGCATCATGCCAGTTTTCCAAGGAATGGATGAACTGGTCCCTATATACAAATTAATGGAAAAGAGAGACATGAAAGTGATTGAAGACCAGATGAAGGTAATTCTAGATGAATCATTGACATTGAGCAGCGCTATGCCCGCTGTACCTTGCTACATTGTACCCTTTCCTGTCCACAGGCTTATATTGTAAATCTCCTCCGCAATCTCATAGATGCCCAGTCATGGACGGATGATGGCACGGTGTCTGAGCGGATGCTCCGTAGTTCTCTTCTTGTGTTTGCTTGTTTCCGTAAATACCAGCCATGTGTTCAGAAGGCCCAGGAATACTTTAAGAACTGGAAGGAGTCTAACGGTTCACTAAGGTTTCTGCAGTGTTTAAGATCATTTAAGCCACTTTATACAGATGAGTTTTTGAGACTGTATGATCCTTATATTATAGCTGTAAGGATCAGAGTTAGGCCCTCTTCACATGTCCGTTTTTTAATAACTGCAAATACTGACACACGCATACCCATTGTATTCAATAGTGGGGTGCACATGTCAGTTTTTTCACACAGACCGTGTGTCCGTGTGAAAACCCCCCCAGACATGTCCCTTTTTACATGCACCACGGACGAAATGTGTGCCGTACACGTGCACACTGATGACACACAGATAGCATCCATGACGACTGCGGGCTGATATTAATAGCCTAAGATGGGGCCATGGATATTGGCCGCCTCCCAGACTAAGAACATTAGCCCTCAGCCGCCCTAGCAATGGCGCAGCCATTACATGCGCCAAATCTGGTGCTTAGCTTCTGCCCTTACCACTTGCCCTAGCGCAGTGGTAAGTGGGGTAATAGTTATAGGGTTGATGTCAGCTATTTTATATTCGCTGACATCAAACCCAGGGGTTAGTAATGGAGAGCTGACATCAAGCCCACAACTATTACCCCACTTGCCACTGCACCAGGGCAAGTGGGAAGAGCGGAAGCTAAGCGCCAGATTTGGCACATCTAATGGATGATCCATTTCTGGGGCGGCTGAGGGCTGATGTTCTGAGTCTGAGAGGGGACCAATATCCATGGCCCCTTCCTAGACTATTAATATCAGCTTGCAGCTGTCTGTATAGCCTTTGCTGGATAGTAAATATATTGGGAACCCCACATCATTTTTTTGGACGTGTCCCCCTCTAATAACTAGTAAAGGCTAAGCAATCAGTTGTGAGCTGATATTAATAGGCTGAGAACCTTTATGGTTATTGGACCCTTCCCAGAATGTTAACACTAGCCCCCAGCTGTCGGCTTTCCCCCAGCTGGTTAGGAAAATGAAGGGGACCCCATGCCTTTATTTATTTATTTATTTAAACAATAAATACAAGTACAGAAAAATAAGCATGCAAAGCACTGATTAGAAATCACACTGACATCTATCTATTTATCTATCTACGGTACATATCATCTATCATGTTCCTCATCACTATCTATCTTTGAGCATCTTTAATACATAAAAATCTTTACTTTCTATGCTGCATTGCATTCCATACGTGTCACACTGACTGCACACGGATGTCACATACGTACGCACATGTGTCACACAGACATGGACCACAGATCTCATCAGTACTAGTTTTTCCAGTACAGGAATCACCTGTGAAGGGACTAAAAGACTAAGTAACCTCTGTATTACCATGTCTGGACATTGTATGTATGTTTTACTCTTCTCCTTACTTTAGGAAATGGATAAAAAGGACAAGCAGCTCAAAGTAATTTACTTAAAGTGTATCCTCACCTTTTATCAGCAGTATTTAGCAATCAGGGCTCTGCATATTGAGTTCCAAATAATCTGAGCAGATGGCACAAGCATAGGAGCTGTGCTAGTGCCATCACCTGCTGGTGCCATCACCTGCTGGTGCCATCTGTATATACAGCTGCCGATCTGCTTTAATGCCAGAATTTAAGAAAAATCCTTTACCAGTCATTTATTCGCTTAGATTCCAGTTGACATGTAAGTGATTTGCAAAGGTCACTCAATGCCCCTACATCACTTTTGCAGCAACTCTCCCAAGTCAATGATTTGTAGCGGCATCCTAAGTACTAAGAATGGCATTTAGGCAAGCCATGTGTGGATGCTGAATAGTTTTACACTGGCAAATAATACATTGTAATACAGGCATGTTTACTAATTGTGTGTAAATACATCATATATTAAATGGGCTGGCCTGTACTTTTTTTTTATTGATGGGCTATCCTAAGGACACCCAGCACCCCCGCTGATCATCTGTTACCAGCAGCAGCCGGAAGATCTCTGATGCTGCCAGACCACAGCCAGAATTGTGTTCAAATATTAAAATCACATTGTACTGTATGTACTTTTCCCATGTTCAGAGCTGGCTCTCTGCAGTTGCAGTAGTATCTGTATACTGGCTACAGTTGATCACAGAGCTCTGCGACTCGACCACACATTATACATGGAGTGCAAGTAGAGAGTGTCAGACCCCCACACTACACATGGAAGGCAGGTGGAAAGTGTCAGTCCCTACATTACACATGTGTAATGGGAGTGATGGAACCACTGTGCCTTGGACTGAGGAGAGCCTGGAGGGGCGTAACACCTGACTCTTCGCTAGAACCCCTGATGTTGTGGTTAGACTTGGCTCCGGATGGACACCAGGTGCTACTCCAGAACAGACCATCAGCTGACCCCCCAAGGGGGCAGGTAGTTGGAGCAGCCTGGAATAGGTAGACTTGGCTAGTACAAACAGAAACGGCAGGTACTGGCAGATATGGCTGGAATACAGACTGGCACGGCAGGTGCAGGCAGGTGTGGCTGGTATAAAGACTGGCATGGAAGGTGCGGCTCATGTACAGATTGGCCTTGCAGGTGCAGACAGGTAAGACTGGTATAAAGGCAGGCAGGTGCTGGCAGACACGTCTGGAATACAGGAACACAAGACCGGTATGGGAAGACAGGTACAGATAGGAACAGGCAGGTACAGGCAGATACAGGGGACCTGAGAACAAGCAAGCGTATAACAAGGCACATTACTCAGGCACCTTCCATCAAGTGGAGGTGCCTTAAATAATAAGTGTCTCACAGCCATTGGCTGGCAACACTTTAGGACGATGCGCGCTGTCCTTTTAAGAAGCATGGAACGCGCACTCACTACACATAGAGGACAGGTAGAGAGTGACAGACCCCGCACTACACATGAAGGACAGGCAGAAAGTGACAGACCCTTCACTACACATGGAGGACAGGTAGAGAGTGACAGACCCGCACTACACATGGAGGACAGGCAGAGAGTGACAGACCCGCACTACACATGGAGGACAGGCATAGAGTGACAGACCTGCGCTACACAGGGAGGGCAGGCAGAGAGTGACAGACCCCGCACTACACATGGAGGGCAGATAGGGGGTGACAGACCCCACGCTACACATGGAGGACAGGCAGAGAGTGACAGATCTGCACTACACAGGGGGGACAGGCAGAGAGTGACAGACCCGCGCTACACAGGGAGGACAGGCAGAGAGTGACAGACCCCGCACTACACATGGAGGGCAGATAGGGGGTGACAGACCCCACGCTACACATGGTGGACAGGCAGAGAGTGACAGACCTCACACTACATATGGAGGACAGGCAGAGTGTGCAGACCCGCCTTACACATGGAGGAAAGGCAGAGAGTGACAGACCCCGCACTACACATGGAGGGCAGATAGGGGGTGAAAGACCCCGCACTACACATGGAGGACAGGTAGAGTGACAGACCCCGCATTACACATGGAGAACAGGCAGAGAGTGACAGACCCCGCACTACACATGGAGGACAGGTAGAGAGTGACAGACCCCGCATTACACATGGAGGACAGGCAGAGAGTGAAAGACCCGCACTACACATGGAGGACAGGCAGAGAGTGACAGACCCCGCACTACACATGGAGGACAGGCAGAGTGAAAGACCCCGCACTACACATGGAGGGTAGATAGGGGTGACAGACCCCGCACTACACATGGAGGACAGGCAGAAAGTGACAGAACCTGCACTACACATGGAGGACAGGCAGAGAGTGACAGACCCCGCACTACACATGGAGAACAGGCAGAGAGTGACAGACCCGCACTACACACAGAGGACAGGTAAGGGGTGACAGACCCCGCACTACACATGGAGGACAGGCAGAGAGTGAAAGACCCGCACTACACACGGAGGACAGGCAGAGAGTGACAGACCCGCACTACACATGGAGGACAGGCAGAGCGTGACAGACCCCGCACTACACACGGAGGACAGTCAGAAAGTGACAGACCCGCACTACACACGGAGGACAGGCAGAGAGTGTCAGACCCGCACTACACATGGAGGACAGGCAGAGAGTGACAGACCCCGCACTACACACGGAGGACAGGCAGAGAATGACAGACCCGCACTACACACGGAGGACACGTAAGGGGTGACAGACCCCGCACTACACATGGAGGACAGGCAGAGAGTGAAAGACCCGCACTACACACGGAGGACAGGCAGAGAGTGACAGACCCCGCACTACACATGGAGGACAGGCAGAGAGTGAAAGACCCCGCACTACACATGGAGGGTAGATAGGGGGTGACAGACCCCGCACTACACATGGAGGACAGGCAGAGAGTGACAGACCCCGCACTACACATGGAGGACAGGCAGAGAGTGACAGACCCGCACTACACACGGAGGACAGGTAAGGGGTGACAGACCCCGCACTACACATGGAGGACAGGCAGAGAGTGAAAGACCCGCGCTACACACGGAGGACAGGCAGAGAGTGACAGACCCGTACTACACAAGGAGGACAGGCAGAGAGTCACAGACCCCGCACTACACACGGAGGACAGGCAGAAAGTGACAGACCCGCACTACTACACGGAGGACAGGCAGAGAGTGACAGACCCGCACTACACACGGAGGACAGGTAAGGGTGACAGACCCCGCACTACACATGGAGGACAGGTAAGGGGTGACAGACCCCGCACTACACATGGAGGACAGGCAGAGAGTGAAAGACCCGCGCTACACACGGAGGACAGGCAGAGAGTGACAGACCCCGCACTTCTCACAGAGGACAGGTAAGGGATGACAGACCCCGCACTACACATGGAGGACAGGTAAGGGGTGACAGACCCCGCACTACACATGGAGGACAGGCAGAGAGTGACAAACCCCGCACTACACAGGGAGGACAGATAGGGGGTGACAGACCACACACTACACATGGAGGACAGGTAGAGAGTTACAGACCCGCACTACACACAGAGGACAGGTAAGGGGTGACAGACCCCGCACTACACATGGAGGACAGGCAGAGAGTGAGAGACCCGCACTACACACGGAGGACATGCAGAGAGTGACAGACCCGCACTACAAACTGTGGGCCATGACACTTGGTGTTGAAGGGAATAATCCAGATTATCATATACTCAGATACCTGTATATGAAAAGACGGATTTTGGTAAGACCTTACCTGTAAAATCCTTTTCAGCGAAGGAAGGAAGGGAGACACTGTCATTACTAGTGGGTAGGCGGAGCCCACACAGGATAGAACACCTCAGATTAAAAAGAGTGTTGACCGGCCCCTCCAGCTTGGGCTCCTCCTACTCCAGCTCTCCAGTCCGTACACAAGCTAAGGAAGAGCAAATATCACCAGCGGAGCAACATAACCCCTTCTGAAAAAAAGCTTCAGAGAAAAAAACCAAAAGACAGGTTATGCATATAACAGAAAAAAACACACAGTCCCAGGTACTACTCACTGAACCTGACCACTGCGATGAGCTGGCAATGCTGGAAACAGAGCCTTTGCGCGCCGACCTCAGCCCAGATAATCGCTATCAGATAAGGGTCACGCCGCATCTGAAAACACAACAAACACTTCTGCCATGGGAGGGAGCTATGTCTCCCTTCCTTCCTTCGCTGAAAAGGATTTTACAGGTAAGGTCTTACCAAAATCCGTCTTTCAGCAGCAGATGGAAGGAAGGGAGACACAGTCATTACTAGTGGGACGTCCCAAAGCAGTCCAAAAATTAAGGGTGGGCAAAAAAGCAACAGAGGCAGATTCCCAACAACTTAAATAAAAAGCGCAACCGGTGCTAAAAACAAGTTCACAAGAACTTTAAACTACAGCCGCCTGCAGGACCCTTCGTCCCAAGGCCGCATCAGCGGAAGCACTAACGTCCACCTTATAAAATTTTGTAAACGTGTGGACAGAGCGCCAGGTCGCCGCCCGGCAGAGCTGAGCTGCCGAGGCCCCTTGATGAAAGGCCCACAATGAACCCACAGCCCTCGTGGAATGAGCTCGAATCTTAATCGGGCAAGGTTCGCCCTTAAGTCGGTAAGCCTCTAAAATGGCCGACCGAATCCAACGAGCCATAGAGTCCTTGGAAGCTCGTTGACCACGTCGACGACCTGCTGGAATCACAAACAGAGAATCCGACTTCCGAAAACTTTGGGTAATAGACAAATAGAACTTCAAAGCCCGCACTAAATCCAATGTGTGCAAGGCCCGTTCCTTCGCATTCCTCGGCTCCGGACAGAGCGAGGGCAACACAATATCCTAGTTAACATGAAACTGTGACACCACCTTAGGTAGAAAGTCGCCCCGTGTGCGAAGCACTACACGATCCGGGTGAAATTCCAGAAAAGGAGGCGAGCAAGAAAGAGCCGCCAACTCAGAAACCCTTCTCAAAGAAGTGACCGCCACCAGGAAGGCAACCTTCCAAGAGAGCAAAGAAAGGCTAACAGAATCCATAGGCTCAAAAGGCCCATGTTGGAGAGCCTCCAAGACAAGATTGAGCTGCCAAGGAGACACAATCGCCTTCCGCGGCGGAAACTGACGTGTTACCCCGCGAAAAAAGGAGCCTACGCGAAGCGATAACCTTCCGAAACAGCAAGGACAGAGCAGAAACCTGACCCTTCAGAGTGCTAATTGCCAAACCCTTGTCCAGCCCGTACTGTAAAAAGGCCAACAAATTGGGAATGGAAAAAATCCTCGGGTTCCTCGAAGAACCCGAACACCACGAAAAGAAGGCCTCCCAAGTCTTGTGATAAATCCTAGTAGTAGCCGGACCTCTGGCAGCTCGCAGAGTGGCAATGACTTCGGCTGAAAAACCTTGACGGGTCAAGATTTCGGTCTCAAGAGCCACGCCGTCAAACGCAGAGACTTCAGGTCCGGATGACGGACGGGCCCTTGGGTTAACAGGTCCGGGCGAAGAGGGAGAGGAAGTGGAGGCGCTGCCAGAAGCGACACCAACGTCGAGAACCACGTCCTCCTTGGCCAATCCGGGGCTACCAACATAGCCGGGACTCTCTCCAGTCTGATTCGACGCAACACCAGAGGAAGTAAGGATATCGGCGGGAACACATAGATTAGCTCGAATTGGTCCCACGGAGCCACCAGAGCATCTACCGCCACAGCCTTCGAGTCCTTGTACCTGGACATGAATGTCGGTAAGTTGGCATTGAACCTGGATGCCATCAAATCCACTTGGGGAGTTCCCCAATGGGAGCACAGCAGTGCAAAAATTTCCGGATGAAGACTCCATTCTCCGGGATCCATCTTTTCGCGACTGAGAAAGTCCGCCGTGATATTCTGAACTCCCGGAATGTGAATCGCAGAGATGGCTGGCACCCTGGCCTCGCCCATACCAGAATCCGAGATACCTCCATCATGAGTCTGAAACTCCTCGTCCCACCTTGATGGTTGATATACGCGACCGCCGTCGCGTTGTCTGTCTGCACTCGGACTGGTAGACCGCTTAAAGGGACCGTCCAGTGTTGGAGGCAAAGAAAAATTGCCCTCAATTCCAGGATGTTGATCAGTAGAACAGACTCTTCCGACGACCATACTCCCTGAATCCAGAGATCGTTCCAGACCCCCCCCCCCGCCCGTCAGGCTGGCATCGGTGGTTATGACCGACCACCTCGGAGGGAGGAAAGACTTCCCCAGGGATAACGCTTCCGGACGTAACCACCATCCTAGAGACCTCGCACCCTGTGGGAGATGATGACACTGCCATCCAGCGAAGCCTGCGATCGATCCCAACGGTTCAAAATGAGCATTTGGAGAGCCCTGGAATGAAATTGGGCAAACGGAAGTGCCTCCATCGACGCCACCATCAACCCCAGAAGGCGCATACACCTTCGAAGGGACATTGCTGTCGAAGACTTCATAACCTGTACATGTCGAAGAAGAGTTGCTTGCTTGTCTGGAGGCAGGGACACCACTGCTCGCACCGTGTCGAAATGCATCCCCAAAAACAGGATTGACTGCGACGGTTCCAGAGACGACTTCTCCCAATTGACCAGCCACCCGAAGTCCTCCAGGAGCTGAAGGGATAGATTGCGAGCAGTCACCACCTCCTCCTTTGAGGACGCCACAATCAAAAGGTCGTCCAGGTAGGGAAGAATCGTAACCCCCTGTCTTCGAAGGGTCGCCATGAGAGGTGCCAGAATTTTTGTAAAGACTCTGGGTGCTGAGGCCAACCCCAATGGCAGGGCCACAAACTGGTAATGGTCCTGACCTATGGCAAAACGAAGGAAGCGTTGGTGGGCCCTTCCGACGGGAACATGCAAGTAAGCGTCACGAATGTCGATTGACACCAAAAAGTCGTTCTGCGACAAGGCCGCCACAACCGAGCGAAGCGACTCCATGCGGAACTTCCGGGTGCGGACATGCCGATTCAATCTCTTGAGATCCAGAATTGGACGAAATCTGTCCTCCTTTTTGGGGACCACAAAGAGGTTGGAATAAAACCCTCTTCCCCGGTCCTCCGGCGGAACCGGTACTAACCACACCCTTCTGCAGAAGGGACTCGACCTCTCGCAGTAGAGCGGCAAAAAGCTCGGGCTCCGACGGAATGCGAGATTGACAAAAACTGTCCGGGGGTCGAGAAAGAAACTCTATGAAGTAGCCTGCCGACACAACCCGCGTCACCCAGGCGTCCGAAACGCGGGCAGCCCAAGTCGATTCGAATTGGAGCAGGCGACCCCCCATTCGAGAGCCCTCGAGTGAGGCCCTGGCGTCAGTCCGCCTTAGCGGGCTTTTTGTCAGCTTCCCGCTTGTCTTGACGGAAGCTCTGTTTCCAGGGAGTGCGGGATTTCTGAGAGGTCTTTTTTCCCGAAAAAGACGGACGACCCGATCCCCAAGAGGGCTGACCGAACCGTCCCCTGGACCGAAAGGACCGCCGACTACTACCGGCACTAGGCCTGCCAGACGCGGAAGTAACAGCTCTTCGCTGCGGTAAAGCCGTTTCTTTTGCCTTAGCCTTGGCAATCAGCTCCGTGAGGTCAGATCCAAATAGCTGACCACCCTTGTAAGCTAAAGATAGCAAACCTTGCTTGGAAACCGCGTCCCCGGTCCACTGTCTAAGCCACAGTGCTCTTCTGACTGTGACCGCCGAGGATTGCGCCCTGGACAGCAGCGACGCAGTATCCAAACCTGCATCACTGCCATATCGGGCTGCATCCTCCAACAACTTGAACAACCCATCTACCTCGGATAACGGGGATCCATCCTGACACGCCGTCCGTAGACGGTCCAACCAGCTCAGGGAAGCTTTACAAGCACACATGGAACCCAGTACTGCTCTGAATCCATGACCCGCGGCCTCGTAGATGGATTTCGCCGCCATTTCCGTTTTTCTGTCCAGCGGATCCTGCAGACTCGCCTTCCCTTTAACAGGAAGTAACGAGGATTTGCTAAGCTGGGATAAAGGGACATCCACTTCAGGAGAAGGAATCCAATTATCAATCAACTCCGTCGTACACGGATACAGTGTCTCAAAAAACCGTGTCCCCTGAAAACACTTATCTGGACACAGGCGTTCCTTCTCCACCGCCCCATTAAGCTCATCCAGAGATGGCAATGCTGATCGCGACCTATGCGACTCCTGAAACATACGAGCTGATTTACCAGGACGTCTAGTTACCTCCGCCGGTAACTGCAACGCCTCCCTCATGGCTCCAATAAAAGCCTCTGTACGGCCCAAAAGAGAGGCAGAGTGTCCCTGCCGATCCTCCTTATCCGAATCGGACATCTCCCCATCCGAGCTTGAAGGGGAACCCTCCATGCCCGAGATCTCCGAGTCGCTACGCGGGAAGGATGGCACCGGCCTGTGTCGCTTCCTGCCATGAGAGGATCTAGCTGACACCCAATAACCTAGAAGGTCAGACAGGCCATCAATAGAACGAGCGAGGGCCTCCATTTTGACATCACTGAAACCTCTGACCGCTGCGCTTGACGCCGTCGAGGTCTGCGTGTCAGATACGCGAGACTGATCCTGTAGCGGATCGGGGAGACGGTCCGCACCTGGACCCTGATCTGACATGCCCTCACACAGTATATGGCAGGTTAAACCTGTCAGTAACTAGACCAGTGTGGTTTCTTAAAGAAAAAAGAACGCTGAAGGGTTAAAGCTCTTAAAGAGAGAGCTACCCCAGCTGTCCCCCAATTAAGGGTTAACCGCCTAAGAAGGGTTAATGTCGCAGACTCCCCACAATCTCTGTTAATGAAAAGGGTGTGCGAGCCCCAGACAAAAAAAAGGTGCCTCTTATGAGGTAACAGCTGCAGGACAGCGCAGTCTGCCACCTAATTGTGCCTCAGAAAGGTGCCCTGCGCTGTGGGGGTGAGGGAGTTAAGCTTCTGCCCTGACAGGCAGAAGCGACTCACCCAGCTGGCCGCGGTGCAGTGTCCTAATTCCTCTGGTCGGTCGGGGAGAGCGGAGAGTGAGGAGCCCGAGGAGGCCCTCAGTAATGGCCGCCGCGCTGAAGGAGAGAAGCCGGAAGAGGAGAGGCAAGGTAAAGCGCGCGCTCAGAGCGCTTCCTGCCCGCGAAAGAACGGGAAAGCGCGAAGCCACGCCCCCCCGCCGGCTTCAAAAAAGCGCGCGACTCCTCCGCTCTCCGCTCCTCCATGTCCTGCAGGCATCCACCTGCGGACAAAAGTACACGTCACCAATACTGAAAACATGTAGCAGCGGCTGCCCCAGCAGCCGCTGATGCACTCAAACACATATTAAAATGTTGAGTACTCACCCAGCTGAGCGCCACAGGGACCCCCAGGGATTTGTGGCGCTGTGCCCATAGCTTCCCCCCCAGGGCGGGAACGCAGTGACCCCAGAAGTGCGGTTTGCGTCCCCGCCAGGGAAGCAACCCTCATCCCCCAGGGCCGGCAGGGTTCTGCAGGGACCACCTTAAAGGGTAATGCAGATCCGCCAAGGGAGGGGTGGAGGTCCAGCAGCGCTGAGACCCCTGAGACCTCAAGACCACGGGGGTCCAAGTCCCTGTCCGATAAAAATAAAAAATTCTTCTGAGGAGCTGCTTCCAGCAGTGACTATCCTCTGTGACCTCAAATTTTAGACTGGAGAGCTGGAGTAGGAGGAGCCCAAGCTGGAGGGGCCGGTCAACACTCTTTTTAATCTGAGGTGTTCTATCCTGTGTGGGCTCCGCCTACCCACTAGTAATGACTGTGTCTCCCTTCCTTCCATCTGCTGCTGAAATAGAACATTTATTATATTAATTCTCTTACGGGCTGTATAGAATTAGATGCTGCCAGTAACAGGTATAAACCAGTCTACAGATACATGCTTTACAGCGATACTTTCTCTGGTGACCTGACCTGTTTTCTATTTTCCCAGTTTGCCACGTGACATCGTCTTGGCGGTGTACGCGTGGGCGCTCAGACATCTGAAGGTTGGGACTATTTGTTTGAAAAATATAAAACTGCTGCAACTGGTGAGATGCACCTGATCGAGTACGCGCTGACTATCACTCAGGATCGCGACAAGCTGCAGTGGTAAGAATGCATTTTGTATTGTCAGACACTGATAGATCAGTTCATATTTTACATTTACTTGTAAATGGGATTTCCCATGAATATTTTATCTAGTTTTCTGATCGTCGAGCAATCCGCCATCAGATCACCAGCGGAACATTAATGATAGGTCATATCAGTATAAATAAATGTGTTTGTTACAATCCCTGCACATGACATTGCTTTAGTTATTTATGGATTGCATAATTATATTTTCACTTTAGGGATATATAGAGCTCAATTATTATTACCTTTAATGACTTAAAATTTTTCCAATTATATCAAGTTTTTTTAAGTTCAAGTTTTGCGTATGTCATTATTATGGGGATAGAATAAACATCAACGTCATAATGTACAGTATTAAAAATGTCATATCCAAGGTGGATCAGTCAAGATACATGAAAGATATTTGACAACTTACAGATTTACATGTAAAGGATGAAATTTTTTTGACCTGTCAGTAAATCATTGCATAAAGCTGTAACCTGTCCCATCAACATGACATAAAAGGCATTTTTGGGAAATCCCTTTTGTCTTGGCTTATAATTATGTTGCCTGTTCTGTATGTTGTTAATGTACGGTAAATAGATATCCATCTTGCCTAGGCTCATGGAGGAGGCTTTGAAAGGAGACCTTGTAAAAACTCAAGAACTTCCGCATATTGTTGTCTCTGTGAGCAGAAACCAAGTTGGACACATGTTGGCGTGGAAGTTTCTGAAGACTAACTGGCATCAACTCACTCAAAAGTATGCACGTTCCTCATGTGTGGGTGTCACTCACATTCCTGGTGTTCTCCTAATTAAGGTTTACGTATGTTCTAGGTTTGAGTTGGGATCCCGCACAATTGGTGACATGGTTGTTGGTGTAACAAAACTGTTTTCTACAAGAGAGTGGCTGGAAGAGGTAAAAAAAAAGTTTATTTTTATTTAAATTTTTTTAATTACATTTTTACTGTTAAGTTTTTTATTGTTCTTATGATTACTAATAATCTTCAGGCATCAAATGTTCTAGAGTGAGTGAATGAGTGAAACTAGGAGCATCAGTAGTAGCGAAGGTTCTGGGTGTACTTACTTGTAGATTACAGACTACGTAGGAGCAGCTGATTGACATTGCATGCTGTTGAGGGGTAACTGTGCTCTTGCGTAACTTTTCAGAATAAGGTGTCCTTTGTGTATATATGGGGAATATATACCATTTCTGGCCATTATGTGACTTATACCCTTCCGGCTTTTTCTATAACCTTCCAATCCACTGGTAGTTGAGGGAGGAGATGAGCTGCAGAGATTTCTTCCATACATCACACAGCACGGAGGGGGAAATAGCTGCTCTTTATTGACATTTTTAGTGGACTGAAACAAGCTGCAACAACTTGGAGGCCATTTTGCTGCAGAGCTCAGTGGTGTTGATCTGAATCAACCTCTGATTTGAGGTAAAACACTTGTTATAGAGCTCTGTACATTGGTTTCCTGCCTGGTCCCTTCCTGCTTCTGTTCCCTCCTTTCCCTCTCTATAAAGATACTGTATTGTGTCATATGACACCCGCAGTACGTCTGAAACGGACTTGAGCTTCTTTTTCCCAATGAATGGCGAGTTCAAGAGACGGGGGAGAGTCTAATAAGTGGGGAAGGAAGCTGATTTCTCTTATCAGATACCTTACGAAGTTTCCTCTAATTGTTAGTACTATTGATCTATGTAAAGTTTGTTGAAAGTACAGTTCTGTTTTAAGTCCAGCAAAATATTGTCAAATATTCCAATGGCCGTGGACTCACGGGACAGGGATGTAATATTACTACTTTACACAGTAGAAACAAAGGCTGCGCGGCACTCCTATTATGGGTGCACAGATAGCATTCCACTCCAGAATAAGTAAAAAAATGAATTTGGCACTGCAAATTGATGCAAAAAATGATACGTTTTATTATACAGATTATCCACTGTATGTAATATTGTAATGTTTCGGCCAACTATGGCCGCCTTTAGAACAGCCACCCTCAGCCCCAGCTCCTGACACCCACAAAGGGCGCCCCCTGCATCTGCAGCCCCTTTTTGAAGTGCACAGTGTACAGCATTCCTTACAGTGAATAACGCTGTGCATCTTCTGAAGTCCTTGCTCGTATTTCCCAAACCCCCTACATCACCCCTCTCTCCCTGCAAGTGTCAGGTTATGTTGAGAGTGAGGGGGTCATCTCACAGTACAGCGAGGTCAGACAGGAGACAGGAAGATGTTTGCAGCACAAGTGAAGCACCAGTACCCGGTAAGTATACATACTGTATATATGTGTATCGCAGTATACAGTGTGTGTGTCTGTATATGTGCATATAGTATGTGTGTGCATATATACAGTATATAGTATGATTGTGTATATCTGTGGTGCATGTGTGTATATTTATACAGTGCCTACAAGTAGTATTCAACCCCCTGCAGATTTAGCTGGTTGACACATGCGGAATTAACTTGGCATTGTGACATTTGTACTGTAGATCAGCCTAGAAGTGGGAAATGCACTGCAGCAAAAAATTTAATTTTTTTTTTTTTTTTAAAAACGTTAAAAGTTAATTCAGAGTGTCATTTATTATTTAACCCCTCAAACCACAAGAATTCTGTTTGGTCCCCCTAAAGTTTTAAGAAGTAGTTCAGGCACCAAGAATAATGAGCTTCACATGTGTGGATTAATGATCTCTTTTGCCAGCCTTTTCTGACTATTTAAGACCCTCCCCAAACTTGTGAACAGCACTCATACATGGTCAACATGGGAAAGATAAAGGAGCATTCCAAGGCCATCAGAGACAAGATCGTGGAGGGTCACAAGGCTGGCAAGGGGTACAAAACCCTTTCCAAGGAGTTGGGCCTACCTGTCTCCACTGTTGGGAGCATCATCCGTAAGTGGAAGGCTTATGGAACTACTGTTAGCCTTCCACGGCCTGGACAGCCTTTGAAAGTTTCCTCCCGTGCCGAGGCCAGGCTTGTCCGAAGAGTCAAGGCTAACCCAAGGACAACAAGGAAGGAGCTCCGGGAAGATCTCATGGCAGTGGGGACATTGGTTTCAGTCAATACCATAAGTAACGTACTCCACCGCAATGGTCTCCGTTCCAGACGAGCCCGTAAGGTACCTTTACTTTCAAAGCGTCATGTCAAGGCTCGTCTACAGTTTGCTCATGATCACTTGGAGGACTCTGAGACAGACTGGTTCAAGGTTCTATGGTCTGATGAGACCAAGATCGGGATCTTTGGTGCCAACCACACACGTGACGTTTGGAGACTGGATGGCACTGCATACGACCCCAAGAATACCATCCCTACAGTCAAGCATGGTGGTGGCAGCATCATGCTGTGGGGCTGTTTCTCAGCCAAGGGGCCTGGCCATCTGGTCCGCATCCATGGGAGGATGGATAGCACGGCCTACCTGGAGATTTTGGCCAAGAACCTATGCTCCTCCATCAAGGATCTTAAGATGGGTCGTAATTTCATTTTCCCACAAGACAACGACCCAAAGCACACAGCCAAGAAAACCAAGGCCTGGTTCAAGAGGGAAAAAGTCAAGGTGTTGGAGTGGCCTAGTCAGTCTCCTGACCTTAACCCAATTGAAAACTTGTGGAAGGAACTCAAGATTAAAGTCCACATGAGACACCCAAAGAACCTAGATAACTTGGAGAAGATCTGCATGGAGGAGTGGGCCAAGATGACTCCACAGACCTGTGCCGGCCTGATCAGGTCTTATAAAAGATGATTATTAGCTGTAATTGCAAACAAGGGTTATTCCACGAAATATTAAATATAGGGGTTGTATAATAATTGACCCACACTTTTATGTTTAAAATTTATTAAAATTCAACTGAGCAACATAACTTTTTGGTTTGTAAGATTTATGCTTCTGTTAATAAATCCTACTCTCGTTTGCAGTTTGAAGGCTCTAGCTTATTTGCATCTTATCAAACCAGCTAAATCTGCAGGGGGTTGAATACTACTTGTAGGCACTGTATATATGCATGTACATACAGTATATAGGATGTGTCTGTGTATATTATATTTGTATACTGCATGTGTGCACTGTATTGTGTATATGTATGTGAGCATACTGTGTATAAACTGAGTGTTTCTGTGTGTGTATACCTTATATGTGTCCTTGTACACACTGTATGTCCATGTGCCGTACGTTTGCTGTACATGTGCCGTCTGTGTTTAACATGGAAAGTATGTGAGAAACTTTGTAATTTCATTGTCATTATCCATACGGCACACTGATTGAAAACACTGATGACACCGATATCGGTGTAACACGTTTATATGGACATGTGAAGGGGCCTAACAGTGTTGTTGGTGGGGCGTTTGATGTGCTGCTTCAATGGTGCTGCTGGGTGATCCCAGCATATTCTCAACATCCTTTGAGCTGATTTTGTGTATTTGCATTACTGAGTAGATGCTAAGAATATGCTGAGATGGCTTGTAGGCCAATTTGATTTCCAATTTTTAAAATTGGGAAAGGTGAAATTCCTATTTCTTTGGGAAGTATATATTTTGTTCAGTAAAGTCAGTTTTCTATAATATTTATTTTATGTAGTAAATAATACTCATTTTTTGTTAATGGGTACTCCCATATTTCCAGGATGTGCCACAATAGTAGATGTGGTTCTCACAAATGGAGCAGGCATCTGTTTCGCTGTTAGTGGAGAGATGGCCAGAATGTTGTCTACCTCACCACTTACATCACTGTGTGACGGGGCCCCGTGCTCACTATAGATGCAAGCTCCATTTGTGGGACTTATACTTAAAGGAAATGTACCTTGAAAGTATTTATTGTTGAGTTATGCAACTTTCCAACAGGCCCTGAACCAGACATAAGTGTTTCTTTTTTGCCAGGAGTGTTTCTTTAGTTTGTTATTTATACAGTAACTTAAATTGGTTATTTATTAGTTAATTCTTATTATTATTCACTATTATAGCGCCATTTATTCCATGGCACTTTACATGAGAAAAAGAGTCTTCAGGTTCCTTTTGAAGGTGACTGTGGTAGGCTAATAAACACCTTGTTTGATATTACCTAATTTTGCAACAGAATTGATATTATTTCTATATAAATGTAAGGTGGGCCCCAAGAATGATCTACTCCAGTCTGATGCTGAAAACAGCTTTTCCCCAGCGCCAATTTCTAGTTCTTGGGCCATACTCTGCTTCAAGGCACCCTAGCCTCCACAGCCATATTCTTCCTATGG
Organism: Oophaga sylvatica; assembly: GCA_033576555.1. Classification (NCBI taxonomy): domain Eukaryota; kingdom Metazoa; phylum Chordata; class Amphibia; order Anura; family Dendrobatidae; genus Oophaga; species Oophaga sylvatica. The sequence continues at coordinate 885,021,100 of JARQOD010000001.1, forward strand.
AGCAGTAAACCGTTCTGAAGAAGGCCATGATTAGCCAAACGGGAAAATATTGCATACAGTGGATAATCTGTATAATGAAACGTATAATTTTTTCATTAATATGGAGTGCTCACTTTTCACTTTACAAAGCGTTAGTAGGACTTCAGCCCCCTTACGAGTCTTGAAGTGGTGATCGTCTGATCGCTTGTGCTACACATTGCAGGGCTTCAGCACTACTCGTATGTATAGCAAAAATCACAATCTCCTATTAACGTCGGCCACAGGCCGGTGTTCCCAGGAGTATTACAATGACAGACACGGGGGTCATCAGCAGACCCCCGGCTGTCACGATAACCCATCGGCGCCCCGTGATCACGTGACAGGGGTGCCAATGTGCAGGATGAATGAAGCGCTTCCGGCTGACACATGTTCAATCACGCTGTTAAAGACACACAATGGCTGATTAGCTCAGTCATGTGCGGGGAAAGATGTGGTCTTGGCATGTAAATATACGTTAAAGGTCGTGAAGGGGTTAAAGGGAACATGTCAGTCTATTCATTACGTATGGTAAGTGTGAATCAGAGCCTGGCTGCTTGATTGCAGCTTGGTATGTTTCTCTCTGAAGTGCTCCGGCCCTTTGTACATATCGGTGTAAGGCCGGGATCACACATGCGACAAAGTCGTCCGACGCTCGCATGTGAAATCCCAGCTCTGGCGCTGGCACTCGGGAGTGGAGCAAGCGGCTGCATAGAACTACATGCAGCAGTACTCTCCACTCCTGAGTGCCGGCGCCAGAGCTGTGATTTCATATGTGAGCGTCGGACGACTTTGTCGCATGTGTGATCCTGGCCTAACTATGCATCCTGCGCTGGGGTGTTGAGTGTGTAGGGGGCTTAGGAGCTGAGCGCTAGCCACAAGGCAGATAGCCACATCTGTCTCTAAGCTGCGGCCACAACTGTATTCTGGCCGGGGCTGCTGAAGGGAATCTGTCAACAGTGTTTTGCTACCTCATCTGAGAACAGCGTGATCTAGGGGCAAAGAACCTGATGTCAGTGATGAGTCACTTACTGGGCTGGTTGTTGTCATTTTGATAAGATCACTGCTTTATTTGCTACAGATCTAAAGGTACCGTCACACTAAGCGAGATCGCTAAAGAGTCAGCGATTTTATGACGCAGTAGCGATCTCGTTAGCGACGTCGCTGTGTGTGACATGTAGCGGCGATGTGGCCCCTGCTGAGATGTCGCTGATCGCTTATGAACGTTCTGAGCCATTTTTTGGTCGTTGGTGTCCCGCTGGTGAGCCTGAATCGCTG